>OX377205.1:22340123-22970181 GCA_947396885.1 Heligmosomoides polygyrus polygyrus | reverse complement strand
CTTATTTTCGCTAGCGAGCATTACGTCATCAGCACAAAGCAGTGTCCAGGGGACTGGCTTGTGAAGATCTCGTGTAATGGCGTCCATCACGACAACAAAAAGGAGTGGGGAAAGCGCAGAACCCTGGTGCACTCGACAGAGATGGGGAACTCCATTGAGGTTCCAGCTGCAGCTTGAACTCGACTCTTTGGACAAGAGTAGAGAATTCGCACCCACTCTATGAGCTCTTCGGGAACTCCATGACGTCGCAAGGCGTACCATATCACTTCACTCGGTGCGCGGTCAAAGGCCTTCTCCAAGTCGAGGAAGGCGATATGCACCGACTTCTGTTTCTCGCGGTGCTTCTCTATCAGGAGGCGAGTGGCGTGTATGGCATCAATGGTGCCACAGCCAGCTACGAAACCGCACTGATTGCTGGAAAGCTGGACGATGTCACGAATTCGACCATCGACAATTCGCTCAAAGATCTTCATGCTGTGCGAGAGCAAGCGAATCGGACGGTAATTGGTGCAGTCTGCAAGTCTGCCCTTTTTCTTCCAAATCGGAATCGTCGTGCTTTGGCGCCAACACTCAGGCACCTTCTTCTCAGCCACAACCTGGTTAAAGAACTGCGCCAACCACTGAGTAGGGTACCACAGCTTTGACTTCCACAGATCAGCTACCATGCCACGTCGTCGGGCCCAGTCGCTTTGCCTGGCCTCATCTTCCTCAGAGCCGCTTCTGTCTCTTCCACGATGATCTTGTGAACAGGACCGTGGACAGGAGCCACAGAAGGGATGGCCAGGTGAGGAAATTCTATAGTGGAAATTTCTCAAAGTAATCACGCCATCGCTTCAGCGCCTTTTTGCGGTCTGTCAGATGGCCGCTCTCATCATTGATGCCAAAAAACTTTTCAATATCCTCGGTTTAGCGATGGCGGCTCTTAGCAAGTCGGTACAGATACCGCTCACCATCGCGAGACTCGAGCTTCTCGTTGACATCTCCATAATGAGTGGCTTTCGCAACAGCCACGGCCTTCTTTGCAGCTTTCATCCTCTTCATCATTCTTGGTACTTCCGCCAGTTATCGGCTGTCTTTTCGCAGAGAAACACGTGATAGAGCGACTTCTTCTCTCGAACTTTTGCTTTCACGTCGTCTGTCCACAGCCACGTCTGCTTTTTGACCCTGCGTCGTCCAGGAGCCGTGATGCCGAGCTCCAACCTTGCAGCTTCACGTATCGCGTCAGCAGCCTTCTTCCAAGTTTCGTCGACAGTTGTGACTGTCGGTAACCGCACGCAGAAGTCACGGCCGCACCCCTCTCTCATTCGCCACCACTTGATTCTCGGTGCACCGCATGGCTCGACCTGCTTCTGCCTTGTAGGGGCGATCTTTAGGGCGCAGATTAGCGGTCGGTGCTGTGGGGCGACCGTCTCATATGGCACGAACTTCTCATCTGTGACAAGACTTCGGTCGCGATCCTTCACAAGGACGAAATCTACCTGAGACTTGGAGCTCTCACTATAGTATGAGATGAGATGGGAATCGCGTTTACGAAATAGGTGTTCACTATGGTAGGTTATGCGATTCCGCACATTCAAGGTAGGTTCACCATCGGCGTTACGCGATCCGTAACCGAATCCACAATGACACCTGCACCCGTCCTTCGTAGCGCCCACGTGTCCATTAAGGTCACCAGCGACTATGATGACATCTTTCGATGGCACGTCTGCTGCCTTCTCATCAAGCAGGCTCTAAAACTCATCTTTGGCTTGATCGGAGCAGTCAGTCTGCGGAGCATACGCAGAGAAGAAGCGATAGAGTCGCTCCTTAGCGGCTACAACGATCTTCAACAATCGATCGTCAAAGCGCTCGATGCTTACAATCGAGTCACGAAGTCGTTGAGAAACGATGACTCCAAGTCCAGTGGTGGCCCTGGGACTTCCACATAGAACGGCCTTGAAGCCTCATGTTATGTCCCTTGACTTGCAGCAGGACCACCTCGTCTCCTGCACCGCACAGAAATCAACTCTTCTACGCTCCAGTGCTTCTGCCTACTCGTACGAGCGGACCGTCAACGTACCCACATTCAGCGTAGCCACGCGGGTCCTGCTTCCGTTACGGGACTTTCGGACTAGCTCAGTTGCCCCTCGATGCCGTCCTCGCACCAGGGACCTCGCATACTTTTCACCCTCGCTGGGCTCTGCGAGTGCGCGTCGGCTCCCGCGGACGCCGTAGCACTATCTCGATACTCATGTAACGTCATCAACCATGTGATATGACATGGGTCTTCGTAGGCCGGCCTGTCGCAAGGGCCTGTCGCCTGCATTCGGGAGATCCTTAGCTTAGCTCGCAGAGCCAGCAGTTTCCAGTGGCACCACCTGGAGGAACGGACATCGCCACCTTCGAAATACACAAATCTGCCGACAAATAATGAGCCAAAACCGTAGTGCACAATAAAAAACGTTACTCATTGAATTACCTAATAATAACTTCTTCAGGAAACACTCTAAGAAGGTTAAAATAATTTTTTGTCTCTGCAAAAATTTAGCACGTTTTTGTCCAACAATTTATAATCCGCTTTTCCAAATAAAATGTTTGCAGCGTGTATATGACGCCGTTTAGAATTTTACAAGGCTTTACTTCTAAAGAAAAAATATTGGCCTAGTTTTGAAGGTAAGGAATAAGCAACTTTGAGTATATTAAAATAAGATTACGGTTTACACTCGTACACGACGTCGCGATTTTCCCTTCATTGATAGCAAAAATTGAGTGGCATCATATAGAAACTACTCAACGGTGCAACGAAACAATTGCAGAAAACAGTTGCAAAAAACACAGCGTAAATTCTATATAACTTGTTAGTCTCAACTAGAATTCACGCTGTAAATCAAATGAAAATCTAGGTGGAAGCATGGCGCGAGCCGATATTGTAATTCGCTCAAAAATTGCTGCTTCCTTGCACTTTAACCCCTTCACCGCAATATGCTTTCTCGTCTGCCCCTAGGACCCTAATTTTAATCGCCAAATATCTTGACGGATAAAACTACACCGATAATCTACATCACCTATTAAATAGTCAATTAATAATAATGGAAAAAAGAACCGCTCAACTAAATATTGCTAGGTTCTAGGATGACGTGAAGTTGTCATATGTGGTAAATGAGCATTGTTGACGTTATCATGAAGGGGGACAACTACTTCTAGAAAATTCGTGAGACAGAGACGAATTCAATGACAATGAAATTCCGTCTTTCAACTCCACTATATATTTTGTCGTCATATTCCAGCGGAGTGGGGTATATCTTTCCATCCTGGTTCTTCAACGGGCCCACTTTCGCAATATGAGAACGCGCGCTGTAATAGAGAAGATGGGGAAGAGGTTCCCAGAGATTCTGTTCGGTATTCTAAACCTGAAGGCTTCGTTTTGAACTCATTTCGAGGCAGTGAACGTATGCTCTTCTCTCCCATCAACCCTCCCTTGTCGTTACACTAGTGAGCCACGGGTCGCCGCATGAAATTCAGGCACACGCAGCTCCATAATGAAATCGTGCATGGGCCTGTTCACAGTCCATGACAGTAGCGATTAGAGCGGCTGAATCGACAGTGCAGAGCATACGATTCGAATAATCGCGACCGCCAAACAAAAATCGATATGTGCACTATTTATGTCCGTTGGCGGGCGTTGCGGTGTCGCACGACTATGAACATGTAACTATAACAACAACAACATGTAACATATAACTATGACATGTCCCGCGGGAGCTTTCTCGGACGGGCGGAAATCGCGCCGGGACCCGCGCCGCGCCACTCGTCGCGGCCCGCCACACCCGCCTTCCGCGGATCGCCGATGATAGACGACGGGGGGGGGGGGGGGGGCTGTCATACTTCCCGCCCGCGGGAGGTCAGCCGTCCCGCGGAGTTCGGCGCGGGAAACGCGCTCCGATGCGACGCTAGCCGCCCTGGGGCGACGACGACCGTCCGCGGTGCACCGTCCGTCCGCGGACGTCCCGCGGAAGCTCCCGCGGGAGTATAACAGGGGCCATTCTAGGGCAAATGGGGGTGGCATAGAGGATAAAAGATAAAGGACGGCGTTAATCAATCACTTTTGGGAGACGCCACGCACTTTACTTCTGCATGACGTGGAGACCATCGAATGCGTGTTTGGCCACACAACGACTCGCGGTGACCGGTTGATGAACAAGTCAGCGCTTTATCCTTTCCAAACGTACCAATTCAGTGGCCTCAAAACGACGAAGGACTTGGATGATCTAGACGGGAAACCCACACTAGGAACCTTGACTCAGGATGCTCGCGACAGCCGACTCCTCGGCGCTATTGTACTTTACGGACTCCAGAGGACGAGGAGAGGTCGAAAAATATTTTTTCGCCCAAACCTCGTCCAAGGGGTTATTTGGGGTACTGATCACGAATCTGACATCCGTTTCTTGTTTTACGCTGGAGTACGGTAGATTACGGTACATACCGGTGACTAAGGCTGTCGAGGTCATAATCACCGATTTCGTCCAAACTTCGCCTATGGGGGTTATCCGGGGTGCTGATCACGAATCTGACATCCGTTATTCGTTTTACGCTGGAGTTTGGGCGCAATCGGTGACCATTACCTTACTCACCGGTACCCACCGTAACCTACCGTACTCCAGCGTAAAACGAAAAACGGATGTCAGATTCGTGATCAGCATCCCAAATAACCCCATAGGCGAAGTTTGGGCGAAATCGGTGATTATGACCTCGATAGCCTTAGTCACCCGTACCTACCGTAACCTACCGTAATCGACCGAAATTTCAAAAACGGAAGTCAGATTCGTGATCAGCATCCCAAATAACCCCCCTGGACGAGGTTTGGGCAAAAAAATTTTTTCGACCTCTCCTCGTCCTCTGGAGTCCCGAAAGTAGTGCCGACTCCTCCCCCGAC
Organism: Heligmosomoides polygyrus polygyrus; assembly: GCA_947396885.1. NCBI lineage: Eukaryota > Metazoa > Nematoda > Chromadorea > Rhabditida > Heligmosomidae > Heligmosomoides > Heligmosomoides polygyrus. The sequence goes on along the minus strand of OX377205.1, from coordinate 22,965,269 downwards.
TACGCTGCCGGGCGTCATAGGTTTGGCATGGAATCCACTAATATGTAAGCGTTGCAGTGATCCCGCCACGAAGAATAAAAATTGAAATCCCCATTCGGAAGATTTTTTGCGTTGGTGACCTGGAGCCGCCTTACTGGAGCATTACAAGATTTTAAAACGGATACACAAAAGGAAAAGTGGGCACAATACGTGTTAGAGGGGGGGGGGGGGAGACCTGTCGTGACGGCTGCTTTCCTTACTCCTTTTTCTGACAATTTGTTCAAAATTTTCAATTTTTCCTTTTCTGACTATTTTCAAATTCTTTTCAAATTCAAATTATTAGGAAATCCCAAAGCTGAAGTTGACCATAGCAAATTAAGCGTAGTGTGCTAGATGTGCTGGTCTCCCGTCATCGAAGAAATCCACGTCTAGAGAAGACTCTCCCCCTCCCCCCCCCCCTCCAACACGCACAGCGCCGGACATGGGTGCTACACTAATTCGGGACCTTGAAACGGTTGACGGGCAACTCGGCCCCGCTCGTCCCCGCCGCTGCTGAGTCACGTCGATTTGCAGCGCGTCTGCCACCTCTCGCTGCCTCTCCGCTATTTCGCGCGCATCTGCCGTCTCGCGTGGGAACATGCTATTTCTTGGGCGACTTGCACGACCGGCGTCTCATCACAGCGTGATATTCATTTGTATGAACGATAGAATCGAACAAACCCCTGTTTCGCAGAGTACGGAAACAATGATACCGTAAAACAACAGCCTAAAACACGTTCAACATTGCTGCAAAGAGCATCGTAAAAAATGTATAGGAGGCAGCAAGACCATTAACGAGAAGTGAAGAGAACCATGAAAACGACGGTCGTGTGATAGTCGAAGAGATCATGCGTACCATAATAGCAACGTATTTTGCAACGGAAGAAAGTTAGATGAAATCACTTCAAGAGCACAGAAAGAACGGTGTCGAACAACTAGACCAAATTTAGACTGTCTAGTTCTTCGTCTTCGGGGCCGCACTGGCCTTAGTTCCAAACGATATATTTCCACACGAATCGTACTGTTGGTGATATCACTGAGGAAATACACTGACCCAGCCACAACGGTCACCGAGTTTCTGCAGGTTGTCTAGGAACATGTCTGAGACTTGTCTTTTGTTTGAGACAAATATTTCAGAACACTCCTTACCAAAGCGTTTAAAGTACAAATGGTACATACGAATAAAAACAACTGCATCGTGTGAAGCATGAGATTTCATTTGTGAGCAAGCATATAAAGGATAAAGGATAAAGGACGGCGTTACTCAATCCCTTCTGGGATGCGCCAGCGCATTCTACTTCTACGGGATGTCGTGGAGGCTACATGAATGCGTATTTGGCCATACAATGACTTGCGGTGGCCGGCCGATGAACAAGTCAGCGCTTTATCCTTCCCAGACAAGTCTGGTACCAATTCACCGACCCCGGAGGGATGGAAGGCTTGGTTGGCCTGGGCGGGAAATCCGAACCAGGAACCCGGTATCGGGTGCACGCGACAGTCGCGCCTCCTCCGACTGCGCTACACGCGCCCAAGCAAGCATATACCTGAATGCAAAGGCAAGTGTGCTAACAGTTTCCTCAGGGAATGGGCAGGATAACATGAATAGGGTTCTTCAGAGGAGTACAACGAGGGGACGGGGCACATTGAGAGCTAACTAGTGGGCAAGGTTGCTGGCTAAGGTATCAAGGAGGTCCTTACACTCTCTTGTGGTAGGTGGACGACCAGCCGCCTGGAGGAACTGTCTGAAGCGTCTCATTTCATCGTGTATTTCATTTTGCCTGCAGGCTTCGCGACTTCGGATATATCTGGTCGCCATTTCCCCATTTGCTATAGGCAGGATCTGAGATTTGGCCATAGTTAACTCCTGTCGTGACGGCTGCTTTCCTTACTCCTTTTTCTGACTATTTTTTCAAAATTTTCAATTTTTCCTTTTCTGACTATTTTCAAATTCCTTTCAAATTCAAATTATTAGAAAATCCGAAAGTTGAAGTTGACCATAGCAAATTAAGCGTAGTGTGCTAGATGTGCTAGTCTCTCGTCATCGAAGAAATCCACGCCTAGAGAAGACTCTCCCCCTCCCCCCCCCCCCCCCCAACACGCACAGCGCCGGACATGGGTGCTACACTAATTCGGGACCTTGAAACACTGAACGACATACTATGTGCAGCATACGGAACAGAGAGCCTTGCAAACGCATAGCATCACGATTGCCGATGGGTTTGTCGTTCACTGTTCTATTCCCGACTTTCAGTTTTCGCTGTTTTGTTCAAGCACACGAAGTCAAAGCACACGAAAAGTCGGGAAACGCGAACAAACTAAGCAGAAAATACGAGAGAATCTGAATAAGATGAGGCCACCCGAACGCACCACACCATCAGCAAGCACTTCCAATCGATTGAAATGCGCAATGCGGGGCCCCGCAACGACCGCTCAATACCGTAAGAAGAATACGTGGCAGGAAACTCGTCCCTACCTCTGTTCGTCGAGATTACTGCTGCGTGGGTTTGCGGAGGTAGTGACGAGTTTAATGTCGAACTAACGAGTCTCTCGCAGTATCAGGAGGCCTTCGCTTCACCACAGGAGCGGTATTTCCAACCCAATGTGACGTAATTTTGGTAATAATTCCATCACTTCTTCTCCTTTGGGTCCCTTCGCAATTTTGCGCTCGCTTTCTTCGAGTATGGCCTGCCTTACTTGTGTCACCACTTATAATCGAATTGCCCTAGCACCAAGGACGTCTCCGCACGTCTCTGTCTCGTGCCAGAGGAGCCCGGTGCTTCGTCCCACTCGAGGGAGACGAAGTGTGTAAAACCTCCCATTCAGGGGTTTGACGAAGAAGCACGACACACGCGTTCTATGCTCGACCTGGTGTTTTTAAATATTCCGTTCAATCCAATTAGGTCTAAACTTCGTCTAGCGAAACGAGACCGGAGTCGTCTAGTTTTCAACGGATTTCTGGTGACACTGTCTCTGGTCCTCGAATGTCGACGAACCTAAAAGCAGGGGTTTTTCTGAATTTAACGTATTTTTTAAAATGTTTTGCAACGGCGAATATTACAGGAACGTGTCGGTACCATCTTCGAGCAAAGTTTCCTTCTCGTGATAATCTCTATATCCCAGATATGTTTTTCACACCTTACATCTGTTAAGCATCAGTTTTGTTAATTTATGTTGGTGTTCATCTCTATTGTTTTTTTTAATAGTGTGTTACTTAATTTTCTCTATTATAAGCTCATTTTTATGTTTCTACCTTTCTCTGTGAGGTGGCCGGCACGAGCGCAGCGTAAGAGAGCTTAGTCCTTGATTACATATGACATATAAATATTTTGATTTACATACAATTATCTAGACGCACATATTTACATTATAATATACTTTCCTTGCTGTCACTTTTCTACAATTCATACAGTACTCGTCTCGTGCCTCCCTACCAGGCAATCGCTGGGGTGCGTACCAGTTTAAAGAGGCCCTTGAAAGATAGGACCCGCCCCAGAGTGACGTGCTTAGTAGGTCGTAGCGCCAGCGGCTTCCGTAAATTTGAATTTTGTGACGCAAATTTTTCCTCTTTTGTTCAATTTTTTTCAATATTTTTTTATGCCACTGAGATCTTGGGCTGCTCTCGAGCTGTGCTAATCACAATTCCAGGTTTTTGTTCATGTTGCTACATGGCCAATCATTGATTTCCTTGTTTCTTATGCATAACCGTTTCTGTTATGGCTATTGGCTGAAATAGAAATAAACATAAACATAAACATAAACATAAACCTCGAAACTCTGTAGAGCGCTCACCTGAGTCGCCGTGCAAATTATTCAAATTAAAAGGTGCCTTGTAAGTATCCGGAGATGGTAGCAAACGAAAAATAAGGTCTAACAAATGGATAAAGGACGGCGTTACTCAATCTTTTTTGGGGTGCGCCACGCATTTTACTTCAACGTGATGTTGTGGAGACGATTTGAATGCGTATTTGATCATACAATGATATGCTACTCAGCGCTCTACAAACAAGTCACCGACACCGGACGAATGGAAGGCTTGGTTGGCCTAGCCCGAAAATCCGAACCAGGAATATCGGGTGGACACGACAGCCGGCGCCTCCTCCGACCGCGCTACATTCGCAAAAAAGAAGTATCATCGACATTTTTTCTTCGAATACGACAACGGGTACGTCAGCTCCTCTTCTGCATTCAATCGGTGGCAGAGATGAGTGCTTCTTTCTCGAGGCACACTCCACACACGTTTGTCACACGCCAACCTGAAAAAGAATACGTTATTGCCTTTTCTGGAAGGACAACCGTCTGCAGATTCGTCCATGGTGCACCTTCCTTCTTGCTTGAAAGATTAGTGTCAATCAATGCCTATCATCATCATTTTCAGTACCGTTTGTCCCGCTTGGTGGCGGGGTCCGCTCTTCTGGTCTGGTGACGCCATTTCTCCCGATCAAATGCTTGATCGGGATGCACACCAGCTATCTTTAAGTCCAAGTGCAACGTGTCTAGCCAACGTTGCTTCGGACGTCCTCTGGGCCGTTTTCCAGGGACTTCAAGATTAAGGCCTATCTTACAGACGATGTCGTCGTTAGCGCGAAGGATGCGGTCATACCATCGTGGACGAGCTTCGCGCAACTTGTCGGCTATCGGAACAACACCGAACCTCTGTCGTATGGTGTCGAACGCGGTCCAATCGCGTTACTCCAGCCGTCCACCTTAACATCTTCGTTTCCATTACACTGAGGCGGCTTTCAATTTCCTTCGCCACGGGCCAGCACTCAGCACCGTACGTCACTACTGAGCGGACGACTGTTCTATAAACCTTCGACTTGAGGTACTCGGGTATTGTCTTATCGCAGAGAACCCCAGTCAACGACCGCCATTTGGACCAGGCTGCACTTACGCGCGCACTCACCTCCAACTTTAGGCTGCCATCGAGCGTAACTGTTGATCCGAGATACTTGAAGGATGTGACTCGTGAAAGCTCAGTACCATTGATCTTAATAGATCCGTGCTCATCCACATCCGTCGTCAAGTACTCCGTCTTTTTGAGGATTAGCTTGAGTCCGAACAATGCCAAGCGATCGCACCATTCCTGTGCCTGTCGCTCGAGCTCTGCTTTGTCTTCACATGCAAGCATGACGTCATCGGCATACAGCAACGTCCAAGGAGCTGCCTTTTGGAGATCTCGTGTAATTGCATCCATGACGACCACGAAGAGCAGTGGGGATAGCGCAGAGCCCTGGTGCACTCCGACAGAGATCGGAAACTCCATCGAGGTACCCGCTGGTGCTCGTACTCGGCTTATTGGGCACGAGTAGAGGATGCGCACCCACTCAATAAGCTCTTCAGGGACGCCGTGTCGTCGCAAAGCGTACCATATGACATCTCGCGGGAAGTCCAGGAAGGCAAAATGCACCGGTTTCTGTTTCTCGCTGTGCTTCTCTAGGAGAAGACGAACGGCGTGTATGGCATCAACCGTCCCACAGCCGGCAACGAAACCACACTGATTATTGGAAAGCTGGACGACATCCCGGATACGTCTATCGACAATTCGCTCAAAGACTTTCATTATATCAAACTGGAGTTCGATATTCTTTGTAATTTGAAGGTTCTATGAGTCGTATAGAGGAAATGTTGATGTTCGCGATGTTCTGTATGTTTTGAGATATAGGTTCCTGAGGAGTGCTGGCATGCGTTATCAGATGAAGCGCAGCATAAAAGCGACTGCCACAACATTCTCTGTTTCACTCTCCTCATCTATCTGCTCTCAGCACGGACACGGGCTCTCCCCGCTCATTTAACCCACGGACACCGTCGACTAGTAAGTAGGGCCTTAGGCTTATCTTAGCTATAGCATTTTTTTGTATATCGCTAATATGTAGTATTTCTTATCGTATATGTGTATAATGGAGCATTTTTAATATTATAAAGGTTTAATTACCCAAGTTTGAGGTATACGGCAAGAGCCCGCGTGGCAACACAAAGTCTTCGTCAACCTCAAGCAGCCCCCAGCACAAGTGGTGCATCGGCCGTACTGAACGAAACCGGAGTCAAGCCGTGGATCAAACGACTACGACAGGTACGCTACATTCTCTGCCTACCTGTCACGGCCACAGACTAATCTGTCTATCGTCTATCCGGAACCCCGGCATGCTCTGTTGCACCCCTGCATACTCTGTTTTCTGGGATTAATATTTTCACTATGGCTGCTACCTTTCGAGTTTTCAAAGGACTTCTTACTAAACGGACTATAGCTGCCCATGACTGGCTAGAACAGAGCATGACGCTGCTTGGGGAAATACCACCGTCTGATCCTGAAAAAAGGGAACGTTGTAGGGAAATTCGCCTAACACTCAGGAGTTGTAAGGATCATATCGATCTTTTGGAGTCGTCTATGTTGAAACTAGCCAATGCCTTCGATAAAATCCAGGAGCCGTCGGAGGAAGACGACAAACAACTCGACAAATATATGGAGGACGCTCAAGAGCTTATCATGAAACTTCACAAATCCCAGTCTGACCTAGAAAAAGCCATGGATAACCGCTCCTCTCGCGAAGTAGAAACGGAACACGGTCAACGGGGTACTTCAATGGAGGAAATGTCTTCGCTTGCAGCAAGCAAACTTCCACAGATACCCATCCCGATCTTCACAGGAAAACGATGGGACTGGGACAATTTCTGGGCGCTTTTCAAGCCAATGTACATAATCAGGACTTGACAAACCTCCAGAACTTCAACTACTTACTGTGATCATTGAAGGGAGAAGAGCGTCAATCCATTTCTCGGTTCCACGTAACTTCCTCCAACTACGAAAAAGCCATCGACCACTTACAAAAACGATACGGTAACAAGGACGGAATTGTTATGGAGCTGAACAAAAATCTAAGTTATTGTGCTGCACGAGGACCTAGCACTGCAGATCAGAGACACCTTTTTGATAGGTTATCTGCACTAGCATCGCAGCTGAAAGAGCACGGCGAGAACTTAGATAATCAGCTCACAATCCAAACATTTCTGCACAAATTCCACGGGCGTATACAGAAGATAGCGATGGAACAACGGCTCCAACCCAATGGACATAACTCCGTCGAGTGGACGCTGGATAAATGGCTCAATACCATTGACAACGTCATCATACAAGAGGAAATTCTCAAGGATATGCTCGCTACAAATACCGAAGCAAGAAAGAGAAGCCCAGTGAGAGAAAAATGGAAGGGGGCCGCTAATTGCGAATGCTGTGGGGACAGGGGACACAAATGGAACTTTTGCCCCAAAATCCCCTCACCGCAGGCACGTAAATCATTCCTTGTCGATACGAGGAGGTGCCTGAATTGTGGATCTACGTTTCACTCCGCATCCTCCTGCTCCAGTGGAAATTGCCGAAGATGTGGCGGAAAGCACCACACGGCCATTTGCTATAAAAGCAAGGTACCGGAGCAAGAGCGCGAGGGCAGAACCACTGCAACTTCACAACGGCCATCTCAAGCGCCAAGAGAACAAAGGATAACGACGTTTTCACAGCAAAAGCGCGGAGCAGCCAAACGTCCCACCACAGCAGGACGACCCATTAACGCTTCAAGACAACACGCTGTTACATCAGAAGCTACAGAACAAGACATTTCCAACGACGACAAGGCAAAAGTACTTCATTTGAATGAATATCAACAGGGGGAGAATTCCACTCGTAAAAAGGTTATCCTGTTGGCAGGCTCCACTCAGGTACTGAACTCTTCCGGAAACCTACGAAGTGTTACCGTACTGTTGGATACGGGCTCAGAGCTCTCATTTATTGAGGAAACCCTTGCACAGGAGCTTGCGTTACCCGTTAGGGAGAAATCGTCCCTACTTATAAGCACTTTTGGCTCACCAACGCCATCTCCGAAAATCTGCGACATCACAGTTCTTACTCTGTGTGACAATGAGGGAGTTCAACACCAAATCAGACTGAAAACGACTTTCTCACGGGAAGTATTGAGCAGGCAGACTTCGATCAAGACGACCTCGAATTCATCGCGAAGCAAGGCATCGTTCTGTCCCTACCAACGAAGCAGCAACTTCTTCATCCTCAGATACTGCTGGGATGTGACTACCTATGGAATTTCCTCTTGCCGATGGGTCGACTTACTCTTCCATCAGGACTAATGCTAATACCGACCAAATTCGGATACATTATTAGCGGTCAACAGACAACTGGTAGCTGTAAGGCAAGATCAGTGCTTACTACTTTGGAAGCAAATTCCGAGAAGGAGATGTGGGACCGATACTGGTCCCTTGAGTCATCAGGCACAGAGGAGTACACGGGAAGCCAACGCACGGAAACTGAGCTAATCAACGATGCGATTCTGCAAAATTTCAAAGAAACAACTCAGCGCCGTGACGATGGCTACTACGTCCGGCTACCTTGGAAAGAAACACACCCTACGTTGCCCGACAACAAGATGTTGGCACTGAAGCGACTTCATAAAGTCCTCGAGATGTACGATGAGGATACCTTGCGACAGTACGACAACATCTTCCGTGAGCAGTACGACAACGGAGTCATAGAGGAAGTGTTATCTGACAGTGCATACGGTGAAGGGTTATCCACTATCTGCCGCACCAAGCGGTCATCACACCTCGTAAAGAGACCACAAAAATGAGAATAGTCCTCGACGCCTCCGCTCATTATAAAGACTCCCCTTGCCTTAATGACGTCCTTCATCAAGGGCCACTATTACTGCCGGATTTGGTAGGAATGCTACTGCGATTTCGAACACATATAATCGCAGTCATCTCAGACGTCGAGAAGGCGTTTTTACAAGTGCGTCTACAGGAAATCGATCGTGATGCAACCCGATGTCTATGGGTTCGTAACATCAGCCTTCCACCATCATCGGATAATATCATCACCTACCGATTCACGAGAGTTACATTTGGACTTAATACTTCACCATTTCTACTTTGAGCAACGATCAATTTTCACCTCGACCAATTCGGACCCCAAAATGAAATGGCGGCAGAAATCAAACGAAACCTGTACGTCGATAACCTTATATACGGCGCACGGACTCCAGAAGAAGCACGGAAAAAGTATGACCAGTCCAAGGAAATATTCGAAGGACTAAATATGAATTTACGAGAATTCATGTCAAACTGCGATGAGTTCAACAACTCGGTCAAGGATGCCGATCTTTCGAAAAACCATCGCCCGAAGGTACTAGGAATACCGTGGATCGCGAATACGGACAAAATTATCCTGAAAGGCGCGATGACTTCTTCAACAAAGTGCACTAAGCGGACGGTATCGCAGCAGATCGCCTCCGTGTTCGACCCAATAGGACTTCTTGCCCCACTACTACTTCCAGCCAAGGTTTTTATACAGTCCTATGGAGAGACGAGTTCACTTGGGACGAACCACTGCCAAATAACCTTCAAGAACAATGGAGGATCCTTTCCGGGCAAATATCCACCTTCTACAAAGAGATTGATAGAAGGATTCTACGAAACGACAACTGCTTGAAATTGTTCGCCTTTTCCGATGCCAGCCAGTTTGCAATGGCAACGTGCGTCTACATTGCTTCCACGGGCAACCCTCAATTAGTTATGGCAAAGTCCAAACTGCCATCATTGAAGACTTCGATTACCATTCCAAAGTTGGAAATGAATGCGCTGACATTGAGTGCTAGAGTAACGAACTTCGTATACAATGCATTGGAGCCGATCTGCAAAATCAAGGAAATCGTCTTCTTTACCGACTCCGAAATAGCACTTGCATGGGTGAAAACTCCTCCAACGCGAAAAGTCGCCGGAACTCTAGTCATCAACCGCCTAAAGGAAATAGGAAAGATAGTCCATGAGCTTAAATCAAAAGGCATACATTGTGTGTTTCGCTATATCTCCACGAAGGAAAATCCTGCTGATTGTGGCACGAGAGGAGTTCCGTCAGACGTTCTATACAGTCACTTTTGATGGACCGGACCGCAGATAATAAGAGATTTCGATTCGTCACGACACGCCGACAATGTCTTCCTACCTTCTCAACTCGGAGAAGACAAAGAAGAAATTTTGACACCAGTCGTGATAGCTGCTCTAATGACTAAACAAGAAAGGGAACAGGACTCGAATACGCTATTCCGCTTATCCCGATTCAAATCACTATATAAGGCATAGAGAGTTGTTGCCTATATGATGAGATTCATTAAACGAGCGATACGTAACCTATCGGAATCGAGAAAGGAGGTCATTACACGGAATATACCTGCACTTCAATTTGCTACTTCAACTTGTGAATTGACAGGAGCAGAATTGCGGATAGCCAGAAAATACATAATCCGAGACCACCAAGCCCACTTTGTGATGGAAGATCGAATCAAATCTCAGAAGAATCTCAATATCCAAGAAGGTGAGGACGGATTGCTACGATGTTTCGGTCGTCTTCAACATGCGGACATATCCATCCCATCACGCACTCCAATATTCATAACGCCTAAAACGGCGCTAGCTAGACTAATCATTCTGGAAGCACACGAAGAATCATCGCGGCGTCACTCACACGATGTCGACGGTACGTGAAAGATACTGGATTCCGAGGCTGCGACAACAAATTCGCTCAATAATACGGAAGTGCATCCCTTGTCAGAAACTCAATGGCTTACCATACCGGTATCCTAACATGGATGCTCTTCCGCGCACTCGAGTTCAGCGCTCTCGTCCATTTGAACACATCGGATTGGACTACTTTGGACCGATCACTGTAACAGGAACCAAGGAAGAACGATCAAAGGCCTACGGATGTGTCCTTACATGCCGTACGACGCGGCTGATTCACCTTGAACTCGTCGAAAACACGACGACTGAGTCCTTTCTTAACGCCCTTTGTCGATTCTTTGCCAGACCTGGAGTACCGACATCAATAACGAGCGATAATGCTCCCACATTCTTATTGGGAGAGCAAATTCTACTGGATACCATCAAACGTGTACACGAGGACCAAACGTTGGAGAGCGAGATTGCACGCAGGGAGATTGAATGGATCCATATCACGCCTTACGCACCGTGGCAGGGTGGATTTTATGAAAGGTTGATACGATCCATCAAGCACTCGCTGTACAAGGCTCTAGGAAACCAAATTGTGTCACTCGATGTACTAAGAACTATGCTCGTCGAGATTGAGGCAGTATTAAACTCACGGCCTCTGACGTACCAAGAAGAACAATGGGAGCAACAGCCAATTCTTCGTCCAATTGACTTTCTGCAAAGAAACATAGTCCTCGATTACCCTCTCGAGCACCTAGGAGAAGAAAGCGATCAGACCTATCACACTCCAGAAGAAGCTCAACAGCTTGCCACCCAACGACAAGTAGAAGCTGCGCTGAAGTCATCAGTGAAACTCACAACGGACTTCTGGAAGATCTGGAGCTCACAGTACCTCACAGGACTAAGGGAGCACCATAAAGTACACATGGACAACAAAAGAGGCACGAACATACTCCCTCATGAGGGAGAGGTAGACTTGCTGCGTGATCCATTCCAACCTCGAAATACATGGAAGATCGGTCGAATCGTAGAACTGCATTCGAATATGCCAAACAAGACAAGAGAAGCAGTTGTGGAGCTGCCAAACAAATCTCGCGTTGTGAACAAACTGGTACCACTTGAGATCACAGCCTACATGGACAAGGGCTCTTCACGTCAAAACTTCACAACTGATCCTTCTTCTTCGCCACCACCCTCCCTACCTTCCCCGTATAACCTCCGCAAGCGTAAAGCAGTTCAATATGAGGAATACGACAGCGACAGCGAAACTGAAAGCGGAAGATCAACCAGTCACCAGAACTTTCGCCTTAACTTCGTCAAGAAACTTCCACTTATCCTGACGATACTGCTCTTTTTCTTCTCAACCACATACGCACTTCCGGACTTCAATGATACTCACTACCTGCACTGTACAACGGGTGGAGTCATTCTCACGCAAAATTCCGGACAAGCCTATGAAATCTGCGCAGACGATTACTGCCTGTCATACAATACCCCAGGAAACAAGGAACACGTACAGTTTCCACCGCATGTTACTCTTCATGATCACGTGGTGAAATGGAGAATCACAGATGACCATGAAACCAAGATTCTTGAGACCGTTTGCTAGGCGGCACCGTTCTGCAATCAAATCGACTGCATATTCTGTATTGCGACAATGACGAATCCCGAATGTTGGCCAAGAATGGCTATCTTCCTCACGGGAATTACGATCTACCTTCTTGTGACACTGTGCTACTGTGTCTTCCATGTTCCAGTCATCATCGGCAAACCTGTTCTGTATCTTCTAAAAGTCACAGGAAGCATAGGATTTATTGCCGTTGGATCTCTGCTACGATCTCTATCATCGCTAGTACTCACGGTGATCAGAAGAAATCGCGGAAACAGACGTCGCCGGCTGTGGTCCGAACTTGCGATTCTTGTAACACTGATCTGCACTAGTTCTAGTGGATGCCACCAAGTCGACATCTACGACCACCAAATCCTATCCTGCTATCGATCTGACAAAGGAGAATCATGTCACATGGATACGTCAGCGATTGCGAAAATCAACCCCTTTAAACAGGAAGCATGTCTTCGACTTACAAGCAACGACACAACACTCATAGAGATGAAGCTGCTTTGGAGATCTCTAGAGCTGACTTGCGAAAGAGAAAGCTTGCTATTCTCTCGTAGCACACGATATGCCCTTCTGGATAGCAAACGCTGTCCCCACGCTGGATCCTGCACGGAGCAGAAATGTGGAGCCGTCACCCGCACGTCTCAAGTAGCACAACTTCAAAAAGCGAACGACTATCCAGGCGTCACAGGATGCGTTGAGAGCTGTGGAGGCCCAGGCTGCGACTGCTTTTATCCAAGCTCGGGCTGCCTTTTCTACAGAATCTACCTAATTCCCAACGACAATGCTGTGTACGAAGTCTTCCGATGCACTCGTTGGAAACCATCTGTCTACCTCGAGATAGCGATAAATGGACCACATCACCAAGAGAAACTTGGAACACTCCACCTCATACCCAACCAACCCCAAATATTCCCACCTCTCACCGTCACGCTTTCATCGTTAAGCGTGCCTCCTCTCCCAATCCTCAACTCTCGTTTTATTTCGGATGGAAATCGTACGGCAATCGCACCAGCAAAATACGACCCACCGCTCAAATGCAGATCCTCGGAAGAAGCACTGAACATGACTTGTACGGTTGAAGAAAACTGCAAATGTGAACCGGCGGAGATAAAAATGGTATGCGACTGCAACGACTTTAATTTGACTGCTCACATGCTCAATCCAGCTTACCGCCTTCCAATTCTACGACCAAATTTGGAATTCACAACACGGAATGGTCACCTCGTATCCAAAGTACTACACTCGACTACTGCAAAGTTCGTCGTCAGGATTAAGGACCAGCTTCGGATAATTTCAGTGATTTCGAATGCAGTATGTACTGGTGAAACCGCCTACGTAAGGGGTTGTTACAAATGCGCAAAAGGAGTACGCGCGATGGTAAAATGCACATCGTCTACGCAGGAAGAAAGAGCCGAGATCAGATGTAGAGACCAAGCTTTCACCGTCAAATGTACTTCCCAAGGCGCTCAAACAGAACTACGATTCAACGCAGACAAAGCTCGATTGGACGTGGAGTGCTCAGTACAATGCGGACAGTCCACTCAAATCTTCAAAATCGTCGGCATCTTACGCTACACAGGCAGTATCCATACTTCTGCTCGTCGCATGCTCAACGGAGAAAGCGAGGTATTCTCTGAGATCAACTTACTTTGGTCATCTGATCGATGTATTCCTGAAATGGACGGGAACGCTACTCATTACTGTGATTGCAGTAATATTGGCACTGCTAGCTACCTATTTTTGCATCGCTAATACTGCATGCTTCTTTCTTCTCAAACTTTCCCTTCGTCTTGCATGGACTGTTTTCCGTGTAATATTCTGCATGCTATGGAATGTTGCTTCTACACCACTCCTTGTCTATCGTCAAGCAAGGAACCGCATGAAGAAAGAAGAAGAAAAACTTCTCTAACATGTGATGCTTCAAACACTTCAACCATATTCCTCTTCCACTGGAAAGGGCCCAACACCATGAATTGACCTATTTTATTTTTTTCAGCATGTCGCATTCTGAAGATCTGGAAAGACGCCTCAAGAAGGAGCTGAAGCGAAAGATCACGATAGTCGAGAGCTCACGGTCACGTCCAACTGAGGCTATGATCCAGCAGCGCATTCGCCAGTATGGAGATGCATGCTTCGACGCCGAAGATACGATACGCCAGGCCAGATACGAGTACGCGAACCTGCGCCAAGACAGACGCGGCGGGGTGTATCACTACCTCGTGATGCTGAGACAGCTGAACATAAAGCACAGGGAGCAGAAGAAGGACCTGATTTCGACGATGGAGCTCTTCAAGCTGGCGAACGAATGGTACGAAATATTAGTCACCGTCGGGGATGTCGATGAGATGAAACGACTTGAATTCATCCACTCCTTGAACGACCAGAAGTTCTACGAGCCGTCAGCACCAGGCGAGAAGGAATATCCGAATCCAAAGGAGTATCATCGCTCCTACGACTGCACCGACGTCGCCACTATGATCCGGTATAGATTGTTCGAGTTCGACCGCTTGCTAGAGGAAGAGCAGAGAGCAATCGACGAGACGGAATCCGAGACGCGCAGACACGCACAGATGGAGGATGCAGCGATGAGGGACATGACGAGCCAGTACAGCGAGCTTCGAGTCGACTTGAGGCACTACAGCCATGAAATAGTATCGTTGCTGCAGAGAGTAGAGAGCATGCATCAGTCGATGATGACTCAGATACAGTCAACCGGCGAGGGACTCGCAGAGGTCAACAGACTTCTCTCTAAAGGAGTGGAAGATCACGACAATATGCTCATGACGCTGAGAAGAGACCACGCAAACCAGCGTGAAATTACGACCAGTCTCGCATCGTTCGCAGCAGAAAGTAAGAAGCTCATGGCACGATCAAAGGAAATCGCGGACGAAATGGTTCGATGGAGCGCAGCAAGGAAACAAGAGCATGAGCGCAGCAGAAGGCAGGAACACGAACTTGTCCTCCGAGATACGTCGACGAGTAAGCCTTTTGTAGAAGAATGCAAGGAAGAACTACGAGAAATCGACCATTACTTGAGAACGGAAATCCTGAGAGAACGGCGATACGCTAACGAGACCCGTAGAGTGAACGACGACTCGATCAGTTGCGTCTTCTGCAAAGCAATGGGCAGACACTACACGGACGCATGCCCAGATGTTCGTTCGGCCTCGGAAAGAAGGAGGATGATGGAGCTGAAAGGACGCTGTCTGATCTGCCTGACCTTCCACCATGAGACCACACCATGCGCCAAGAAATCGCCATGTTTCTACTGCAAGGTAGGCAGCAAATGCAAAGACGAGCACCACTCGGCCCTATGCCCGAAGCCAGAAGAACAGGAGCGCAAGATGAAGGACAGAGTCGAGCTGAAATCCATCGTTGACAGGTACGAACATTGGCAGCAGCGAAATGGACTCAGAGGAGAGACCGCTCCAGAGGCACGGGCACAGCTGATTCGAGAATTTCACAGTTCACGGAGAGACGCTGTGAAAGGTTACGATCGCACGCGGAGATATCATCAGTCGGACGAGGACAGCGCCGAATCGAGAGGACCTTCGACAAGCGGAAACCGTCGCTGAACCATCAAGTGGCGAGGAGTATACCGAACTGGAGTTCGATATTCTTTGTAATTTGAAGGTTCTATGAGTCGTATAGAGGAAATGTTGATGTTCGCGATGTTCTGTATGTTTTGAGATATAGGTTCCTGAGGAGTGCTGGCATGCGTTATCAGATGAAGCGCAGCATAAAAGCGACTGCCACAACATTCTCTGTTTCACTCTCCTCATCTATCTGCTCTCAGCACGGACACGGGCTCTCCCCGCTCATTTAACCCACGGACACCGTCGACTAGTAAGTAGGGCCTTAGGCTTATCTTAGCCTAAGCATTTTTTTGTATATCGCTAATATGTAGTATTTCTTATCGTATATGTGTATAATGGAGCATTTTTAATATTATAAAGATTTAATTACCCAAGTTTGAGGTATACGGCAAGAGCCCGCGTGGCAACACAAAGTCTTCGTCAACCTCAAGCAGCCCCCAGCACAATAGCGATGGCGACTGCCAGCAAGAGAGCTGTTGAAACAGTACGCTGGAACGGCAGAAAGATTGCCATTGGAGTGATCGTACTCTAGAAATAGTAACAGAACATGATTTATGCCATTTTCAGGTCGAATTAGACACTTTTTAAACCAAATTGGACACTTTTCACGTTAAATTGGACACTCTTCTAAGCTCGCCTAAGACTTTTTAAATCAAAGAGAACTTTCCGAATTGCAACAGCTTTTGTACAGGTTGAACTACAGACTCAATAAAATGGTTAGAAAAAAATTTTGTTCAAGGCAAATTCAGAATAACTTTTTTTTTGAATTTTTTAACTTTAGCTGCCCGAATGAGTGTAATAATTTTATAAAATTTTTACTTTTGGAGAAAAATAACAATTTGTATTTTGTTTTAAAGCGCAGCAAAGCAGCAACCATAAAGTGTACTAAAAGACTGGATTGCGCCATGCACTCGAAAAGCTCGTTGCGATTTTTATTTGATTGATAGTGTAAATGCTGTCTCCATGGTATTACGAGGTATGCGCGTTCTTAACAATTGTACTTGCTGCATTGTCTACAGTTTTTTTTTTGTTCGAGGAAAAATTTCAGCATGTTTTCTTTAAATCTTAAATTCACTTACCCAATAAGTGAACACTTTAATTGAAATTTTATAAAATTCTAGATCTTCATGGAAATCTAATTCTTGATAGCATGTTTCAAAGAACAGAAATCCGGAATTTTTTAGTAGGAATGCAATACAATACAATACATACTATTTTTTCTCCAAAGGTAAAAATTTTATTACACTCATTCGGGCAGGTACACTAAAAAAAAATTCAAAAAAGTTATTCTAAATTTTCCTTGAACAAAATTTTTTCTAACCACTTTATTGAGCCTGTAGTTCAACCTGTATAAAGGTTGTTGCAAATCGGAAAGTTCTCATTGATGTAAAAAATCTTAAGCGAGCTTAGAAGAGCGCCCCATTTAACGTGAAAAGTGTCCAATTTTACGTGAAAAGTGTCCAATTTGGTTTGAAAAGTGTCCAATTCGACCTGAAAATGGTATCTTTTTGCCGATTCCTCGAGACAAACCAGTAGGAGGCATAGAAATTTGTAATGGTTGAGGGGTCTTATTCCTTGTCGACATCTCTAATGCACCACCATCAATGTCTTTATATGCAGCCCACACTGTGATCGGTCTTATTGTTTTATGCACTTTGTGCCTGCGCCACTGGTGTTACAGGTATTTCATAAATATTTCATATACCATCGTATTTTGCGTATTTGGGACATTGCATCACGAGATGTCGGCAAGGAATAAGAAGTGAAAGCATCAACAAACTCCAAAAAGGTACAGATATGGAAATCTCTATGGAAATGCGATACTATGGTGAAAGTGCAAAACGCGGGGTAGATGGGAGACCGAACCCTCCACGTCACGACCATGAAACAGTATCTCTACCGCTCCGCCACCCAACCCACGGCAGAGGACCCTTGTGCCGCCGTGGTAAGCTCGACCATGTGGACCCTTAGGCATTACAAAATTCGATGCCTCCTACTCGTTTGCCTCAAGGATTCGTCAAAAAGATCTCGAAGAAAAACCGGGTCGCGAGCGCAGGTCGTCGCTTGACGACGAAGTTTTGAAGAGAGCCGACGAAGCAAATCCGGAGACGAATACACGAACGTTAGCAAAGGATCTTGGCGATCTTGGTAGGGTAGCAAGACATTTCGCGAGAATCGGGAAGGTGAAGAAGATGTCGAAGTGGGTGCCTCCTGAGCTGACCTATGACCTTGTCTGACACATTTTGACACCTGCTCCAACTTGCTGCTTCGCTTTAAAAATGAGCCTTTTGTGAGGCGCGTTATAACTGTAGACGAATAATTGGTCCTTTACGATAGCAGGAGACGGAGAACAGTGTGGGTAGATAAGGATGCTCCTCAAACATCCTTTTCTAAACCGGACCTTCACCCCGAAAAAGTTATGCTTACTTAGTAGAGGTGTTGTAAAGATACAGCTTTTTGCAACCCGGTCAGACACTCACAGCAGAGTCTTTAGCAGATTTAGACGAAATGTGCAAAATTGCAGAAATTGTGGCCGGCAGTGGTGAATAGAGGCGGCCCGCTCCTGTTGCAGAACAACGCGAGGCCACACACCTCACAAATCAGTCGGCGAAAATTGACCCATTTAGGTGTTGAAGTTCTCCCTCACCCATCAAATTTTCCCGACCTTTCCTCCACTGACTATCACTTTTCCTGAGCTCTTGATTCTTATTTGCGGCAGAAACAATTCACTAATTTGGCCGATGTTGAACGTGTCCTCCTTAATTTCGTTAATTCCTGTAATGTCAGTTCTAATTGTAAAGGATTAGATCTACTGATTGACCTTTTCGTTAACGAAAGTGTATAGATTCTGGTGGTTTTTGCTTCGATGAACAACTTTGTGTTTAAGCGGAGTTATAAGAGCTGCTTGAAGTAAACGGTTCGTTTCGGCGACTAATTTTGCGACAGCATAACATTGTGGCATCAGCAATTTAGCGCTGCAGGTGCCAATGCCACATCATTATCATATTCTTTTGTACTAAATTAGCAAGAACGGAGTATCTCCAGGGAGGCCTGCCACATTCCTTCGGTCCCAAGTGATCTCCGACGCTTAACGTGGCGGCAAAGTGCAGGTGTTGGACCCAGCTCGGCCTGAACGTCGGCGTACTCAGACGTCCCGACGGCATCGACACGTTCGGTAACCCAATAGATCACTGAATGCGGTCGGCCGTGTGGCGACGACCAGTTTCTTCACTGCTGTGGCCACTGATCGCTAGACTTTGGCAGAAAAACCCGCTTCCGTCCGGCATCGATTCAGTTCCCCGTCCTCAGTGAACCTTCTCTGTACCCAACACTAGCTCTGACGGATGATCCTTATAAGATGACATTCCAAAAAGCGCGCCTTTGGTTCCACCTTATCACTCCTCGTTAAAAAAAAATTTTCGACCTGAATGCTTGTTGTAGATCCACTGGAATGTCCTCGACCTCACAAATTCAAATATTTTGATCGGCATGGCGCCTTACGACTTACCAGAAATTTTCTCTCCCTCAGGCTTTGTACAGTTCCATCACTTTTATCGGTGTTGTGCTCTTGACGCGAAGAAATTCTCATTATACGGCTCAGCTTCACGTGGATTCAACCCCTAAAAGTTGTTATGCGCAATTTTCGAAATTTTTTAAGTTTAAATGATCGTACTCATTTGGTCCGGTTTCTGAAAACATCCACTTTGAGCACATAATTGAGGAAATACAGATGGAGAATGTGGAACGAACCTAGAATTTATTCTTGATTGTTATTATTATCACTATTAGAAATTATGCAAAGTGTGGAGTATGCTCATTCTGTTCTACCGTAACCGGAGATGTGCCTGTTGTTGTTTCGCCATCTCCGGCCTGTCTCATGAGCCCCGCCGATTTCTTCATATCCTCGTGACTCTTTCGTCACCAAGCGGTGACCTGACTGCCCTTCCTTGCCTGTCAATAACCCTCTGGTCTCATCCTTTCGTGTAGTCTCTCGTCATGCTCCAAGTTCTAGGTAGCCGTCTGTAGGAGGGACAGAGGACATTGATTCGTCTCTTCTCCACTGGCCACAGCGGTCGGTCCTTCACCCCTCTGTCCCATTGCCTGTTTCCTTCGCTGTGCTCGCGACAATAGTGCAACTGGCACTAAACAATTCTGTATAGCCTCTTCGTGCCTATAACTATTGCTGTATAACCGGATAAAGTTAATAAGCTACTCCAGTTGTACAGCGAATAAAAAGGCACACCCAGCTCGGGACCAAAAGAAGCCAGTACATGGGGGCCGAACAACTGCCAAAACTGTTGTCGCTTCCAACGCACGCCTAGGAAATTTGCGTAGGACTTCTTTTGTGAAAGTGCTGGTTTCAAGAGGACAGTGGATCCTTGAAGAAACCAATAAGCACTACAGATACCAAGCCGTTAAACGCGGTAGTATCTGAATTTCACCGTGGGGTGAATCCCGTCAGTTCTCTAGTGGAGTTTGGTACTCTATTAGCGTGTCTGAACGGTCAAGAAAAGCATTTTTGCAAGGCTAAACGCTGCGCAAATTTTCATTTTGCACTGAAACGCTTTTACTTGTAAGGAAAACCACCGAGGTATAAGGTGAATCCCGATTTCCTGCCGCTTTCGATCGGTTCGTTGAAAAATCGGCTGTAAGCTACGAAATTAATTCGTACATTGCAGGAAAATGTCCGAAGACGCCATTGAAAAGGAAGTGGAAGCGATGATGCTTCTAGAAGGCGAAGACCGGACAGTCGCTGACTTACAGGTGCAAGTAGCTGGCCTGACGGAGAAGGTCCGCCAGTTAGCGGAAACGCAAGCACCACAGGTAAGCGCGATTTTGCTCAGTGTTAGTGAGCAGGTGACTAGAATAAGGGAGAGTACACAAAATTTTGCATTGGGCAAAAAGCGTGGAAAACCGGTGAAGTCACCAACAGAGCCTTTGGGTCCAGTGGAGGATTTCCAAGAGGTTCTTGACAAAGCATGCAATGACATTGAGGCAGAGATGACAAAACTGCAGTCTTTGTCTAGTGAAATAGCACGTCTGAAGGCGTTCAACTTGGACCAGCTTAATGCGCTTATGCTAGAAGTGATGGAGCAAGCACGTCATGATGACGCCTGCATGCGCGTTCTAGCTAAGTGCTGGCAGTTGAGTCCACTAAAGTAGTGGGAGCAGTGAAAACTCTTTTAGAAGCAGTCAGAAAGCCGGCTTTGAGAGCTGGGGTCTCTGAAACACAGGAGTTAGTATCTGAGCATCCTAAAGTGTGTTCATTTCAGGGCAATCAGAACCAGCCTGGCACACTGCAAACGACCTTTGGAGAGGCAATGCAAAACGTGCACTCGAATACAGTGCCGCAGAACGTCGAAATGGTGGATTTCGACCCTATTGCAGCTGCCGAAGGTAAGGAATTGAGTTCGCCAGAGGCTTCTGACACCACGAGGCGTCAAGTCAGGCAGAATATATTGCCGAAGAGACAGAATAATCCATATTTGCAGAAACTGCAGCCCGAGAGCGAGCAGCCAAGGCTGCCGGAATTCCAATGGAGATCACCGTTCAAGAGGAACCAAGGTGAGGAATTACCGGACCTTGCGGCTACAGGTGGAAATTCTGTAGGAGCGGCGTTTGCTGCGATGGCTCCGCCTGATGTAGAGATCTATGATAGCGCGCAAGGAAAAGGATTTGAGACATTCCTAAAGTCCTTTAACATAAAGTTTGGGTGGCTCAACATAAGCGATGACGTGCTTATCCATCTCCTAAGCTCGAAATTAGGAGGCCGACCCCGCGCAATCATGGAAACTGTACCACTTGAGGTTCGAGAGGGTAGCTTCTCCGGGTTTGTAGAAGCACTTTCTGGAAAATTCAAGGAGAATGAATCCGCTAAACGTATGGAGGCATATGTTAAGCTGAGAAACCTAAAGTACGCGACCTCTACCGCCGACTATTGCGTCGAGCTGGAGAAATTGTCTCGCGCAGCTTACCCCGACCTTTCGGAGCGTGAGCTTTCCACCATGCGCACGGGCGAGTTGATCACGAAACTCACGTCATGGCCGGAATACGTGCAACTCTTCACTGAAGTCGAACAAACATCAAGTGATCAGTCTTACGAGAAACTAAAATCTCTGGCACAACGCGTAGAGCGTAGTCGTCAAGTGGCAGAAGCTCTAAAGCAGGAGCTTGAAGACAAGCAGCCCCGTCCGAACCCTCAGTGGAGAAGATCCTCTGAACGCAGCTCTGTTCCTGGTGTACAGACACGATCGAGAATGCAGCCAGGACATCAAGAACCTGAGAAGGATGGCAGAGACGCAACGGGAAAAGAGAAGTTGTATGCCATAACTGTAAGAAAACAGGCCATCTCAGAAGAGACTGCAAGGAACAAGTGCCGAGAACCACTGGTGTTCAGCCAACTCCTCATCAGGGTGAAACACGGCAGACACCACAAGGAAAACAACGAAGCTTTGTGGCCAAGTTGGGAACATGGTCATGTGGCATTTCCAAGACGGGAGTTGAGAGTTCTGAGCTCACTGGTCCTCAGATCGTAGCCGAGGTGCAGTTGTTAGGGCAAAAGGTGAAGGCTTTGCTAGATACGGGTTCGCAGGTCAGCATCCTTCCCTTGGCGCTCCTACTGAAAGCTGCACATGCCGGGTTTGATCTAGACAACGATGTCGAGGAGATCCCTACAGCTGAGGAGGTGCCAATTTTCAACGCTTCGGGACAACGTATGCCGTTCAAAGGCGCAGTACGTCTAACGTTAGGCAAGAAAGGTAAACCAACCATACGTGGAGCGTTCTTTGTAATGAAAGAATGCGAAAACGTACTGGTTTTGGGCACGAACGTTCTCAACAACTGGGGATACACCTTGAGTAACGTGGATAACTTACCACCGCACTCCCAATCCAGCAAGCACTTGCAGTTAGAAACAGGAAAGACTCTGCCGCAGGTGAAGCCCAAGAAGGCGAAAGAACAAGACTTCGACGCCCTTATCTGTGCGAAAGTATCTGCTAGGCAGTATATTAAGCCAGGAGAGACGAAAATCCTGAGACTTTCAACCACGGGTATGAATCCAGAAAGTGTTCTTTGGTCAAGGGACGACCTCATTCCGGATGCCGTCTGCTCTAGAGCGAGCACGGAAGTGGGGATCCCTGTCACGAACTCAACGCGGGAAGTGAGAGTTTATAAAGTCGGTGACGCTGTGGGGCAGTGGGACAAAACGGAGGTCACTGATGAGGCTCCCCTTCATTACGCTAATATGTTAGAGCGTACAGTACACCGTTCGGAGGACAGATGTGCGGTCCTATTTGACACGTTGTGGGACAACAAACAGAGTCGCCAACATAGGGCTGTGCTGGATGAGATAGTGCGGAACTATAATGACGTCTTCGCACTGACGGATCAAGAGCTAACACAGACATCACTTGTGGAGCACGAGATAGATACTGGCCCTTCTGCACCCATTCGGCAGAAACCGCGCCCAGTTCCGATCGGAACACGTGTAGCTCTCCGAGAAATCCTGACCGATCTAAGGGAGAGAGACATAATAGAACCCAGCAAATCGAGCTGGGCTTCTCCGATCGTACTGGTACAAAAGAAGGACGGCTCACTGAGATTATGTGTGGATTACAGGAAGCTGAATCAAGTAACTAGAATTGATAGTTACCCACTTCCTTCAATCGACGCAACGCTCCAAAGCTTAAAAGGGAAAAAGTACTTCTCCACACTTGACTTGTCGTCCGGGTACTGGCAGATCAAGCTGTCATTGAATGCCAGGGAAAAAAGTGCTTTCACCACAACTGAAGGACTGTATCAGTTTAAGGTTTTGCCATTCGGGTTGGCATCATCCCCTCCAGTCTTTCAGCGCTTAATGCATTCAGTGCTCGGGCACCTACTAGGTGACGAGGTCTCGTGCTACCTTGACGATATAATGGTGGCTACTGCTACCGTAGAGCGACATTCTGAAGTGTTGGGAGAAGTGTTGGAAGCCTTCCGCAAAGCAAATATGAAGGTGAACCCACGGAAGTGTGTGCTCCTAGAGCCTAAGGTGATGTTTCTAGGGCATGTAGTGGATATGCAAGGAGTTCATATGGACCCAAACAAGGTCTCCGCGATCACGGAGTATCCACTGCCACAAACTCGTGCGGAACTACGAACTTTTATAGGAATGTGCTCCTATTATAGAAAGTTCGTACTAGGGTTTTCCAAAGTAGCGGGTCCGCTACACGAACTAACCTCAGAGAAAGTACAGTTTGTGTGGACAGACGACCGTATTCGGGCCTTCGAGAAGCTGAAGGCTATAATCACGTCCGCACCAGTGCTGTCACAACCTGATATAGAGGGAGCTCGGAGTGGAAGGAAACCTTTCCAAATACATACGGATGCGAGCTATTTTGGTTTGGGAGCGGTACTCAGCCAAAAAGGCGACGATGGTTTACTCCATCCGCTCTATTTTGCTTCTAAGAGCCTGTCAAAGAGTGAGCGAAACTATCATATTACCGATCTTGAGGCATTGGCCGTAGTGTTCGCTCTCCGGAAATTCCATATGTTTGTCTACGGACTTCCGGTAGAGGTATGCACGGATCACCAGCCTTTGACAGCACTCTTCACCAGAACCAACGTGTCAGCCAGAGTGCTGCGTTGGGCGCTGGAACTTCAGAAGTACAACATAAAAATGGTGTACTTGAAGGGAGCAGCTAATAAAGTCGCGGACGCACTCAGTCGAGGAGCGATATTGGCGCCTGCTGATGAGCAAGCTGCCCAAATACCCAACGAACTGATCGTGGCGACGATCGCTAATGAACCGAGCTGGACAAAGGATCTCAGGAATGATCTCCTCTATGGAGAACTAATTCGAAGCCTCGAAGCGGGAAGTATGAACGGTCATACGGAGTCCCCGGGCAAAGAATCGAGGTTTAAAAGAGATGACTTTGCATTGGTCGACGGGTATTTGTGCTTTGTCGATAAAGAGGGCTATAGGAAAGTGGTTCCTAAGGAGCATCGGAAAGAAATATTCCTGGATGCCCACTCATCCCTCCTTGCAGGTCATTTTGGACCAAAGAAGATGCTGCGTCAAGTCAGCAAGGAATACTTCTGGGAGACGATGAGGAAAGACATCTTTCAATGGGCGGAGGAGTGTAAAATCTGCACTATCCACAACCAGAAGGCAAAAATGACTCCGCCACTTAAACCTATAGTGACCACGAAACCGTATGAAATGATCGGAATCGACATTCTGGAAATGGGACCCACGTCTAGTGGAAACCGTTATGTTCTGAGTGTTATTGATCATTTTACGAAGTACGGAGGCGCATACGCTGTGGAGGCGAAGACAGCGGAAACTGTGGCAAGAACACTATTCGAAAGATGGATATGTGAAGGTTGCCGGTTTCCTAAGTGCATCCTCTCTGATCAAGGTGGTGAGTTCGATAATAAATTATTGAATGAGCTATCGAGATTACTGGAAGTACGTCAGTTCTTCACGAAGGGTTATAACCCTAGAGAGAACGGAGTGACAGAAAGATTTAACAAGACCATTGTAGAGCTTCTAAGGAAGAAGGTCAGCATACCAATGGAATGGGATCGCATGTTGCCCTACTGTATGGTAGCTTACAATACATCTGTCCACGACTCTACGGGAGAGTCACCGTTTTTCCTCCTCCACGGGTTTGACGCGCACATGCCAAGCGACATCTTGAGTCAAGAAGTGTCAACATATATGGTTGACCTGGACAGTTACATCAACGAGATGGTAACTGGATTAAAGCTGGCACATGAGCACGCACAGGAACAAAACGACAAAGCCCGAGATCGCATGAAAACAGCATACGATAAAGCCAAACACGTCAGCGAGAGACCGCTGACTCTCGGCGACCGGGTGTACATGCGTGTTCCTGCGGAGAAAAGCTCGTCGAGGCATCCTAAACTGGTAAATGAGTGGTGTGGACCTTTCAGAGTGATAGAACTGAGTGAGAATAGTGCGCTGATAACGGCTATCAACGCAAACCAAGAACCTAAGCGGGTTCCGTTCGACCAGTTGAGAAAACTACCTAGAGGGTTAGATGATGAGCCACTCCAGACAACAAAGACTAGGTCAAAAAGGGGTAGACCGAAGAAAAACAAGTGTAATAAAGTATCTTGTTTCAGAGTAACGATCGGCGCTCCAAATGAGGATCCGCTTCATCTCTACTACCCCTGCACGTGCGGCGTTTTCAAGGAGAGAGCACACGTTGGACTTCCTGGTCTTCGATGCAATTTGGCACGCTCGAAGAAAGTGCGAAACTTGTTCGAGCTGGCGAATGTGGCCTCGATTGCACTCGAACCGGCGTGGGGAGAGCACCGAAAGGAAGCTGAACTTCTCAAAAAGCAGTCAACACACCTCACTGTGTACGGGCTGAGCTGTGCAATATCGGCACACCGTCAGTTCTGTCACGACTTCGCAGCGGCTGTGAAGGAAAAGGAGGGTGTGAGGCTCGCTCACCCACCGATCTTTAGCCACCACCCTGGCTACGACATCTCTGCGTACTACGCCCAAGCCATGGTCCGAAGAGAGCAAATTTCGGAACAGGGCAGCGATGATATGCCAACCAATTCGATCATATTGGCTGTTCCGAAAAGCTTTGGTAGGGTGCTGACGGACTTCGAGCCGGAGCCCACAGTCAAGTTTGTGGTCTACAACCATCCTGGAGATATGGCTGACCAACTTGACAAGCTGCCAATCAGTGCAGCAGTGGTGTGGGTATGGCCCGAGACCACGCCAAGTTCGCCGCATATGCGAACTTGCCTTCAGGCAATCGAGAGGCACCTACAGTGTGGTGGGACGCTGGACTGTTTCCCGGCGCCCTTCGAAAAACTCCGCCAGGATCTGTGGGAGCAGATGCGTCGAGTGTGCGTTGAGGTCGTGCACATGCTCACAGGCCCAAAGCGTGGGTTTGACGCACGCGTGATTGACCATTACGGTCCATGCGCAGAGGATATCCCTAAGCTCCACCCCGCACTGAGCTTGGGTTTGAGCCCACGGAAGGCTGACCATTGCTTCCATGGTTGGCAAGTCCAAGTGTTTCTGGAGCAGTTGAGAGATGCTGCTTCAAACACTCTGCGTCTGCCAAGATTTAAGCTGAAGGAGAGGAAACCGAAGGAAGCCCCGAACAAAGCGACCACGTCAGCCACAGCCAGGGACAACCACGACGACGACGAGCCTGCCGCAAAGAAGAGAAAACTACCGAAACGCCCCGAAGTCATGTACCTACGTGACCCCAAGGCAAAACGAGCTGAACATGCCCCATACATGAAGCAGAGAGGACGAGGACGAGGACAAGGACGACGATGAGTCACCGGAGTTGACTCTCATGAGGACCGGCGTGTGGAGTATGCTCATTCTGTTCTACCGTAACCGGAGATGTGCCTGTTGTTGTTTCGCCATCTCCGGCCTGTCTCATGAGCCCCGCCGATTTCTTCATATCCTCGTGACTCTTTCGTCACCAAGCGGTGACCTGACTGCCCTTCCTTGCCTGTCAATAACCCTCTGGTCTCATCCTTTCGTGTAGTCTCTCGTCATGCTCCAAGTTCTAGGTAGCCGTCTGTAGGAGGGACAGAGGACATTGATTCGTCTCTTCTCCACTGGCCACAGCGGTCGGTCCTTCACCCCTCTGTCCCATTGCCTATTTCCTTCGCTGTGCTCGCGACAATAGTGCAACTGGCACTAAACAATTCTGTATAGCCTCTTCGTGCCTATAACTATTGCTGTATAACCGGATAAAGTTAATAAGCTACTCCAGTTGTACAGCGAATAAAAAGGCACACCCAGCTCGGGACCAAAAGAAGCCAGTACAAAAGCCATATTTATTTTTGGATTTTAATCTTCTTCTTACACTCGGACGCTTACGGGAGAATTAGAAATTCAACATCCCTTGTAATATGCAGTTCCAGGGCCCGTGAAGTGCAGTTGGAAGAGGTACCGACTGTCAGGTGCACTTGATACCAGGTTCTTGGTTAGGATCTGATACCAGCGCAACCAAGCTTCCACCTATCCGAGGTCGGTTAATTTGTACTGGACTTGTCCTTGAAGGAGAAAAAACAGACTCGTCCATCGGCTGGCCATCGCAGCCATTATATGTATAGGCCAATATGCATTGAAATCGCCTCCGCAACATCCCTTGAAGTAGAATGCGTAAAAGGAACTGAATAACGTCGATATCTTTTATCCTTTAAGCAGTTCCAATTCTTCATGCGGTTATAGTACACTATTGCTCTCAACGACAAAAGGTCCGCTATAAATCATTCCGAAGTAATGGCGAGGGTCGCGTTTATATAAATCCTGTCCACTGTACTACAATCCGCCTTGGAATGAATTCTGATAAGGGTAGCTCTCCTGCCTGTCCAACAGTAAAGTCTCTAGTTAAGAATAACTGCCATTCTGACGTTTTTGGCAGGAATAAATGCCGTGTTTAGTGCTTTAAACTCAGTCAGATCACCATTAGCTAGCTTCGGGTGCTAGCGGTAGTCGCCTTATTCATTGAAAGGTATAACGCAGATTTTTCTGACACGCCCCTCTCTAATTTGTTTAAACAAGTGTAAGTTCAAGGCACGTTCAATATTTCACGTGTATTCAGTGCGTTAATAGTTAATAACCACCGTTTTTTGCCATTCTTTGCCATTGTGTGAACTGTTAGCTTCGCGAGTGTCCAACATAGTAATTGTGTCGGCACAAAATTTTGTTATACTAAATAAGCACAGAATATAAAGTGTCTAAAAAAATGTTGTTGTTTGAATGGTTTATCATTTTATTATATAACCTTATTATATGCTCAATGTTGTGCGCACAAAACATCAATTAAATACGAACACAGTAGATAACACGCAGCATAAAAGAAAAAGTGGTTGCAAATTTCTTGACTTTTCAACTTCAACAAACAGAAATTGCTCATTTTTCAAGGGCAATAAAGTTGAAACCTTATTAAAAGTACTGTTTGCTATCATGTTACGTGCGGTCAAACAGCGCCGGTGGTGTAAGGCGAACATCGCTGCCCGGAAAGCAGAAGATGCGGGTTCGAGTCCCGCCTGGCGCAAGAGTTTTGATCGCAACAAAACATCCTGTAACAGCATATAGCCTCTCTACCAGCCGGTCCAGGCTTAAGCAAATGTGTTAAACCATTGTTTGCTATCACTTTACAGGTTTTTATACAGTATCGTTAACGCTCTTAGTTTTTTTTCGATGTGCTTCCGCAGAATAGTACAACAAATTTTTGGGGGTAATCTCCTGGGCAGATGTCCTCGACCTTTCAAACCCTGAAGAAGAAGAAGAGAACGGCGAAACGTAAGCCGGTGTAAAGATCTCTACCAACCTCGGTGTAGTTGCAACAACACTTCAAGCGGCTACAACGTCGAAGGTTGCCTCGCTTCATAGTAAGGCCAACACAGACTGTAGAATTGATATTGGAATCGAGCCAGTGGGAGCATGGTAGCGCTCGATGAATGCACCGGTTGTTGCGTGCACCAAATTCCTGGTCCCAATCGGATCAAATTTCCTATCTATGCCAGTCAAACCTCCCATCACTTCGGTCAGCGAATTGGTCTAAATTTGTCTTTAAAGATTAAAACACTGACTTGTTCATCAGCGAGCCACCGCAATCATTAATCATTG
Source organism: Heligmosomoides polygyrus polygyrus (assembly GCA_947396885.1). Classification (NCBI taxonomy): domain Eukaryota; kingdom Metazoa; phylum Nematoda; class Chromadorea; order Rhabditida; family Heligmosomidae; genus Heligmosomoides; species Heligmosomoides polygyrus. The sequence continues at coordinate 22,935,901 of OX377205.1, read as the reverse complement.
TGTAGGCCAAGTACGCGTTCATATTGCCTCTACGGCATCCCGAAGAAGTAGAATGCGTGGCGTACTCCACTGTGGGTTTACCGAACGTCGCCCTTTATCCGTTATCGTTTATCAAGCCAATCACTTGTTGAAAGTGTCATAGTGTTCTCTTGATTGGTGGTCCGAATGCAACTTACAAAGTTTTCAATTGAAGAACATGTAATCTCTTACGCCTTGTTCTGTAATACGTTTCTTCGAAAAACTAATTTGTTTACTCAAATTACGCAAAAAACCTTTGGTGCACCGATGTCACGTGAGAATGGTCACTGATGTGAACTTGAATAAGCGGGTAGCACGGTTTCTAATAGAAAAAGATATCCCTATTGATTTAAATTTTAGCGAGGGTTAAGGTAATGCAGATGATCAGAAACCACCATGCGAACGGGCAATTCTACGGGGGTCTTCAATGAAGAATACCTTTGAACTCGAGAGAGTGCGAGAGCATTGGTAAAAGAATGTAACTTATGTCTAGTACTCAAATTTTTTGCTGATTGTGACCATTAGCTTATATTAGTCAATTTATTTATTTTTGAAGACTATATCAGATAAGAAATGCATATTAAAGGAAGGATCAATTTGGCTGGCCTCTTCTAGAGTGTCATGAGTGCGTCATTTTAACCCAAATATTTAAAGCATAAAGGACAAAGGACGGCGCTACTCAATACCTTTTTGGTGTGCGCCAGGCATTTTACTTCTAAGGGATGTCGCGGAGGCGATTTGAGGGCGTATCTGGTCAAACAATGAGTGGCTGCGGTCAGCCAATGAAAAAGTCAGTGTTTTCTTCTTATCCGAAACAAGTCTTGTACCAATTCACCGAGCCCGGAAGGATGGAAGGCTTGGCTGACCTTGGCGGAAATCCCGGATGAAGGTTCTGGAATGTTCGGATGCACACCACAGTCGGCACCTCCTCCGACTTGTTACCACACCCTATAGCATTTTTAAGACGCCCTACATATACATACAGCATTCCCTAGGAATCCAGCTACGGATGTTGCTGGGGAGACTGATGATGAGTGTTGAAACTCGCTCTCATTCTGCGTTGTGTCCTTCATATGCTAGCAGTAATTCAAAGAGTTCCGATAGAGCACTCTTTGCACGATCAGTGGCGCATCGCTTACACAAATTTGTCACCTGTATCACCTGTCTTCCCGTTGGTCATATGCTGTTCAAGCGCCAGCAGCGTCTCTATTCGTCCCTGTCGCGTGCCAGAGTGCTCCAATGCATCCTCCTCCCTCGAGGAACATGAAGAGCGTAATATCGCTCGTTCAGGGCTATGGCTTTCACGAAGAAGTCCGACCAACGCGTTGGTAGGCGCCCTACCGTTCTATTGACATCCCGCGGAATCCAGTGGGTGACCGCGTTCGTCCAGCGGGTATCTGCGAAGCGCATTACGTTGCCAGCCCACCTAATTTTCGACGACTTGGCCAATGCTGTAGCGTCTCTGATTTTCAAACGGCAGGTATCTGCCGTTAGAAGATGGCGACGAAGCTAAGGACTCCAAAGCCCTTTACTCACTTGACTGAATCTGCAAGCTGGAAATCTCAAAACGTGCGGAATAACCATCTTCTAAAAGGAGGTTCTTGAATGGAAGAAAGTATCTTTTCCATTGTTAATGAAGGCGTGCCTGCACATTCTAGACAATTTCTTAGATAATTAGTAAAACTCGAGGAAAACGATGTCCTTAGGGTAGATAGTAACAGTTCAAACTGAGGTGCTAATTGCCGTTGCCGACCTCTAGGTGGGACCTCTAGGCGTTATAGCCAAAGGCCCTCAAAGGTGCTTCGCTTATATATTCTCTTTGGGAACATCTTGCTTTCCTAAACCTGTATCGTTGATGTCGACAAAACGGGCGATAGAATCGATTCTGCGGTGCTGTCAGTGTTGTGCGCTTCAGCCACTCATTGATAAGTTTTGCTGCTCGATATTGAATTCTGATCCGATCACATGGCTCTGTAATGCTATCTTGGAACCAGCTCGGCTTTCGGCAGGTTGTATGGTTTTCATATCGATCTCTTCGTTGATTACCTTTACTTTAATTGATCCTTCAATACTTATCGTTCTTGTCTTCGCCACTGTTCCCTTGTGGATTTTTTGGATTATACTCCTTTCCGAGCTCTTCATGGGAAGTGCTGTCCCTCATTTTGGTGCAATCCTAGTTGGTGGTGGCCGCCCTCTTTGGCGGCGGCTTCATAAGAACTGAATGTGTTCAGTATTGCCATATATTTAAAAATTATTTCATAAAAACAATCTCATTAACGAATTCAAAATAAACAACACAGAAAGCTTGAGAATATACAACATTTGTGAGCTAGGTCGGAATATTTGGAAATGATTTGGACGTGAAGTACAGCGTTCTGTCTATGTCCATGGGTCTGACGCCATATTCAAAACGTTAATGGGTTGACGGTGCCTTTGCCTATTCCTTCATTACACCGATGTTGTCTGTTTTATATGCTAGAAAATGATTCATTCTCGGTGCAGATCTAGTAAGGGGTTCTCCTTTACTAGATCTGCACCGAGAACGGTATTTTTAGGCTCTCACTTTCAGCTATGAATTCGGGAGCTGAGTTTATCTTGGGGTTAGTGTAGTTCACTTATTTCTGTATGTTGTTGAGTATTCATTGTGTTTCGTTATGTCGGCAAGTCGTTTAAGAGCGCCCACCACCAACTTCGTTTGCACCCTCGTTTTCTCGTCGTTGCATTTTTTATAGGCGTCGTTCAGCGTAACAAGGTTGGAACAAAATCTGCAAAACGAATAACAATCTCACGAGTTTCATGTAGTATGGAGAATTATAAAAGAGGAGGGGGAAAACCTTTTAGGTGCAATGCTAGTTGGTGATGACCGTTCTTAAGCGATCTTCCGACAGAATGGAACACAACGAGAAATAAGAAAGAATGTGTAGAAATAACGAAACTACACCAACCTGATTGCTCAGATAGACTCAGTTCCCGAGTTCCTATTTGGGAGGTGGGGGGGGGCTAATAAGGGCTATTTTCTGTGCAAATCTAGTATGGGAGGAGCCTTATGTACTAGATTTATATCCAGAAGGGACCGTCTTCTGGCAGATAAAATAAATAACATCAGTGAATTAAAAAATGGAACTAGGCCAAGACACCGTCAGTCAGTTAACTTTTTTTGATACGATACCAGATCTGGGGACACAGACAGGAGAATGCACATGACATCCTAACCTTTTGCAATGTCCTGACCTAGCTCAAAAATGTTGTACATATATTCTCATGTATTCTGTGTTGTTCATTTTGATTTCGTTAATGCAATTGTTTTCTATGGAACAAGTGGAACAAGTCAACACTGAACACATTAAGTTCTTATGAATTTTTTTAAGAGTGGCCACCGTCACCTAGAATTGCACCGAAGAAGCGAGCGTAAATGCTCAAGGGATTAAAGACAGAAATCACTACATGTCTACATGTCCCCTCCAATTAGGAAAGGCCCAATGATTCGTCCTCGTTAGAAATCTATTATGTGGTCCTTCCTTACTAGATCTGCACCGAGAACAGTTTTTTAGGCTCTCCCTCCTGAGGGTAACTCGGAGACTGAGTCTGTCTGAGCAGCCAGGTTGGAGCAGCTTACTTATTTCTTTATGTTGTTGCTTATCTGTTCTGCTTCGTTGTGTCAGGAAATCGAAGTGGACGGTGAAAAATCTTTGTCGCAAGAACTCGGTATAAGCTTGTCTACATAAATTAGGTGTCTAAAAATAGACAGTGTTTTCGAGTGTGTATTACTTAAGATTGAAATATTTTATTTATACATGCAGAATTATCAATAGTAAACTAGCACAGGAGGCAGTTTTGACACATTTGGTGGGTTTTTCGAAGTCTAAATTATTGAGTCAGCATTGGAAAACCAGTTAGGGCGTGGTGAACATCTGAATCATATTTGGCATTTCCTGTCAACCTACCTTTCATGTTGCGAGAAAAAAAGCTGACAAGGTATTTTTCCCTTTGGAAAATTCTAGAAATTTGAACTGGTTCCCCAAAGAAAAAAGTCAACAGCCCTTAAATTCGGGAAGAACCTCTGGTTGTTCAGGTTTTGGTTAAATTGTTATTAGCATCTTTCTTATGAAGAGTTCTGTTTCTGGTATTTCCTGTGACATTTTGGGCCGCTTCAGGAGTGATTTTGAGCTCTTTCACCGTGTCGCCTTGGCAGCTGTTCCAATATTCTTTTGCGCTGGGGGCGAGCTGTCTTCATCACCTTTTGGACTTATGGTTAGTCGACTATGTCAGATTGAGATTATATCGAAACACATCTGACCAATCTTTGAACTTAAAACAGACCATATGTGTTAAACTTTTCTTAGCGAAATGTCTTTCCGGCATAGAGATGTCCTGATCTCAATTCAAGCATTTTGGTTGCCATTGCATATTTTTTTCAATTTTTTAAAAGCTGACTGGTGCGATCCTTTTTGGAGGGGTCGCATCCTCTAATCATTCCATTATTCGTTCATTGCTGCACCTGAAGTGCGCCTGTGGTAACGAGCAAAGTAAATAGTTGCATATGAAATGGCCGATTTCGCTACCTCAATTTTTGGTTGATTTTTTCGTGGCTATGAATGTTCTCGTTTCAGGTATTGTATGTAGTTTCTGAAAGCGTTAACAGTAACGATCAAGGAATAACGTATAACTTCATATAATGAGTACTGACAACATTGTGAGCATTTTGGATGACAATCTTCGTCAGCTGAATAAGTGATCTGTCTTTTGCGGCTATTCAGAAGACCGTGGAAAGCACTAAAAATGTCGTAAATATGGATTGCACTCAAAAAAGCAAAAGTACAGGGTGCGTAAAAAGTATTGACGCACTAAATGACGGTTGTGGAAATAGTATTGCGCAGTAAGTTTTCAAATATTCACTTGAGAAATATGGAAAATGATCTTGCAAACACGATAGAATAACTCGTAGTTGACATTGGCTCCTTTACTGTGAATACAGGAGCGAAAACGGCGGAAAAATTCATGAGCACGCGCCGCAAGTATTCGCTTGCATTTTGTTCCGTTCTTCGAACAGGGTGGCCTTCTGCGACTGGTCACTTCTGCTGAAAGTAGCACAGACCTCAAATTCTTCAAAATCACCTAGAAAGAGTAATCCAGCGGATTCACGTTTAAGCTGTGTTCGTCTGAGAAGCTGTCCACACCTGCGCGCGTTACCTGTTTGCCGTTATCGGACAGAGATTGATAATTTTGGATTCGAACGTTATCGTGCTTGGACACCTTGTAATCATCATCTGTTATGACAGAGGCGCGGCTGACGTTTGGGTTGCTGACCTCTTTTCTCATCCACCATTTAAACACAGCTTAATTCTCTTGTTAAGGAACTACTAAGCTCTTTGGGAAACAGACAAAAAAGGGCCACCGTAACGATGACGATCATGTTTCATCAGTTTTTTCGTGAGTGTTTTTTGAGCACAATACAGACAACAAAAATAACACACAAAAACCTAGAGGGGTACAAAGAGAAGCTGGAGCTGAATCAAAAAGTAGGTGCGTCAATACTTTTTACGCACCCTGTATGATGGGGCATAATACAGGGTGGCCGATAAGTATTGTCGTCGCGCAAAACGTCATATTTTCAATTATGTTCGAGATTTTCAAATACTTATTATTTTTCAATATAACCAACAACATGTAGATTGGATTTCACAAGAATGCTTCGAAGTGACCTCCCTTAGCTTTTACGCAGGCCTCAAGTATTGGTTTCACTGACTACACGGTGCGCCGCAGGTAGCTGGCATTGATTTCTGCCTAGACTTGATTTAGTTCGCTGCAAAGCTGGGCCAAATTGGTGATGGTGCTTTTCCTCAGCTTCTGCTCTAGGTATCTCTATGTGGCAAAGTCCAGAGGATTTGAAACCGGGACGTTAGATGGCTATTGATCCTTCATTAGGTATCCAGGGAAATTGGTGTCCAAATACGCAATCGTCGTCATTGCTGCAGGGGCAAGAGCCCGTTGAAAGATCATGTCGGAATTTTTTCGTAGAAGGGGAGGAGTACTTTTTTGAGAACCTTCTCTTGGTAGGTTTCAGCGTTGATTTTCACGTTTATTTCCACGAAAACCAGAGGCGTCTTCAGGTTTGCTGTGATACCAGCCAACACCATCAGGCCTTTGGGGAACAACGATTTTGAGACGATCTTCCTTTTCCGAGTGTGTCTTTGATCGGGTCTGAGGAGCTTGTGATCATCCTAAGCATTGTGTGCGACTTCGATCGTGGAAATTTTCTCATCTGTCCACAGCACATCATCGACGCGGCGCACTGAGAAAAGTCGAAGCAGCTCCTTGAACTTTTTCTCTTGGTTTTCCTTAGCTGCTTCTGTCAACTGCTAACTGTAGAGCAGACGATAGCTGCAAAGTCATAGTTTATTATGAACAATCAGCTGGACAGTAGAGCGAGCGATTCTGAGGCTCATTCGATTTTGTTAAGAGATAGCTGTCGTTTCTGTAGGCTCTCTTCTTAATGATCGCATGGTTCTTCCTTGTACTCGCAGAACGAGGATGACCTGACTTTATCTTTATGCTGACGTTTTCTTTCTCGTCCCACTACTTGATGAACCGTTAATCTGTTCTTGATGGAGTACTAAGCTTCCCGAAATGGCGGTGGTAGACTCTCTGCTTTCAGCGAGGCGGGCTATTGCTTCTTGATGAGGAAACGATCTCGTGGAAGCTACAAACAAAAATTCTCATACATCGCAAGAAATTGGATTTAATACGTTATTTAATACGGTGATTTAATACGATGAACGCAAAGACATAGGATTTCAAGAAAATATAAGAGAAACAGATGCGCGCGAATATCGCGACAATACTTATCGGCCACCCTGTATTATGCCCCCCCCCCCCACAAGCCGCTTTACCCCTAGCTGTACGTAGAAGACATATGTTTCACTGCATTCATTATTTTATTCGTTGCAGCTCTCTTCTCCTATTTACTTTCTAATTGCTTATATGCCAGGACCACTCATGAACAAGTGTATGATAAATTTTGTATTTCTAAAAGCGTAGATAGTGGTGTGCCTCAAGGCGGTAGGCTGTCCTCAATTATGGTTTTGGCAAACACTCAAGATTTTCAGAAAAAGGTTGAAGATAATTTGATAATTATTAAATAATTTGCAGATGAAATGGATAAAAGGATAAAGGACGGCGATGATCAATCTCTTTTGAGGTGCTCTACGAATCTTACTTTATTCCCCCTAGACGAATCTGGTAACAATTCACTGACTCAAAAGAGATCCAAGGTTTGGTAGGCCTGGGTGGGGAATCTGAACCTGGAAGCTGGAAAGCAAGAAGCGCCTCCGTCGACTGTACATACTACCACTCGTCCATCCAGATGGTACAAGAAATTGACTTATAAAGATGACAAAGAAGATTTGCAGTGCGCTGTTGATAAGCTAGTATACATGGTCTGTGAGTGGGATCTATTACTCTTTTAAGAAAATAAGGAAAACCGTCTGCATCGTCTGCATGGGAATAGGTGCATTAAATGGCGAGCTAGGTGAAAAATCACTAGGGTGGAACAGAAAATATACTAAATAGGTGAGGGTTTCGACCTCCCATGGAACTTCAAGTTGAGACCAGGATCGTTAGAAAGAGCTGGGAATGCTGATGATGAATATAGGTATTAAAATTGCAAAATGAAATTTCTGAGCGAGTTATGGCCTGCCGAAATTAGGTGGCCTCACCACAGGCTGGCCGTGCCGTGTACAGCTGAGGCGAGAGCGTTGAGTCATCGGAGCTCCGTAAGAAAGGCGCGCAAAGTGCGGCGATGGCGCAGGGTAGTGCTTCTGCTCGGCAGGTGCAACGTCGTTGGTTCAGCCCCTATTGCTACCGGTTTTTTTGCACATCTTTACCTTCGAAATAACCTTTTATTCTGAATCACGACACGTGTCTGAGTATCTAGCCGGGGAAGCAACGATAATGTATGATAGTTTTGCTGGCTTAGGCTCAGGCATATGATGGTTTACGTCTTCATCCCCAATCTTGAGTTTCTACGATAATTTCGACTGCTGTTCCACGGTGGCAATCCTTTCATTTAAATTTAGGGGATATGGTTGTGTGGCATTGGTACTTTTCGGTTGTCTCCCCTGACTAGGATAGACCCGCATTTTCAAAAGCAATATTTTGTAAACATCGCAAAGCTGTTGCTCGCGCATTTCAAAGTTTTAAGAGGTTGATTAGGAAAAAATATTAACTAGGACAGCAGACGTACTTTAATTTCCCTGCTCTAGAATCCAAGATGCGTTCCTAAAAATAAACACTTTAGCTTTACAAGTTCAGAGATGTCGGCGGCATTTTTAGAATGCTTTCGGAATCTACGAGCTATAACGTATCTCAATTCTTCGAAATTATTTCAACCAAACAAGCGATATCAGCGATATGAGTGTATAATAGTTCAAAAAATATTTCATTGAAAAGGTCTAGCTCACCTTTTTTGGGTGTCAAATTTTACCCGTAAAGCTGATTACTTATATTAAATAAAAGATAAAGGACGGCGTTATTCAATCCTCTTTGGGATGCGCCATGCATTCTACTTCTACTGGATGTCGTGGAGGCGTGTTGAATGCGTATTTGGCCATAGAATGACTTGCGGTGGCCAGCCGATGAATAAGTCAGCGCTTTATCCTTCCCAGACACGTCTGGTGCCAATTAACCGACCCCGGAGGGATGGAAGGCTTGGTTGGCCTGGGCGGGAAATCCGAATCAGGAACTTGGTATCGGGTGCAGGCGACAGCCGGCGCCTCCTCCGACTGCGCTCGACGCGCCCACTTATAATAAATAAATAAATAAATAAATAAATAAATAAATAAATAAATAAATATTCATCACCATGGAGTAGTCTACCGCTTGCGCTAATTTCTTTATTTCTTTACTCTTATGAAGAGATTTCATGCCTTTTATTAATAAGTGCGTTGCAATTTTAGACTTAGTCGTCGCTTTGTTCCTTTTTTCTAGCATGTCTTAAGCAAAGGGTTAAATAAATAAATAAGTAAATAAATAAATAAATAAATAAATAAATAAATAAATAAATTTTGCTCTCTCGAGAGCAACCCGCTCCCGATTTTTGCTCCTGTTCCTCATCCTTATAACGACTACATAATCTTCAACATTGTTTCATTTATCCCTGCTGATTTGTTGTAAAAATGTAGTGTTGGTTATTCAAAAGAGTACGCTTGAAGACATTTATATTTGAATTCAGCATCCTCAAACTGAAGTTCCCCACTTCCAACTCACTCTGAAGTGTCCTCTAAATCATTTACACACCCTCCCGTCACATTACAAGCCACGAACCTGCCACGTACAATAGTTACGCAGTTCTGTTTAACTAAGTAGTCGCGCGCCTTTCAGCTAATAGTCCCGGTTTTTCAATGACGACCTTCGCTCAGCCCTTGTACGCTAGCAGAACTTCACTAGCGTATTTCAGAATGCGGTTAGCTCTAGTGTTGGCGGTTATCTACACAACGACGTCGATGCCGATGGTGAAGCAGAAGTCTTCGGAATCCAGTGAATCTGATGAAGATGACGACGGCGAGAAATGGGCGTGCGGCACAGACGCCTTCACTATGTACCTCAGCGAGAATCAGATCGAATTGGACTGTCCACACCTAAAAAGTTGGTTGCGCTTCTTCAGCTTTGTTTTCTTGTTTTTTTTTGTTAGAAATTAGAAGTTCCTTACCCTTCCGCTTTAGGACTTTAAGATTACTAAGCCGATAGGTGCTCTTGACGAAGTATTGAGAATTTTTTAAATTTTGGATTATTATTTTTCTAGTTAGTGGGGGTTATCTAAGCAACTACTTCTTGCCTATTTCTATGCATTTCCTTATATTGTAGTAAGGTTTTGTAGCAAGGTCTGTATTTCCTAGATAAACACTTTTACTGATTTTCATTGAACCGTTTATTGAAAACTGCTGGAATATTTTTCAAAATTGTAAAGGTTTCAGAGAACGTGAATCAATGTTGCATTAGGCATGATAACTGCTACGACGATCAACTAGGACGGAAGCACTGTGATGAAACGTTTTGCAGCTGCCTCGATGTAAGTTCTCAAGGCTTACCACTTCAATTCCTTATCGTCTTTGGATGTGTTGAACCAGTTAGTCGCCTAATATTTCTACACCTTTGTATGATTTCCTATAGAAATGGAAGGTGCATATAGCGTAGTTGAAGAAGCTGCCGCATCTGGCGTACTCTTCGGACTGATTCAAGGTTCGCGACCACCGATGCCAATCAGTTCCTTCCATTTCCTGGGAGTCAGGGAACTATGTAGCACCAAGCACATCTGAGGAGGATAACGCGCTGACTGCTCCATCGATTGAACAGAGCAATCCATAGTATAGGTAGACACCATGTTCACCATGCATTATTGATATCTCATAAAGGTAGAGAGCACAGCACATCTCATTAAGGGATTTTCTCACTAAGTGACGCAAATGGGATGAGGCTTTAACGATAAAGGATGTAGAATGGAGTTAGTCAATCCAATTGGGGATGCGCCACGCATCCTACTTTGTCGGAATGACTTGGAAGCAACTTGAATGGCTTATCCTATGACTTGCAGTTTCCAGCCAATGAACAACTCAGCGCTTTATTCTTCCCAGGCAACTCTGGCACCAATTTACCGACCACGGAAAACACTTGATTGCCTGAGCGGCAAACCCGAACAAAGAACCAGTAAACGGGTGCACGCAACAACCTATGCTCCTTCCGACTAAGCTACCACCTACCCAAGAAAGCAGAACAAAGGATAACAACCGGTATTATTCAAACTGATCCATATAGAGGTCAGTACTTATCCTTCCTTGACAGGTCTCGTTCAGCGCGAGCGAGGGATAAGGATTTGGCTTCCTTTGAAACCAAATATTATTTGGAATTGTCTCGGGTGTACGCTTGGAGCCGAACCTCCTTCGAGTGTATCATCTGCACCCATTCGGTAATATAAATGGTAGGATATAATATAGAAGCATTGCTCAATCTGTTTTCGGGATGCGCCACGCATTCTACTTTGATGGGATGTTGTGGAAGCGAGTGGAATTCGTATTTGGAGGAATATGACTTGCAGTGGCTAGCCGATGAAGAAGTCAGCGCTTTATCCTTCCCAGACAAGTCTGGTACCAACTGATCGACTGCGAAGGGATGGAAGGCTTGGTTGGCATGGGCGGGAAATCCGAACCAGGAACTGGTATAAGGTGCAGGCGACAGCCGGCGCCTCTTCCGACTGCGCTCCACGCGGCCATCCGTTAATATAGTGCTTAAGAATTGCCGATCCTTCAGCCTTCTCGGATAGTGCTGGTGCGCATGCTAGAAACGATCATTTAGGATGCTGTAGTCATAAACGTGTCTTGATTTAGCTATTTGGTTAAAAACCAGCTATCGTTGTTGATCTCCCTTAATGATCAGAAGGCGGCATTAGTTGGTGTCTGTTCGGGATGCGCCACATATTCTAATTCTAGGGGAAATGTGGAGGTAGTATGCAAATGTGGGATTCCGAAGAATTCCCACATCCGTCGTAGGACAGGAGAATTTTGCACCGACGAGTCTTTAAGGATAGCCTTAGTCGACATGGTGAAGTCGGACAGCCTTTCATGTGCTCGATCCTCTCTAAGCCGTGGGAACGAATGTGAAGTGACTGAGGCGACCTTGCGGCTCGAGTAGTTGAAAATGCTGCTGTTGTTCTCGTAAACAACGTTTCATTTAAGCGTCTCGCTACGACAGAAAAGGGGACAACTTCGATTTCAGGTCGCCACCAAAGGCTCAGAGGTCTGCAACACTGAAAACGCTCCGCTGTTCTGTGGAATGGTTCAGCAGTTCGGAGCGGAAGCCTATCGTCGATCTGGTAATCACACAGATCTAAACGAAACAATAGCCGATGAACTACAGGTACTGCCTACATTTAAAGATCCCATTTACTTTTTTTTGAAATTCCAAAAGTCTAGCTCCCTTTTAGGAAGTAGCTAATGTGACCGCCAACATAACCGCTTCTCATTCATCTAACGATACTGACTATGACTACGAGTCGACAGTAAGGTAGGCAGAGAAGTTCAGTGTCGCTTTTGTCGTATTTCTGTTTCAGAACAGAATTGCAAGTAATTTTTTATTTAGAGTAAACGACACACTCTTGGAAAACTCACAACAGGACGGACTTGATCTCTTGGAAAGCATAGTGAAGTTACACCAATGACATTGCTACTTTATCTTGATATCATCGTTGTAAAAAATATTTGTTGTATTTTGAAATAAAAAATCACTGCTCAGCTTTGACGGAATGGTTTAGAAGAACTATTCACTGACAGGGTAGGAACACCGAGGATGAAAATTGTTGGAGAACCTTCTCTGCACGTGAAGGGATTAGTTTTCAGGATCATTTCCATCGCAGTGGACAGCTTCTACTATGCTGACATTGAGTATGCCCAATAAGATCCATGACGCCGGCGTGGAGCTAAGAGAGGACTTTATGTAGAGAAGAGCGAGTGTATAAGCAGGGTTAAGCATCCACAAGACAAGACAACCATCTCCGACAACCTGATGGAACCGTCATCTCTTCTAAAAGGACCATGGAGAAGGTCACCCATGACTTTTACTCCCAAGGTTCCATCTCAGTGGAACACCAGCAGGACCTTGCTGTACATGAAGGGAGACGTGCACGACAGTGGCAACTATCGCCCGATCTGATTGCTATCCGCAGTCTACAAGCCGTTCACTCGAGTCATCCTGAATAGGTTCAGTAGAACGCTGGACGAAAGACAGCGATGCGAACAAGCAGGATTTCGGAGAGGATTCTCCACGATCGACCACATTCACACCATTACGAAGCTCATCGAAGTACCGCAAGAGTACAAGCTAGTGCTTGTTTGTTTTCTGTATGTGACATAGCCGGTGGTCCTCAGCGGTGCCTCGCCTATGCAGTTTCTGAGGGAACGGTCGACTTCCTGAAGTTGTACTGTGTATGGATACCAGACGATGGTTTCGTATAATACATAGGTTAAGCATCTTCCTCGATTACGGTGGCGTGGTCGCCCGTCCTCGATTTCATTAGGGGTGCGGCTGTCGAGCCCATCACGAACTAGTTTTAGAAGACGAGCAGAGTAGACTCTGAACAGTGGAGCAGATTTTGGGCAGCAGGGCTTGAGGTGTGAACTTTATTTGCATTTCACCCTTAATTCCTTATTTTTCAAGTGTGCTGAGTGGTAGGGAGGGTCGCCTTATAAAACCGTTTCGCAAGAGTACTGCACATCGAAAGATCCTCACGGGTAGACCTCATAAGCAAACAAAACTAACAAATCATTGATAAAGCAAAAACGAGAACCTGACCTGACCACTGCCTCTTGAAGCTATCGTGGGCTGACAAAGGTCTCTTCCCGATGCCTACATTAACCTCTAACAAAAAGGCTGTCGCCGCCAGCGACGACTGCAGGGGCGGGGCCTGTCTCCAACCCACCATAGGGTACTCACTTACTGCCTACCAAGAGATAAACACGTTCCTCGCTTCTCTCTATTTTGTTACGCATTCGCACAAATCCACTGAACCGCACATTTTGGTGCATCGGCCTAAACAGGCAAAAAGCGGACAAATAATTCGCACCTCCCAAGTTTGGGAATAAGTCTCCCGTACACATACCTACCTGGAGCAAATCTTCTCTTTGTGAGAATCTAAGTCTTCGGTACACATAAGTACCTGGAGCAAATATTCTCTTTTCCTGAGAACCTAAGTCTCCCGTACACATAAGTGCCTGGAGCAAATCTTCTTCTCGTGAGAACCTAAGTCTTCCGTACACATAAGTACCTGGATCAATTTCTCGTTAAGAGAACTCAAGTTTCCTGTACAATTAAGTACCCGAAGCACTTTTTGCAAAATCCTCGTACAAGAAAAAGTACTTGGACGGTAATTAATCAATTACAAGTCTTTCCATATCTACGGGAGGTCTCCCAAATAAAATGGCGTTGCACTTCCATAAAACCCCCATCATTCTCAGCGCGGCAACGCTGAAAACGCTTGTCTCTAGATATAGTCAGTACACAACGAAAACCGATTATCCCATTATTAACGAGGAAAGTTACGAAAAATGCAGATCTACGATCGCTTTACTTCTTAGTGGCGTAAGACAATTTTGAGAGGGTAGAGAGAACTTAAAAACTTTATATAGTGATGGAATGAATACAAAAAACTGCAAGAATAAATCGGAGAGAAAAGACTTAATGCACGAAATTGAAGAGATCGAGCAAGAATCAAAACTCCAAGAAGCAAAAGCTGAAGCAAACGATCTAATGTACATGCTCATAGCGCGCCTTGACGAGTCCAAATGCATAAAAAAAGAATGGACGTGAAACTATGCTACACGTCCCAAAAATCACAAAGCAGGGAAGGAACCTCGGACGATCCTGACATTGAAATCAATCAAGGCTACGACTGTGAAGACGGTAGTAGTGGGAATAATCGCACACAAACCACATCAGATTCTACAGCAGACCCTGATCGAATTCATGAAAACCAGGGACTTTACAGGTTTATGAAACCCCCTCAAGCTTCACTTCCCAAATTTTATGGCAGTGTTGAGGAATTTCCCGAATATTGGGCCGTTTTTGAAACACTGGTCCACAAAAGCAAAGAGTTGGATATAATGGAAAAAATACTGCAACTCAAGGAAAGCTTAAAAGGAAGAGCTCAAAATAAAATAAAAGGAATCCGACTGGTCCAAAAAAATAAGGAGTGGATCATTCAAACGTTGAAATAAAACTACTCCGATGACACCACAAATAGGTCACAGGTAGTTCAAAAACTGGCCCAATTAAAGCCAGCTAACAACTTCGCGGACAGTTGCTCCGATGTTTTCGACCAAGTTCACGTGCTGGTCAACCAAATGGTCTCGGCAGGATACGATGTTCGAAAAACATACGATACGAACATACGATGTGGTGCGAGACCATCCTATCCAAATTCCCTCGAGAAGTCATCAAGGCAGTGCTCATATTGAGCAAAGCACAATGCAATCAAACCGTCGAGGACCTCCTGGGTCACCTTAAAGAGGAAATCGCCGCCAAAGCATACGTCGAAAACAGACTCGGTCGCAACCGCATCAGCGAGGTCGCCAGCACAACAGGCAATAAAGCCCGACCACAGTCTGGCGACCAGACCAACGTCTTCTGCAATAAGGGCAATCACAGCTCTATAATCTGCAAAAGCATAACATACCAAACAAGTCGCCGAAAAATGCTAACAGAAGGCAGATGGTGCTGGAAATGCTGCTCCTCAAATCACTCGAGCTTCGACTGTCAGAAACCGGACTCTCCCAAATGTGGACAAAACGCCATATTAGCTTGTGTTTGAAGAGCGAAATGAACCCTTCAAGAAACCAAACCAAACCTTGGAATTCCCAGCAAAAGTTTAGGAGGAACGGTCGGAATAATCAAAGATCGGAATTTCCACAAAGAGACCGACGATTCCCTTTCAATCAAGGGGATCACGGAAGAATGACCGAAAACAACACTCAGATGTGTTCAAAGTTCGCACCGACATTTGATCAAAACACAACTTTATCGCAACTTGTCCTCATGACGGCCGAGGGAAATATATGGAACCATAAGACAAAAGACTACGAAAAAGTTCTATTTTTCTTCAATTGGGGTGCTCAAAAAACAGTCATTGAAGAATCTCTCGTCGAGAGACCAGGCGTTCCAAAGCAAACTTCCGAACTGTGTACAATGTTGGGAATAGGAGGCCATATCGAGTGCTTCAAAAGTCATATAGTCGATATAATACTGAGCACAGCGTTCGGCGAAGAATTGGTCATAAAGATTCAGACTAAGCCCGTGTTAACAAATGGCTTCCCGAGTGTCAAACTCAGCAACAATGACATAACAATTTTAAAAGAGAATAACATCTGCCTAGCCAATTCAAAACTACGCGGAGAACGCCAAGTCCCGCAGATTCTAGTTGGTCTCGACTACTATCATGAGCTTGTTTCTGGACCAAATCACGCTGTGAAAACTCCCACCGGGTTGCACATCGCGAAAACCGTCTTCGGACCTACTGTCTATGGAAAAGGACTAAGAACAGTAGAAAACCTAACATAAAACTTCTCATACGGATTGAGAGCCGTTTGGGAGGACAGCGAGCAGGAAATGCTTAGAAAAATGTTTGAACTCGACGGACTAGGGATTTCCGAAAAAGAGTGCATAAAGGATGACAAAATCTATGAGTATCTTGACCAATACTCAAAAAAGATATCTTTCAAGAATGGGTGCATCACAGCGCCCTTTCCGCTAGAGGATAATATAACTGAGTTGGAAGACAACTACAACATCGCCATTCGACATCTCGAGTCTCTGTTGCGTACACTGGAATGAAATCCCGAACAACAAAAATGGTATTGCAACATCTTG
This sequence comes from Heligmosomoides polygyrus polygyrus, assembly GCA_947396885.1. NCBI lineage: Eukaryota > Metazoa > Nematoda > Chromadorea > Rhabditida > Heligmosomidae > Heligmosomoides > Heligmosomoides polygyrus. The sequence continues at coordinate 22,919,476 of OX377205.1, read as the reverse complement.
CAAAATTATATCCATGAAGGGACAACTGAGATCTTCTCTTCAACCGAAGCAGAAGCGGTCGGCACCTATTACATGCCCCATCCTGGAGTATGGAAACCGACAAAAAAGACACCCCTTCGGATTGTGTTTGATGCATCATCAAAACGGAAAAATAAACCATCGCTCAATGACGTCATCCACAAAGGTGATTCATTCACAAACAAAATTCACGACATTCTAGCTTCACGAACTAAAAGAATAGTACTAATTTGTGACATCGAGGCAGCATTCACTCAAATACGCTTGGTTCATTCACATAAAAATCTGTGCAGATTTCTGTGGGAAAAAACGTCAATTTACCACCCACAAAGGACAATCTGATCCAATATAGATTCCGACGTCTTCCGTTTAGAGTAACAGCTTTCCCAGGAATTCTAAACATGGCTCTCACATCATAGTTGAATAGCGACGGGTCCTCTTTGGCAAAGGAAGTCGTTGACAACCACTATGTCGATAATATTATGATGCTAGCCGACACGGCAGAAGAGGCTATCACGAAATACCGTGAGTCAAAATCGTTGTTCGCTAAAATCGGGATGAATTTGCGAGAATACATCCCAAATTCGAGCGAAGTCAACTCCCGAATACCCGAAAATGACCGTCTAGAGTCGCCATGCATAAAAATTCTAGGCGTTAATTATGACATCCAGGATGACTCGTTCAATGTCAAAACGAGATTCTTACCCAGAACCCAACTGACAAAAAAGATATCGTGAGCGAAATAAACTCGGTCTACGATCCAATCGGAGAGGCTGGACCACTCATGGTTAACTTAAATTCTCTGATGAGGGAAGTCTTCAACACAGGAGTTGTCTGAAAAACTATTCTGCCTCAAGAAACATGCAACAAATGGAACTACCTGACCAGACTAATCAATGACGCGTCCATATCAATCCTTCGACCTATGCTCGAACGACCTACAAGCGAGAAAAATCGCCTGTGGGTATTCGCAATATCGCGATATCCAAAGGCGCCTACATGCAGTGCGAAATATCGGGTACGGTTTCATCACTGATCAGCGGTAAAGCCAATCTTACTCCTAAAAAATGCCATCAAACAATTCCGCGACTGGAGATGGTTGGAGTTCTCATGGCTACGGGCTGTGTAAAAACATAATCGAGACTCGTAAAGGTGTTGACCAAGTATCTATTGTAAATGACAGCGAAACAGCGCTGTATTGAATCAAGAGCTCCAAGAAACAATCGCCATTTCTCACGAATCAACGTGATCGAATCATCAAAATTAAACATAGCCTCGAATCGAAGGGTATATCCGTTCCATGTCAGCTCCACTCACAATCCTGCAGATTCAGGAACCAGAGGGCTAAAAGCTGACGAAATCGATAACCACGACTGGGTGAGAGGCCCCAGATGGTTGCAAAACAGACCAGATAGGTAGCCGGTTAAATCCATAGATTCTATGTCCAAAATAGAAGAACACGACAGAACAGAGAAAACGTCGCAGACGACTATTTCAAATACTGCGAAACCACCTCTAAGCAAACTGCAGGTCATCGACTGATTCTCAAGTTTGTACAGATTCTCAAGTTTGAACAAAGCTCTAAGACTACTCTCCCTTGTCGGAAAGTCACTGAAAACATGGACTTCCGAAACAAACAAAAAGCGCGCAACTAATGTTACACTCGACACTATTGGAAAATTCGGATCCTCTGCGGAAATCACCTCGCACGACATCAGGACTTCTAAAGAAAGCCTGCTACGTCAAGAGCATGGAGCTGCAGTCATCCAAGAGCTCCAAAAACGCTTCCACGACAAAAAGGTCGTTCTTGATAGTAACGGAATAATTCGGCACGAATCACGATTGCAAAATGCCGCAATCCCCATTGATGCCAAATCGCCCATCTACGTACCACACAGTTCAGAGCTGGAGCGGTTACTGCTCCAGCAGCTTCACAAGGAAAATGCCCACTGCGGCAAAGACCACACTCTAGCGATAATCCGACAAAGGTTCTGGATCCGTCGAGTTCTCAGTGCCTTCAATAAGTATCTCAAGAATTGTCCAACTTGTAAAAGGTATCAAGGACTACCACTCGGAGCTCCAATGATGCCATCGCTTCCCTCTGACAGAGTAATGGTGTCAAAACCCTTTGAAAACGTGGGATGCGACTTTATGGGACCATTTCTTTCAAAGTCGCTAGAAAAAATGTATGTCTGCTTGTGCACGTGCCTCACAACACGTGCACTCCATCTCTAGCTCGTCGAAAACCTATCGGCGGTGGCCTTTCTAAACAGTTTCCGACGGTTCACCTCTAGAAGATGGATTCCAAAGCTCATGCGGAGCGACTGCGGCTCCAACTTCAAACAAGGACGCACGCATCATTGCCGCCATGTATGAAAACGTCTACACAACAAGCAATTCATTAATGTCACACTGCGCAACTGAGAAAATCAAGTGGGTATTCAGTCCACCCGGTGCACCCTGGATGGGTGGTGCATGGAAACGATTGGTTGGATCGGTCAAGAAAGCGTCCAACAAATCGATTGGAAGAAAACGGCTTAGCTTCACCGATATGTGCACAGCTTTTACTCGAATTGAGGCGATCCTGAACACGAGACCACTAACAAAATCGAGTTCGAATAACCTTACCACGACTCCGCTACGCTCAGTGGACTTCCTCCAAGGAAACCTAAGGTTCTCCCTGCCAGAATCCGAAAACCTTGTCGATCTCAACGATCCAACCTACGATCACGACCTGATACAATCGCAGAAACAAGCGATAGAAGCATTGCGATACTCTGAGAACATCGCTGACAAGTTTTGGGAAAGTTGGAAGCTATCATACCTAACATCGTTGCGAGGAACTCAGAAAGTGGTTTTCAAGCAACCAAGACATCTGAGTAGAACGTATCTAGAAGTTGGCGAGATCGTAATTATCGAGCAAGACCTAATCCCTAGAGGTCTTGGCTCTATGGCGAGATCACTCAGGTCATGTCTTCTGCAGATGGCCAGATCAGCCAAAGTACTTATGCCAAACTGCACAAAATTATCCAGCGGCCATTGAAAAAATATATCCTCTTGAAATACGTTGCATACCACAACAGGCGGAAGCCGAAACGGTACAAGAGAGTACCACAGAGGACGTGACTCACGTCAGCGACAACAATGCGAATCACAGACGAGTAAATCCTTACCGCGGCTCAAAAACACGAGTCTATGAATTCTTCCGAAGCATGGAAGCCAATGTAGCGCATTCTAAAACGTCATTTACATCCTTTCTGATGTTCCTAACCCTTATGGCAGTAGTGGCCGCAGCTACTGCGGAAAGTAACCTTCGATGGTCTCTTGCTATAGAGGGGTCGTCACTGTGCCTCCGACGAACAGCTGGTTCGAGCTGTGCATTGGTAATGAATGCCAATCGATGAACGACACCAACGGATCGGTCAGCTACATCCTTCCAATATCACCAACACATCAAAGGTTGAACGTCAGCCTACGAACCCTAGAACATGACCAAGTACGTGAATACACAAAATTGTGTGAACGACCATAGTTTTGCGATCACCAGTACTTCCTATCCAAAACTCTACTGGGCAATCCACACTGCTGGCGAGCTGGAGCCATAGCCTCGCTAGCAGTTCTGACATACGTAATCATTGCAGCCACAATGGCTTCTGTATGGACAATAGTTCGATTAAAAGATAAGGTTCGAGCCGACCATGTTCTTCGACCAGATAAAGAGGAAGAAATCTGTGAACCGCGCGCTCCATCTCGCGTATTCGAGTTGACACCACTTCCGAGCTCAACGCTGCTATTGCTCTGCGCTCTTTCAATGATATCCTCGTCTAGTGCATGTCAGAATGGATACATGCGACACTCAGCCGAGTTTGCGTGTGACGACAACAATCAATGTCATCTTGAGTACAATAGAGAACTGTTATTCAACAGGCTACGATCCGAATTGTGTGTCGAAATAGTGCACTCAAACAAGACCATAGAAACAGCGAAATTTACGAAGAAGACCGTAGACTTCAAATGCTCAAAAGTAACTGAATTCTTCACAAGGCTGACGAAGCTAGAGGTTTACCACGTAAAACGATGCACACCAGAGAAGTGCGAAAGCATGAGCCCTAATGAGACCGTTCCCGAGCTTAGCCATGCGGCCAAGTATCCAGGGTACTCAGGGTGCCTAAATAGCTGCGGAGGGATATTATGCGGCTGTTTTCTGACACAACCCACTTGCTGGTTTTACAGAATAGCCCACAAACCGATATCCGAACAAGTTTTCGAAGTTTTCAGTTGTCCTCACTGGATCCCGACTGCTACTCTCGGAGTGGAAATCACGATCCAAAATATCACACGGCTGTAAAACCTTTCGCTGCAACCATACAAAACCGAAGACATCGACGACTTCAACGTCACGATTATATCGATCCAAAGACCTATAGGCCACCTCGTTGACAAAAGGTTCGCCACATCAGACAACAACACATTTGCTTATATGCTACCGCAGAATTTCCAAATTCCAGTGGCGTGCTCTAACACTGTGCAAGCTCAGACGAAATTCTCGACTTGCACGAACCGCATACGGTGTAATTGCGGAAACTCCCCACACAACTGTCAATGCCCCGACCACGCAATCCTTAATTTACGGGACAAAAAGGATAAAAAGGAGTACACGCTACCCTTAACAACACCGTTCACAAAGCTTTCTGCTAATTCACAATCCATCACCGCGACTTCAGACGAGGAAGAAATCGTAATCAGGATTGAATCGAGATTCCTGCAGGCTTCTAACGAGCTGGTAATCAACCAAGACTGCGAGTTCAAAACCACGGAATTGTCGGGATGTTATGACTGTGAACTCGGAGCGCACCTAACAGCTACGTGTCGGTCATCTACACAGGAGACGGTAAGAGTAACATGCGAACCGCAATAATTCTTAGTGAAATGCGGTTCTTCAGGAGAGAGAAGCAACGTAATCCTAAGCTTCCACATTCCTCATGTGCACGAGCAGTGTAGCGCTCACTGCTCCGAACACCCTACCAATTTCCTGCTAAGCGGGACACTCTATTATCACGTGGAACCCCCACACTCCTCAATGTTTGAAGTGAAATCTCACGGAGTAGCACTGAGACACCAATGGTTCGCGGACATAACCCTGCCAATAGTCGGCATTTTTAAGGACTGTCATGTCATTTGCCTCCATGGCCATTACATAGTGTTGCTTTTGGGATATTTTACCTTATTTTTTTGCTTTGTTTTCGTAGTGACTGCATCCAGAGTGTGTTTCAGATGATACTCAATCTACACCTCATAGGTCCACACGTTGTGTATGAAACATCTATAAGATTGAGCCGGACTGATCCTAATTAGGAGCAGCATGAAATCTGCTTTACAACAATAGCACGTGTTCTGCTCGTCTCGCTTTGTCCCGTGGTGAAAACTCGTCCGAGACGACGGTGGAGCTCGCTCCAACTACTGTATTCGGAGGAGTCGCTCCTCCTTCCACGATAACGAGGAATGCCAAACCTATCGCACCCCACCAGACGAGCTATAAAGTCGATTTCGCAGACCTCTCATTGTCAGTGCTGTGCGCTTCGGCCACTTATTGATAAGCTTGCTCGCTATTTAAACCTGAAAATCTGAACTTTGCCCTCCCTATAGTATCATTCTGTAACTAGCTCGGCTCCCGGTAGGTTGAATGTCTTTCGTTTTAGTTCGTTTGTTGGTTACCTTTAGTTGATGTGGTCTTAAGCGGCTTTGACACTCCCGGTGCTGCTGTTTCGCAACCGATGCCGTAATGATGAAGCATATCGCAGAGACGCAGAGGAGCTACAACAGCAACGAGGGGGGCTTTCACACTGCTGTTGCCGCAACCCCGCATCAGCAACACCGGCATCGGTTGCACAACGGTTGCGCGGGCTCACCAACAAGGAATGATCGCCATCATTTCTTGCTGCTGACGCTCGTCAACGGAGGCATATCACAGGTCTTATCTCATTATCTTATCTCACGCGTTGCGGCTGCGGGGGAAGCATCGAACTCCACCCCTTTTTCGTTGCTCATTGCTGCTACAGCAGCAACGGCAGTGTGAAAGCCGCTTTACTTTTCGCTCTTATCTTCGCCACTGTTCCTTTGTGAAATTTTTTGGAGAATGCTACTTTCTGAGTTCTTCAATGCGAAATTTACCCCCCCTTTTTGTAGTTACCTTATTTACATGCAGGCGATGTTCAGCGCAAATCGCCACCTTTTTATGAAAGAGTTTGTCCGTCGAGTGATCTAACCTAAGTGAGGTACGCCGCATCATCCACAGCGAGAGCGGTCGAGTGATCTAACCGAAGTGAGGTACGCCGCATCCCCACAGCGAGAGCGGTCGAATGATCTAACCTATGTGAGATATCACCACCTATCACCACCACCTATATATAAAAGAGTTTGTCCGTGGAGTGATCTAACCCAAGTGAGGTACGCCGCATTATCCACAGCGAGGGCAAAATTTCCTATTGAACGTGGGATGTTGCTGCAGCAGGGGAAACACAGCCCTTTACTGCTTAACACAATACACCAACGCGCGTTTCTGAGCGTCCAGATTCAGAAGCCGACTTCGTGCCATTAGCAGGAGAAGACTACTAAAGGGTAAGGGTAGAAGGGGACTTTGAGGGTAGAGAACCGACGGCGATCAGGAGGCAGCGACCAGAAGGAGCATCGTGATGGTCGATGGGGAGAGCAATGAAGCAGGCTATGAGGTGGCACCAAGAAGATTTTAGGCAATATGTAGGGATCATGAGGGAGTTACTAATCAGGAGAAGAAGGACGTTAAGGAAGATCAGCAAGGGGATTCATTACCATTAAGAGAGACCGGATTTACAGGATGTGACACCGATGTCACACAATGGGCGTTCGCTCGCCGTCGTCGTAAAGGTGTACCTCGAGGGGGAGGAGAGGAGGAATTTACCTGGAAGAAGGGACCAAGACGGGGAATCAACAAGAAGGGAGCCGTAAGGGAATTCATACGCAGAACAAGGATTCTGCCATATGCATAGTCTCTTCATGCTCGACACAGCGGCGACTGCGCGCGCTTCTGAGCTTCTCGATCCAGAAAACGGGCTCCCTACGTTGCGCAGGAAGTATCCTGATTCTGAATACGTGTCACCGACCGTGCCGTGAGCCTGGGAGGACCACTAAAGGGGTGGTGAAGGGCGGTAAGGGGGGACCTCTATGGTCAACCAGGAGAGCGACCAGGAAGGAAAGGAAGAAGCTGGTGGAGAGGCCAGGACGGGGAAATCAGCAAGAAGAGACAAGAAGAGACCAGTAGGGGTCAATAGTGAAAATAAAGAAGTGGGCCACGAGTTGGAACAAGGAAGGTGGGAGACTAAAGAGGGGGAGGGAAGACCTTTAAAGGCGGACCAGCAATTAGATCCAGTAAGAAGAAACGAGAGAGGGGAACCTGGCTTCGGAAAACATGTCAACGACAGCTTGAAACGCTTGCTGTTGAGCATGAGAACGATTGCGGAGGAACAACCTGTGGGACAGAAGTACTGCGCAGCACAAACCAATGACATTACTGGCCGGTCAGGAAAGAATGTCTATGATGAAGGTACCGAAGTGGTGAAGGGCTTGATGCCAATAACGTACGCACCAAGTTCCTAGATGCTAGCGAATTTTATGTTTTACAAAAACTACTTTCCATATTTCAGTGATGCTACAAAGTCGCGCGAAGCGCGCAAGTGCGAGACACGCCGTTAGGCGTGTCGGAGCATTTGTATATTAGAAAAGATATGGGAAAGATATGTAAAACTATTCGCAGGTGGCTAAATCCCTTTAGACACCAAGTCCACTCTGCGGAATTGTTCCTCATTCATGCTCGACGTGTCTCACACGTCACTGCATGCAAACGCCATAATGGCAATTATGCTGCAGGGGTGTAATACACGTCTTTCACACGCTTTTACACGAAAATTCTAACTCATTAGTGACGGTTGTCTTACGTAGACCTAACCACCTTCTGCCGATGCATTCCATGGAGTCGCGGGATGATGTGCAGGATTGCTCATCAACCCGCGATACTGTAGCGTGTGGCTACTGCTGATGCGTCGCGAATCGCGTCGAGGTCCACATGGGCATTCGATCGATATCTTGTATGCCCGCGATGGTCATCTGGACGAGAGGGTTGTGGGGCAGTGGTATTAGCGTTGCTTCATACGGAGGAGGTAGGGGGTTCGGTTCTTCTGCGTCGCTGCGATTTTGCACCACATCCTGGAGTCCCCTCCCTAGACTGGTTCTGCGCTCGAAGAGCGCAGAATCCAGCTGCAGGCTCCCCTGGGCGAGGAAAGCAGTTTCCACACGAGCAGCTTGGATCACACACAACTTGGGCGACGAAAACGAGCTCCAATGACAACGGCTCGGATGACGTAAGCACGCACTGGCACACCGCCACAGCAGCAAGTGGTTAGGTCTAATGGCTACCCGTTTGTCGGCTAACAAGTACCACGGAAATTCATTTCCTCTCGGTTTCAACTGGCGGAGTGGCGTTTTCTACACATCCCTGGGAGGGGGAAGGACGAGTGGGTGGCGCGCCGAGCCAATAATCACGGACGAGATTACCGAGCGTACAGGGATATGGTCTCCAGCACTTGTGGATAATGAGAACTAGCTCAATAAATCACTCACGAAAGGACATCAGAAACGCAAAACAGAACTTCGGAAGGACTACTTGGTGCCGTTCTTCAATTGGTCACAAAAATAAGCTACAGTGTCTCAGTAAAGTTAATCTAACACATCTAATAAAACATCTAATAAACTAACTCTAATAAAACCAACGTTCATTGCTGTCCAGCATTATCAAGACGAAAATAGCAAGATAGTCGCAAGCGTGCAGTAGCAGCATGTCCAATTTCTTGAATCCTTTTAAAAATCGCGTATTCCTGCTACATATGGATCGGATCATTTAGTTCTTACAAAAAAAGCTCATGAAGGGCTGTGGGGCACTACAAGTGTTGTTATTTGCGCCTATTTATGTACTGTCTGTTTTTACCGGGGTCGAGCGTTCTACCTCCTCGTCCCCCTGGATCGCCCATCCCCAGCCCACTGGGCTTACTCGAGAGTCCAGTGGCTGCCTTACGAGATAGTAGAGACGCAGACATTTGCAACGCCTATGTTTAAAGGGCGGGGGGGGGGTAGAACGCCACTCCGTCGTTGCCACCGTAACCCGGTGTTCGATTGGCTGTCCTTTAAACTCTCCCAATGATCCGCGGGTGAGTGGCGGGTTGGGAATAAACGATAGAACCACAGAGATTGAATAGGGTAGAATCAATTTTATGGTTAACGTCAACCTAAACTCCTCCAGAGGGTTTGTTTGAACTTCCTCCTAAACAACTTCAATTTCTTCCACGCAAATGTGGTTAAGTAGTTTGAGTCTCTGAATGAATTACGCTGTCTAAGCTGCGATCGCATGCTGTATTCCTCATTCACTAAGTCGTAAAATGAACCGATGTCGAGCCAGTGGCGTCTTGACGCTACGTGTAAGACGTTTAGAGGACGTGGATGGAGCATTACTGACATCATGCCTTTTGCGTCCAATGACGTGTACCGTAGGTGTAGCGAACGTGTCGGAAGTTCCCCAAAATTCACTTGGTGTCTAAACGGATCAAGCCGTTGCAAGTTTACGAGTTTCATACAGTGTGGAGAAGTGACGTGCGCGAACACCATGTGTTTCAACAACTGTGCTGTATATTGTCGTTATTATTGTTATATTTTGTTCAATCGTTCATTTCACCATCTTGTTACATTCTAAATGAGGAATCCTGTACAGGACACGTTCACCAAGTTACAAGTTGTTATGACGCGTAGTTGCTTCCCCAGGCCCAGTGCCTGGCGTACGTATTTAGTTAAATGAGGTGCCACTATGCGCCCGCGTTGGAATGACATTGTCAGATGCGCTGGATAACCCCTGCTGTGGGACTGCTGCGGGACAGCTTGTGTGTGGTGGATGTGATTGTAAGCACTGATCGAAATGTGAAATTACTGACTCCACTTACGTGCAATTAGCCAGCGGGCTAGTTCTAGGCATTATAACTTAAAAGAAACAACTCTTCGGTACTCTTTGGTGGGTGCCTAATATTAGCAATGAGCTTACGATGGGTTTGTGGTGTGCTAATATACTTAGTGTATTAATACTTGTGTGTTCTTTGAGTTTGTATTTTTTGTTTTCGTTTGATTATCTATCCAAACTGCGTTAGTTCTTACATTTGCAATTGATCCTTTTAATATTAGTATTTGGGCACACCTTCGTGTATTGAATAAATAAATAAATAAATAAGTACAGCTCCTCTACACTAGGTGCTAGAAAAGGTTGGTGTTCTCAAGAGACTGCTGCTTCAGTTTTAACAATTTTAATATTTTTGGAAAGCAGACGTTCAGCGGACTAGCAGCCGCCAAACGTCTGGTATGGAACTTCGCCCCAAACGTCGGAGGAACAGCTTCTGAACACGGACGCTTTTACCGCGACGTCTGTAAACTTCTTCAGAAACCACTGTGATATGATGTTTTGCGAAGGCCGCCATAGACAGATGGACAGACGGGCGGTTCGAAATGCCTGTTGGCCGCAAAGCGTCACCTTGAGGTGCCTTTTTAATTAGCACGTCGTTATTGCCCCAATTATGCTGCATCTATTGTAAACAGAGATGACTACACAGCAAATAGAACTGAAATCACTGAGAAAGGCAAAATTTTGTTGCACAGAACGAAATGTATAAACTGATGACAACTGAAGTGATATCTTAAAGGTCCGCCCTTTCTGGTCCCCCTTTCTTTCTTTGCTCCACTCCCCCTACTGCTCTCCTCTATTGCCCCCCCCCCATTGGTAACCACGTTTTATTAGACCAGGCGACTTCCGAAGCAAAGAGTGACACGAAGGGATTACAATTGCCGCGTGTTTAGAGACATATCAGTGAGGCAATTAGTTTCAATAAACACCTTGACTTCCACCTATAATACATGGTATTGCTGTAGGAAATTTTAATTATTAATCTTAGCCTTCATCTTGAATAAAGAATTGTCAACAGGCATCACCAAAGACTACGTAGCAGCGCAGTCAGAAAAGACGCCAGCTGTCGCATCGAGATTCGGGGTCCTTCCTGTCTCAACCAAGCCTTGAAAAAGCTCTACTCCGGTCGCTGAACTGGTACCAGAGTTGTCTGGGTCGAGTAAAGCACTGGGCTATTCATCGGCCGGTCACGGTAACTTAGTGCGGGGCCAAGTACGCATTCAAATTGCCTCCACCACATCTCGTAAAAATAGAACGCATAAAGGGTCGCTATCGAACAGTTTTCTCACCGTATTAGGGATTTATTGCTTTAACTAGACACGCATTTACATCATTGTCACAGCCTTATGTGCTAAGGAAGCAAATACGGAATGGGTCCAACGGAGTGAAGCTCGCGGTATTTTACAGTTCCATGTCCTTTCCGACACCTTACGTGTCAGCAAACTGCAAGTGTTGGAACGAGCTTGACCTGAACATCAGCCTGTTGAGATGCCTCGATGGCATTGACACGCAGAGTAGCCGAATAGATTAATGAATGCAACCAGCCTTGTGGCGACAAGCAGTTTCTTTCCAAAGGTTGGACACAGTTCCCGGACTTTATAGATGAAAATGAGGGTGGACCTCTTTCTATTGGGTTGTAGGATAATTAATGTCGTTTTTCTCATAGATGCCGTGAACTGTATATTTTTGTATAGTAGTTATTGCTAGCCTACATTGTTATATGCTATTTTAAAGGATAGACTTTATACTATCTCCAAAAACTGATCATCATTCGTGACAACAAGCTGGTAAAAAACTAAGTTGAGAATGGACAATCAAGGAGAGCATTATCTATTGTTTTACTTCCAAAAGGCGAAAACGCGGTGCAAGCTTTAAAAAGGTCATCCGAAGTTTACACATTGCTAGTGAAGCTTTTGAAGATGTTTGAGACTCATATGAAAGCACATGATACCGAAAACTCTGAGATGAGTAGGTAGTCAAGATTTCGCCATCCCCCCGCCTGAAACTTTGCATTTCAGACCCGAGTGATTGTGCATGGGCTGAATGCCTGATACGATCTTGTTAGTACCTGAACAGATTAACCTGTGATTATCCTTCCTTCAACGTTTAGAACATGAAAATCACTTGAATGACATGTGACAGCCGAGTTTATTGATTACACAAATTAAATGTGTGCAGGAGTCCCATTTTCCAAGACGGATTCTGTGGAGGGATGAAACAATATTCAGGCTGAATGGAGATTGGCATGTCTACAGCAACAAGGCGAAAAACGTCAAAAGAAACACAGCGCAGGACAATGTGGCCAAGTAGTAACAAGATTGTAACAAGCATTCAGCCCATGCACAAACAATCGAGTCTGAAATACTGGTCCCAGGCGAATGTATAGCGCAATCTTGACTGCTCACGCGTCCCGAGTTTTCGCTATCCTGTGCTTTCATATGACTCTCGAACATCTTTAAAAGCTTCACTAGCAGCAATATTAGAACCTTTCAAACAGCACCTGTATTTTTTAGGACACCGTGCTTTTTTCGTAAGCCGTAGTGTGTTTTTAAGTTTTGAACCTCAAAAGAAGCACAAATCAATCGAAGCAGCCGCCTAATGAAGAAATTTTAACAAGTATTCAAGCGAAACACAACCAATCGAGTGTAAAATGCAAAATCTTAGACGAGCTCGTGGCGCGTTCCACACCACTCATATGTCAGAAAATTTTTATTTTCTCAAGCTTTTATATGTGCTTTAACTTTCTCAGTAGCTTTATTGTGAACAAAGTTATCACCGTGTGTGCATTTTTGAGATACCCTGTAGATTTGCATTGTCAACTCTCTAAAGTTATTCTTTCCAAAACGCGAGTTAGTTCCGAGAGAATCGCACGCAAAGTTCTTTGTCTTTTTTAAACCCGTCTTCAACTCTCAGGGGCCTCGTCTTTTGCACACGAAGCGGATTCCTTACATTTGCTGCTACAAGGTGCACCGCTTGGTCCAAATTTTTCTGTTTTTTTTTTCAAACGATTTGCTTGTGGTAAAATCCATTCCTCTCGTGAAGTTATTTCCGCACTTTGTAGAGCAATGCATTACAATTTTTAGTTGAGTCGGGATTGAGTTTTTTCTCATTTTTGTGCATGTCTTAAACAGCACAATAATTAAATAATTAAGTTTGTGTGTGAGAGCGACGCACAGCAGATCCTTTCTTTTGCTCCTTTTCAGGTTTCATGATCTTTAACTTCTTCTTCTATCCTGATCTTCTGTTTTAGGAAAACAGCATAACAACTCGGTAGTAACAAAGAGTGATCATCAAAATAAGTTATTTTTCGGCGACACAGGTTGCAGAGCTCAGAGTTCAAGCTCCTTCAGAGTTTACCATAGGTGCGTGAGGCGAGATTGTACGGTTTATGTAATCGTTTCGCAAAACAATAACCAACAACCTTAATAAAAAACGTAAATGGAAAATCGGCATTCAGAAAACTGACGCAAGCAGCGAGAAAAAGTATTTTTCCATTAGGAGCTGAAAACAAATATTGATCAGTATGAATACCTAAGTGATGTAGCTGACGAGCCAAGATTAGTACAGATCCTTTATTCCGGCTAACGTTTCGGCGTAACCGCCTTCTTCAGAGCCTGGAAGAGTCAAGTTGAGTTTGAAAAACCATCCGTCCAAGAGCCATTTCAGACCACAGCGGAGAATCAGAGGTTGGTAGGAGAGGGAGACGAAACACGAGGAGGTAACACAAACAGTCCAGTGCAGATGGGCGAACGGTACCCCTTTTAAGGCGACACATGAGGAGATGAGGTCACCTTCGGTTCACCCTCCTAGCGAGCCTCTGGCAGACTGTCCTCCGGTTCGAGACCGCAAAGGTCAACGTACGGAGCCAGCTCCTGTATCACCGCTACGCGTTCCTCCTTCCTGTTGATCGTGGGGTTCCTAGCGGCAATCCACAGCGCTTCTAGTGTTTTGCGCGCCGAGATCTCGAACTCGCGTGCCAATATCGTCACCGCCACGTCAATGCCCGCGCCATTGTGACATCGTAGCCTGTGCTCACCCAACGGACCGGCGATATCGCACCTACGAAGCATGCCCAAATGTTCTTTAACGCGCTCCCCAAGGGGTCTACCCGTCTCGCCAATGTACTCGCCGTTGCAACCCGTGCATTTTATAAGGTATACCACACCAGAGACCATGCAGTCTCCCTCCTTACCGAATGGGCAGATAATACACTGGCGAGTTTTACAACAGGAATCGTATAGTCGATTCCTAACGAGACGTGCCTTGAGATTGGCCGGCGGAACCTCGATCATGCGGACCATGCTATCAAGACCAGAAGAAAACAAATATGACAGAGCTAACGTCGTGAAAAAGCCCATTAAATTTCTTGAAAAGTCTAGTAATCCGTAAATTGAATTCCAATTAAAATCTATCGAAAGTTGGTTTACCACTGCATGTGCACCCCTGTTTGAGATCAGATCTACATATAAACGTATGTTCATTATTGGACTTTCCCAAAACTTAAGTGTTCCCTTTTCCAATTCTCTCTGAAACGTCCTCTTCCAGAATGCGGCTAGCGCTAGTGTTGGCGGTTATCTATGCAACGACTTCGATGCCGACGGTGAAGCAAAAGATTTTCGAATCCAGTGAATCTGAAGAAGACGACGACGGCGAAAAGTGGGCGTGCGGCACAGACGCGTTCACTATGTACCTCAGCAAGAAAAAGATCGAAATGGGCTGTCCACATCAAAAAAGTTGGTAGCGTTTCTTCTGCTTCATATTCTAACGGTTTTTGCAAAAATTCAGAAGATCTCTACCTTTCCACTTCAGGAATTTAAGATTGTTAGGCCGAAAGATGGTCTTAAAGAAGCATTAATGGGATAAAATTTTTTGAGCTTTAGCCTTGTTCTTTTAAAGTGTAGTAGGTGGTTTTGCCAGCCACCTTCTTTCTTTTTTAATGAATTTCATGAATTATTTCATAATAAGAAGGTGCGTGGTAGCGCAGCTGGGGAGGCGCCAGCTGTCCTCTGTACTTCGATTCTAGGTTCCTGTTTCAGCTTACTCCCCTCACGCCAATCAAGCCTTCCATCCCTCCCAGGGACCAGATTCTCTAACGGTGAAAACACAGCCAAATACCGATTCTGACGAATGTCATATCAGGGGGTTGTGCGTTATTTTCACCGTTAAAGGGCAGTAAGCGGTTGATGACTCCGGCCGAAGGTCGATGAAATGGTATTTTATGGAAAGGGTAAAACACTGACTTGTCCATCGGCTGGCCACCGGTAGTTCCTGTATTGGCCCAAGTACGCATTCGCATTGCCTCCACAACATCACGTAGAAGTAGGGTGCGTGGCGCATTCAAAAAAGATTGCAGCCGTTCTTCACTGTTTGTCCTTTTATCCCTTGTAACAAGGTCCTGATTCAACTGCATTTTCAATGAAGATATTTGTAGGTTCATCCTTCGTCGAAAACTGCCGGAATACAATTTTTAATTTTTTGAATTGGTTTGGTTTCAGGGAGCGTCAATCAATGCTGCATTAGGCATGACCATTGTTATGACGATCAGCTGGGGCAGAAGTACTGTGACGAGACGTTTTGCAGCTGTCTCGATGTGAGTTCTCAAGGCTTACTACTTCAGCCCCTCAGCGAGAGCATTTTTATGTGGCTTACACTGTAGTTGTGCTCGTATGACCTATTCGAATAATCTTATATAATGTTGCTCATTGATGGTCCTATAGCTGAGCCCTCTCTCGGCGCTGGTGGAACAACGGCCTTTGAAAAAGACGAGTTGTCGAAACGTCGGCCGAAATAAAAGTTATACCACCATAACAAACCTGCGTGGCACAGAACGATCAAATATAATCTTATATAATATTAGGTTGTCCCATAAGTCCCCGCCGTTATTTCAACGATTCATTGCGGGCTTTGCGGCAGTTTCTTGCACAGCGATAAATAACGTTTGAAAGAGAATGTTTTGATCTATCAGAAAGTGTATTGCATTTCTTTTTTCATCCTGAGCTATATCAATCTTTAGGTTGTTAAAGTTAAAAGTGAAGAAGTGGCTATCTGCGCAGTCGCTTCTCTCCGCTTAGGTTTGGAAATTTTGCGCAGTTTTTTATAGCATTTGGAATACAGTGTTCTGTACTACAGGAGTACATGTTGGTTCTATTTGCTCACTTGTTCTTTATTGATTTTTAGGTCATCAAATTTGGACGTCCGACTTTTCCATCCGAACCTTTACCGACAGCTCCTGCTCTGTGGTTGAACTTTTTTGTTTGGTGTTATATGTCATTCGGAAGAGGGTGTCTTGCTCGGAAGAGGGCAATAAGAATTTGTTTCGCGTTCATTGGCTTATGCTGATTTCTGTCGAATGTCATCAAAATGCCAAAAACAGAAAGATCATCTTCACCAACAACTCCTTCTCCTTTTGGCATTTTGTTGATATTCGACAGAAATCAGCATGAACCAATAAACGCGACACAAATTCTTACTGAGCAAGACATCCTCTTCCAAACGACATATAATAACGGAAAAAAGTCCTACTACAGAGTAGGAGCTGTCGGTGAAAATAAATCTTCTCTTTCGAACGTCCCAATTTGATGGCCTAGAAATCAATAGAGGACAAGTGAGCAAATAGGGCCAACACATATTCTTGTAGTACAGCACATTCTCTTCCAACTGCTCTAAAAATCTGCGCAAAAAATTTCAAGCCTAATTGTCAGCAACCTAGATATTTATGTAGTGCGGGAAAATTCTGGGACAACAAATTTCCACGGATGATCCTGTTCAGCATGGTGAACAGGGATGTGCGGAAATTTTTCTGGAAAAAGCGGAAGACGAAATACGGAACGGAAAGACTCAAAAATGGCCGGAAACCGGAATACGAAACGCGGAAACGGAAATGACACATATTCGCCATTTTTTCAGAAGTGCATCTGAAACGGCGTCAGAAGCGGCTTCCATTGCGCCTTTATTGCTCAGAACTTTGCGAGCAGCAGAATCTTCTACAGATTAATGCACATTCTCATCATAACATAGCATAACGAAGCATGAATTCATAATATTGTTATGATAACCTTTTAGCTATGGCTAGAGCAATAAGCGAAAACAAATTTAGGGTCTTATCTTACTATTTCAGATTGCAGTCTCTCTGCTGTTTCCATAGCTAGTTCCTGCGACGAGTTTTTCGCTGACTTTTTTGATGCTGCAATTTTCTGAACCTTAACTGAATTAACCAGTTGAGGCTACTTACAGAGCCGCATTAAAAAACTGACAGGTGAAGTCTAAAACTGGAGTAGCCACCTAGATCATATTCCGACCAGGAAAGAGATTCCTCCCAACATTTTTGGAAACCTGTGGCATCATGGACGACAAGGTGACTGCAAAGATATCTGCATACCCAACATTAGCAGTTACATTAGAGTCACCGAAACTAGTACTCAGAATTTAGTCTGGGATCTAACAATAAGATGATAACTGGATGACTGATTAGTCATGATGGGTCCGCTCTTCCACAGGAATATTCCATATGTGCCAGCCCGGAACCCCCACGCCCAAGATGGCACAGCTGGACAGTTCCTAGATGGTTCTCGAAGCAATAGTTTTGTGTCAGAATTCAACAAATCACCCTAGTCAATCAAAATAACTTCTCCTGGTAGATAGTCGTGATGATTCATTAAAAAATACATTGCATAACTTCATATGGATAAATATAACACCTAACGAAATTAAAGGATGAAAGTTACACCTTCAATCAGGAACACTGGTGTAATCTTGGGGCAGACAACCGCATGGCACAACCTCTACTGAACCCTTTGTTTCATGACACTGAGCTATATGCTTACAAAGTTTTTGTAGCTGTTTATAACTAGATCAAGAATTTTATGATTATTCAAATGTTGAGTACACTTTCGTAGCACACAATGCACACATAGCCATTGCTGGCCCATTAGTTGTGCCCTGCACTCAGCCGTTCCCATTTTTGGGTACTTTTTTGGTAGTCCAACTATAATTCCAAGAAAATTAATACTAGAGTTGTCTGACAGTATTTATCTCACAATTATATGAAGAAGAACCCTTTTTAATTGATAAGCTGATTGTGTTCAATGTCCATTTCCGTTTCCGCCTTCCGGTCCAAAAACAGTCGGAACACGGAACGGAACGGAACACCCAAAAATGGCCGGAAACCGGAATTCGGAACGCGGAAACGGAAATTCCGCACATCCCTGATGGTGAAGTCGGATAGTCTTTTAGCTAGCTTTATTCATTCCATACCGTGGTCCACTATGTGAAGTGCTGCAATCGTACTTGTTGGTGGCCACTCCCAAACGTTCATGGAGTTCCTCCCCTGCCCAAAACGGAAGCAAATAAAACGCGGACCTGTAGTCGAAAAGAGGAGATAAGACTGCATTCACATCCGCTTTATGCAGCTACTCGCTATGGCTGCCTGCAGTGGCATGCTACGGTGACCTTCCCCCACCAACTGCCATAGCGTCGTGTTTAGTATTGAAATATATTGAGCTTCTTTAGAGAAAACAACTGCACTAACGAAATCAAAATACACAACATAGAAAAGATGAGAATATATTTCATTTTCAGATGAAATTCAACGTTTTTCAAATCAAATTCAACGACTTTAACGTCTTCTTTGCAAGTTGTACGTTTCAACCATAGCGACCATAGCGTCCAGATGTTTACCTCTTCTCAAAAAATTCCAGCATGTCAAAAAAGGCTATCCAACGAAATAAGCAACTATTCCGCATCCTATACTATTAGAACTAGGATTAAAAAATTAGAACTGTTTTTTAAGGAAGTAATTTAGAACTGAAGGTTATCCAACATAAAAAGGAAGAAAATTAGATCAGAGATTCTAGTAGAATTAATTTTTAAGGAAGAACATTAGAACTGAGGGCTATCCAACAGAAAAAGGCCATTCAACGAAAATTAGAACTCTTTCGCCTTTTCGTTTGTACAAGTTGATAATAGTTGTACAAGTTGATAATAGTTGGTGCAGTGTTCTCATTAACACCAGCAGTCTGAGCAGCTTCGTGTGTGGTGCTTCCGTCAACGAACACCAACTTGACCAAGATCTCCTTCTGACTCCGAGACACTCGACTGTATCGGCCACGTCACTGGCTTTGTTAACGTCTTGTTGATCATTGCTCATGTTGCCTGCAGAAATCGCAAATCGCCCAAGAAGACAAGAAAATGGAGAGGCCCGTTTATATGATACGAGAGAAGATTCCAGCATAACGTTGAATTTGCTTTGGAAAACGTTGATTTTCAACTGAAAATGGTGTATAACATTTGTGAGCTCGGTAAGGACGGTTGCAACTGATTAAGGACGTGAGAGGGTCCTGCCTTACTGATTTGCACCGAGAATGGTCCTTTCTAGGTTCCCCACTCCCCCCTAGGATCTGGGAAAATGGGTCTGGACAACCAGGTCGGCGTAGTATACGTTTTTCTACATGATGTTTTCCATTTATTGTGTTTCGCTACATCGGAAAATCATTTAAGAGCGGCCACCACTAACTAGGATTGCACCTGTGAAGTTCTTCAGGCCACCATCGCCAGCCACCCGATCGGTTGAATATGACGTGGACGATCTCGTAGATAGCAAAGTTTCATCTAAACGTCAGGCTAAGACAGGAAAGACGGAAAGACGAGACGACTTCGACTCCAGGTCGCCACCAAAGGGTCAAAGGTCTGCAACACTCAAGATGCTCCGCTGTTCTGTCTTATGGTTAAGCGATTCGGAGTGGATGTCTATCGTCGCTCTGGTAATCGTACAAATCCAGCAAATGCAACAGTCGATGGTCAGGTACTGTCAAAATTTATATCTTCTCGTCCTGGGTGTTTTGAAATCCCAGACATCTTGCTCCTTCTTAGGAAGCAGCTAATGTGGCTGCCACCATAACCGCTTCTCAAACATCTAATGATATTGACCACGACTATGAGTCGACAGTAAGGTAAGCAGCGAAGCAGCATTTTCAAAATTGTGTTTCAGAACAGAATTTTAAGCAATTTTTTTATTTATGGTAAGCAGAACACTTTTGGAAAACTCGCAACAGGATGGGCTTGATCTCATGGAAAGTATAGTGAAGTCATCGACATCAATGACATTGCTACTTTATCTTGATCTCTCCTTGTAAAAAATTGTTTGTTTGTGTTTTGGAATGGAAAACTTGTTGCTCAATTTCGCATGTGTATCGAGAGAATGATTAAGAAGAACTTTCACTGACAGTGAACTGATGATGTGAGTTGCTGGACAGACCCCTTTGCAGTTCGTTTTCACCATCATTTTCACTGCGATGGATGCTTCTGTTATGCTGACGTTGGGTATGCCCCTTCAGACGCATGATGACAATGGTGTTAGGTGTTATCAGATAAGTTTTGGACAAATCCATGATCTGCAAGGCTAGAATTCTATGATGCTATATAGATGAAATGGTCATCAAGTCATCAGAGGGTAGCACAGCTCTTGTGCTGACACTATATAGGTTTTCACAGAAGCTCAGCAGGCGGGAACCAATTCTTTATGGAAAAAACGATCTTCGCCTGCAGGCACCGCTCCTGCCTTTCGGTTTTTGGGCAGAATAAAAGCAAAAGATCCCTGATGTTTTGCTGTCTTCCCATAACTCCATTCAAGGTAGCCTATTCAAAAAGTACCACTTGAATCCATTGTGGGTGGCATATTCAATAATGTAGGTATCATCCAATTGTCGTAGAAAGATTTAGTTCTGGTAACCTATAAAACCTTACGGCAGCGACCATCGTCTTATCTCTAGAGGTAATGGGCTGTTGCAAAATTAATTTCTGTTTCGAGGTATCACCATCACCACCTATATATGAAACAGTTTGTCCGTCTAGTGATATAACCTAAGTGAGATACGCCTCATCATCTACAGCACGGGCAAAATTTGCTATTGAAGATGGGATGTTGCTGCAGAAGGGGAAGCGCAGCCCTTTACTGCTTAACACAACATCACCTACGCGCGTTTCTGAGCGTCCAGATTCAGAAGTCGACTTCGTGCCATTAGCATGAGAAGACAACTAAAGGAGTAAGGGTAGAGCGATGACTTTGAGGGTGGAGAAGCGACTGCGATCAGGAGGCAGCGACCAGGGGCCGAATTCATCAACCACTTACCGGCTGTGAGTGGCGCAACTAATCACGAAACCCGCCATTCGGCCGATTCATCAAAACGTGGTTAGTTAAATCCGGCCTCAGATGCGGCGTATCCGTAACTAAGCTAGGGTGCCCGGTAACCGTTACCGGGGTGCAGCGGTTGCGCTCCACGGCTAAACGGTGACCCAGTCGCAACGAATTGCCATCACTTACCGCGAATTTGATGAATCACAACTCGCGGTTAGTGAGCCGCTGATGGATAGTAACGGTAACGGGTGATAAGATTTACCTCCGTTCTCGTTGATGAAGCTGGCTCCAGGAGAAGCATCGTGATGGTCGATGTGGAGAGCAATGAAGCAGGCCAGGAGGTGGCACCAAGAAGAGTTTAGGCAATATGTAGGGATCATTAGGGAGTTACCAATCAGGAGAGGGGGGACAGTAAGGAGGATCAGCAAGGGGATCCATTACCATTGAGAGAGACCGGATTTAGAGAATGTGACACCGATGTCACACAATGGGCGTTCGCTCGCCGTCATCGTGTCGTGAGCGTGGGAGGCCTACTTAATTGAGGTAGAGTAGTAGGGAGGATCCCGTGCTCTGCGATAGGAAGATACCAAAGCACCTGAAGTCGAAGATCTTCAGAACAGTCGTGCGGCCAGTAGCGATGTACGGCTCTGAGTGTTGGCCTGCGACTAAGGAAGTTGAAACGCGCCTCAGCGTCATGGAGACGAAGATGCTGCGCTGGACGGCTGGAGTCACGCGCATGGACCGCATCCGAAACGATGTCATTTGGCAGAAGTTCGGTGTCGCGCCGATAGCTGACAAGATGCGCGAAGCTCGCTTGCGATGGTACGGCCACGTTCTACGTGGAAAGGAAGACAGAGTCCGCAAGATAGGCCTTAACTTCGAGGTAATAGGAAAGCGGCCTAGAGGGCGCCCGAAGCAGCGTTGGTCCGATACGTTACACATGGACATGAAAGTAACTGGCGTCCACCCTGATGAAGCACAGGATCGAGAAAGGTGGCGTCACGACACCAGAAGAGCGGACCCCGCTACGAAGCGGGAGAAACGCTGAAGAAGAAGAAGAAGTAGGGAGGATCCCGAGGGGGCGGGATCTACCTGGAAGAAGGGACCTGGAGGCGGAACCAGGACGGGGAACCAACAAGAAGGAGCCGTATGGAAATTCATACGGGGAGCAATGAATCTGCTATACGCATATCCTCTTCATGCTCGACTGCGCGCGCTTCTGAGCTTCTGGATTCGGAAAACGTGTCTTCCGAGCTTCTGGACCCAGAAGAAGGGCCCCCTACGTTGCCCAACAAGCGTCCCGATTCTGAATACGTATCACCGACTTCTGTCGTGAGCATGAGAGAGCCATCAAGGCGGTGATGGAAAAGGGAAGTAAGGGGATCTCCTGGGTAGACCAGGAGAGCTACCAGGAAGGAAAGACAAACTGGAGGAGAGACCAGGACGGGAAAACTAGCAAGAAGAGACCAACAATAGTGGAAACAAGGAACTGGGTTAGGAGTTGGGACTAGGAACGTGGGGGAGGGAGGGAAAGACAGTAAAGGCGGAACAGCAATTAGATTCAGTAAGAAGAAACGAGTGAGATGAAAGCTGGCATCCGGATTCGGGAGGCGGGTCAACGATATCCGGCACAAGCTGCTGGGCATAAGAACGGTAGCGAAGGAGCCACCAGAAGGTAGAAGTACTGCGCAGCACAAACCAATAGCGTTACTGGACGGTTCGGAGAGAATGTCTATGATGAACGCACAGAAGTTGTGAACGGTTTGCCGCCAATAAAGTACGCAGCAGATCCTAGATGTTAGAGATTTGTAAGATTTACAAAAACTGCTCCGTAGGTCAGTGATGTTGCAATGTCGCGCGAAGCACGCAAGTGCGAAATACGCCGTTAGGCGGTTGGAGCACTTGTGTATAAATAAATAAGTTTACCCTAAATCATTCTATCTCAGGGAAGGTCACACATACCGGTAGATTTCTTCCTGCTCTTTCAAAAAAGTATGTGGTTGCTGCTCTAATTTCTCCGGCCGACATTTTTCAGGGCTCCGTAAAACCGTGAACTGACCATACTATCGAGTCATCATGCTGTACGAATTTAAATTGGAACATTCTGTGGCAGAGGCATCCCGTAACCTTAGCAGTACTTTTGGGACGGGCTGTCCTAGCGAGCAAGCCAGGAAGCAAGCAAAATCGGCCTCCGAATTAGT
This sequence comes from Heligmosomoides polygyrus polygyrus, assembly GCA_947396885.1. Classification (NCBI taxonomy): domain Eukaryota; kingdom Metazoa; phylum Nematoda; class Chromadorea; order Rhabditida; family Heligmosomidae; genus Heligmosomoides; species Heligmosomoides polygyrus. Next base: position 22,896,099 of record OX377205.1, on the reverse strand, counting down.
CCCGAAAAGTTAAAGGTCATGCACGCTGGAAAGAAACGACCTCGAGAGACGGCATCTACGTAGGACCGGATCGCTTGGAAGCAGTGGATAACTTTACCTACTTGGGAAGCATGATCACCAGTAATGGAGATGCTGAAGCTGACGTTCGATGCAGGATTGTGAAGGCAACGGCAGTGTTCCAGAGGCTTCAGCCACTGTGGACGTCGTCTTCAATTTCAAATAGCGTCAAGCTGCGTTTGTATTCTTCGATAGCCGTCCCCACTGCGGTGTACGCTAGCGAAACATGGATGATGTCAGCTAGCATCATCAGACGGATCAACGCGTTCCACTGCAAATGTCTACGACAAATAATGAGGATACGCTATACGGACCGCTTGACGAACGAAGAAGTACTGCAACGCTGCCGCTCGAGCAACCTCTACGAAACCGTTGTGCAACGCCGACTCCGCCTGGCCGGACACATTCTTCGAATGCCGGCGCACCGCCTGCCAAGATCAGCCATGCAATGGACACCGGCAGGAAAGCGAACCAGAGGCCGCCCAAAAGCACTTGGCGTCGCGCGTTTTTGAGTGATTTGGAAGTTATGAATATTTCTAGGTAGAAGTGTGAAGAAATAGCCCAAGACAGGCAGCGGTGGAAAGAGTTCGTCGCCTTATGAGCTCAACAGCACGGGAAGAACTAAGTACTAAGTAAGTCCTAGAAAGCGAACGGTGAGGCTCTGCTTCGAAAAATTTGCTTCTGGCGATTTTGATCTTGAAGAAAAACCGGGTCTCGGGCGTAGGTCGTCGCTTGACGTGACGGAAGAATCCTAATGAATAGAAATTTGTCATCTTCCTATCACGGGAAGCTTTAGGAATACCTGCCCCACCATGCTCGCCGTAATAAACGTGAACATAAACACATGCTGGGCACAACATCTATATACAGGAAAACATATACAGGAAACGCATCATGCATCAATACTTCTCCTGAAAAAGTGTAGACATATTCGATTTAATGCGTCGACGATCAAGTTGCAGCACTTCAAAGAACGCTCCACATTTCGGAAACTTTCTTTATAATGATTTCGAGTTGCAAAGCTTTATTTCCCATATAATTACGGAACTAGTCAAATCGAAGAAATACACGTATTTTTGAAAGTCAACGGCCTTCAGTCATCAGCTCATCATCTGAGTCACGGAACTAGCCGAAGTAGTCCTCCTGAAAGTAACACTGATCTAACAGATAATAACTTTAATTATAAACATCTTCAGTACGCTAGTTGTGACGGTTCTACTCCTGCTCCTTGAACTTACGTCGTCATCGTAGGCATCGTTGTCACCAAAGGCACCGTTGGATGCCGTCGGCGACGACTCGCTCCAGTGTAGCGAGCAGCTGATAGATGGATCTTCCGTGGGAGGACGCACTGGTGGATGTCCGTTTGAGTACGTCCGACGCCGTGGCAGAGGCAACTGGGCCGATATCGACGGGCCCGGAGACTCTGATGAGACGCCGGTGGCGATGTGGCTGCCCAAACTTCGACACGGCGTCAGAAGGACACTCTGGAAGGTGGCATACCCATTTCGAGTGCTTGAATGGAATAACTGAAGTGAGATAACACACCGTGGACAAGGTCTTCCTCCTGGCCTGGTCTTCTAATAGATCTAATTCAACCTTGGAAGTGATGATGGGCGGTGGAAGATGACGCTCTCGTAACCTCACCCTTAGATCATCCATATCTGAATCAATTCCAAATCCGTGCATGTGGGCACTAACTCACATGTTTGGATCCTCGATAGAGCGTCTAGGAGGGGCTATACTGGCCGAGCTTAGAACTCCCGCCGGCTTTGCTTGTCGTTGAGGCGCCTGATTTACGGTACCCACAATCTCTGTCGGTCTCACTGTGTCCTCAAACAATTTTTTTATAATTTTCTAGCAAGTTATGCGCTATAAAAGTGTTAGAATTAAATTCGAAAAGCTATGGACGAACCCGACGGCGGGGTGGGTAGTTCCTATAGCCTTCAACTTCCACGATCCTGTTCGCCACAACGGGGCGTGACGCAGGACGGTAATATTCCCTCGATTCCAGAAGCTTCGGATCAAGTTTCCGACAGCAAATCGTAGTGTACAATCTGGAGCACACTATCAGAAACATATCAGAAACAGCCGCTTCAGTCTAACGAATTACTCACGAATGTCTGTAGATCCATCCTGCGACTACCAACGCTGCCATAATCACCAGCACGACAAGCGGTACAATCACCCATAGAATCCAGTTGTTGGTTTCGGGGATTGGTTTTATCTAAATGGATACTGTAGCCGAGGGGATTGTATTCTACCATCTGGAGCTCGAAGCAGACTCACCACCACTGTTGAGCATGAATAGATCCCCAGCTCCATAAGTATGCAGGAGCTGCCGTCTTCGCAGGTGTTCGACAGTAGCGGACTGCATTCGTTCACCAGAGGACAGTTTGAGGTAGGAGTGCATGGCTTGCAGGTGGTCTGGTTGCGTTCATCCTTCAAATATATCAAAGATTATAAGACTTATCATGACTTATATAAGGCATTGTCAAGCACTCCACATGTCGTATATCGCCTCTGTACAGTATTCACACTTCCTACACCGCGGTACATAGGCGATGTGGAGTGCCGCGGGAGGTCGCAGAGGCAGCAAGCGGCCCGCCGCCGTGTCCGCACTCGGGCCGAAGTGCAGCCCCAAACTTGTTTCGGCGGCCGAAGATGTGAAAATGGTTTTCAGTTCAAGTACGGGCAATATTACATCTGCGGAAAGCTCACAACGAGCTGAGAAGTGCTGTCCAGTTGATTTTTCGTATGAACTCATCCATAAAGAGGAAAGCAAACGAAACAAAATTTTCTGTTGTTTTCGTCGAAATTTGGCCGCATAGAAATCTACTTTGAACGGCCAAAATCTTTTCATTCTTCGAATGTGCTTGTGGTCTACTGTAGACCACAAAGAACACGGCTTTCGTACTTATCTGTACAGGAGCAACCGAATTTCAAAGATAGGAAAAATTTTACGCCGCATATTGAGATTGGACCAATCCCTTGTTGAAAAAAAGAAAATCTAGTCATTTCTGTTTATTTTTCAAAGCCATTTTACACGTTTTATAAAGAGCATCGTTCCCACAATGGAATAGTAGAATACTGTCTTCTGTAGCTGGCTACTAGTTGGGTAATCCTTAACTGAATCTTAGCTTTCCACGCGTTTGAGCTTATCCGAAATCGGGCCAATGTTATTCAAACTGCGCACTATTTAGTACCACAATGACAACTGATGCGTAACAAATACAGATCTACTGAAACAATAGAGGATTTCTGAGATGGCAAAAATGGAAGTGGTGGGAATTCATCCCAGGATCATCAACTGGACTAGGCAGTTTTTACAAAATAGGACTTATCAGGTTAGGATCAAGGACAAGTACTCTGAGGTTTTCACTACATTTAGTGGTGTGCCCCAAGGTAGAGTACTGTCCTCGCTGTTGTTTTTACTGTACACATATGATTTGCCTAACTCGATTATCAGGCAGGGCGTCAAGTGTAAAATGTTCGCCGACGACATCAAGATCTACAAGAGTATAGTGAGCCCAGAAGATTCAGACACACTTCAGATAGCAATTGATTATATCAGTAGCTGGGCAAACAAATGGGAGCTTCCTCTTTCGGCAGAAAAAACTCATTTGCTTATGATTGGATCAAGAAGTCACATTGATATCCCCATTTATACCATCTGCGGTCAGTTTTAGCCAGAGCGGAAGAAGCTCGGGATCTGGGCTTCATAATTACGAGAAATCTTTCCTTCAGCAAACACTGTAGCCTTCTAGTGAGAAAAGCAAATTACCGTATATATAACCTATTCCGAGTCCTGAAGTCAAACATCCCGGAAGTTTACATCCGTGCTTACAAGACCTACGTAAAACCAATTGTAGAATCGGGAACAACAATCTTCAATCCGACCAGAAAGAAAGACATCGATCTTCTTGCGAGCATTCAGAACAGCTTTACCAGAAAGCTGATGATGAGGTGCTTCCCGCTCAGCTATGACATGATTCCTAACGGGCCTCAAAGATCTGAACTATTTGGTCTGCCGTCACTAGTGAGCAGGCGAAGGAGAGCAAATCTTATCATGATGTTTAAAGTTCTCACCAAAAAGCTGAACAACGGCACAGAAAAATTCTTGGACGGAGAGCTGACGAGATCCGCCAGAGTAAAGCTCAAACTACGTGTGCCAGTTGCAAGACTTAGAACAGATTTCTTAACTTATAGAACTCTTACGGAACTAAACTTGCTTCTTGGTAGATACGACGATATAATGTCAATGTTCACACATGTTTGGAGTAGAGCTATCACTTGTTGAAGTTTTTAATTGTCATTGTAGTCGATTGATGTGTAATGATGTTTTGTCCTTGTTTTTTGTTTGCTTTATGTTTCCATGCGTGAATTACATTCTCGCTTTGAATAAATAAAGTTCCGATTAATATCGTCAACGAAAAGCCTTAAGGACATGCCACTGGGGATCTCGGAGGGGTCGTACATCAATTAACGGAGCCGAGGAAACAGAAGCTTCATAACTAGGTCACTGTGCAATCGCTTTAGATGATGTTTCGATCGCTGGATAGAAAATGGTACAGGGCTTCTAATGGTGTTAATTAGATTCTAAACAAATAACCTTGAGAACAGTTATGGCAATGCGACGCTTCGTGACGGATTCATCCGTCGCAAAGCGTCTTTTTTTGCAAAGAAATTGAGCGGTATTGTATGTGACACTCGCGGCAAGGCGTGCTTGGACTCCAGCAGAGGAGAAGCCGCCAGCAGTTCCCAAAGGTGATCTGTATCCAAGGAAGGAGATGCTGAGTGTTTTCTGGGACATTCGTGGTGTTGTATAGTGGGAACTTCTCCCTTCTGGAGCCACTACTGACAGCCAGGTGTACTGCAACCAACTACAAGAACTCAGCCACGCTCTTCAAATCAAATGCCCACAACTCGACAAGATTTGTTTCCTGCGTCACATTGCAAAACCGCATACTACAAAAATGACCCGCCAAAGCTTCAGCTACTAGCATGGGGAGTGATTTCCCACCCACCCTATTCACCAGACCTTGCCCCCCTTTGTTCTGGGTCGCTAGCTCACTTTTTGGAAGGAAAACGATACGATGATCGAGCGACACTCGGATCTCCGACCTTGGTCATTTTTTCGATTCGAAACCCCGGATTTCCATCGCCACGACATCCATCCTCTGCCGAAACGATGGAAGACTGTCATCGACAAAGATGGGCTATATTTGGCTATATTTCGATGAGTAAGATTAGTTTGGTTAAAATATATAAGCATTTGAATAATATCAACAAAAAAAGTCGCGAGAATACTTTGCGTTGACCAAGTGCTTCTTTGCGGAAAAAAGGAAAAGAAAAGGAAGTTACCTGATATGTTCCCATTCCGCATCTCAGGCAAAGAGTGTCAAACGCTGTCCGAATAGGATCAATTGCATCCGTTCGATTTGTATTCACATGTGTACCCCGTGGACAGTCGACGATCTCGCAGTCTCTAGAATCTGCCCATGGTTTCCAAGAAATTAATGGATTTGCCTTATTAAATGAAAAAATCGCTGAAAAATTCGCCAAAAATTTAGCAACTAAAATCTAACTACTACCCCAAAACCCAAACTGGGAGTGACTATTGCCTACCTTTATTCTTTAAACTGCATTAGCGGCATAAAGCAAAGCAAACAGGCAGTATCCTCTTCACAGGTCCGAATTTTAGCATAGACACGACGTTTTTAGCTGGAGGTTTCTCATTCTAACTGCAGTGCTGCTACCAAGGATATCAACCTGTTTTAATTTCAAAAAAGGCAAAAAATGACAAAAATGGGCACTTTATTGGCAAGATTAATATTGTTGAAGCTACTCAGCAAGGTCGGGTTATTTTTGATTAAGGCTAACGTTATAAGCTGTGGAAGCAATAATTGTTTGCGATCAAAACTCGAATCCGCAGTTCCATACTGATTATCAATCTACTATGGCAACCGTTCCAAGTCAGACTTTAAAGAACAAAGAAGTCAGCGAAACTGACCGAAGAATTATAACTGACCATCCTATAGGGAACATCCACTATATGTAAAGAAGTCTACACTTGGTCTTTTGTGCCACGAATTCCTACAGTCCACTATCTTAAAGGTGCGTGTAGTTTTACGCATTTGGTTGTTGGGTAAACAGAAGTGCAGAGAAGATGAGACTTTCACCTTACGTCCTTCGATCCACTGCCTGACGTAGTCAAACCTTGTGGACAGTCAGTGCAGCCAGTGAATGAACCCGATACCTTAACGGTGACTTCAAGTAAAACGGAAGTGGAAGACGTCGGCCTGCCCCATAGTTCAAGCCACTCACCCAATAGGTTCCTTTAGCACAGGGAACACAGTTGGCCGCGTCATCCATCTCCTGGCCTGGATCGCATTTAACAGAGCAATCGGTGGCATTCTTCGCTCCCTTAACGGCTGAGCTTCAAACGCGAGGCAAATATTCCAGCAGTGTCACACAAAGAGCATCACCCAAAATAGCAAAGTGGAGGTCATAATAGCGACGACCACCTCAAGCACCGTGGTCGAGTCGGATGGGCATGGTAGGCACGACAGACCGCCTCGCTTCTCCTGGTACGTTCCTCGTGGACATTGCCGACATTTCTTCGCGCCGTCGTCGTAGTAGAAGCCAGCGTCGCACACATCTTCAAAGAATGCGCCATTCTCGACCATGGAGTCATGAAGGCCCGGTTTTTTTCCCCACAGCAAGAGATAGAAAAGAAGCACATGTACGCGGATATGCCATAGACGCAGTCTACAGGGTTTTAGGGCTTTTCGAAACGCTTGCTATTTGCATATTGATTTCAAGTTCTGGATTTCTAAAAGTAGTTAGATTTAAAACAACACTATTTTTGAAAAAGAAAAACAAAAGCACTTGAAAACTTCCTCAGTTTTTAGAAAATTTATTCGACAAAACCTTGAAGTATTGCTTGTTTTTCTCACAAAGAGGGCGCATCGCACGTTTCGTGCCCTCTTCCGACGGTTGGATAATGATAACAAATAGTTTGTCCATTTCGATTTATAAGTCCACCATCTGCTCCAGGGCACAGAGAATGTGACACAGTGCTTAGGAACCGAGGTAATAAGGATAAAGAACGGCGTTACTCAATCCCTTCTGGGATGCGCCAGCGCATTCTACTTCTACGGGATGTCGTGGAGGCGACATGAATGCGTATTTGGCCATACAATGACTTGCGGTGGCCAGCCGATGAACAAGTCAGCGCTCTACCCTTCCCAGACAAGTCTGGTACCAATTCACCGACCCCGGAGGGATGGAAGGCTTGGTTGGCCTGGGCGGGAAATCCGAACCAGGAACCTGGTATCGGGTGCACGCGACAGTCGCGCCTCCTCCGACTGCGCTACACGCGCCCTCAACCGAGGTAATATAACAGGATATATATATGATAGATTAATTACTTTAAGGTTTCAACGTTTCGTTCTGGAGCTCCGAAAGTTGTTTTGGGCATTTGAAATGAATCTCTCTTATGGACACTCCACAGCTAGGTATGAGTATGCGCATGGTTCACTACAGTACAACTTTAAATGAACTGCCAATACTCATTCAAAAAAGGAGTGTCATGGTGGAACAGTCGGAGGAGGCACAGCCTGTCGCGTGCACCCCTAATCGATTCCCTTGGTTCGGATTCTGCTCAGGTCAGCCCGAGCCAACCATCCTTTTGGGATCGATGGAATGGCACTAGGCTTAACTGCGAAGGGTGAAACACGAATTTGTCCATCGACTACAGGCCAAATATATATTGAAAGTAAATGTATGATAACGCGTAAAATAGAATGCATGGCGCATCCATCCCGGCAATTGGTATCTCTGCTTTCACAATTTTATTACATTTTTTAAGAATTGGCACAGGAGAAAGCCTGTTGCTAGAAGTACACTAAGCTCACGGATAAGGATAAACGATCGAATAATGTGTTAATTAATACCGTTTATAGGATGCGCCTGTGTACTTCGACAGTAATGATTTTAATATATATTAGGCTTATAGGAGGGCTTGTGCAGCGCGGTCGGAGGAGGTGCCCTCTGTCGCTTGCATCAGATGCCAAGTTCTTAGTTCGGATTTCCCACCCAGGCCAACCGAGCCTTTCCTCCCGGTTCGGAGAGCTGACACTTTCATCGGTTGGCCACCGCATGTTATTCTATGGCCAAATATGCATTCAAATCGCTACCACGATATCCCGTAGAACGCGTGGCGCATCCCAAAAGGGATTGAGGAACGTCGTCCTTTATTGTAGACATTGAGATCTCGCTGAATATTTAGAGAACGTAGTTGTATTTTTTGACCATTATTTTTATTTTTATTTTTGTTTATTTATTCAAGGCATAGACAAATATCTAGCATAGAGAATGTAAGAGAACATAATCCATAAGAAATGAGAACTATACAAGAAACAACAACTTTCACAACAAATCTTGATATATACCGTTTGATAAATCTTCTAAAAGTTGCAACAGAGATTACCTTTAGATCTATATATGTACTTCCCCAGCTGAAGGCTAAATTCATTAAGATTTATATAAGCTAAAAGTTAGATTTGATTCGAGATTCAGAAAATATTACTCGATGTTTCAACTTTCCTTTCCTTTTTTCCTTTTTTTTTTTTGATCTCACCAACGTTCCGCTAAGAACTTATTTATATAATAGTTGTCTTCTATCCCATGCTCTTTATGTAATTTGTTCTTTTATAAATATGACAAATAAGTTGAAATTGTGTTTAGTAACCCAAGTTTGAGGTAATCGCGTGGACAAAGACACACTGGCCTCCTTCGACCTTGCCTTTTGCGCCTACTAGTGGGAAGCTCATCAGTTCACTCAAAAATAAAACCCATCTTTTCAGAGATACACGCTTAAGAAGGTGAGCAATTTGAAGCTCGTTGAAGTTGCGCTTTAACAAAGTAACTCACCATGACAAGCACTCTTGTCCTTCTGTCCGGTTTGCCCAGATGTGCTTTTGTTGGCAGGACAAGGTCGGCATTCCTCCAAGGGGTCGCCAATCGAACGATAAGTGTCTTCCGGGCAACGAACGCAGCTGCCGCTTTCACGATGCCAGTACTGCCCGGCAGAACAGTCCGCTAAAAACAAGGGAATATAGTGAGGAAAGTGTAAAAAAGGGAGGTGAAGAAGGCGAATAAATTATTGACAAAACATCTTTGAATTTTTTTGAACTCGAAGAGTTACTAAACATACCGCAGCTGGCATTCCCATGGCTCATGCTCAGATGAGGAAATTTGTCGTCGCAGATAACGCTGTCGGTTGTTGTTAGATTTGCACTTGGAAAGACCAGTCGCAGAGAGCTGTCGATGGTGTCCCTCAGCAACGACCTCGTGCTGCTGAAAATCGCCGGAAACATAGGAAGAACCTTTCAAGGGGGATCAAAAATCTGGTGAGCTATAGACAAAAATATAGAGACTGATGTTACAACCAATCCTCCTAGAATGCGCCATGCACTTCGCAAGCGTTTCGAATGAATGACTTTCTTCAAAAATTTATAATTCTCCTTTCCCAAAAGTGATCGGCTTTAGAACTGCTATAATTTTTTCAGCTAGTAAGTGTTAATCTTATTTTAAAATGCAAAAACTAGCAAATTTCAGTGTGCCGCTCCATGCATTCGTCTATCACGGTGCAGCTTTCGTTTTATTGACAGCAAAATGGCTGTTTGCATGCAATTATACTCTATTCAACGTTGAAGCAAAAAAAAAACTGTAGGGAGCAGCCATGCTTTTACTTCGCATCTCCAATTAATCCTTATTTCCAATATCAATCAATTCAAGTTGCAGATAAGATGCAGATATGATATGCACGGCGCAACCTCTTAATATTCTAATGCACAAAAACTTTGCTTTTTAATACTTCGAAGGATGTTTATAGCAGCCCATTCTCTTAAAAATGGTAAACTGGTAAAACCTCAAGCACTTTGTTCACTTACATGGGAGAGGTGAATAAGTAATTTTCAAGTTAAAAGTTATAACGCTTTAAATCGAAGAATCGTTTTAGCCTTGTTAGAAGATTTCTAGTTAAATCTGGAAGACGCTCGCTTCGTTTTGGAAGGTGTTCAGTGTGATATGAAAAGGAAAAGTGTCCACCATAACGCGAAAAAGGTCATTTGATTTCGTAATTTGATTTCATTTTTTTCTGGAATTTCCTAATGTGATCCCCTGTGGTTCCTTATGAGGGTTCTTCAGCAAATGCAGAACATGCAAGGCATTCCTCAATACAAAATGCAAAATGTAAAACAAAAGAGAAACAGTAGAATTGTAAAGTAAAAAAGCGAAGAAACGCTAAGAAGGAAATGAAGGTTTCCGTCCTATAATCAAACTTTCAGTAGCCTTTCCTGATCTACGGCATTTTTTCTCAAAAAAAATTCCTCTTCGCATAGCATTAGACTAGCGGCTAATTTACACATGGGTCCACGGTTTAACGCAAATTTTAGAAAACCGTTAAAAATTCCTTTAAATTTCCGAAAAATTCCGTTAAACCGTTCGATTAGATTTTAACGGAAAATGTCGTTCATTTGTTAAAATAGGTAAATCAATAAGCGTAAAATGTGCACAACTATTTGGTGCGCAGTCAATTGGAGGTGCCTACCAGGGATGAGCGGATTAACCGCTATCCGTTATCCGTTATCCGGTTTCCGGGGGTTTTGGCCTAACCGTTTTGTTGTTCGTTATCAGGCAGTTTTGGGCCGGATAACGAACAACAAATTAGTTGATACCCAGGTTTGGGCGTGGTACTGGATAGCTGTGTAGAAGCTTTACAATCATAGGAGTGATCGCGGGCAAAAATAGAGGGCATTTAAATCTAGAAGGGTGAGGTGACTTCAGGCACAGTAACGTAGTTGGAAAGACGTCTAACTTCCATCCTTCCAGGGTCGTTCATTTATACACCAGAATAAAAAATGCCAATAAAATGCTATAAAGTATACAAAATAAATCAAAAGAAAATAAAAATATAGATAAAATAAAAATATAAAGTAAAAAATGAAAATAAAATAAAATAAAATATGGATAAAATAAAATAAAATAGCAATAGAAATATAAAATAAAAATCAAAAAATAAATATTCCAATAAAATAAAACAATAAATAAACAATAACGATAAACGAAATAACAATGAAACAAAAATGTAATTGTAAAAAATAAATATAAACTCAAAATAAAATAAAAAGTAAAAAGTCGATAAAATGCTATAAATAATAAGTAATATAAATAAATAACAAAAATAAAAATAGAAAAAAATAACCAATAAGGTAAACATATAAATGTAAATATAAAAAAACTAAAATATAAACCCCTTCATGTTACCTATATGTTTACCTTATTGGTTATTTTTTTCTATTTTTATTTTTGTTATTTATTTATGTTACTTATTATTCCCCTTCATGTGCCACCTCACCGCGGTGAAGGGGTGAACATCACTTTGTGATGGCTAACGGCACAAACGGCCACGCAGTACGCGACGCTTGTCGTGTATGGGCGGCTCTCCTGTATCCCTGGCCAGGAACATGTGAGTAACCAGACCACCGGTACGGCTCAAACAACTAAACCCGCGCCCCAGTCCTCCGCGCGCCGGAGGTGGACTTCTACGACGTCGGTTGCATCCACCTCCGGCGAGGGGCCATCTAATCTCGGAGTTAAACTATCAGGACGTCATTGGAATCAGACTACCGGAAACTCCCTCCCACCACGACACGGAAACTGTTTATTCGTCTGCACTTACAACTGTCGTTCGATCGCATCTGAGCAGGATCTTCGGACACTGCTTTATAGAAGCCGAAACATCAAATACGACGTTATCGCCCTGCAGGAAACGAAAGGCAGAACGGAAACCATAAGAAGGACCGACCACAACGAGCTTCTCATTATCGGAGCAAAGGTGGACAGAAAGAATATTGGCGGAGTTGGATTTCTCGTCAATTCGACAGTGCACCACCTAGTAGACTCTTACAAGATCATCAGTCCGCGAGTAGCTGTTCTTCGTCTGGAAACCAAAGATCAAGGAACCATCTCCATCATAAATGGATATGCTCCAACATCTGCGGCCACAGATGAAGAAAAGGAGGAATTCTACAAGCTGCTCGAAAGGGCTGTCAACGACGAGAAGAGCTACTACAAAGTTGTCGTTGGTGACTTTAACGCTATCGTTGGTACGAATGATCACGACGAATGGAGGCTAGGACCACATGGAACTTTTTCAAGGAACGAAAACGGAGAGCGCCTGATAGACTCCCTATCCGCGTGCCGTCTCTATCATGGAAATTCTATGTTTAAGAAGCCTTCAAACCGACGATGGACCTGGGAAAGCCCAAATGGAGAAACACGTTCGGAGATCGACCATGTTCTTACGAACAGACGCTGGAGTCTGTTCGACGTCTCCGTGCTGCCTTCATTTGACACCGGCTCGGATCACCGTCTTGTCCGTGCGAAGCTGACTCTCAAAAAGAGGATGTTCAAGCGTGACACCCATAAACCGGCACCGGTGAGGATCCCCACATTCAAGTCTGAGGAGTTGGAATATGCGATAAAGTCGTATGATTGGAATCTTCTTGAAGACCCATCGGAAGACTACGACCTTCTCTCCAAAGGACTGTAGAAATGTGCTAGCAGCTCTTGCGAAGCCACATCGCCGTCTGCTTCAAGACTCAACGCACATGCGATTAAACTCTTGGAGCAAAGAAGAGCTGTTAAACTGGATCCTAATGCTTCCCATCTGGAAAAAGTCACCATCTCGAAGGCCTGTCGAATTGCAGTGAAGGAGTCCATTCAAGCCTACAGAAGATTGAAGCTGTTAGAAGCGGCTGGGAAAGGTTCAAGCATAAAGCGCTGCAAACGAGATCTCTGCGATCAGAAGGCAATAATGTCAGCCCTTGTGGATAAGGATGGAACAACGCAAACGTCTCGAAGAGCGATGGAGGCCATCGTTCAGGAATTCTACACAGATCTGTTCCGTTCTTCCATCACTGTCCCGAAATGCTTGATGCCACCAGCTGAGGAAGTACCTCCCATTCTGGAATCAGAAGTTGCTCATGCCATCAGAAGGATGAAGCTGGGCACTGCTCCCGGACCGGACGGCATTTCTGCTGATCTCCTTCGTGCGGGTGGCAGTGCCGTCTGCTCACTTCTTGCCAATCACTTCAACCACTACTTGGTAGGATTCCGGACTCATGGAAGGAGTCGAAAACAGTTTTAATCTTCAAAAAAGGTCAGCAGGAGGATATCAACAACTATCGACCCATCAGTCTTCTCTCGGTTGTGTACAAGATCTTCACCAAGATACTGCTTAACCGCATGGAGCGTTGCTTGGATGAATATTAACCAGTGGAGCAAGCAGGGTTTCGCAAGGATTTCTCCTGCATGGACCATATTCAGACTGTCTCACAGCTCATCGAAAGGAGCCGCGAATACCACCTCCCACTTGTTCTTGTCTTCGTGGATTATCGGAAAGCGTTCGACTCTGTGGAAATCAACGCCATTCTGAACGCCCTTGTGAACGCTGGTATACCATCGCCCTACATCCGACTTCTCGACGAATGCTTCTCGAACACATCGACTACCATCCAGCTGTTCGATCGAAAGCTTAAGATTCCTATCGGGAAAGGAGTACGGCAGGGAGACACGATCTCTCCCAAGCTATTCACAGCGGCACTTCAGGATGCCATGAAAGACTTGAACTGGGACGATAAAGGCTACCTTGTCGACGGTAAACGGATCAGCAACCTTCGCTTCGCCGACGATATTGTTCTCATCTCTACCAGCACGGCAGAAGCCGAGGAAATGCTGAACGAGCTCAATGTGGCAGGTATGAAGATTGGATTGGCCATGAATATGTCCAAAACACAATTTATGGTCAACCAGTGGTGTGACACGGGACTCGTAAAGTTAAATGGAGTCGCTCTGCAACAGGTCGACTCCTACGTCTATCTGGGAAGAGAGCTGAACATGAATAGCGACCTCGCTCCTGAAATCGCCCGCAGGAGACGCGCAGCATGGGCAGCCTTCAGTTCGATTCGCGAAGTCACCGATCAGGTCAAGGATCCCGGCCTCAGGGCCTCGATATTCAACGCCTCTGTACTGCCTGTGATGTGTTACGCGACGGAAACCTGGCCCGACAACAAGACAATCGCCAGAGCGATGCAAACTACGCATCGTGCACTGGAGAGATGTCTTCTAAGGACAAGCCTTCGTCAGCAATGGCAAGAAGGCCTACGAAGCTCGGAGCTACGGGAGAAGTCGCAATTAGCAGACCCGCTGCAGAACATGAAGAAGTCCAAATATCGCTGGGCCGGACACCTGCTCCGACGAAAGGACGATAGATGGAGTCTCCGTGTCACAGAATGGCTCCCGAGAGACCATAAGAGACCACTGGGACTACCGCCAACGCGATGGGCAGACTCATTCTCAAGATCTTTCAGAGAGCGGAGTCTGCCTCACTGGATGCAAGCAGCCAGAGATCGAGCGGTCTGGAAGAGTTGTGGTCCCCGCTGAGAAGACCTCCAGCCGACAAAGGACCATCAAAGTATCAAAGTAAGTAAGTAAAATATAAAAAGATAAAAAATAGACGATGGATAGATAGATAAAAATTAATAAAACAATAACAAATAATAACAATAAAATAAGCAACAAAAATAGATACGAAATAATAAATACAAACAAAACTACCAAAACAACAACAAAACGACAATAAGGATTGGTTAGCCTGGCGAAACATCGGCAGAGTAGAGTTTGCAGAACAGTTTCATTTTTACAGCTGGTGGTCTTGCTACTTGTCCAATGAAGAAAGAGCAGTGAAGAAGTGTTTCCTTTTACCGAAGTTTGAGAATCCCATAGGGCCTTGATAAAGTGACTGCACCGTGTTTCAATTCAAAAAAACTCGATTAAAGTCGTTAAAAAAGTCTTATAATTCGATAGCAGTTGCGTTCCATGTCTGCTGTTGAAATGAGAGCACTTTAGGCCCAGTTTTATTTGTGTTGTTTGTTCGTTATCCGTTTTTCCGTTATCCGGCGATTTTTGGGCAAAATTATCCGTTATCCGTTCCAGGTTTCAAAATTTTGTTATCCGCTCATCCTGGTGCCTACCCTTCGGTTTGTCCAATGGCCTCCTCTCGCAGATCGCTTTTGTCGGGTTAATATGTGCATTCAAAGGTGTCTTTACGATACCACAAAAATTGAATACATGGCGCATAACTGTGGAATTACACCCACATTTCGTTTCATTTTTAATCGGCTACACGGCACGGATTCGAGCGGCAAAGAGACAAGAGTCACCTACTTGACGTTCACGTAGAAATGGAAACTGTACACCTCATCACGTATGGTACGTCGTTTCACCCGTGAGGAAGAAAGAGTTGGTGGGCAATCCGAATCAATCGACACCTATATTTACAACATGGGTAGGCGATGAAGGCACCCAAAAAACTCAAGCCATGTACCTGTCCCGTGCAGTTGAACGTGGAGCAGTAAGGCCGAGTTTCGTTGAGCAACGATTCCAGAAGGCTTTGTAGAATCTTTAAGGGCACTCAAGTAGAACAGTAGACTTCCGGCTATCGCTGGTAAATTGGAGCACTCACCAATGAGCAGTCCCCAGAATCATCGAGGGTGCCGTTGATGTTCTGCAGGGGATCCTTCGTTGCACCACATGAGGGAAAGGTGTAGGTGCTATTTGCGGGCCAGAAGGAAGTGCGATCCCATTGCCCCTGAAAGGAGATAGTTTGATCGAATCAGAGGTGCAACTTCATACACGCCTAAATGTTAACCGACCATTACGTCGCAGACGTAGAATTCTGGACCACTTCTCGGGAAATATGTGTCACTGCAGTTGACTCGAGCTGTCTTCACCGCATCAGTTCCGTTGACAGCTTGGTAGCTTACGTCGCCTTGAAACTGAAAATCCCGAAATCTTGATTAGTGCACTGGCTTTCTAGGTCTTGAGTACTACTTGAATTCTACCAAGTACCTACCAAAAATAATGCAATAGCTGAAAAAATACGTGAAAAACCACAGACAAATGATCAGTGCCTTAAATAACCACTCTAGACGAAGTTTTGGCGAAACCTGTGTGCATGATCTCACCACTCATACATGCGGGTTGGCGAAAAGTATACATAGGGTCCGAACAAAAATCTTCGAATAATTGGATGAGTTCGGATAATGCTATCTTTCCGGGCCTCGGATTTTTGGATTATTCAGATCGGGAAGTCCGACTCGGATACCCGAAAATGATTTTGTTTGTTGATGTTGATTAGCCACACGAGATTGGGGAACCCGTTTATTGGCCGATGTTTCGGCAAAATCGCCTTCTTCAAGGGCCTAAATGAGGCAATGGCACAACCATCCACTTCTGTGGATCCACCTAAGGTCGGTTTTTTGAGTTGATCTTCCTGGTCTGCTGCGTAGTACTTCATGAACTTTCCTATAAGATTTGTCGAGGGATTTGGTCGTTCAACTTTGTGAGTGTTCTGTCTCATTTAGGCCCTTGAAGAAGGCGATTTTGCCGAAACGTCGGCCAATAAACGGATTTACCAATCTCGTGTGGCTAATCAACATCAACAAGCAATATTGGATAAACTCTTTTTCGGATAACGCTATCTTCGCGGACACCGGATTTTTGGATGATTCGGACCGGGTATCCAGAAATTATTGATTTGAAACCATTGTATAGTGATCAGTCCCTTAAATTCCTCCTTGGGCGAAAAAAATGTTCACGACGAAATGAATATTCAGAAATTTCAATTTTTTATTTTTATTTTCAAAAAATTTCCCAAAACTCATCGCTATGTGGTACGCTTGCCTATGGCATGAGGTTGTGGGACAGGAGATGTCTACTGTTAGTTTTTTTTTGTCAAATCCATTTCTCTCAGAGGTTTACCTGTGAATCGGAGTGAGGAGTTTGGCATTCCGACGGCGAGACGACGACCGAAAACGCACAGACAGCTGTATTCCCTGCGGCGTCGCTGGCGGTATACACGACTCGATAGTAGCCCCTATCAAAAAGACTGATGAGCCGTGAGGCAAGGAGAAGAACGGGTAGAGCTTGTCCACGCCACCAAGAATGTCATCCAAATATTTTGGACCCTTACCAGGTGAACGACTGCCCGCTGCGGTAGTTGCTCTTGATTGAAGCAATGCCAACGTTGTCGGTGAACATGTCGGTTGTGTTCCAGTCAACCCGCGTAAGGCGGTTCGCGGAGACCTTTCGAATGTTTCTGGGGCACGAAGTCACCAGGGGAGGAATTTTGTCTGAAAATGAAAATTTGCGAAAACGTTGTGAGGAATGAGGAGCTTCGATGAAGCCAGCAATGGGAAGCAAAGAATTCTCTTTCTTCGATAATGAGACTATACAAGAGGTGTGGTGTGAGAATATATTTGAAGAAGCATTGGTCTATCAATTTCATGAAGTAGACTTAAAAATGATAGGAGTTCTCCCTTATAGTCCTTCTGACACTAGCTATTATTTTAGTTTTTTTTCCAAAAATAATTACAATCCATGCCATACAATTTTTCTACAGCACTAATGGTGAGATTTTATAACTTTCTAGGAGTATATGATGCGTTGTTCGAGAGCTTGCTCTAACAAACGACTGAACCAGTCCCGAAAATATTTAAAGTTTTCTTACTTCTTAATTTTTTGCGATACTCAAAGCCCGGATTCATGAACTTTTCGTAGATGAGCTGATATGTGGCTCTATCTTCACAACGAATCGAGGAGTCCAAACCACATCTGTGCAATGTAAATGAAGAGTAAACGTCGACGTTAATCAATACTTTTGTGGGATGCGCCACGCATTCTACTTTTATGGGAAGTGTGAAGACAGTTCAAATGCGAATTTGGCATATATTTACATTGACTTCTGGTGGTCGGCCGATGGGCAAACCAGAGTTTTTTCCTTGCTAGATAAGTTTGACACCAATTCCCGCTCTTGTGCGTCTCCAGTGAACTGCAGTGCAGCTTTGGCATCAGTTTATTCGTAGAGAAAACAAGAGTCTTCAACTGTAAGGAAGTCATAAGAGGCTGGTTGATTTTCATGGGTTACATAAAGAAAGCATGCTGAGAAATCCAGAAAGGACCACTGGTAATGCACCATAATAAGCCTGTTTTCTGATGCATATATAACTAAAGAATTAACTTTCATAGGATTAGAAAGGAGAAATGGCGAAATATTTGTCGCACACATGAGTTGCCCGACGATTAGAACAACTCGACGTAGGAGGAGCAAACTGCTCTCAATTTGATGAATTGCATGAAGCTATTTCTCGGCTGTCTTGCTGTCTACTATTAAAATTGAATCTTCTTCGACAATAGGCCCCGCAATGCAGAAAAGGTTGACCAATGGGCTTCACAAATGACTTATAAAGATGAATTCGCATTACAAAACGTTGTTGAATTCTCCGACATAGCTTCCCACCACTTTGAACACTACCGAAGAAATTGCGAGGGAGTAGAACTTTCTAAACCTGTGAAGGCTCTTCCAGAAAGTGTCAAGTACAATAAAAAGCTTGAAAAGGAGATCTGGAAACATTCGGTGGTACGGTGATGCTCGAAACACGTTTGGAAATTGACTCTCCAGAAATGTGCTGAACCAGCAGTGAAAATGCTTGTGTCTCCGTTATATTCTGCAGACCTCTCCAGCGGATGGTGCATCAATGGCTAAACCCTAGAGTATACGAGTAGACGCGAGTGCATACCCAAGATGATGCATTCATCATACACCTTCTCCTTGTTTGTGGATATACTACTATGCAGGGAATACTCGGCGATCCTCGTCTGTAATTTCGTATACCCAAGAGGATTTCCTTACCTTTACTATAAGGTAGATGAAACCGGCTCCAGGACAAACTGCTCTCCAACCAATTAACTCCTTAGTCCCTAGTTAACAATATAGGCTGAACCTTAGAAGAAACCGACCTTCACTTACTCAAGAAGTCAACGGTTTCATGTCTGTGGTAATCATTCCTCCATGCTTTACTAGGACATGTATGCTTTGATTGCATTTACTCGGTCTAACAAACTAGTTTAAAAGAGGAGATATTTCATCGTCCGTTCTATTGATTTAAAATCGGCTATTATTTTCGAATCAACCTAGTAGCTCACTTTAGAGTGCAAGCAACACTTGTAGTGTTTTTGGAGGTGCTGGTCTGACCTTTTGTGTTGCAGCTCGATCTGCCAGGCAGACAGTCGGACACGTCGCATAGACCTGGGTAGAGCGCCATTACTCCAGGGTTGTTGCGTTGAATAGTGGTGAAGTCGGTCCACTTCAGGTGCAGATCCGGGTTCGGAGCCGCGGTCCAGTTTGAGCATTGGAAGGCCATCCTCGCAATGTCGGTATCGTTCAAATACGCGATATAGAGCTGAAAGTAGGCATGTTTTTCGTCAGCATGTTGACAGTAACGTTATGTTCAGTTTTCAAAATCTATAACTGGTAGACGTCCCTATCCCTCCAGTTCCAATGCGTCTGAAATTGGACTTGGCGGGATCTAGATAGCACTTCAAGGTCATGGAGAAGGGCGCGCTTCAACATCGAACCACCGTCAGCCCAATTGTTCGCCCAGCCATCGCTCTCGCTTGCGGGTTTGTTCGCTTATGGGGGAATGTGCTACTGCTTTGATTGGAGTACAATACGGGTAGCTAGTCAGCTCCGTAATGCAGATGAAGAACTCCCTCCGAACAGCTAGCCAGCCAGCCGCCAGGAAAGGGAAGGCCTTTCAGCTATCCTCGAACCGCCTTTCGATGTACATACTCTCACTCTACACAGAGCAAGCTATTGGCTGGGCCAACAGAATACAATCCGCGCAAAAGCGAACATACATGCACAGTGTGCATGAACATGCCACGCCCACACAGAGGGTAAGAGCTCACTTGGCACATCTGGAGCAGGGAATCCACCTCCGCATCCCACCCGCGCCTCTGGGCAGAACACAGTCGCATATGGTTCGCGATTCATTCCCCTCTATCCACCCGGGGATGCTCCACGTGGCCCTGCGACAAGCGGCCCGAGATCACTTTAAGGGGAAAGTAGGGAGAAAGAGGAAGATCCGTAGTTCCTCCACGCAAATGTGGGGCTCTCCAGCGCTACAAAGCAGGACAAGAGAAGAGCTCAGAAGTCCTACTCAGTACATCTACAGCGTTGCAATGAACAGTTATGAGAGGGATGCTATAGCACAGTGACTGCAATTGTAAGGTTGGTTTTTTACCTTAAAATGGAGTCAAAATTTACCTTTCTTAATTGATGGTTAATAATTAGAACAAGACCCCCGAGATCACCAGCAAGGAAACAATTAGCGAACTACGGGATCGGCCCACCCCTCTAGTATTTTCTTACACAAATAGGCACTAAATACAGAGTCAATAACATCAACACGTCGATGCCATTGAAGACTGACTCGGGTCCCAACCGGTAATTGAGGGTTGCAACCCGCCGTTACCTGTTGGGAAGCCGCGGCTTGATTTCCTAGAGAATTCAACTGTCCCGTTGTTCACCAGTGCTATAGTCGCGCCTTCGAACTTAAAGAGCGTTCCAGTTGAAAAGGGTTTTATCAACCTCGTCCGGATGGAAAGTAAGCTAGAGAAAGGGAAAATAGAAATAAGAGAAGAGGTGACGAGCATCCAAAGAAGTGCTTCTGACTTTTACATATTCATGTCTTCTCAAAATCACCTGAGCAAGGCTGATTTCGCCTCTGAATCGAGGCTCCTCGCTGCTACTGAGCTGTATCAAACATCGAATATCGGCGGTAACGTCCAGCAACGGATAGCTTGTGTTGGCCGCTAAGACTCCGTCGAGAAACACGGTCCAGATCGGTCGGTCTACGTCCGCTTGATAGAGCGGGCTGCGAACGCAAACCTAGAACGATATGGAGGCAAACGTAACAGACCTACATGACCTATTGTTCTCCTGATTGTCGTAGAATATTCTTCAACAAACATAATAGGAGCAATATTTGTGAGACAGACATAATTAAGTAAAATATTACCTACGCAGAGAAATTTGTAATTTGTTTACACATCTGATGTATTTGTCAACTGGAATAGAGTCAATAGTGTCAACGCATATAGAGCTCCAATTGTACAGTTTTCTATGCCACAGCATCCCTCCAAGACTAGACTGTTGGGAAAAAGAAACTCACATGATGCCATGCCATCGTCGACAGCTTCACGTCGATATGGAAGTTCTTGTTGATAGTCACACCCGTGTTGTCGATTGAAAGGATAGGAGTGCTTAACGAACACTTTTAAAGCAGTTCACCCAGCGTCTTATGTTGTTTGCATAATAAATTCTGGAAGAAAGCCTTCTGCTTTAAAGACTTTTAGAGTGGACCAAATTTGAATCAATTTGAAAGCCAATTTATCTGTACATTGGGGATTATTATACGGCAGTTTTTTACAGCAGTCAAACTCTTGTGTGGCATGAGCTTTCAGATCGAGTAAGTAGATTAGCATATTCGCAGCTCCTCTTACGTCGTTTTATCCCTAGTTTATTAAAAGACGAGATAAGGCTCTGTTTTTCTCTGCTTGGTAGAGCAGCTATTCTTCTAAAAGACTGTGGATAAAGAGTGATTGAGAAGCAAAGTTGTAGGGACTTCATGACTATAACTTTGCAGATTCGAAGTTGGGCAAATGAACAGGAAACCGTGCCATGCTATTTTGTTAGGTTGCCAAAAGACAGAATTGTGTGGTGGGAGACCAATGCCACATATCTCTGCTGCTGAAGTTTTCAGCGGGCAGGCTTCTGAGTATTACCGTTTCATATCCCCTAAACGTAGATTCTCTATGACGTGTAAACAAACCGCCTCCGTGTTGAGGTACTGTGTTGGTGATGGGGAAGATGAGGATGCTCTACCGGCCAGCTCTACCTCTACAGCGCCGCTTAGGTCGATGTACAGACGAGGCCAATCACTTTCTTCAGGAGACAATGAAGGTCTATCCCCCGAGAGGCGGCACGTTCACTCATTTCACCGCACGCAGCGCCCCGCGCGCGCAGCGCGCGCGACGTCACGTAATTCGTTGGCGGTGCGGACCAGAGCTGTACACAAAATTCTACGCGTTAAATTCTTTATCAAAATTTTTTTAATGGAAAGTTTTCGTTAAATTTCCGGTAGATCATTTCGTTGAAAAATACATTTGGTTGTAAACCCTTATTTCATTTGGAAAATATCAGGAGAGAGCTTACACGTTTCCACTTTAAGAGGTCAACAGCTAAAGTTGCGCACGATTTTGGAGTGCCTGGGGTGTCGGACCAATCCATTTTTTGCAACGTCGAGACCGTGACACGACATCGTGTCACGCGGTCCCACACTGCCGAAAAGGCTTGACACGCCAACAATGTGTTAACATTTAGAAGGTATTCTAGGATATGCAGCGCCAGGTGAGGATAGCCACATCTTATGAGACCTAGAGTTAGACCAGTATATGTGTCGATTCGTTGACGTGCTCGGGGGCTCGGCGGAGAATTGTCTAGTTCCAAAATGCGTTAAAGGATAAAGATAAAGAACGGCGTTACTTAATCCTCTTTGGGATGCGCCATGCATTCTACTTCTTCGGGATGTCGTGGAGGTGTGTTGAATGCGTATTTGGCCATACAATGACTTGCGGTGGCCAGCCAATGAAGAATTCAGCGCTTAATCCTTTCCAGACAAGCCTGGTACCAGCTCACTGACCACGGCAGGATGAAAGGCTTGGTTGGCCTCAGCGGGAAATCCGAACCAACAAACTGGAGTCAGGTGCATGCGACAGCAGGCACCACCACCGACTGCGCTGCACGTGCCCCCGAAATGCATTATTTCCAGAAATTCAAAACCAAATCATGAAAACATTAAAATATTCTTGCTGATTTCACTAGCTTCTTCAGGAACATTCCTAATCGGAAGGATGAGACCTGCAACATTATTAAAGACTAAGGGTAAATGTGGTGAACTCAATGAGAAAAAAGTCCGTTAAAAATTTCATTAAGTTTCTAAAATTTTTCTCTAAGTCGTTAAGAAAGACTTTAACGAAGAATGCTGTTAACTCGTTAAATTCGTTAAATCGTTAACCGCCCCTGGTGCGGGCGTGGTTTGCTCATACGATCTTCTCCTCGCTTCACATCCATTTGTTGGATTTCTCTTTTGAGCGGCAGGTATGTAGTTATTAACGCGCATTCTGTGCCACTTCTATTAATCACTTCTCTGCTTTCTCATCATCATCTTCTAAGCCCGCCAACTTCATCGAGTCAGTTTTTTTAATAACCAAGTTGCTTCTTTTCCAGAGGGAAGGTTCTGCTAAATCACATTCTGTGCTACTTATGAAGTTTGAGCAACATCTAAAACCTGGAAGTCCACCTGACCAAAGTTAGTTGCTGCCCTTGGAAGTCTTGCTGTCGAGTACGTCATCATTTTCTATCGTCCTTGTTCTTTCTTTTTTTTTCCTTGCCGGATTTGATCGTTATTCATGCTAATCGATGTGGGGATGTGGGACCCGCACGGAGCTACCGCGGGCTTTCCGTGTACCTCGTGTTCGAGGCGCGCGGCCCAAACTGACCAAAACTGGTGAGTAAACGTGCCCGCACCCTGTGCTCCCTCTCTTGTGACGTGCTTAAATTGGTGCCGCGCGTACTAGAAGGTGACGAGGCGTTTGAAGAGCTTCCTCGTATCAGACGACCACCTACACGGGAAAGACGGCACGAAATCGACAACTGTGTTGCTCGACCTAGTTTTACCGTATGTGAGCTTGCAGCCATTACCCACTCTCCAAGATCGAAGAACACTGCTCGCAACATTCTCCGGACTTCTGGCAAGGTTTCAAAGTTGCCTCAAGTTGTCCCTCACGCTTTGAGTAATCTGGGCAAGAAGAGGTGTGTCGATGTGTGCTCTTCTCAGTACACGTTGGATCCGAATGAATCATTTTCAAATATACGATTCGGATATCCCGATCCGAGCCATTCAAAAATTTCAATTCGGGGTCCGCAAAATTAGCCTCGATCGGGTCGTCCAGTTTCTTGCTGTCCAAACTTTCGGAGTTTTTCGCTCATAGAATTCGACTTCAATCGGATTGATGGCAATATGTGATAGAACGTAATGGCGATTTTTTTTGAATGATGTCTGTTGGTTTGATAAGGTTCTTGACGAAACATCTCGCTCTTATATTTGTCCAAAAAACTTCGAACAACCTGATATTTATACTGCTAGAGCCATATATGCGCAACAGTATTTTCCGCACGAAATTCGTGAAAAGTTGGTACTGAAGGCACTCTCAAGATTTAGGAAAGGCTTGCAATTTCATTTGAATACAATTGTAATTTGCAGTGTACTGTAAGTAGACTGTGCTTGCTTTGCGCCAAAAATATGGTGACTTGTTGGACAGAACGCGAAACGTCGAGTTTCGCTGTATAGGAATTTCAATGCTTTAACAAGTTAAAAAAATACTGGTAGTAATTATAAAATCAGTCTAATCTGGGCAGTGCCGTCAACTTGAACGACGTCATGCTGGAAATACTATCTAGAAATGGTATCTCGTAGTGCACATAGTACTGTACAGTGTTTGACGACTCTTGAAAATGGTCACATTTTGCTGAGAAATCCCCAATTAAATCTTCTTACAACTTCTTCTCTGACCATCATCTACACATGAACGTGTGGAATAATAAAAACATATAACAGAAGGAAAAAGCTCACCGAGATGTGGTGTTCAGCTGCAGAAAAGCGCCCAGTCCGACGTCGGTGGAGGATTGTTCAAGAGGAGCGTAGAAAACCCAGGCACATAGGGTGAACTCTCTGAAAGCATCTAACTTTATCCATGGAGAATCACCTACGGTTGAACATGTGAAGCGGACTTTGGTTTTCGATTCGAGTACTAAAGTTTGGCGTCATCCAGAACATTGATTTGGGCGAAGACTATTAAAAGCGAGATCATTTTTGCAAACGATTTTTTTTGCTTCTATAGCCGAACTACAAAACGCTTAAAAGGTTGCACAATTTTTTACTGCAATTTTATGAAATAGTTTCATTGAGCGAGTAGCAGCGCAGTCGGAGGAGGTGCTGGCTGTAGCGTGCACAAGAACAAAGAATCTTGGTTCGAGTTTCCTGCCGCCGAAGCCGACCATGCCGACCATCCCTCCGTGGCCGGTGAATTGGCATCAGAGTTGTCTGGGAAGGACAGAACAATGACTTGTAAATGGCTCGGGGCAGCTAGTCATTGTGCTGGCCAAGTACGCACTCAGAATGCCTCCACGACATCACTTGGATTGGAACACAAAACCGCTCTGTCTTTTGGTTTTTGGAAAGAAAAATGCAAACAACCGCCATTTTCCCATAGCTCCCGTCACAATGGCCTATTCAAAAAGTCGCCGTTACCATTCGAATCCAATGTGGGCGATCTATACGATTATAATGGTATCATTGGTTTGGAAAAAAAGATTTCTCATGTGTAAAACCAGGGCCCTGTCGGTGCAATTTTCTGGGGCTTTATACCGTATTAGGTTTTATAGGTCTTGTTACAACTGGCAGACGCACTGGTTTATCGCAGATGAAGAATGAATACAACCAACCTCACCAGAGGCCTTTTATACCACTGGCGAGAACATCTTATCACAGAGATCATTCATTCCAACACCTCCCTCCTAAGACGAACAACGGAGGCGTAAGTCTTCTTCGTAGGATCCACGTTGAGTTTCTTCGGTGCACGTCTATTTCTGATCGGTCGGGATGGAGCCATGCTGTTTAAGTCTGTTGGTGCCTGAATATCTGTTTGAGGATATTCGACCTGTGATGGTAGTCGTACCTGGGTAGACTGCTGGATATCGGTAGTAGAGTTGTCGACTGATGCTGATTCTTGGCACTGAGTGGGCTGTTGGGTCTGGTGGCAAGGAAGGAGTGGTAAGTCGTCGAGGGACAAGGTCTTTTCAGTGGTGCTTGTCCTTTTTCCCAGCTGGTTGGCGTGTCTTTTCCATATTTGACTTTGAACCATGACGTCGTAAACACATCGACCGTGTTTCTTGAGTACCTGTCCGATGATCCATTTTGGACTTCCTTCTCTGTAATCGCGAACCCAAACTAGGTCTCCAGGTTCGAATCTTCTCGTTTGCGCCCCATGATGGCGATTAAATTGATCCTCCATCTTCTCATTGTATTGTCGTTCCATTGTGTTTTGTGGTTTCAGCATGGTTAGCTTGGAACGTAGCTGTCGACCGATAAAGGCTTCAGCGGGTGATCGTCCTCCTGGGACTGAAGTGCACGGTGTTCGTCGATAGTTGAACAGGAAGGTTTGGATGGCCTCCTGAGTAGTTCCCTCCCCTCTGAGCTTTTGTAAGGCTCTCTTGAAGGTATCCACGTATCTTTCTACTTGGCCGTTTGATTGGGGATGGAATGGGGGAGTACGGATGTGTTTGATTCCATTTTTTGTGCAAAATTCGCTGAAGTCTTTTGACGTGAATTGTGTTCCGTTATCCGTTACTAGTGCTTGTGGGTACCCAAACTGAGCGAATATTCGACGAAGTTGGTTGAGCGTTGCCGTGGATGTAGTGGATGTCATCTCCATTATTTCTGGCCATTTGGAATACGCATCTACTGCGATTAAAAACATTTTTCCACCTATAGGGCCGGTATAATCGACGTGTACACGAGACCATGGGGTAGTCTCGTTCGGCCATGACGACAACGTAGTTTTGACGGGATTCTTTGCGGTTTCTTGACAGTTCTTACAGGACTTGACCATCTCTTCGATATTTTTGTCGATATTTGGCCAGTAACAGTAATCTCTGGCAAGCATTTTCATCCGTGATATCCCAGGATGTCCATCATGCAAGTCACGAAGGACGGACAATTGCAGATTTGCAGGAATGACGATACGATCTCCAAACATTAAGCAGCCTTGTTGTGTGGACAAGCTGTTGCGGATTCTTTTGAAATGCAAAATTCGTGCTTCCTTCCTTGGCCATTGTCCAAGTTGAACACAACGAAGGATATCCTTCAGAAGTGGATCCTTGAGAGTATGTTCGGCAATTGTTTCCGCAGTGATTGGTAGCTTGGTCGCCGCATGTTCCAACAGGTGAATAGCGTCCGTGTTTATGTTGGCGATTACGACGTCTTCTTCTGCAGTCTGTTGTTCTGCAATGAGACGCGACAATGCATCTGCCTGTCCAAAATCTGTCGTTCTGCGATACTCGATAGTGAAATCGTAGTTGTGAAGCAGTAAAGCCCAGCGCTGTAGACGATTGGCCATATAGACTGGTATTCCCTTTATGCTTCCATAGATCGCAAGAAGTGGTTTGTAATCTGTCAGGAGTGTAAAGTGACGGCCATGGAGATATCGGTGAAATTTTCTCACAGCGAAAACGAGGGCCAGGCCTTCTTTTTCCACTTGCCCATAATTTCTCTCGGCAGTCGATAGAGAACGACATGCATGGTAAATTGGTTTTTCCATTCCGTTGGAGAATCGGTGGGATATGACTGCCCCGATTCCGTATTCCGAAGCATCTGCTGCCACAACTATTTCCTTTGAGGGGTCGTAGTGAGTGAGTAGTAAATCCGATGATAGAACCTCTTTGGCGCGCTCAAAAGTTCGTTGACATTCGGGTGACCAGCAGAATAGGACGTCTTTCTTGAGCAATTTGTCGAAAGGTTCTCGCAGTTGGCGCATTTCCTTAACAAAGGCTCCATAGTAGTTGAGTAGACCCAGGAACGACCTCAGTTGTACAATGTCCTTTGGTGATGGCATCTTTTTGATCACTTCGATTTTGGCTGGATCTGGCCGGCGTCCGTTTTCATCAATAATATTACATAGGTAGCGTAACTTCGGCGTGAGAAAGCTGCATTTCTCACTACGAATGCGAAATCCGTATTTTTGTATCCTCTCGAATAAAGCTTCGAGGTTGGCGGTGTGCTCTTTTATCGTTCGGCCAGTAACGATGATATCGTCAAGATATGCGGCACATCCGTCGAGTCCAGCTATCATCGAATCGATGATCTGCTGAAAGATGCCAGGTGCTGATTTGACACCAAAGGTAGACGATTGTATTGGAACAGTCCTCTGTGAGTATTAATGGTCAGCAATTCTTTTGAGGCGTTGTCGACTTCTACTTGAAGATAAGCGTCGGCGAGATCGATCTGAGTGAAAACAGTTCCGCCATTGAGCTTAGTGAAAACATCTTCCGGTGTAAGCAAAGGATGTTGATGTAACATCAATGCTTCATTTAGTCCGGTCGAATAGTCTGCGCAAAGTCGAATTGTTCCGTTGGATTTCTTTACTACGACGATGGGTGCAGCCCATCTGGAGTAAGTCACGGGAGAAATTACGCCTTCCGTGAGTAGGCGATCAATTTCATTGTCAAGGGCCGCGACGGTGGCGTAGGGTACTGGACGCTTCCTTTTGAAAATTGGCTGCGAGTTGGGTTTCAGTAGCAGCGTGGCCTTAGCCATGGTGCATTTGCCAAGACCGGGAGCGAAGACGTCCGCGAAATCGGTCTTCAGCTTGGCAACGGTGGTATCTCGAAAAGTAGCGATGTGGTCAACCACGATAGAACTACAGATCTGGTACTTTCGGACGGCGTGATAGAGGTCCGGTAGTTGTTTGATCCATGTCATTCCGAAAGCGTTGCAGTTTTCCTTAGTTACGAAGCATGTTCCCTGTCCAACGCATTGTGTTCCTGATGAACAGCTTATTGTAAACTCAGTGTCGAAGCTTCCATGGATTTTGAGGGGGGTACCATTATCTGCGTAGGCAGTGAGGTGTGTTTGTTGTAAAGTGGGTTTTCCGAGTATGTTCCAGTTGAACTCGGAGATAAGAGTTACCTCAGCACCCGTATCAAGCAGCAGCTGGAGCGGTCGACCATTGATTGTTACTTCCACTTGTGGGTGGTCGTCTTTTTGGAGAGCGGCAATAATTCGATGGATATGTCGATTTCGACTATAGCGGTCGGTCGAACTAGGTGCCCTTGGCTTAAATGTGGTTTTGCCTGGTCGATGGAGAATCGTTTTGGGTGAAGACTCATCTCGTTGTCGTCGCTGAGGTTTCCTCTTTTTTCCAAGTTGGAACTTCTGGCGACGAACAACGTTGACAGCAGGTGTGCCTTCGAGAAGTCGGGCATCATCCTTGTACGATTTGATGAGTTGACATTCAGCCGTGAGGTCCTTCAGAGTGATATTCTCTGCTTGGTCAAGCTTCCTTAGCAACCGGGTATGGTAGTCGGCAAATTCGGACACTTGGAATCCGGCTACGTAGAATAAACATTGGAGACCATCAAAGTCGATCGAGTCGAAATGGGCATCCGTACATTTGGCTTTGACCATCGTCTCGTAGTTATTGAAGTCTTGACCTTCGTACCTGACCCTGAAGCATTTGAACCGGCGCCTGAAGAGTGTCTTTGCTGTTCCGAATAAGCGATTTAGTACCTGTACAATTTCCTCCCATGGTAAGTCTGAAGGTTGTTTAGGGGAAATCGCACTCGTCAGCATACGGTGACAATCCTCGTCAAGACGAGAAACGAGAAGTCTCGTCTTGTCTTTTTCATCCAGTTCGATGCATTCGTTATCAAATAGATCCTGGTACCGGCGCAACCATGAGTCAAAAGTTCGTCCTCGGTCGGGGTCGTAATTGAAAGTTTCAATCCGCCTGTACAGAGAATCGAAAATGGCGTGCTTGTCTCTGAGCACGACAGCAGCTCCGGCAGAGGACGAGTTTGTACTCACCGCGCACAGCTTCTCCATGAGCTGTTGTAGTGCTGCTTCCTGGACGTTGAGTTGCTGCTGTACGGCTTGTAGGATGGCTGGTAGGGCTTCCATGGAGTCGATCCTGATCGCCAGTGTTACAACTGGCAGACGCACTGGTTTATCGCAGATGAAGAATGAATACAACCAACCTCACCAGAAGCCTTTTATACCACTGGCGAGAACATCTTATCACAGAGATCATTCATTCCAACAGGTCTCAAACCTAATTTTTCTGAAACCACCGGATGATACCTACACCACTGAATAGATCACCCACTTTCGATTTGGATGATAACATTTATTTTTTGAACATGTGACTCCGTTCATGGCACAACAGAAGAAATTGGTTGCGCCGTGCTTTACCATTTTACATACAGCTTTGTTGAATGTTTAGGTCGACACCTAGAATCAATTCCACTGCTCCAATTTGTATGGCAAAAAATAAAGAGGAGTACACTTAACCCCAGTTGGAAGCTTTGATTGTTTTTTTTTCAATTTAATCTGATTCGGCGTCGTCCCAACCAATCTTACATGAATTAAATTGACTACCCGAAGTAACTTCATGCTGACTGGTACGCTTAGTTTCGTTGTGATTGATCCACAAAATTAATAATAATCTTAAGGAGGATCGCTCGCCACACAACAACTAGCCATGACTGCAGTCAATGACTAGCAAGAAATTACCTTAGAAGAGTCGAAGAAAAATCCTTCGAAACAACCTCCTGCGAAGACCGTTGTCCGTTGAAGTAGAGGTTGAATGACGATGTTTTCTCTGAAAAGGCGTCGCTTCTGCCGGGTGTAACTATGTGCGTACGTCACTGAGGATGCAGACCACGATTCTGCAGTCGTGATGAAGGAGCAACAGTTTCGGATTTTGTCCTCACAATGTAAATAACTCAATTCGTAGACTTTGCCATGGGCTGAGACAACTCACCGGTTTCACAAAACTCTCCGGTCCGCTCAGGTGGACAGATGCAGTGCCCCTGTAGACTGGTGTCGTTGACACATGTGCCTCCACCTTGGCATGTTATTGCTGCACATGAACGCTAAATTAAAAAGAATTATTCTTCATTGTTTTACGATCTGCCAACTTCTTCTTTCGAAAAATAATAATGCAGGCTGTTCTCGTTGTTCTCGTAATTCTTACCTCATTCATACGAAGTTCACTTGCAACAAGATGTGCATAATAGAACATATTTAATATATCATATGTAGAGGTAACATGTTCTCACATTAGAGCACATAAGCAGAAGCTTTTTATGGAAGGGTTTATAGCACGGTCATGAAAATTTTTTTCTGTTCACCTATACCAAAATGGATGAAGAGTATTCCACTAGCATTTTGTACAGCTTGAAGTTGAAGTCGATCTCTCATTTGTAATCCACTGTCTGTAATATCTACTGTGCATTTCAAGACTAGGACTTTTCCGTCTCATTTGAGGTTTAGTCATAGAAAGTGGTCCTAGAAGTTCAGCACAGTTCACATTATTTCTCTGAGAAAAAAAGGACTGAAGCGATTGAAAGGATCCACAATAATCTCACTAGAAAACTCATAATGTGAATCAGCGGATTTCTGTACCCTCACGCTTCTACATCTGCAATTAGAAACAAATTTTTTAGACAGATTGAGGAATGTCTGGATGGTGTGTAGATTAACTTCTGGACCGTGAGGTGGGAATGGTAGAGCTTGTTATATAAAGCTGTATCGTCCAGATGCAGAGGTGGCAATGTGAACTTAAGCTGCAGCCGGCCTATACATACCTAGTTTTCGAGACCACTCATTTCCAGTACATAAGAGTTGGATCTTCATTTGGATACGTAAAAACTAAGCTAAGCTATTCTTCCTATAGCTGTTTCTTATGTTTCATCTACCTCAAGCTTTTATACAGCTTTTGGTAGTTTGTCGCGAAGGTGAGCAGCATTGGTAGGTGGAAGCGAGCCAGCCAATAATAGCCAAGCAGAGGACAGATCTGTCACATGCCAGCCGATCAAGGTACTGACTGTACTCTCCGAATGGCACCTCCGTTCAATGCAGTCTAAGCCGTACTGTCTTTTGCTGTCTTCTTTTCTCACAGTTCTGTTCCATTCCTGACAAATTTTACGACAGTCTTGTACATCGTAATAAATTATTATTAAAAGAATATTAATATATCAAATTATTAGATTATTAAATTGTTAACGGTGTTATTCTTGGTTGGAGAAAGATAGGGCAAAGATGCATAGCTGCAATTGAATTAAAAGGCTTGTTAGGAACAGCATGCGATTAGAACTCACACCAAACACGTCGCAGTTGTTACCGAAAAAACCGAGGGCGCATTCACAGTGCTGCTGATGGTTAGTGACGACACATGAGCCACCGTTGAGGCAAAGAATTGGCTCCGGAAACTCTTCACACTTCGTCTAAATTTTGATTGTAATTACTCTAAAAAATTAGCTTCAGGGAGTGATTAAGTACCAGTTCTTTATCACAGTGTAAACCGCCGTAACCGCTCTGGCATAAGCACTTCGCGGCATGATCCTCCACTATACAGGTCCCGTTGTGATTGCAGGTAAAGTTGGCACAAAGATCCTAAATTGAACAACACTGTCGCTTGCAGCAGGACTTGTAGCTGAAGGGGGAGAAGAAAATGTGGCTTGGAATTTTCTACTTGCTTGTAAAAATGAATACTATTAATCAGGTGAGAAAAGGGTTGAAGTCTTTCTTACCAGTCAAAGCGGGGAAGACCGTCTAGGAGTGTGACATCGGACTACATAGAAGACTACCATTACTTAGTAATTTTCAAAAATCTACCACTATAAAACTGAGTCAGCTCCCTGCCCTGCAGATGATGAGGCGTATCTCACTTAGGTTGGGAACCTGGCTGAAATACGCCTTGTGGAACCAATGCGCAATCTCATGAAACCCCTTGCGACGCCTCCGCGTACCTCGCGCGGGCAACGTTTGCCGTTCAAAATGGGATGTTGTTACAGCAGAGGACGCGTAGTCTCCTCCTCTTGACACAACGGCATCTGCGCGCGTTTCTGAGCGCCTGGATCCAGAAGACGGTTTCCCTTAGTCGCACCACAACCGTCTGGAGTCAGAAGATCGAAAAGAAAGGAAGCATAGGTCACATCGTCGTCGTGTGACGAGCAGCCGCATTCACCATTCAGCATTATCCCATGTTGAATGAAAAATGTTACCCGCGCGAGATACTCCTCTGCGTCCTCACCGACGTCTGCCCTGAGCATGGGAGAACCACTAAGGGGTGGAGGAAAAGGGGAGTAAAGGGGATCTTTAGGGTGGACCAGGTGAGCGACCAGGAAAGAAAGGAACAACCTGAAGGAGTGAGCAGGACAGGGAAGCCGGCAAGAAGAGACCAGTAGGGGGTCAATAGTGGAAACAAGGAAGTGGGCCAGGAGTTGGGACTAGGAAGGGGGGGGGGAGGAAGGGGAAGACCAGTAAAGGCGGCTCAGCAATTAGATCTAGAAAAAAGCAACGAGTGAGGGGGAACCTAGCGCCCGGATTCGGAAGACGTGTCAACAGGGTTCTGTAACGAGCTCTGTTGAGCATGAGAGCGGTTGCTGAGGAGCAACCTGAGGGACAGAAGTACTGCGTAGCACAAACCATTGACGTTACTGGAGAGCCTGGAGAAAATGTCTATGATGAAAGGTACCTAAGTGGAGAAGGGCTTGATGCAGATAAAGTACGCAGCAGATCCTAGATATCAGCGAATTTTAAGTTTGACAAAAACTACTTTCTTTAGGTCAGTGATGCTGCAAGGTCGCGCCAAGCGCGTAAGTGCGAGACGCGCCGTTAGGCGTGTCGGAGCACTTGTAATTTACAGTTCAAGTTCAGCACCAGTTTTGGGAGATTATCGCTAGATATTGGATCGGCAAGGAAAGATTTTACAGCAGCTCGTGCACACTACTTCGCCACCTACATAGTAGATAATCTTAGAAAATACTGTCTTGCTGTATGCTAGACTTACTGTCTATTCCTCAAATAAACAAACAAAAATAAAATCCTATGATCGAACAGATACTAAAATGAACAGCAGTATCGCTTATTCTAGTGGTTCCTTAATTCTGAGAGAAAGGAATACGAATCATCCTGTATCTCTACTCTATGTTTGTTTACAGATTTTGGAATCCACAAAATTAGTTATGAAACGATTGAGCTGCGGAAAACAGCGGAACAGAATACACTCCCATCAAAGGCATTCAAGAGGATGATGTTAAGCGAAACAATGAAGATTGAATGTTTGGAATCGAGGTCCAGGAAAACAGAAGAGACGCATTTAGGTTTTTGGGAGCCAGGAGTTTTCCGTATTTGTTGTATATAAGCGCTGTGGAGTCATGGGAGCCAGCAGAACTTCAGAAATCGGGATTAACAGCTTCGTTCCTATCCTCCCTGACCTCTCTACGGTGACCCTCTCTGCTTGTAATTTCGTGCGAGTGGCTTCACTATTGCTTTGCAGTGGACTTCATTTAACTTCCTGATTTGCTCTTTGGCTTTTACTACATAAAATCTAGTTCTTAAGAAGAGCCTTTAGTTCTACCATTTTGTTTGCTGAGCAAGGAATATCGAAACCTTTACCAAATGGGTTTCGCATCGCTCTCCAGTGTAATCCGCTAGACATGCACATAGTGCCTCGTTCTCGTGCACATAGCAAGAACCACCATGCAGACATACTACTCCATCACATGGGTTCTGAACTACTCATTGTTAGTTCTACAAAAATTCAATCCTCTCTGATTGCTAAGAAGTTTGCTGGTAAGAGCTCTCAATTTTCTCTAGAAATCTAAGCTTGATGTTAAAAATTTGTTAGAAAAAGCAACCAGGCGCGTTTCACAGTGGGTTCCAGTGTAGCCTGCTGTACATCGGCAAAAGGCTTCGTCGTCCTTCACGTAGCAGGTACCGCCATTTAGGCATGTGACGTTATCGCAAGGATTCTGAACAAGGTCGCTAGGATGACTGCATCAAGCTATCGTTATTGGCCGTAAAAACGCAGTTTCTTAAAATAAGCCTGCTGTACTCATGTCTATGTAGGGTGAAAAATGAACTTGCGAGGACTGCTCTCTATGTCTACACTGTGGTATTCACTTGTGCAATCCAAACAATGAATCCTATGCATAGCATTACATGACAATAAGTGGTAAGAGAGGAAAAAAAAAGAGTATCCTCTTATCATTCTCTTTGAAGACGATAGGACCCAGAATGCTCCTGCTCAGCGTTTTATTTATCCTAAGGACATTACAATAGAAATTTTTTAATTGCGCTAGAAGTGTGGGTGGAGCACAGTTGGAGGTGCAGCTGTCGCGTGCATCCGACATTCCTGGTTCGTGTTCTCCGCCCAGGTCAACAAAGCCTCCCATCCCTCCGGGATCGATGTATTGCTACCGGACTGGTCTGGGAAGGATAAAGGACTGACCACCGCTGGCCACCGCAAGTCATTGTATGGCCAAGTGCGCGATCTACGTCTCTACGACATCCCGTAGAAGTAGAATGCGTGGCACATCCCAAAAGGGATTGAATAACGCCGTCCTTTGTTCTTTGATCCTTTAGTAGTAGAAGTACTAAATGTGCTTCACTACAAACGAGATGCATTGTGGTCTGGAGATTTGCAGAAAGCTTCATCGTCTTTCACATAGCTTGCACCACAATTAAGGCACTCTACGCTAACACAACGACTCTAAACAGCAGGGGATACGGCTTCTTTCATATACTTCATTTCGATTAAATCTCTTCAACAGCTGAATTCTTTATCGGGAAAATCGTTGTTACTTCTCGTGTCATGTTTCACTAGAACTGACCTTTGGAGTGAAAAAGAATCGGTAGAAATTACGCACTACGAATTAGTGATGGAAGAACCGCAAGCAAAAGTACCAGGTGAGTTTCACAGCGAGGTCCAGTATAACCGGGAACGCATTTGCACAGAGGTTCGTTGTCTTGAATGTAGCATGTGCCACCATTTAGACACGTAATGTTGTCGCAAGGGTCCTGAAAGGTTAGGCAAGCTTAATACACACACCTGTCATATGCAGCGCATTAATGAGCACTCTAAGGTCAGTGAAAAACTGCACTTTAGTCAGGTGCAAATTACAAAGCTGAGAACGAAGTAAGCTGTAAACACGTTAAAAAGAGCAACTACCAAGTGTATTTCACAGCGAGGTCCAGTATAGCCTGATAAACACTTGCAATAGGCGTCGTCGTGTTCGACGTAACATGTACCACCATTCAGGCACGTCACATTGTCACAAGGATTCTGAACAGTTAGTCTAGGATTTCAATGTTGTTGTCATGCTTATTATGCATTCCGATTGGACAGTAGTACTAAGTCATGATCCTGGGTAGTCAGTAAAGGTTAGAAGGTGGTGTTCGGTGGTTTTTGGAAAACTGTTAAAGAAGATACCAGGTGTGTTTCACAGCGAGCTCCAGTGTAGCCTGGTAAGCATTTGCAGAAAGCTTCGTCATTCTCAACATAGCACGTGCCGCCGTTTAGGCATGTTACGTCGTCACAAGGACTCTAAATTGTAGCCAAATATGATGATTAAAAACATTTTTACAAACAATCTGTAAATGGTTGGCTGAATTCAGACCGTAAGAAAAATTATTGAGTTGCTCAGGAGCAGTTTTAAATTGTTGTCCTGTTGACTGACATAATGAATAGGCTTGTCTTTCGTGAAAGCGACCTTTTCGAAGGCGAAAAAATTATTTTAAAAAGCAAACAACAAATCCTATTTTATTATAGGAGAACAAAGGCGAAGCCCTAGCACAAACGTTTACTATTCGACTTGGAACCGGATAAGCTGTAGGACACGTTATGCAGAACAAAAATTCTAGCTAGCACAACTACAAAACCTTAAGCTGAATTTAGCTGATATTGTAACAGTATGTGAACAATTGAGACACGCCTAACTTGACTTGAAATGAGCCCTCATAGAAAAACAAAAAATCATTATCTTCAAATCATAACCCAGTCTTATCGTATACCATTTTCACGTCGAGATGGATACTTTTCAAATCAAATTAGGCACTCTTCTAAGCTACCTCTAGGATTTTTGGAATCAAATCGAACTTTTCCAAATTGCAATAACCTTCAGGTAGGTTAAACAACAGACTCAGTAAGGTGATTAGAATAATTTTTTGTTGAAGGAAAATTTGGTACAACGTTCTTTAAAAGTTTTTATTACGGTTTACATTCCCAATAACTGTAATAATTTTATAAAACTTATAATTTCATAAAAAAGTCATAAATTAAGCAAAGCAAAGCAAAAAGCATATAACACATTAAAAGTTCAGAGCGCGCCATGCACTCAAAAAGTTCGCCGCAACTTTATTTGATTGGTAATGTAAATACCACTTGCTTGAACCACCAAAATAAGGATATCTGGGTGTTTAAGTTATTTGTGTGGTATCGCCAAAAGATGTAAAACTCCATGCAAACAGAAACTCGAATAAAAATGGCGATGCCTTGGACGAGGCCATGGCGCAATCTCTTTTTTGGCATTAAAAAATAGTAGCCTTGGACTATTGTTTCTGCTCAAAAAAACCTTCTAACAAAGTTATACTAAAAAATTCCCTTACACCCAAAAAATATTCTAACCCTTTTCGAGAGCATTTTGTTTAATGTGGAAGAAGCCATTTTTAATTAGGAAGGGTTCGCATTGATTTCAAAAGCACTAGGCTAGCTTAGAAGGGTATCCAGTTTGACGTGAAAATTGTATATATGGACAATTCAACCTGCCAATCGGAGCCTTTCTTATGGTATTTCAAAGCCTTCATGAGTCGCTTTCTTGTTTTCCGGTTGCTCGCTCACCGATATGTCGATCTCACAATGTTCGCCGGAAAATCTCGGCTGGCAATGACACACAGGAACATTCTCATGCACGATGCAGGTTCCGTTGTTCAGACACAACCATCCCTCACACAGATCAATCTTAGTCTCGCAGTTGTTGCCAGTGAATCCTGGAAATGAAGTTGTGATTGTCGCGCTACCGCTTCCGTTTCCTTGGAAAACAATGCAACAAGTACTGAACTAGTTTCAGGCACGATGTTGCTTCTTCATCACGAATTTCTTTTCATATTGGAGTAATATTTGAGCCTCCTTTCCCTACGTATTAATTCAAATGAGTCGGAAAACATGCTTCCAATTCTTAGATCTCCAGGCACCGCTGACACGGATTGGAAGAAGACATAGCTCACCTCAAGTTGGAGAGAGAATAAATTAAACTAGAACCGGGTCCAAGTAAGATGTCATCCTAAATCTTCGTCGGAAGTGCAATGAGGGTGGAGAGGATGAGTTAGATAGGAGGCCTTGAGTTGAAGCTGTGCTGTCAAAGAGGCAACGGATCATCTGAAGGAGCGAGATCTCCGAACAAACGCAGTCGTGCGTTCTTTGCTACACGGGTAGACGTCGGCCGACACTGCTTTTAAGTCGAAGAGCGGAGGACCTCGCATAGAGAACTAGAACATTGTCTTCCAAATTTCATCCTGCAGGGTCAACGCCATATCGGACTTCGTTGCTCTGATAGAAAGAGAAAATCTTTTCTTCACGACCCAGCAGATTTACGCCTAGAAGGCTAAATACCAAGGGCAGATCACAATGCTAGGAGACGAAAGCTCTGAATTGATACCGAGAAGCAGAGAGCGTTCGCAAATGAAACGTAATAGCTTCGACGAGCACCTCGGTCAACCTGTACAGGAAGCGTCCAAAAACGAGGGCTGATCTGCTCGTAGCATGTGTAAGCGAACCGGAATTTCATTTCGGAATGAAAGGATTGCTTATGGTCAACGTCAATACGCTCGGACGTAAGCGGCGGCACGCTGAATGGAAGTGGCGAGAGAACGAACGAACAGAAGCGGTGATACGGCTAGCAGAACGATTCAAGATGTGCCATCAAAGCACTTAACGTCATCTCCTTGTGTCAGTTGCGGAAACACGTTTGTAATCTGATTTGGACGTCATAGTCAGAAATGTCATCCTTTGAAGAGTCTGTACCCGCTACTTCAAAGGGGCTCCTGTTGGGTGGTGACGGCTGAGCTTTTCTTTTGATTCCTGCCCAACTCTTGCCCATAGTTTTGTAAGTGTATCTGCATCAGCAACCCACTCATGTTATCTATTACGCACCTTCTTGGCATTCGCAGCTATAGCCACTGAAGAAGTGCTCCACACATGTTCCATTGTTGAAGCACGGCTTCAGCTGACAGTATGTGATCATCTCGTCGCAGTATTCTCCTATAAAAACTTATACAGAATTAGCGAAGAGAGAAGAGATGTTACAACCAGGTACTCCCCTTCCGGTTTACCCGAGGACTCAGAGCTGCGATCCAAAGCGCCTCTATTGTCCTGCGAGCCGATATGTCAGTCTCTTGCGCTAAGATCGACACAGAGACCAACAACGCGCCTGCATGGTATCGGACCCTGTGTCCCCCCCCCCCTCCCCCGAGGAGTCTGGACATTTCCATTTCTATGGCCTTCCAAATGCTACTTTATTCTGACGCAGTACTGTAGGAGGGATCTTCCTGTTTGCCCCAGCTGATCCTCTCCACCTTTAAAACGTTGTGTCAATCATGCCTCTATTTTCGCTGAGATCAGCAAACATGTACTATGGAATGCTGTTTGTGCTGGTAGAATTGTAGATTTTTTCGACTGTTCCAGGCTTTGACGAAGAGGAAACTCGCAGAAACCTTAGTCGAATGAAAAAGCGGTTACAATCTTGGTCAACGGCTATAACAAGGAAACACTGACAGTGTTCATTATATTCAGAGCTATTTCAGTGGAAAAGGCACTCTACGCGGTTAATAGCATCGGGACACAAAGCATTCTATACTGGGAAGTGGTCATACCTCGATACTCCGCACCACAATCACAGATACGACTTCCCGGCAGGTCACTTCGACAGCGTCCGTGTTGACATGGACTTGAGCTTTGACACAGGTCCAGTTGAGTATCACAGTATTCACCTAAAAGCTTATGCCTAGCTCCGAAGGAAAATTTAAGGCCGGCGATAGGCTCACCAGTCCAGCCAACAGAACAATTGCACCACAACTGTCCAGCACTGTACCCGCAACTGCCTTGCTGGCACAGATTCTGCAGACCACATTCGTCAACTTCTGCCTGACAATCAGATTCACTTAGAAGGGTTGCCGTAAGTTGTGATTAAGCACACTTCTACCTCACAGCTAGGACCGGTGAATCCTGGCACACAATAGCAAAAGTGGCCATTTTCTGTTGGCTCACAGGATCCGCCGTTGTAGCACTTGACGCCTCCACATGGATCCGGTACATTTTCGCAGTGGGGTCCCGTGAACCTTGAATTCGCTTAGTGTAAAGTCATCCAATAACTTCATTAAAATTATGCATTCGAAGATGGTCCCAATGTACAAAAAATACTCCATGCAGAGCGTACCACAGGCAGAAGACGGGAATATACTTAAAAGTACTCATTCTAACCAGCTAGGGAGATATTCCCTGTGGGAGCAGTTATTTTGAGCGACGAAGAGAGGCCGCGGTGTCGAGACTATATGTATATGACACCGAATCAACTCTTTTAGGAAATGCTTATGCCACCTACATCATTGGATAGATCATCCAGAGAGGAATTTATTTTCTGATCAAGGTACTTTGAAGAACGTTATGGGAGAGCGGCGGTAAGGGTGGTATTTTTCCGTCTATTCCGCCCATAAACCAAAAGACAAGAGCGATATTGTAGTCAACGTAGGCATTCAAAAAGAACAGCAAGTCATCAGGGTTTGTCTTCAATCTTCAGGACTACGGACGCCGGAGAGTTCTACACCTGTGTTGTTAAGACCATGTCATTTCGATAATGGAGACTTTATTGTTGTTCAATCCCAGATATAGTTGTTGAACGTTTTTTTTTCGTAAGGTTTTAGAAACTCATTTATTTAATTAATTAATTATTTACTTAATTATTTATTTTATTTTTTCAAGTGCATCGTATGACTACCGTGAAAATAGAAAGAAAAACAACACAAAGAGGACAACAACACAAATGCTTTTTTAACTGCAACTTGATTGAAGTACGCACTTCATAATGCTTCATTTTAAAAAAGTAAGCGACAAACAACTGCAAAGTGTTTACAATATTTAACATTAAGCCTAACTTCTACAGGCTTGAGCAGACAACTTCATCAGATCTTCGTACTTGCCAAGTAGGCCGTTGAACTCCTTGAGAATCAGATAGGCTATGAAGGTTGATCTGATAAGTGATCTAGCAATCGGGAGTTGAAGGACCTTTCATCTTATATAAAGTGCCTCTACACCATCGATAAGATCT
Organism: Heligmosomoides polygyrus polygyrus; assembly: GCA_947396885.1. Lineage (NCBI taxonomy): Eukaryota > Metazoa > Nematoda > Chromadorea > Rhabditida > Heligmosomidae > Heligmosomoides > Heligmosomoides polygyrus. The sequence goes on along the minus strand of OX377205.1, from coordinate 22,855,067 downwards.
ACAGCCTCGGTAGGCAGCTTTTTGGCTAGAATTTTGTGCAGCATGAATAATGAATCCAAAAGATGCTCCGCAATTTTTGTCCTAAATATAAAGCCCCGTTAATGCGCGCATGGAAGTTAATTACAGTCCCTCGACAAACATCTCAGCATATGTTTCCTGGTGAAGTTGTTTTCTACACTTCCTAAAAGTGCGAACATCCTTTTTCTTGGTTAGATTTTATTTATTTATTTATTCTGGACGTAGCTCTCGGTCTACGTTTTGAAATACCGTGAAAATCAATGAGGAAGTGGCAACAGCAAACAAACCGCAAACTAATTCGTACAAATAAGCAGGCAAATATAGAATGGAATAGTACAAAACAAAATTTCAAAGCACAGATAACTGAGGAGAAAGGGAGAAAAGGAGGACAGGCATGGGATTTCAGGACGATTAGATTTACTAGCCTTAGATCTAGACGAGTCGAGTGACAGGTGCAGGAAGTCCTCTGTGAATGCTTTATTTGACAATGCAACAGCCCTATTGGAGAAAAATTGTGCCCTGACCTGTTCTTTACAAGGCGGGAGTTGAAGCTAATGTACCAGCACTCACGATAATATTTCATACATAGGTTCCAAGGACCCTTAAGTACACCTCGAGGAAATTGATTTTCAAAACCTTGAAAATATTAAACCTTGAAAAAAAACCTTGAAAAAAAAAGAAAAATAACCTTGAAAAAATCTAGCCAGTTGTCGACCTTCTTCACCAACAATCCCACAGTGCTTAGGAAAGCAAAGGTCACGCGTAATAGTGAAGCCCAGATCTTGAACTTCATCATCTTTTTTTCGGAAGCTTATTCTGGAGATAATGCCTGGTTTCCCTTTTCATCGCTTCTTCTCTTTTTCGTTTCTAGTAACTCCAACACAGTTAGTGGAACACTCCTGTTACAACCCTATCATTAGTAACAATGCTTTAACACATTTGCTTAAGCCTGGAGCGGCTGGTAGAGAGGCTATATGTTGTTACAGGATGTTTTGTTACGATCAAAACTCTTGCGCCAGGCGGGACTCGAACCCGCATCTTCTGCTTTCCGGGCAGCGATGTTCGCCTTACACCACCGGCGCTGTTTGACCGCACGTAACATCCGCGTAAATCATAATCATAATAATCATAATCGTAACCGGTTCTATGCTGATATCAGCGGCCGGCCCATCCCCGTATGACGGGTGGGTGCTGACAGACCTGGAGGATATCGCGGATGTTACGTGCGGTCAAACAGCGCCGGTGGTGTAAGGCGAACATCGCTGCCCGGAAAGCAGAAGATGCGGGTTCTAGTCCCGCCTGGCGCAAGAGTTTTGATCGCAACAAAACATCCTGTAACAACCTATCATTAGTCTCTTCAGAAAACAGTGAATTCCACACCTCGTTCCACAGTCACATTTCGCTCGACCGTCGTGCTCGAGTGTACAGTTGCCGCCATTGTTGCATAGGTAAACATCCTCAGTGGAAACGCAGGTGATCTGAGAACGGCACTCTTGACCCATCCATCCTGGAAACGGTAGTGGAGCTAGAGTTGCTGCCTAGCCTTTGACAACATCTTCGCGTACTCCAGATCTGGAGTGATCTGGCTAGATATGGGGGAGCCAACGGCGTTACCTGGGTCACACTTGCACCAGTAGCCGATATCCGTGTCCTTCTCAGGGACGCACTCGCCGTGTGGACCGCAGTTGTGATTCTGGCACGGGTCCCACGGACACTGCCCCTCGTTCTTGTCCACAGCACAGATGCACTGATGTTGGGCTGCATCTGCATCGTGGCTGATCACGAGACGACATTTGTAGGGCGGTTCGCAGGTTGGACACTCGCTATCCTCCAGCTCACAGAAGGTACTCTTGGAGAATCCTGGAAGCAAATGAGCCTTTTGATACAGCAGTTAAATTTGGGTAGAAATGTTGTAATTAGCAGTAATATTCACTAGTACCACGATTCAATCAATGAGGGAGATACTATATGAGTCAGGGGAGAAGACAATTGTCGTAAAAGGATATTCGCTTAGTGGGTATCGAAAATAAAAAATTTTCCATGGAGAGATGGCGGGCACTCTACCATCCTAGGTAACCCTTCTTGTTACTGATCATTGTTTCTGAAACTTTCAATGGTATTAGATCAATGATAGCGTTTCAAAAGAAGTATTTTCGGACCTAATGCTCGTCTAGGGCTATGTCGGTGCTTAGTTACATACCACTACTAATCAGGTATGTTAGCTTATCATGTGTAACCTAAATCTTATTGTTAGATCAAGAAGGACAATTGAATTTCTACTCCTTGCCGTGATGCCCCATTCTCGCTCAACGGAACGAACATCTCCGAATGCTCCAGCTACGTGTATCTGGGTCGCGAAGTCAATATGGCCAAGGACCTAGCGCCGGAGCTGAGCAGGAGGAAACGAGCGGCTTGGGGAGCTTTCAAGAGCGTCGAAGAAGTCGCGAAGAAGACGAAGAACGTTCGACTTTGTGCCCACCTATTCGACTCCACTGTTCTTCCTGCCCTAATATACGCCTCAGAGACCTGGGCTATAGGAAAGCAGGATGAACACGCGATCAGCGTTGCGCAGCGTGGAATCGAGAGGACGATGCTCGGAGTGACACGACTCACGCAAGTGAGAGAAGGCCTCCGGAGTTCCGAGCTTCGCCGACGTTCGAAGATCAGAGACGCTGTCGCGTGGGCCAAGCTGTCAAAAATTAGGTGGGCCGGCCGCGTAATGCGCTTCGCAGACACCCGCTGGACGAGAGCCGTCATTGACTGGATTCCGCGGGATGTCAAGAGAACACCAGGACGCCCACCAACGCGTTGGTCGGACTTCTTCGTGAAAGCCCTGAACGACCGCTATGACGCTCTTCGTGTCCCTCGAGCGAGGAGGATCCATTGGAGCACTCTGGCATGCGGCAGGGACGAATGGAGACGCTGCTGGCGCCCACTCGAGCAAGTCGATGATCAACGGGACGATAGGTGATAGGTGATACTCCTTACCTCGTCAACTTCTTTGTATAAATTGATTCCTTAAATGTTGAAAATCGCTGAAAAAATGCCCATTTGCTGCGATCAAACTCTAGCGCCAGCCAAGACTCGAACTCAGACCTCCAACTTAACGGGCTACACCATTAAATCATCGAAGCTGTTTGATCGAATGGATGTTGCGGCAACCGTCGGACTTACCAGGGCCACAATGGCATGTTCCGATTCCACTGTGTTCTTCGCAAACTCCGTGACCGGTTTTAGAGCAGAAGGTGTGCTTGCACGAGTCAGGAACGCATTCCGCGTCGACGTTGTGGAAGCCTGAGAAAGTGGATTTTATGACGTCATAGAATAGGCTGAAGAATGACTGGCTCCTGAAGAATTTCCAACTTCATTTGTGGGTGGAGCATGTTTCTCCTGTTTGTTCAAAAGAATACCCCCTTTTTCCGGCGCCACGGTTAATCGTCATACCGGCCTCCAAAAAGAGGATGTCGCAGAAACCATGAAGCATGAATGGCCTACAGATTCTGTGAAATTTTTCTTCAATGATAGTAGTTCCCGTCTATGGTAGTGTAGAAACTATTCACGCATTTACATAGTCTAGCGACTTCAGTTTGAGCTCACAGCTTACACTCTCCGAGACAACGCTTCAAACGAAGCCAGTAATGGTGTTCAGAATGGTAGCTCTTTCACTTCCATGGATTCGGTCCAAAGTGTGGCACAACTCAGACGTGCTTGCAAGAGTTAAAATTTTGTCTATCCTTCTGCAATACGCTGTTTTAAAACTGGGTCCTTAAAGGTGCATCAGGAACCCATGTTCTCCACGATGTTCATCCAGACAAGCAGAGGGTGAATCAAGAAAACGGTACTGGCCCAGTTCCGAAAATCCCCTCAAAGGCGCCGTCCGTTTGAAGTGAGCACTTTTATAGGAAGTGTCTGAGGATATCTTCGGAACTGGGATGCTACCGAGATCTGTTCTTACAATTCGTTTGGAGTGATTGATCTTCCACCTGGCAACCTTGAGGCAAAATTTTTCGCAATCGATTAGATGACCGTACTTGTGTACCCATAACTATGTGGTTGGCCCAGCCGGCAGAAGAAAGTGACTGCACAGCATCTTCCTCGTCTCCTGCCGACTCTGCAGCCAAAAGTAGATCGTGGAAACCTCTATGAAGGAGCATCTGGATCAGCAGGGGAAACATAGAGCATTCACCATCCTAGGCTACCATAGTTTCAATTGTCATATGAGGAGGATTTCGGCGTTGAGGCAAAGATTCTGGAGCACGATGTTTAAACCTTGGCATGCAAAGCCTTTAGGCGCTCCGGATCTATTCGAGGGACCCCATGATCAACCGGGAGTGAGTGGAATGCCTGCATATATATCGCGCACGATCAAGTCATATCTCTGTCTCGCATTTTAAGCCAAGCCAGTAAAGACCTTCAGCGACCCCGTGTGAAAAGGGTAGAGAAAGAAAAAAATCGAAATGTTTGTCAAGGAATGATAAACGAGACAAGCTATACCGAGGAAGAGATAGAGGAGAAGCTGACTCGAGAGGTGCACAACCAACCTCGTCGGCAATTGCACGTCTTCTTCCCATCTACGATTGTACAGTTGCCATTAGCACAGTCACGATATGTGCATGCAACAGTGGGATCCGACGATAGTCTCTGACCTGGAATTATTCTTTGTGGGATCCTTCCTAGTCGTAGGGGGTCACTGCACTAGTCTGACTACGGTGTTAGAATTTAACGTAGACAATTATACAAAGACAACACGCTAAATTGTTTTATGAAGAGGCAATTTCCTAAGCGGATACGCCATCGTGGGTGTGTTCAGCTCATTTTTCTAGCGGTGTCTCTTCCTCATTAGGACAGATCCCTCCTGATGACTTTTAGATGTGGCAGAAAATGCAGAGAAAGGAGGCTCAGCTTGCACTGATATAATACCAGGCTGTCCAATAATTCTTGTCCGAAAATTTCACCATTCTTAATTTTTTCAACTTTATTGAAAAACACGTCTAATCAACAATATAGTCACCACAGTTATCCACAACAGTGGCCCATCGATTGGGCAGGTCGCCGATGCCCTTCGCCCAGAACTCCGGGGGCTGCGACTCGAAGAAGTCGGATTTGAGGTTGTTGTAGTTGGTGAATTTTCTTCCGGCCAAATGGTGCTTCAGCGGGCGGAACAAGTGGTAGTCGGAGGGGGCGAGGTCCGAGGAATACGGCGGATGGGCAACCGTCTCCCAGCCGAGCGCCGCCAACTTCTGCTGGGTCTCTTTTGCCACGTGGGGGCGCGCGTTGTCCTGCAGCAGGTAGACCGAGGCCCGTCGGTGACGGTGGGGGATCCAACGGACCAGAACTTTGTGGTAGCCGAGTATGTTGAGTCGGTGGATGGTGGACTTGCTGCAGCCGAGCGTCGTCGCCAGTTCACGCGTGGTGGCTTCCGGCTTCTCCTTGATACAGCGACGGACTTCGTCATCATCCACCGTAGAAGGCCTCCCGCTGTGCTCTCTGTCCTCGAGGCTCGTGTCGCAGCTCTCGAAACGATTGAACCAGCGCCTGACTGTGCGTTGGGACACTGCATCCTCCTTGCACGCTCTGCAGATGTTGGCGACCGCGGTGCCCGTGTCGTTGCCCAGCAGCCACTCGTAGTACATACACGAATGTACGAATTCGACCTTGGTCCATTTTAGCTTGTACTGGTAGCTAGACGCTGCGACTGCGCCTTATATACCCCTAGCGTGCAACTCTGGAGAACCTTCTAGAAGGTATTTACACTTGCCTGATATTATAACACTTCTAAGGAAAATTATAGAAATTTGAAAATTTTCGGACAGGAATTATTGCCTGGTAATATGAAGTTCATTTCTACAGCAAGGTCAACGTATCTTGCTATTCTGTATAGGGACGGTATCGAGTTTGTCAATGTGAAAAGGACTAAAGGAGAAGAAAATTGTTAACGAAACTGGATTGCGAATTAATTGGAGTACGTACTCAGTCATTACGGGATCGTATTAGCTCATTCGAAGGAGGCGTCGGCTGTCGGGTGCACGCCTATTCAAAGCCCTTGGTATGGGTCCGATCAGGCGAAGCAACACTTCTTCTCTTTAGGGGTCGGTGAATTTTTATCTGTCGCATTTATGGGCGTCTGTGACAAGGTGCTCCGAAATGACACTTTTATTTTGTCGTTTTTTTTTATTTCTCCTCAAGCAGCCAGATTCGAGTACTTAAATGGCTTCTTAAGAAGGAACCTTAGACGTCACCCATGAAATTTACCCCGGTGAACTTAACAGAGTCGTTTGGAAGGGATGAAACACTGACTTGTTCATCGGCTGGCGACCTCTGGTTTTTGTGTGGACAGAATGCGCGTTGAAATCATCTTCACGATATCCTGTAGAAGTACATAGGATGCGTAGTGCATACATTCGAGACAAGGGATTCATTAACGTCGTTGCTACAGTTTCATCTTTGTTTAGCCAGCGGAATGGTTTTGAAGGCCACCAGCTGATGAACAAGTATGTAGGCGCTTTTTTGACCCAGGCCAGTGTTATCACCGATCCAGAAGGATGGAAGGCTTGGCTGGGCTGGACAGGATCGAGTGAATCCACCTGGACCTAGCGCTTCCTCCGACCGATGGTCAATATTATATGGAGCATGTAACACCCACACTGAGCACAGCAAGGGTTATCCGTCTGTATCGTCCAGCCGAGCACAGGACTACACAGCGCTGTCACGAACGTCTTCACCGCTCCGCCGCATCTGGCAGGAACCTGACGAGGCCTTGAGAAGCTCATGGACTTCGTCAGCGACGCGCCGTTGATTGTGGCCTAAAAGCCATCCCGGATTCACCAAAAGCTCCTGAACTGCGTACGCTAGCGAAATAGCCTTACTTACTGCATCACACTGCGTGTAGAGCAGCTTCACGGACTGTATAGTTGCCGAGCCGTATTTGAAGATGAGAACGCTGAGATAGCCTTTCAGGTCGTCTAAAGCCACCTCCAAGAAACCGGGCTTCGAAGCGCTCGCAACGATAGTGTACGCCTCAATAGGAGGAGAAGAGGGCATGTTCGAACTGAACGTTCCTGGAATGGAGTTCGAAAGCAAGCAGAAAAGGCTGCAAAGAGGCGGAAAGCCAGAAAGAACCAACCTATGGTAACACTGCCAGTGAGATGCTGAATGTGCACAACCAACCGAAGAGAGTCGCTCTTGAGGCGAAAAGCTGGAGATCGTAGATACCTGAATGACCAATTTTTTGCTCGAAGTGCATATGCATTCTGAACTGTGTCAAAAGAATTACTTCAACCTCTAGAGCTGACGTGAAGGTAATAGGATTTTAGAATCTACCGTAGTTAGAAGACCGCAGAAAAGCGAAACAAATGCAAACAGTGTGACCTTTTCCAGTTAGCGGAGGAAAGGTTTTTAAGGAGGAAGGAAAGGTTTGTAGTTTAGCTCACAGTGTTGCCTCTGTAGACTAGTTTGCTTGCAATTTTTCCGCATTTGCCAACAAAAAAACTGTGTGGGGTACCCTCCCCATTAAGATAGATCTGGATTTCGATCAAAAGCTATGCGAGCAGTGGCCGAAGGTTGACCATAGAATTCTAATCGGTCTGGAAGCTTCCAATAGGTGTCCCAGAGGTGTGTAGAGGCGTCATCAGTACAGACGTATTTACATATGTCGTATATGCGAAGCAATGCTCCGTTTTGACGGCGCAAATTAACTCCTTGATCCCCATCGACCGGCCTGGTCTTATAAACGCGGCGGTGCCGGATCGGACAGTTCGTCAGTTCGTCGCTTCGCGACTTCGTCGTATTTTCGCTGTCCGCCTCATCTCCTGCGAACCCCTTCCGGCGGTATCCCCTGTCTGTAGAGGTCAGATACTTTAAATTATTTAACCCCTTGCGAGTTAGTTCATCTTTAGTTTAGTGATAAATGCGCTACTAGTTCACACCGGCAAAAGGAGCCTAGTCCAAACAATCTCATGGTCAGCCTCCCCTACATGCATCTCATTTTTTGCATATTATCTCCGTGCGCGTGTTTTATACATAATAAAACGTAGCTCATATTTTTCTTAGGGGCGCGTGTAGCGCAGTCGGAGGAGGCGCCGACTGTCGCCTGCACCCGATACCATGTTTCTGGTTCGGATTTCCCGTCCAGGCCAACCAAGCCTTCCACCCCTCCGGGGTCGGTGAACTGGTACCAGACTTGTCTGTCTGGGAGGGGTAAAGCGCTGACTTGTTCATCGGCTGGCCACCGCAAGTCATTGTATGGCAAAATACGCATTCAACTCGCCTCTACGACATCCCGTAGAAGTAGAATGCGTGGCGCATCCCAAAGAGGATTGAATAACGCCGTCCTTTATCCTTTTTCATTTTTTATACATATTTTGTTGATTTTCGATTGGTGTACGAATTCATACTTGAAATGTTTGTTATCGAGGCCATTGTGCTATTCTTGGGTCCACTGAATGTAACAATTTATTTGTTCAAGGCACAGAAAATTGTAAGGACGGTTGGAGAGCAGTCGGTATAGGCGCACGCTGTCGCATACACCCGATCCCATGTTCTTTTATCGGAGTTCCCACAGGGCCCACCAAGCCTTCTACGACATCGTGGTAGGTGATTTTGTACCAGTGTTGTCTGGTAAGGATAAAACTCTAACCTATTCATCGATTGCGCACCGCAAGTGAGTAGAATGCATGGAGCATTCCAAAAAGAATTGATTAGCGCCTTTATCCTTATTCTTCATAGACGATTTTTCAGCATAAGAGATGCAATAAAACCTCCTTCCTTCCAAGGTCTTCATAATTACCCAGCAACAAGTTGGATGCTCTGAGAGTTCGATAGGTAAAGAAGTCTGACCTGATGTTTTCTAAGTCCACGAGGGAGAACGTCTTCTTGACGGGGTGTTCGGGATATCAACCAACCCCAAGGGGTCCGCGTTAAACTAGAGGAGAAGAAGAACGTCCTTTCCAGATAACACGGCTAGTTACAATAATAGCAGGTTCGAGCATGGTTAACACCGCACAAGAAAACGTGAAATAAGAACCGCTCCCTATTCCCTCCCCCTTTTCCTTTTTTCCACTCCCCTCCCTCCCCCACCTCAAATCGAAACCGTTCATCAATTAACGGTAGGATGTACGCGCACTCTTCGAAGAAAAAACCTCAGAAACGTCGAAAGCCAGAATCGACGCTTTTCAAAGTGAAATGAAACGCTAAAAAAGAGAACGTTAACCCGCCTAAAAAAATCTTTGCGGTCACCAGTTTCGCCTGCGACGTCTAAGATTAACTTCCGAAGAAGTCATTTAAGAACTCGGTTTAGCCTGCTTGAGCAGAAAGTAAAGAAAAACCCCTTATCCATGAGAGAATCACCGCTACTACCGTCAAACATCTGATTTCAATTTTCGAAAATTCGTCCAAAAATCAGGATCACATTCACTCACGAAATCGCTTCGTTCGACATAAGGCCAATCCAAGTCGAATTGTAACGGTGCCACTGAAAATGTTTGGACACTGGATGGACGCCTGGTACATCTTGAATGGCAATGGGCTACTCACATCTGGCGAATATTCCCATTCGTATGGAAGTGATGATATGGTGGACTCTGAAGAGAAGCTGAACATAATGTAAAGCGCTTCAAAGCTGAAGAGTGTGCTTGCTATTAGGTTGGAAAAAAGTCTCTTCACACTTCGAAATTTTTTTACCGTTCTCCTTGTAAGCGCCTAGCCAATATTGATTGCTGATTTCGTAATCCTACCACACTTGTCTACCGTTCGCACGCGCGCACAGGTCAAAACCCTTCTTGTACTTCGTTATCTATCCAATCTTCCGGACTAAATGCCAGATCTACCTCATGGCCATTTTCGGCACGGCATTCTTCATGAATTCATTGAAGGATCTACAGCACGTCAGGCAGCCGACCAAATTAACGACATATATGGCTTGGGATCTACTACTCATCGCACCTGTTATGAGTGGTTCGGAAAGTATTTAAAGAGAGATTATTCACTCGAGGACAGAGCAAGGTCAGGAAGACCAATGAATTGGACGACACTGAGCTACTCCATCTTCTTCGTGCCGATAGTAGGCAGGCGACACGCCAACTGGCAGAGAAGCTCGAAGTGTCTCATAGGTCAGTGGGAATCCACTGAAAGGTCTTGGCTTTGCATGGAAATTCGGACTTGGATTCCACATGCCCTGTCAGACACTCAGTGCAAAACCACATGTTGCAAGACTCACAAGAGAAACAATAAAGGAGCTGGGCTGGGAGGTAATGCCACATCCACCGTTAGCCCTGACCTCACCCCTACCGACTACCGTTTCTTCCGTGCTCTTAAGCATGAAACTGGAGAGAAATATTTTGAAACAGATGAAGACCTCAAAAATTGGATTCAGCAAAGATGCGACCCCAGAACTGCAGTCCTTTAATCGAGAGGAATTAGAAAAGTGCCCAGTCTTTGGAAAAGTGTAGTGGATCAAAATGGAGTTTATCTCAATTGATTTGACATTGTAGTTGTGAAGTAATAAATCTTGGAAAAAATGAAAAGACTTTTTTCAACCTAGTAGATTTATACTAGACGGGTGTCACTTAAGATTTGATAGATTCAAAGTGCAAGCAGAATATGGGACATTGTTAATACTGCATAAGGATGAAGGATAAAGGAGGGCGTTATTCAATCCCTTTTGGGATGCGCCACGCATTCTACTTCTACGGGATGCCGTGGAGGCGATTTGAATGCGTATTTGGCCATACAATGAGTTGCGGTGGCCAGCCGATGAACAAGTCAGCGCTCCATCCTTCCCAGACAAGTCTGGTACCAATTCACCGACCCCGGAGGGATGGAAATCTTGGTTGGCCTGGGAAATCCGAACCAGGAACCTGGTATCGGGTGCACGCGACAGCCGGCGCCTCCTCCGACTGCGCTACATTCGCCCAATACTGCATAACAGAATAGAATACACTAAAAATTTGAGGTCGAAACACAAATAGATGCACTCGAAATCTATCCCGGGAAAGGCTAAGTACAGGCTTTCCACGTTCCTTATCCTCATCCTACATCCTCATCCTCTTCACCTTCTTACGCAAATACCGTATTTAAAAGTACTAAAAACCAATTTTTACCTTGATGAAAGTTCTATTTATTTAATTGTTTATTTATTTATTTATTTATTATTCATCATATACAGTACCGGACATGTCTTTTGGTCATTGGCCGAAAAAGCCGCGCCGGCCAACATAGGCCGCTTTGGAGCGTTCCAAAGCGGCCTTCTTGAATAACTTTTTTGGAAATCGAGTACCTGCGAAAATTCACATATTTTTGAACTCAGCAGCTCGAGCTCTGTCTTCTGGCATATAAATCTCAGTAAAGTTGAACAATGCATATAGGCCCGACAGAATCAATCGAGTGGGCGCGAAAGCTTGTAGAGTGGGCGTTTAGGGATTTTTTAAAAGAAATCTTACTGAGAAATTGTTCTAAGAGTGTCCAGGTTGCCTTTGGCGCCGTGAACAATGCATATAGAATCGGACCTATCAATCGAGGGGGGACAGTTTATAGAGTGAGCATTTAGGGAGTTTTATGAGAAATTCTCAGCCGCCCTACTCAAGAATTGCTGTACTCTGTTCCGGCGATACTTTGGAGTGCGCTGTGCACAATGTGTATAGGATCGAACCTATCAATCGACTGGGCGAGTCAGCTCCCAAATTGCACCGCGGGGGTGTTCTGAGCGCAATAACTCCGTCAATTTCGAGTTTTTCCGGCTGCAAGTTGTGGATTTTGTAGGAAGTAGAAGGTTAAAGAAGCGCGATGAAACATAGCGACCTAGCTTAAGACTGGACAAAGTTGCAGCGGTGCGAAAATGCAGGCAAACCTTGTGTCACACGATTTTTTCCGAGTTCAGTCGACTACTACGGGAAGGCGAGGCGAGCTAATGGCATCCAAATGCGTGGGCGAGCACGAGACTGAATGTGCTTTATGATGACATGCTTGCAGCTGTGGCGAGAACTGTCATCTGGGCGAGTAAGAGCTCGGAGAACATAGACCGTTGTGCTAAATTGCGCGCGCGGGCGTGTTCGGAGCGCGATAACTCTGTCAGCATCCAATCTTTCTGGCTGGAACGTGTGGATTCTGTAGGCGATAATGTGCCCTAGTGAAGCGTTAAAACACAGTAAATTACCTCACGAATTGGCAAGGTTACGGAGGTGCGAAAATGCAGGTTGGGCATGTGTGACACGATTTTTTCAGATTTCGGTCGACCGCTGCGGGTACAAGAGGAGAGTTAAAGGCATGCAAACTTGCGGACGAGCAAAACACTGAAGGCGCTTTACGATGATCTGCTCCTAACTCTCCAGCTCCTATACTGCCTTATCCTCATCTGCCATTTTAGAGCGGCGGATGGCAGCGGTGAAGATTCTTCCTCCCTTACTCGCTCATGTTCGAGTTTTCGTGCCCCAGCCAGGATACCGTTCTGTTCAGCTCGAGAAGCTCTATCGAACGGTGTCAATCTCGACCAATTCAGGGAGTATCGATTTTTTATCAATTTCGCATCAGAGGCGAGGCGGCTCATGTCCGCGGCAGAAGTACAACGACGTCATCGAAAATCGATATTTTTGTACCGGGCCAACTTTGATACCATTCGACAGAGTTTTTCGTATTGAATTGAATGGTGTTACTGCGAGCAGCAAGATCTCTAATCTGGGCGAGTAAGAGCGCGGAGAACATCGACCATTGTTGTGCTAAGTTGGACGTGCGGGCGTGTTCTGAGCGCAATATCTCTACCACGTTTGAATCTTTCCGACTGCAGCTTGTAGATTTTGTAAGCAGCGAAAAGCTCAAGATGCACGCTGAAGGACAGTGACGTAGCATATGAATGAACAAAGCTCCAGTGCTGCGAAAATGCAGTTTAGCCTTGGGTGACACGATTTTTTCCGAGTTCAGTCAATTACTGCGGGAAGACAAGACGAGCTAACGGCATGCAAATGCGTGGGCGAGCACGAGACTGAATGTGCTTTACGATAACATGCTTGCAGCTTTCCAGCTGCCAAACCTGCCTTAGTGCCAGCTGCCATTTTAGAGCTGCGGAGGCAGCGGTGAAGTTTCTTCCGCCCTTACTCGTCCACATTTGAGCTTTTGACACTCGAGATGGTATCCTTCTGTTCAGCTCACAAAGCTCTATCGAACGGTGTTAATCGCGGCCAATTCAGGGAAAGTTGATTTTTTGACAATTTCCTTCGAGGACGAGGGCTCTTCGCATAGCCTGCCTGGACAATGACGTCATCGAAAGTTAGGAGCAGATCATCGTAAAGTGCCTTCGGTGTTTTGCTTGCCCGCGAGTTTGCATGCCTTTAACTCGCCTCATTTACCTGCAACGGTCGACCGAAATCTGAAAAAATCATGTCACACATGCCCAACCTGCATTTTCGCACCTCCGTAACCTTGCCAATTCGTACGATTATTTACTGTGCTTTAACGCTTTACTAGGGCATATTACCGCCTACGGAATCCACACGTTCCAGCCAGAAAGATTGGAAGCCGACAGCGTTATCGCGCTCCGAACACGTCCGCGCGTGCAATTTAGCACAATATCGATCGATTTTCTCCGCGCTCTTACTCGCTCAGATTACAGTTCTTGTTGCTCGCAGTAACATCCTGCAATTCACTACGAACGGCTCTATCGAATGGTATCAAACTTGGCCCGGTTCAAAAATATCGTTTTCGATGACGTCATTGTCCTTCTGCCGCGGCCTTGGGCCGCCTCACCTTTGATGTGAAATTGTCAAAAAATCGATGTTTTCGGAATTGATTGAGAGTGACACCGTTCGATAGAGCTTTCTGAGCTGAACAGAACGGCACCATTAGAACTGTGGAAAACTCAAATGAGGGCGAGTAAGGGCGGAAGAAACTTCACCGCTGTTCTCCGCCGCTCTAAAATGGCTGCCGGGAGCGAGACGGGCTAGAAAGCTGGAGAGCTCTGGGCACTTCTTCTCAAAGCACTTTAACTGGTTTGCTCGATTACGCATTCCTAGACCGTTAGCTCGTCACGTCTTACCACAGTGATCGACTGAATTTGGAAAAAATCGTGTCACACAAGGCTAACCTGCATTTTCGCACCGCAATAATTTCGGCCGTTTAGAAGCTACCACGGTGTACTTTTGGGGACTACAAAACCATTTTACTGCATACAAAATTCACTAGCAGCAGCCGGAACGATCCGATCTCCACAACGTTACTGCGCTCCGAACACGCCCGCGGATGCAATTTGCGAACTGTCGCGCCCACTCGATTGATAGGTCCGATTCTGTATGCATTGAACACGGCGCACTCCAAATGCAAGCTAGACAGTCTTGCAACAATTTCTGATTAGGACGGCTGAGAATTTCCGATAAAACTCCCCAAACGCCCGCTCTACAAGTTGTCGCGCCCACTCGATTGGTAGGTCCGATTCTGTATGCATTGTTCACGGCGCACTCCAAATGCAAGCTAGACAGTCTTAGAGCAATTTCTGATTAGGACGGCTAGAGATTTCCGATAAAACTCCCTAAACGCTAGCCCTACAGGTTGTTCCGCCGCGCCTACTCGATTGATTCTGTCGGGCCTATATGCATTGTTCAACTCTACTGAGATTTATATACCAAAAGATAGAGCTTGAGCTGCTGAGTTGAAATATATGTTTACTTTCACAAGTGTTTGGTTTCTAAAGAAGTTATTCAAAAAGGCCGCTTTGGAACGCTCCAAAGCGGCCTATGTTGGCCGGAGCGGCTTTTTCGGCCAATGACCAAAAGACATGTCCGGTACTGTATTGCTTAGTGATATGGAACGTTTTGCTTCTTTGAGTACAACAAAAAGATATTGCACTAAATGGAGACGTTATTGTTAATAGCGAAGTAGCAGCAATTGATATGGCGATCGCTTGTCACTATACAAGGTGTTTGATGGTGACCTACGAATTTAAAGCTTCCGGAATTAAAAGCTTGTGAATAATTCTAAAAACGTTCGTAAAACAATTTCAACTAGTTTATATAGCCTTTGGGCGCGTGGAGTACAGCCGTAGGAGGCGCCGGCTGTCGCTTGCACCCGATAGCAGATTCCTTGCTCGGATTTCCCGCCCAGGTCAACCAAGCATTCCATCCCTCCGAGGTCGTTGAATTGGTACCAGACTTGTCTGGGAAAGAAGAAGCACTTACTTGTACTGGGCACCGCAAGTCATTGTATGGCCAAATAAGAATTCATATCGCCTCCACGACATCCCGTAGAAGTAGAATGCGCTGGCGCTCCCCAAAGAGGATTGAATAATGCCGCCCTCTATCATTTATCCTTATCTTTTATTTAGCCTTAGTGGGGCGTGTGGCGCGAAATCGGAGGAGGTGCCAGCTGTCGCGTGCACTCGATACCACAGGTTCTTGGGAGGATTTCCACCCCCGGCCAAGCAAGCCTTGCATCGTCCGGGGTCGATGAATTAATCGCTGGGAAGAATACTGCAGTGATTTGTTCATCGGCTAGCAGCCGCTAGAAAATGTAGAAGCCGGATATGCATTAAAATCGCCTGGACGACATTCCGTAGAAATAGAATGCGTGGCGCATTCTGGAAGGGATCGACGAACGCCCTCCTTTACCCTTCTTTCCCTTTTCAAGAAGAGCTTTGAATTTCTGGTCGTGCTGCTATGGTTATCCTCTCCAATGCACAGCATAATGTTCTTAATCAAATCTCAACGTACCTTCGTAGGTTAGTGTAGAGGAGACTTTCATATGTGGTGTTCTACTGCACGTCGGGGGTTCTCGGGTCCACTTCGCAGAAAAGTCACCGTCTAAACACTGTCATTTTATGCTAAATGCAGAGGCATGTGGGCGCGGATCACAGCTCCTGAATAAGCCGCCTGACGTACCGTTCACGCATTCAATTATCCGCGGCCCTTTGAGAACAAGATCGTCAGGGCAGTAGAATGAGGCCGTTGAGCCGACTCGGCCTTTTTCTGAGGAGTCACTGTAGGTGACGACCAATGAAGGCAAAAGCAACCCATCAAGATCAGGACAGTGAAGAGCTGTAATGGGGACAGAACCATTGGAACAGAAGTGTTTCGTCGAATGTAGATGTCCCCCGTGGACTACGCACTTTCGCATATCGGTTTTGAGAGCCATTGGCCGTTGCGACCACACAGGACTTCGTGTGAACCGATCATCACTTTCTTCCCGTCTCGGCACGAGACTTCCATCCTCTCCAGAAGCGATGCCTCACCGTAACCCGAGACAAGATCAGCATCTCGCAGATTCTTCGAGCATTTGCCTAAATATCCGTTATCCAGTAAAGTATATTGCATATGTAGTGACAGTAAAAATAACGTGCACAAGTAATTAGGAGTAAGTATTCTATTTTTGCAAAAGAAATGCAGAGGAGAAATCACCATACTATTAGCTTGTTCCGAAAGTTCTCAGCGTTTTGTGTTACTACTTTTCATTCGTCTATTATTAAGTAAAAATTCAACTTGCATTGCGTATTAATGCTGCTTTCTGTACAAAATTTTTCGCTCTATCCGAACAAGTAATTCTTGTTTCGACATTTTTTATATTTCTGTTCTTGAAGGGCTTATTGAAGTATGTCGAAGGAGCAGTTCCGACGACACTTATTTTAACCTCAAATTGGGACAATCTGCATCCAGGACAGATCGGCAAATCAATCAAGTGTAGGTGCCTAATAGTCTCGGAGAAAGCACTGTGCGCCATTAATTCAGTAAATTACGGACCGGAGATTTCTGCCTCGAAGGTGACCTCGTAGCGGTCCACCTACAGCAATCCTGGACGACGAGTTGAAGGAATTGGTGGAAGCTGAACCATCCCAAACAGTTCGCTGGGTCGCCGAAGAGCTGGACGTCAGTAAAACTTCTGTTGCGGATGCTTTGAAACGCCTTGGGAAGGTGAAAAAGGTCGAAAATGGGTGCTCTACGAGTTGAGTGAGCGGCAAAATTTCACGTTTCGAAAAGTGTTCCTCTCTACTTTTATGCAACAAAACTGACCCGTTTTTGGATCGAATCATCACTTGTGATGAAAAGTGGATTCTGTATGATAACAGGAAACGTCCTGGACTGTGATCGGACGCCAACGAACCCCTAGGCATTCTCCGAAGGCGAACCTCCACCAAAGAAAGGTGATGGTCACGGTGTGATGGTCGGCTTCTGGCGTGATCCATTGCAAGTTTTTGGCACTAGGGCAAACGATCGCTGCAGAGTTCTACTGTAAGGAAATCGACGAAATGCATCGAAAATTGCGTCAGTTTGAGCCAGCATTGATCAACAGAATAAGTCCGATTCTTTTGAACGATGAGGCCCGCCCACACGTTTCACAAATCACTGTTCGAAAATTGAACTACTCTAGGGTGGAAGTTTTGCGTCACCCGCCTCATCAATGGACTACCATCTCATCAAACACTTTCAGAACGTTCTTGCTGGGAAAACCACCAGTCAGGACTACCAAGCCAAAACAGCTCCGTGGATTTTTTCGAACCTCGACCATCCAATTTTTCCGCTGATGAAGTAGGTCGACCGGTGTCCCGTTGATAAAAGTGCGCTGATTCGAACAGTGCTTATTTCGACTAAATCCCATAAGATTTGAGAGAGCTATGACAGTCCAAAGTGAGACACTCAAAGTGCTGAGAACTTTCCAGACAATCTATATTATAACAACGTGTTCAGGTGTTGGATCTAATCTGGCCGTGACAGCGCACGCCACCGTTGCTGCACAACAAACAGTAGAAACTTCGCAACTCACGTGAGCAAGGATCTTTCACATCCCAGTAACCGAGATTACAACGTCCCTCGAACTCAGCAAACAATCGCGGTGTCAAGGCACAAAGGAATCGAGCCACCTCGCCGTGCCTGAAAGTCGTTTAGTCACTACAGCATCCGCTGCGTTTTTTAGACTCCAGAATAAGCGTGACTTCTTGTGTAGTTTTTCTTGCAGTGAGATTTACTCACCACAAGTAGGCGACCACCCTACTATAGTTGTGCTCGAATGACCTATTCGAATAGGTATTCGAATGATTTTCATTCAAATTTGAATATTCGAATTCGATTATTCAAAAAATCGCGTTTTTCGAATGCATTCGTATTCGAATGTTCAAAAAATCGCGTTTTTCGAATGTATTCGTATTCGAATGTTCAAAAAATCGCGTTTTTCGAATATATTCGAAATTCATGATGCTCGAAACCATTCGAACATTCGAAAATTTTGCGAGAGCACAACCATACACTCTACCCAATGAATTTGGGAACTAGCAGTACAAGAGCCCTGTGGATCATCAGCAGAACAAGAGGCTCTGTTCTCATTTATATCAGCTGTACCTTATTGGCTCATTTAAAGTGCATATACTTCAATTATTTAGAAGTGGTATACATCCCTAGAATTCCCTAGAATTGCTTGCCATTCTCTTTCTACCTTACAATTAGGCACGTAAGTAAGAATAATAAAAGACAACGATCAGTGATCGATCTCCTTGCCCCAAGCACTTTATTTCTGCAGGATGTCGTGGAAGCAATTCAAACGCGTATTCGGCCTACACATACAATGAAGTGCGGTGGCCAGCCGATGAACAAGTCAGCGCTTTATCCTTCTCAAACAACTTCGGTACCAATTCGTCGACCCCGGAAGGTTATTTATGGTGAATGGCTTTCCTAGAACCTAACCGCTTTCGATAGAAAGATAAAGAACAAAGGACAGCGTTATTCATTTCCTTTTGGATGCACCAAGCAGTCCAGTCCTACCGGATGTCATGGAGGCGTTTTGAATGCGTATTTGGCCGAAACTGAAACTTGCGCCATAGCCAGCCGATGAACATATCAGCTCTTCACCCTCCCCAGACAAGTCTGGTAGCAATTCAGCGACCCCGGAAGGATGGAAGGCTTGTTTGACCTGGACGGAAAATCCGAACCAGGAACCTGGTATCGGTGCACGCGACCTACTTCGACTGAGCTCCAGGCGCCCCAAAAAAACTGAACTAGTTGGGACTGTTTTAGAAAGCTTTCAAGAGCCATTCACAAGCTTTTAATTCTAGTACCTCTAAATACGGTATTTTATTCTGAGCAATAGAATGAATATAAGCACGGAGGAACGTGATGAGAACGTGGACAGGCTCTTCTTAGCCTCTATCCAGAATTGTTGAGATTTTGAGTGCATCTCTGCATGTTTTAATTTCGAAATTCTGTCGCATCCATTGCACATCCAAAACTTGACGTTGTCAAATACAACACTATATAAGTGACGCAAAGACGTATGAAGTTCAGTATTAATTATTAGACCGGAGAACAATGTTTGGGAGTGTTGCGAAAATCAAATGTGTTTAATTTTTTAGACGTCATTTAAGCGCTACGAACCATTTAAATATTTTCACGTTGAACTCGACTGAAGCGAATAGTGCGCTGAAACAAAACTGTCAGCGACCTTTATCACGGGTAACTCTCGGATGTTGTAGTTGTATGAGTGCCAAATGGGTGCCTGCCATAAAGCTCTCGGATGCACCCGTCTTCCTCCAGCTAGGATGCCGGTTGACTAAATTGTCCAGTCGTGAAGGCTCTGATGTAGGCGAAAACGCCAAATGGGTGCCCGCCATAAAGCTCTACAACAACCAGGAAAGGTTCTTAGGCGTGTGTGTGAACGACGAAAATAAATGCCACAGTGAGAATCTCCATTCCTTAAATACTAGAAGGGCGTATGTGCCATTTTTGCGAAACCCTCGAAACATCGAAGACGCAGAAAAGAGGCAAAAACACTGCAAGGCAAGGAATCGAGCACCTGACCCTGCGCCTATGAAACACTACTATCTTTGGATTTTTTTTTATAAAATTCGCGATGTTTGGAAAGTATTGGGTTGGAAAAACTTCTGGCGGTTTTGACTGGTCCACTTCAAAGGTCATAGCTTTCTTCATACCTACCGGCTTCTGTCGAAATAAGCACCGTTCGAATCAGCACACTTTTTTCAACGCAATACTACATACATATTTTCTACTAATTTCTAGTAATTTAAGGATGGAAATTTTCGTAGTGATATTCAATCTTGCCGTTCAGGCATTCATACCCCAAAATTCTTTTCTGGTTAGCTTAGCTGAATAACCGCGTTGAGTAAGGGCAATGTCGAGTTGCCAAGATTCATGGAGTGTCGAAAGTAGAACTCTATTTCTATGTAGTTTCTTGTTCATTTTTCAAAAAAAAAGTAAATCTTGTGACACTAGAGCAATCATAGCTTCACGTTTTCATTGATAGTCGTCCTAATATAGTGGAATTTGTTCGTAGTCCAGCGTGACGAAGAATGACTATGGAAGGAGATTACTCACTTGTAATGTGGCTTTCGATCCACGACCAGCCACTGCTCGTCTATTAGAGGACTGGTGATCGAGCAGGTCTTCCCTGAATTGGGGTTGTACTATTGGTTTCAATCTACAGCCTCTAAAGAGTTCGCTTACAGATGCAGGACACATCGGGCGTCAGAAAGCGACTGTCGACATGCGGCTGTCCGGTGAAGAGCTCCTTCCCATGAGCACAGTTGCAGGTGTATCCGCCGATTCGGTTCACGCACTCAGAGTCCGGATCGCACAGAGCAAAGTGACGAGCACACTCGTCGATATCTGAGAACGAGCTACGGCTGCGAAGGTCATGGAGAATCTTCCTCTACCGAAACTACAGTTCCTTCAATGACGAAGGACATGCTAAGTTGTGTATGAGTAAGAAGAGTCACAACAAAAACAAACAAATAAATAAGCAAGAAAACTGCCCATTATGTGTTTTGTACGCTAAACAATCCTCTATGAATGATGTGTTTCTGCTTGATAATAAATTGTCATCCCTATATGTAAAGTGCCGCCTCGTGTGATGACATCTCAACCCATCCTGCTCCCACGTGAATAAATCCTCATATGGAAGAGTAGAAAAAGAATAAGAAGAAAATTTACTATTCGTATGTGATACAATTAAAAATTAGAATCAAACATCACGACAAAATAATATTATTTAAAAATTAATTAATTATTACACACATTTTTTAAATAATTTATTTAACTTAGAATGTTATTCGCTATTCTAAAGAAAATCGTTTAATAAAAATTTATATTCTATTGACTTGCTTCTCTAGAGTTTTTAGTGATTGTTTCTAAATAATTCTCTTGAAAAGGAAAGTTCCCTTTTTTTACAGAACCGCTATTCACCAAAAAGGAACGAGGTGAATTTCTCAGCGAGCAAGTACTGGGTTTTTCGGCCCGTTAGTTCTAGGCGAACTAGACTCTGCATCTCTTACCGTAGAATCCAACTGCTGGCAGAGATAAGTTGTTCAATATTGTGTTTTATCGGTGCTCCAGATGGTTCCGTCTATTACCTATTGAAGTCTTCCAAGCCCAATCGGGCTCAGTTTCAGACGCAGGTTGGTGAATCTTGCCTTTCGGGGCGATCTCAATTTCAATGAGAATTGCTTTTAGTATACTGTTTTCTAGTGAACCAGTGGATCTTTCTCCCATGAACTTCGCACCGGCAAATTCTGCTCTGATCTACTATCTCGCTTCCTGCTTTTTAAATAAATCAGCAACATTCACATTCGTAAATTCCAAGAAGACATCGGCAGATCAAGATAATTTGCATTAAAGACATTTAAGAGTAGTATTATGCATTGTTGCTGTCAATTATATGAGTGCTTTTTGAACCGTCATTATATTTCTCAGCTCGTAGCATTACTCATTGTCTTATCTCCTTATTTTCAACATTTCATACATTCTCCTCGCTCTCTCACATCTTTCAGCTTATTGATGGTATAACGGTGATCACAACGGCACAGAATCATCAACGCGCAACGCTCTTTTTCTGTCTTCTCTTCTTTTTCGTACTGCTGCGGCTATATTCATTTCCCCTCTCTCCAATTACTGGCTATGAGTTTGTTACGATCCCCAATCGTATAAACGATTCCTAAGTATTTATGATCAAAGGTTCGAAAAACACTCAGACTGCAGCATGCACATGCAGCACTGTGTTTGTCTACTGTTGTTTATTTATTTCAACTTTCTGCTTCAACTTCAATTTCAACTTTTAGAGAAGATCCTTCTGCATTACCAAAGTTTCTAAGCCTGTTGTTGAATATAAATACAGATATTTATTCGGTTAAAATGACGCGGTATTGATTTGGCAAAAAATTTAGCAAAAATCCTTCATATTATGCACTTAATTTTTTAATTTCTAAGGGAATGAAACTGTTTCGCATCCACTGAACCGCTTGAAATATGAGTTTCTCTTTTGTGGTTAACATACTGTCTACTAAAAAAAGAAAGATCTCTGATTGAGACCAGAGGTTTTCAAAGCAGTTAATTCCACATAAGCAACGAGCCAGAAGATTCTCAAAAATTATTAGAAAACGGCTTTGACAAACGAAATGAACTAGAATGAAATTAATATGCCGTTGTTATCTGGGATTTAGAGAGTACGTTTCGGATGGGACGTGTGGGCGCGTTTTTTCGCCTCGTGGCCTTCACGTAGTCTTTCTTTTATTAATGTTGATATGAAATGACGCTTAAACTTCCTCAAAGATGGAAAAATAACCTGTTATCATGTTCCTGAATTGCCAGCAACTGTGGTGTGAAGTAGAAAAAAAGGATTCATGAAATGAAGTGTTTAATTACCCAAGTTTGGGAAAAAATGTTCAGTAGCCTTTAGCGCAAGATACCTCACTGTCTAGGGGTTTCTGATCTAGAAGAAAACATTATATAGTCTGAAAAATAATCGGTGCAGTTCTAGAATGGGGGTCTGCCATGTACCCCTTCCACTAGGCAAAGCAGGCAGAGATGTCCTCTTGCAGCCATACTGTACATGATTCCGTACTTCTTGATTTCGTAAAACCATTTATATAAACTCCACGAAGTTTATGGAAAAATGAGTATGACACCACTATCTAATCTTGCGCCAAACAGTCTTACCTTCGCATGTATGCAGGCCTTTTTTGGTGATCATTTCGTATCCATTCGAACATTTGCAAGTGTAGCCAGGGTTCAGCTTTACCAGGTGACCGTTTTGGCAAGCGTTCTCAGGAAATGGAGGCTCTGGAAGGGCAGAAATATGAGCGCTCTACAGCCAATATCTCGTAGGATCTTCTGCTGAACTATTAGGTGGAAATGGAAGTTTCCGCTGTTTTCGGCGTCAAAATTCAAACGACCATAACTTCGATCAAAATAAATCTTTTCAATTAAGGTAAGAAAAATTACATCTAGCACATCTCTGCTAATAGAAGACATTGGTGAAATTTTCTAGTTTTTAGTTGTTGGGTCGGTATGTAGTGTTCATGAATTTATTTTTGTTAGTATTAGGTTGTAACGAATTGAATGGCACTGGCTCGCGCCATTTTTTTGGCGCGTCTTTACGCGTTTGATCAAGAACAAACCGTAACATGTGGCATATCATTTAGAAGCGCAAACTTTGCTCTACCGGAAGTACCAAATTTTCTATGTAAAAGTGGAAAAACTTTAGAGTTTTATTGACTTTTTTGCAGATGGACAAAAGGGTAATCCGAGGCATTGACTTGTATGAATTCAAGCTGGGCACTACAGCTAAGGAGGCGGACGAGAAGATCAACGCCGCATTCGGTCAAGGATGTTCCACAATTCGGACGGCGTATCGTTGGTATCAGAAGTTCCGGAATGGAGATGAAAGCTTGGAAGAACATGAAGGTCGTGGGATGAGGACAAGCTGAGAGATGTGGTAGAGGAGGATCCACACAAAGGTACCAGGGAGATAGCGAAGGTTCTTGGCGTCAGTCACAACACAGCTGCCCGGCATCTGAAGGAAATTGGAAAGACCAAAAAGCTGGAAAGATGGGTGCCTCACGAGCTGTCTGAGGAGCAAAGAAACCGACGATGTGAGATCTCGTCCGCTCTGCTTCTACGGAACGAAACGGACCCATTCCTTGATCGCATCGTAACCTGCGACGATTAATGGATAATGTACGACAACAGGCGACGAGCGGCACAGTGGGTGGACAGCGATGAGAGCCCCAAGGTTTTTGCGAAGCCGGAATTGCACCAAAAGAAAGTAATGGTGACAGTATGGTGGTGTTCGCTGGGAATTATTCACCACAGCTTCCTCCCTCCCGGTGAATCCATCACGGCAGAGAAGTACTGCATTGATATTGAAGAAATGATGAAAAAGTTGAAGGATATCCGGCCGGCCTTGGTAAACCGAAGGCGAGATCTCCTTCTGCACGACAATGCTCGCCCCATGTAGCACGAATGACGTTGCAGAAATTGAATGAGCTGCGCATTGAAACTCTACCACATCCTCCGTTTTCTCCCGACCTCTCCCCAACAGACTACCATTTCCTCAAGCATCTTGGCGACTTCTTGGTAGGGAAAATATTCAAATACCAACAGGATGCCGAAAGTGCCTTCGAAGATTTCGTCAATTCCAGAACTTCTGAATTTTATGCTACTGGGATAAAAAAGCTTGTGCCACGTTGGCAAAGACGTGTAGAATCAGGAGGTTTTTAATTCGATTAACAAACTTGCCTACAAACCGAGATATTTACTGTTTAAATTTACAGTGGTTCAGGGCCATTTATTTCGTTACAACCTAATAGTTGAGTCAGTATGTAGTGCTCAGGAATTTATTTATTTATTCATTACATCTCTTTTATCGCAACGGCACAAACAAGTATCTACGTGCTTTTTTGGCGAAGAGTTCGGCGTTCCTGCTAGGATTCCCTTCAATCAGAGCGGACCAGTTTCTCGTGGCTTCTTTTGTCCTTGTCCCTCTGTATCTTGCGATGTCGTCCAGCCATCTTGTTCTTGGTCTTCCTTTGCTTCGTTTTTTATCAGGAATCCAATCAGCCGCAATGCGTGCCCATGAACGTTCGCTTCAACAGAGCTTATTTGCGAACAGCCACTTCCTTTTGAGCGCATAGTGAATCCAATCCTTGAGTCCTGATCTGTGGCGAATAACTCTTGACCGTAATTTATCGCCCAAACGAACACCAAGAATTGATCTTTCAAGTCTTCGTTGTGCGGATCGTAGTCTTGTGGCAGTTTCTTTTGGCCATGACCACGTTTCGCAACCATATAGAACAGCAGGGAGCACGCAAAAATTAATGAGCTTCTTTTTCAGATGGACTTCGACGGCCTTAGAGCGAAGAAACAGTCGATATTTAAAACAGACTTTTCTTCCTGCTTGAATCCTTCTCTGAATCTCTTTTAGTGGGTTGCGTGGTTTAACAAGAGCTGTCCAAGGTAAATAAATTCGTTGACACCTTCTATAATTTCTCCGTTAGTTTGCATTACATCCCCCTCCGTGTCGGTTGTTGGTCTACCAAGGTTCATCCACTTGGTTTTCGAGTAATTCATTTTTAATCCGACTCGACCTGACATCTCTGCATCTACTGACATTGACATCTCATTTATCCTCGTACACTGTGAAATATCTCTGAAAAGGAATACAGGCGGGGAGGGGGGGGGGGTCGAGGAAGGATGCATACGAGGAAATAGCTCCGTGAAAGCGACATTCATGACAATTAAGCAAAATAAAATGATTTGTTATATAGAAATGCTACAGTTTTTACGGATGAATTCGACGATAAATTATCTTATGTTGTCGCTCGAATCGGTCGGAACTCCTTATTTGCCAGAGCAGAACAGTTTCACCAGTTTCTTAGATTTTCATCAGCATAGCCTGACCTGATCTACTAGACTGCCTACATATAGGATTCATTAATGGACTACAGCGGCAACGAATCGTCAATCACCAAAAATGATTCGGTGCAGTTCCAAGGCGGGAGGGCCACCTGGCCCTCCAATACCTTTTCATGTCTTTATAACTTTTTTCAATATTTAGGCAACTCAATTAATTCCTCCATCATTCTCCTTGACTACACATTATACATAGCTCAAATTATCATCAAACATACTACAGTAGTATCACATTACATCAGCAAAACCACATCTCTGCGTTCTTCATGATTTTTTGAAAAGGCAGATAAAAAATTCATCTCTCTGTGAGTTTCACAAGCCCTCTAGCTAGTGAGTTTTCTTAACGTCTCTGTCGCCTAATTCCAAACTCCCGCGGACTACCGTATCCGCTCAGAACCCCGTTGAGGCGCTCCTGAGGTCCGCGTGCCCGCGCACGCTATCGATCCGCGCGGGCTGTCGCGCGCCGCTGCTCGTCGGATTCGGTTCCAAAGGCCCACACACGCTTCTGCGGCCGTGGTTAAGGATGGGACCGGAACGCCGCCGGTGGCGAGCTCTGCGTCTCTGCCCTATGGTTAAGGATAGGGCCGCGGCGTTACCACAGAGGTGTGTGGGATCCTTTACTTCGGCCTATGTTATACTTCGGCGACGCTGTTGTCGGCGACGATGACAGTGTTGAGCGGGTGCTACGCGGTGCATAGAGACGAGCCTACCTCGGCATCAGTACGGCCGGCTGCATTACAGGAAGGAGCCGATAGGAGCTGCCTGAGTCTTGGATATCCAGTTCAGGCCAACATCATCAGGCCCTATTATCGTTTCGTTCTCAAGGCAACGACTATACGCTGTCTGGTACTTCTGCTGTTGTTTCCTGGTGATATTTGCAAGGGATAAATCATGCAGAGCTACTGTGAGCAGTACAGGGGGGAGACGGTGATGTGTCCTTATAATTCGTGTTGTGACCGCATGTACAAGTGCGAGGGAATCTTGTTTGGTTGGTATCAGGGATGAGCGGATTAACCGTTATCAGGTTTCCGGCAGGTTTTGGCCTATCCGTTTTGTTGTTTGTTATCCGGTGGTTTTTGGCCGGATAACGAACAACGAAATCTGGCACCTTTATGATTACTTAGTTGAATATAAGGACAATTTTAAAAATCATTTTTTGTTTTTTCCACTGATAGTCGAGATACGTTTGCAATGCTAGGTCGGTGCCTTCTCTTAGTTCTCAATGGTAGGCCAAACTATCAACCTGCTCATAGAGCGTTCTGAAATACAGAACACTGCCTTGCTCATTTATATTTGTGAGGTTTTCACCAAAATTCCTTCTAGCATAATGTACTGTTTGGAAAAAAACCTGTCGGTTAGAGGATAAACCTTCATACGAATCACTTCGTTTTAAGGATGTGCCAGATATTCTTTTCATATTCTTCTATGTACACGATCTTTTAGCTCATTGAAACTATGTTTGGCATGTGCATAACTTCCGAGTGGTGGGTGGAAAGCCAGTACTTTAATATCCTATCCCATCCTACTGTATATAAAAGCGTTAGTCTGTCTGTCCGTGAATATATCTATGTGTGTCACAAACCTGTGTGAACCAGTAAAACATGTCAAACTTGTGAAGTTGACATGTCTTGCTGGTTGATCCGCGCGTGCATGTAAAACCTGTCAAGGCTATCCTCATGTGCAGTGGATGGAAACGAACCAAAATTAGCGGGAAATGACCAGGTTGGACAAATGAGTGGAAGTATTCGAACGGACAACCACTATTGATCGACAGTATCAATTTTCGATCGGAGTTGTCATTCAACACCACGATTTAACCAATCGGGATGCGATTATGATTATGCCGGATGAGGAGACCAATATTAACCATGGTATCGATTTTTCGACCGTAGTGATCGGTTTTAGCACAAATTTGACCAGTTTGGAGTGGGAGTCACACGACAGTTTCTTTGAGAGAATTACTGCCGCTTGCAGGAAATACTCCAGTATAAAGAGATTCAGACAGTTTCTAGAACAAGATAACGGTATCGATTGACCGAATATCAATATATTATATTGATATTATATATATATATATATTATATATATATTATATATAATATATTATATATATTATATATATATTATATATATATATTATATAATATTATTATTATTATTATTATTATATTATATTATTATATATATTATTATTATATATTATATTATATTATATTATATATTATATTATTATTATTATATTGATCGACTATCAATTTTTCTGCAGATTAGACACTTCGGAGTGAAAAATAGCACTAATACGGCGGGCAGCGGACAATGCTTACGTCAATCGCTTTGAGGATCTTCCCTTACTGTGTAATAAGCAGGATTAGTTTTTTCTTCTCTAATGGGGCCGAAGGGTCAATAAACCGTCGAGTCCAAGGCGTTTTGTTTTCGGTGTTTGTGCCGAAGTTCCAACCAGACGTTTTGAGGCCGATAGGTTTACGGGTAGTTGCTGAGCAGTAGAAGCAGCTGTTGACGAGCTGCAGGTTCAATACTGGTATACGTACTTGGGCAATGACTTGCGGTGACCAGCCGATGGTCAAGTCAGTGCATTAACATTACCGTGCAATCCTGACACCCAGACTGGAAATCCGAACCAAGAACATTGAGTCGGAGTGCATGCGAAAGTCGGCGTCTTCTCAGAATGCGCTACTTCGCACCTCGAAGAAAAAACCGATAAGAAGGTTAAAAGTGGCTCATTTGACATGTGACGAGGACGATATTACAAATCCCGACCTACTATTAAAGAAAGAATGGTTTAAAATTAGTGCTAATTTTTGTTGTTTGTTCGTTATCCGTTTTTCCGTATTCGGCCATTTTTGGGAGAAATTATCCGTTATCCGTTATCCGGATTTCAAAATTTTATTATCCGCTCATCCCTGGTTGGTATACTGGTTGCTATTTTTGTTCGCTGCTTATGTTGGGGTTTGCGTCTCGTTCAATACAGCCGGGATCAGTACAGCACGCTCGTTGCTCCTACGCCACGCGAAATACGCGCGTGCCCCAAACCAGGTGCGCTCTCCAGTGCATGGGGTAAGAGGTTGCCACGAGGGGACCACTTCTGCGGTAGAGGGGCATGGCTCAATGACATCTGGGACCGATTCGCAACAATGGCGTAACATGTCAGTTAAATTTTAAAGCTAATCTGCATTTCTAAACATCAGTTCGGTTAGGCAGGATGAGAACTGGTCGAATCAACAGAACCTTATTTTTGAAGCCAGTATTAGGGTTAGATAATATGGGCAAATACTACGGCACGCTACCACAGCTAGGGTCGAACGCTCATCAAAAGGTGAGTAGTGAGTGAGTAACGTACCTTCGCAGCTGACATTATAAGACGACCATTCTCCCTTTGAGCAGACTGGTTGGACGTTTGATGAGAAGCCGTCCACACAGGTTATGCTTGCTGTTTCACCGTCATTGTAGTACGACTTTTGAAATTGACCGTACTTCACTGGATATGAGCGGCAGATGGGAGCTACAAGTAAATAGGCTGAGTAGCCGATACTATGTGGTCAAGTGTACAATTCTGAAACACCTAATTTTTACCTATGAGCTAGGAATTGTGTTGTAAATTCAGGGAAATCTTACGGCAGTGTCACATCTAAAGTGGTCGTAATCCACCACATTTAAGAGAAGTGCTGCTTAAATTGAGCATGAAGGTCTTTCAAGATTATCAATTAATCGGCAGAAATTTACCGCTTCTATGGTGCAGGACGCAAACAGAAATGTCTCACTTTGGAATTTAAAGTTGTAGTCCAGCCAATTGTAGCAGGTACCGTGTTCTTCAAGAGCGCATACCCTGAACGGATGAGACGCGGAAGACCACTTCGGAGGCCCATAGTCGACGTGGCTGAGTGGTTCCAGTGAAGGATTCTCATCCAACGTCGCATTTCTGTAGTCTTTTTCCAAAAACGGGCAGAGAGCATCTGCAAACACATAACAATTTCTTACGGATATTTCAAGTCAAAAGGTTATATTACTTTCTTAGGCCTAAAGTAACAAATAGTGGCACAAGAAAATATGACACAGTATTTTTAACGAGGTCCGGTCTAGCCTTCCATAACTTCAGGGCTGAAAAGATTGAGCAATGTCGTCACTTTCCTTTTTTTCTATCAGCACGCGCTCCATGGAAAATCAGTCGAAAGCGTATAATGTTCAAACTCCATTAGCTCATTTTTAGCTTCAACCTAACTTCAAGGAAGGTTCTATTTTAGTGCGAAATAGCAATCTTGCACATAATAAGGGAATGCTTCACTAACTGGCACAAGCGGGTAGCGGAGTCCATGAGCCGCCGGAGCAAGTTGCTTTCGAGGCAGTTCCAGGCAGCTTTCCGAAGTCACATCCGTAAAGCAGTTCAGCACCGTCGCAGTACGGGTTTTCCTCGCACGAAGAAGTTACACTGATCACATAGCCGTCATGGACTACCGGAAGAGAACAGAAGACGAGCTCACTTTCTGAAAAAGCCTCAATTCTTTGTGAAATATAGCAATTCCATGGAATACCTTTAGGTGCTGTTTTTTCGTCTTCAACATCGACATTATTGTGAAAAGTGTTTACATGTAGAAAATGAAGTGCTGGAAGACAAAGCACTAGGCTAGTGGAATACTCCCTAACCCCGTTGTTATATGAATGTCCTGCCAGTCTCGGCTAAAAATACCTCTGCAGATAGGCGGTTGTGCTGACCATTCTCCTCCGATGAGACACTCAGCCGAGCTGGGCCCTAAGGGCTCTACAGCGCCATGCTCACAGGCGTACTCTATCACACTTCCGAGGGCATTGCCTGAGGTGTACAATACTCGAACTCGAGGCGATGTCACTGGCGCTACACAATCTGAAACTTCTTCAAAATGTTTTAGTAACTTCTTAGAAACATGATTAATGTAACAGTAGTAGCACTAATAAAAATAAAAATCAATTTTAAAAGATTAAATTAAATTAATAAAATCACAGATAAATTTAAAAAGTTAGATTTTTTCTTAGGTTACCGGTACTTTCCGAGCAAATGGTTTAACTATCATTCCCACTCGTTCTCAATGGTCCACACATTCTGTAGTTCCTTTCCTCCACAATACCTGTTGGTGGGGCAGCCCCTTCTAGGCTTGGATATTTTCGATATGCAGCCTACGACAGGATTGAACGACTTCTAATAGTGGTTCTATTCAGTACTAGGACTGCGCTAGAATAGTAAGCTCTGGAAGGAAAAGGGCACGACAACCTAATCGTCCTATGTAAGATTGACCCATCCCAACCAGTATTGCGCCTCCTCTCCTTAACTACCTTCACAAAGCAGAAAGCATAAGATTCTTCACTTGAAGGAACTAAACAGGCTCTTCTCGTCGTTGTACCATTTTTCAAAAAAAATCTGAGCTCCTCTGGTTGGAGGTATAATAGAATAAGGGCAACGTTAGTTAATCTTCTCACGGAGTGCGCCACTCATTCTTTTTTAAGGGACTGGAAGCAACTTGAATGCGTATCTGACCTACATAGTGTGGTTCCCAGCAGGAGGACAGGTCTAGACGGGTGTGGCATCATTTACGTACGTTTTTCATTTTATGTGAGGTTGGCCTGGGCGGGACGCTAGCCAGAAATCCTTAGTTTGGGTGTTCAGCCGGGGCCTGAGCCAAGGGTGTTACCAAACCCTAACCCTTAAACCTTAAAAACCTAAACCTTGGCTAACTTTTTTTACCGACACCTTTCACAGTTCTCACAAATGGATTTTTTGGAGTTCGCGACCAGATATATTATGAGACTTCTAGAATTGCTGCTTGATATCATACTGTACCTCTCGAAAACTGAGCAGACAGCTGGAAGGAGGAACTTCTTTTAGAGATCAGAACATGCATGTCACGCTGTGAGTTTACTGCTCGAAAAGTACTTGGCGAGATCAGAGGCGTGGCCTGGCCATCGACTATCACCTGTAAGTAACGTCGTGTTCAACCACTGAAAATTGCTCGATTTTGTGCACTTACCGTAACTGCATCTCCGCCCATCATTACGCCGCTGAGCGTGATCGTCTGAGAACGAAATCCGTCTTCAGTCACAGGATGTAGCACCAGTCTCAGTGAGCGACGAGTACAGTCTTGCGCAGAGGGGAACCATTTCAGTGCGAATCCGCTAAGTCTCAGTGCCAGTTCCAGAGGATCTACCAAAAACAGCCTTCAGAAGGCAGGTGTAGTCCCGTAATGCAATGGAGTTAGTGCTACCCACCTTCTTTTAGAAACCGATAGCTGACGGATAGTGTTGTGTAGCTTTCCGAGGTCCATGCGTTTCGAATCTGCACGCGGACGATGTTCGAAGGAATCACTAGGAGTTCGGTTGTACCAGCCCTCTTGATGTTATAGGTGACGTCGTTGAAGTTAACGGTAATCACTGCCGTTTCTCCAATGGATCGCGGTAGTACCTGAATTGTGAACAAGCTAATGAAATTTTAAGAATTTCTAGAGTATGGCATCAGACTCGTAACCTAGATGCAATCATTAAGGGTTAGGACTCAGACATAAATGATTGGGGAAACTAGTTTTAGAGTCGAAGTTCCCTCAAGGCGTAGCGATTAGTGGTAATCGAAAGAGTGACTGCTTGCTAATCTTTAAAATTGAAGCTCAAAAGACCTTTCAGCTATTATTTGAAAAGTGTACCTGGAGCATTTCTAGACGAATTCTAACAGTTATAAACGTTATGTTACAAAGAGTTTGGACAGCATCAGATACACCGTCATCGTTACTCGTGCCGAGGATTTGTGAAATTCGTTTGTTGTTCTTCATATAGTAGCCTTTAACGGATATTACTACGGCGATTGAGCCATACACTCGAATAAAGGACAGTGGATAAAGGACTGCGTTACTCAATCCTTTTTGAGATGCTCCACGAATACTACTTTTACGGGATGCATGGAGGCGATTTGAATGCGTACTTGGCCTTTCAACGACTTGCAGCGAACAGCCGATGAAAAAGTCAGCTCTTTATCTTCCCCAAGTCACAAGTCCATTTCGCCGACCTTGGAGGGATGGAAGGCGTGGTTGGCTTATCCGAACCAAGAACAGGTATCGGATGCAGGTGACAGTCGACACTCCTGCGCTACAGGTGCCTCGTGAAAGACATATTTAGAGGGGAAGAACTTGAGAACACGTCTCATCTCAGCAAATATACTGCCTAAATCCCAGATAACAAAGGTGTACTAATTAAAGTATCTTTTCAAATAAAATCTTTAATTGTAACTTTTTAGGGTCTGATAAAGCAGAGGAGAGAAAGTTGGTCCCAATTAAAAAGCTGAAGTAAGCCTCAATCAGCATAAGACAAATAAGACAAGAACAGCCGACAGTTATCATGCCACGACTCATTCAATACCGAACGTGAGCATTCTCTAGCTTCCCCACACCCCTTTTTGAGGTTTCATCTGAGAGCTGCGGATTCTATGACAAATCTATGGTTAATATATGCTTCGTAAGATATTGTATCTCAAGTCGATTCTTAACGAATTTCTCAAGGTATGGTCCTGGATGGACTCCTACTAATGCAATCGGAGGTGGCGCAGGACTTCCATTTATTCGATACAAGGTTTCTGGTTTGGATTTCCCTCCCTGACCAACTAAGCGTTCCATCGTACACTCGGGGTCGATGAATTATAACCAGTCTTGTCTGGAAAGGAGGAAACATTGACCTGACAACGGTTTTTAATTGCAGGTCACTGTATAGGCTAAAAATGCCTTCAAATAAATAAATAAATAAATAAAGGGAAAAAGAAAAACAAGAAGAATGCATCTGAATGGTACGACACTTTCATTTTCATTTCTGACTTTCACTTCTCTACATATTTCTTGTTCGATAATGTCTGGTAAGAAGCCTGATAAGAAATCGAGAAATTCCGCAATTCCACGACGTTTTCTCCAGAAGGCGCTTATGAAGCAGAGGGCCCATGCGCAATAAAAGGGGGCTCCTGTTTGGGTTATGTGTTCTCCTTCGCAGACGCCAAGAAGAGCACAGACCGGGAAAGGGAAGGAACTCTAGGGGCCGGATTCATCAACGATTTACAGATTTGACAGAGAAATTACAGCTGAAACTCCTGAAAAATGCGAACTAACGCGAGTTACAACAAGCGATATGGTGAAATGTTGGCGTTATAAGGATTTTTCACTGTAATTCCTCTGTCAAATCTCTGTAAGTCGATGATGAATCCGGTCCCAGAATGTGGCCAAAATTTAGCATAGATGTGGTAGGTGGATCACATCCTAGGCTACTTTGTATGGGCACGGACCCTCTGCTTCATAAGTACCCACTTCTCTATATATTTCTCATACGACAAGGTCTGATAAGAAGCCTGATAAAAATCGAGAAATTCCGCAATTCCACGTTGTTTTCTCCAGAAGGTTAACGTGACACTTCGAAAACTGTTAGTTAAATAGGGAGCATTGAAGAAAGCAGGAGTGTCTTCCACAATAGGCGCAGTTGCAGTTGCCTTGTGCTTTGTACAGGAGCGTTTTCCTAGCAAAGCAGAATTCTAGGACGAGCGAACGCACCTCCAGCACGGTGTAGACCGTCTTGTCAGGGTGCTGAATCACGTACACACAGTCCATGTTCTCAAGCCATGACTCGTAGATGAAACCGTTGGCATTCAAGCGGCAAACGTCACTTGGCGCTGAATTCAAAGATATGAATTCCTTGGCTCAACAGAGGGATAGATATCTTTTCATCAAATCCTTTATTACTTCACACGAAAACTTAACATTTTCTGATTCTATATAATTTCATTGAGTTTGGTAAAGATTTGTCTAAGTTAAAAAATTTCATTCAACAATTATTTTAGTTTCAACTTTAAAAGAAGATCGCTAGTGGTACTCTAATGCACGAAGTGACACCTTCATGGATTCGGTGAGCTGGAAGTGAGGTAAGTAAGAAATTGAAGTAAATAGGAACTTCAAACATATATTGACAGCTTTTGCAAATTAAAGTCTTTCTGAAGAGCCTAACCTTTGCTGAAATAGTGCAGTCGGAATCCTCTGGCAGTTCCTCCACCACCGCTGGAAAACACCATTCGTATTCGAGTAGATTTAGTGTCGTAGGAGAGTGGATAGCCCTCATTCTTCAACGAAAATGAGTCCACTGGCGAATCTCCTTCCAATGTTACTGTATCTTCCGGGAGAAGATCGACATCTTCTATCTGGAAACGCCGATGTTGTGATGAACAATGGCAGAACTCTTTGAGAGCACGTACGTTAATGACGAGGATCTCTCCAGGTTGAGCGATGATGTCCCAGCGGCAGAAAGTCCTGGGTGGGTAGCTCCCTGGATAGCTCGGTGAGTTCACGGTGCCTTTCCGCGTGTTGAGAACAACGTCCTGGCAGTCGCTTAGAGAAAGCGATGAGTAGGTTCTGCCCTTAACGCATTAATATATACCAGGTTCACATTATACTGGACACCTTTCAAATCGAATTTGGACAGTTTTCACCTCAAATTGGACACTTTTCGAATAGAAATGGAATCTCTTTCAAGACAGACATTCACGCTTTTAACATCAAACTGAACATCTTTTAAATCAAAACGAGCTTTTCAACATTAAAATAGAAATTATTTAGGACAGTTACGATAATTTTTTGTTTAAGGAAAATTAGCAATTATTCAGTGTATTGGAAAACAGAGATTGCTCCGTACACTCGACTAAAACGTTGCGGTTTTTATTCGGTTGACGGCGAAAATTCTGTTTCTGCGGAATAACACAGATGTAAACAATACAAAAAGCTGTAGGAACGAATATATATAGGCTCACATCGCTGCTTAGTAAGCAACATTCAACAAAACAAAAATCATATCGATCTGAGGGAGTGCATGTCTCGATCTCTATTTTCAGTAAAGTAGTAAAACAAAATTAGTCATAGAAACCTACATCTCCTCACATCAAGTGAGTAGCATTTGCACCTACAATCATATAAAACGCAGCGAGTTAGAAGACAAGTGCATGAAGCGATCTCTATTTTAAATGGACTAAATGATTGCTGCCTCTCTGTGTTTTAAAGTAAATATTAATCCAATATTTTTCTTAAAGTGAAATTGAAAAAAAATTCGAACGGCGTGTTTACTTACTAGGGCAGGTAATTTTTAAAAGTTTGAATAAAGTCACTGTAATTTTTTCATAAACAAAAAGTTCTTGAACTTTCTCAAAGGATCTCTAAAATGATCTCTAAAAAACTCGTTTTAATTTAGAAAATGTTTAAACTGATCTCAAAAGGTTTAAGCTTGCATGAAAGAGCGTCGAATTTGCTTTGAAAAATGCCTAGTTTGGTTTAAAAATTTTCTAATTCGATTTGAAAAGTATCCAATTAGATTTCAGAAGGGTCCAGCTAGGTTTTAAAAATATGCAATTCGTTTATTTTTTTGTTTGAAAATTAAATTTGAACTCGAATCGGTTTTTAAGTCTCAAGTGGCTGTTATAGAGATTGTCAGCTGTTATAACATTTTTTGCGATCAAAACTTAGCGCCAGGCGGGACTCGAAACGGCACCTCCTGCTGACCGGACGGGGATCATCTCTCGATATACGGTTGGGTGCTGATGAGTTCCACGAGGTGTGGATGTTGCATTCGATCAAACAGCGCCGGTGGTGTAAAGGCGTAGGGCAGATGGAGTGGTTCGGGTCCCGTCTTGTGTTAGATTTTTCTACCGCAACAAACACTGTACAATTCGATTTGGAAGGTGTGCAATTTGACGTGAAAATGGTATATACGGCTTCAGGGATTTCTGGGCATTGCCACTCACTGGTGTTGCAATTAGTCCTGCTACTGGTAGCGTCCTCTCGTCCGAGCTGTCTCCACAGTCGTCTACGCCGTCTCGAACAGCGCTCCTTGGGATGCAGCGAGAATTGTCCAAGCAGCGGAACTCATCTGAAAACTGCGCTTCCGCCTCATGCGCAGAGCAAAAAGCTGCTGGAGACCCACCATCCATGCAGGCGAACGTCTCACAGAGCGTCGCCAGCGGCGTGGAGCAGTTGAGCAGTCGCCAGCCGACGCTCGTCTCCGCGGTCAGGTCGAGTGCAACGCACTTGTCCAGCGGATCCTCCCATGACGGTTGATCCGGCGCCCAAATAGGGTTGTAGATGGTGGTATCGGTGAACTCCCAGCCCACTTGCAGTCTTGTTGCGGTTTCAGATTCTCGAAGGCCTGAAGAGCAAAAGAATAGGTTCCATGGGAGAAATTGGTGGAATTCCCTAAATTTTTCAACTAACATTTTTTTATTTCGGACGGCCTACGAATTTTCCGAAACTTTATGTTTAAAAAAAAACAGCTTTGGTGAGCTGAAAAAGCTAAAATTTGGGCAAAATGAGAATTCCCAGCTGAGCAACTAGTGAAAAATAGAAATTAAACATAATACCGCAACAAAACAAAAGCGGCACCGAAGAAGACGAAGCCATGCAAGGCGACAGGACAGGATGATCTGGCAGCCGATGTTTGGAAGTCGAAACTCTGGTATTCTGCTAAGTGGTTGGATGAGTTTTTCAACCAGGTAGTAAAGGAGAACAAAGTACCGGAGTGTTGGCACAACAGTACGACGATTCCGATTTGGAAGAGGAAGGGCGGTTCTGCAGACTGCTCGATTTGCTTGCTGAATTACCGTCCGATTCGCTTGCTTTCGCACAGCATGAAGATCTTCGAGCGAATCCTCGACAGACGAATTCGTGAAATCGTAAAGCTCTCCGACAACCAGTGCGGCTTCGTATGTAGCTGGTTGTGGAAGGGAGGGGGACGTTCTGCCTGAAAGCGGCGCGGGCAAAGACGCCGGACAGTGCCTGCGGAGCCAATTAGCGTCGACTCGCGCGGTGACACCCGCCGCTTCGCGCTGAGCCAGACAGCCCTCGCCGCGGAGGCGATGCTGACCCAGCCAACTACGGGAGGCTGTAGGTCGACCAGATTTGGTGTGATTACAATCGATAGAGGGATAAGAGGCTCAGACGGCTTGCATTGGCAGTCCAGAAATTGGGATTGATCTGAACCCTACATCTCCTTCATTAGAATTGCGAGCTCTATCGAATGAGCCAGGAAAGAATCTTGCCTCGTTAACTGTTCCTACAATTTTTTTAGGCGCTGTGTAACTTCCGCCAAATATCAGTTTTTATTTATATCAGAATTAACTGCGAGGCATACTTCCAGGCTGAAATTGCGCGAGGAATATAATTAGAAAGACGGGAGATATTCTAAGAGCACCCCAAGTGCTCAACCTTTTTGAAAACGACATTTTGATCCTTCAGTACGTACAGCACGTTTCCAGTTTGAAATTGCACGGAGTTCAAATTGATAGTCGGTAGACCTCCTAAGAACACCGAAGTACTCCAGTTTTTCAAGGAATTTCATGAGTGTTTCCTAACTCGTTAATTGGTGGAGGTGTGTGTAGTTAATTGGTGGCTATGTAGGTACATTGCCTGAGGGGCGCGAGGTCAAAATGCTGCTAGAAATCACAAACGACTGGACGAGCAATTTAAAGAATTGTGTGATGAAGTTTATTCTCCGTGAACATTAGATTTGATGAATCACCTATCCAGTCTTACCGTTAGTCTCGATATGTATTGTGTGTGCATTATGAAGATGCGTTTAAAAAAATCAGTTACAAAATGTTAAAAAGATGTCGTGTTGAAACTAACGCTTTAAACTTCCTTTTAAAGATCTCTCGTCTATTTAATTGAATCCTCGTGCAATTTTAGCCTGGAAGCATGCCTCACATTTAATCCTGATAGATGTGAATAAAGACCGATATTTAGCGAAAAATAAACAGCGCCTGAAAAAAATCGAAAAAAAAACGCTTTAATGGTTTTTGATTCTTTTCTGGATATTCGACAGAGCCAGAAATTCTAGTACAGAAGATAGCACGGTTTACATCAGTAGTATGGAAGCATGCCTCACAATTAATTTTGATATAAATAAGCACTGATATTTAACGAAAATAAACGCATAAAAGCCACCTTAAGAGTTATTTAGCCAGGATAATTTCTAGCTCATTCGATAGAGATCGAAATTCTAATAAAGGAGATGGTAGTGCCCACATCAGTAGCCTGGAAGCATGCCTCGTATTTAATTCTGATATAAATAAAAACAGATATTTAACGAAAGTTACACAGCGCCTGAAAAAATTGTAGGAAGGGTTAATGAGGCAAGATTCTTTCCTGGCTCACACCAAATCTGGTCGACCTATAGGCTCCCATGGTCGGCTAGGCCACCATCGCCTCCGCGGCGAGGGCTGTTTGGCTGAGTGCGAAGCGGCGGGTGTCACCGCGCGAGTCGACGCTAATTGGCTCCGCAGACACTGTCCCGCGTCTTTGCCCGAGCCGTTTTCAGGCAGAACGCCCCTCACCCGTTGTGGAACCATTGATGCTATACACGCAGCCCGCCTCCTGGGGCCGGATTCATCAACAATTAAACACGTGGGTACGAGGGGTATAAGGGGCAGAGATAAGATAAGAGTCAGATAGAGATAAGGCAGGAGTCAGAGACGCAGGCTTCATCGTGTGTATCTCTACCCCTATACCCGTTGATGAATCCGGCCCCTGGTGGAGAAGCATCTCGAGAAACAGAAGCCGGTGCACATCGCCTTTCTCGACTTGATATGGTGCGCCTTGCGACATCATGGAGTTCCTGAAGAGCTCATAGATTGGGTGCGAATGCTCCACTCTTCCCCAAAGAATAGAGGGCAAGCTGCAGTTGGAACTTGAGTGGAGTTTCCCATCTCTGTTGTTGCGCTTTCTCCACTCCACTTTGTTGTCGTCATGGATTCTATTACGAGAGATCTCCAGAAGCCTGTCCCCTGGACATTGCTCTATGCTGATGACGTGATGCTCGCTTGCGAAGATAAAGATGATCTCGAGCGGCAGGTGTAAGCTTGGTGTGACCGCCTGACGATGTTTGGAATCAAATTGAACGTCAAGGAGACCGAGTACCTAACGACTGACGCAAACGAGTCCGGCTCCATTGAGATTAACGGCACTGAGCTTGCACGCACTTCGGTGTTTGAATACCTGGGATCAGCAATAGCGTCTAACGGCGACCTCATGGTTGAAGTGAACTTACGCGTGAGCGCAGCTTGGTCCAAGTGACGTTCGCTGACTGGCGTGCTCGGCGATAGGAAGAGCACGCCAGTCAGCGTGCTATTCCTATCGCAGAGCACCTGAAGTCGAAGATCTACAGAGCAGTCGTCCGGCCAGTAGCGATGTATGGCGCTGAGTACTGGCCTGCGACTGAGGAAGTTGAGACGCGCCTCAGCGTCATGGAGACGAAGATGCTGTGCTGGACGGCTGGAGTCACCCGCATGGACCGCATCCGAAACGATGCCATTCGGCAGAAGTTCGGTGTCGCGCTGATAGCCGACAAGATGCGCGAAGCTAGCTTACGATGGTACGACCATGTTCTGCGTGGAAAGGAAGACAGTGTCCGCAAGATAGGCTCGAGTTGGAAGTGTCAGGAAAGCGGCCTAGAGGACGCCAGAAGCAGCGTTGGTCCGGAACGTTACACATGGAGATGAAACTAACTGGCGTCCACCCTGATGAAGCGCAATATCGAGAAAGGTGGCGTCAAAACACCAGAGAAGCGGACCCCGCGACGAAGCGGGACAAACGCTGAAGAAGAAGAAGAAGAAGAAGAATACCGCAACAGTAGGCAACACATGTCCTTAGCTGCGTAACGATGATAAAATCTGAGTGGACGACAAAGATCCCATTAAAGAATGAAGGATAGAGAACGCGTTATTCGATCTCCTTTGGGAAGCGCCACGCATTCTGCATACATGGATGTCATGTCTCAGAGCTTGGTGCTGTAATCTTCACACCTATACATTTCGACGTGACCCGTAGTGATATTTCTGAGGCTCTGGATATGCATCAGCACAACTGATTGGTAGTTTAGTTTCCTTCTATAACTCTAAACCGCATTTGACGGCAAACGTTGTGCCAAAATTGCAAAAAAAAAAATAATGAAAATAGTGGCACTCTTTAAAAAACTTGAATTGCTTTATATGACAAAAACTGGGAGTAAAGAGGAGAGCAAAAATAATGGTGAAGTAAATAATACCTTACAGAGAATCCGTTGAGAAAATCTTACCTGTCCAGTAGACAGCCGAAGGTAGTAAATTTAATAGAGATCTAGCGATTAACCAGTTCTGAATTCTGCCTCCATGACTGTGTTTGAATCTGAAAGAAGTCGCTATTACCTGACAAAGCTCTTAAAATTTATAAAAAATATGGGCATAAAACTAGCCTCTCTATGCGTTTTTTACATAATATAAATAAAAGGATAAAAGGCGGTGTTACCCAATCTCTTTTGGGATATGCCATGCATTCAACTTCTATGTGAGAGGATTTGAATGCGCAATTGGCCATACAATGACTTGCGGTGAAGATGTCAGTGCTTTATGTTTCCAGACAAGTCGGGTATCAGTTTGGCGACCCTGAACTTCTGATTCTACGGGATATCGTGGAGGCAATTCGGACGCGTATTTAGCTTGTATCATGATTTGCCGCCGCCAGCCGATGAACAAGCCTTTATCCTTCCCAAACGAGTCTGGTACCGATTCACCGACCCCGGAGGGATGGAACGCTTGGCCTGGACGGGAAATCCGAACCAGGAGCCTGGTATCGAGTGCACGCGACAGTAGGCCCTCTTTCGACTGCACTACACGCGCCCTGTTACATACTACTAATACCATTGTTATGACCTATACTACATCACACTCCCTTCTCCTTAATAGATAGGCAACTGTTGACAGTCAAAAAGCAAGAACGGCTCGAGAAAAAACACGATACAATTGAGATTAGGTATGTGGCATTCCTGATTTTTTACTTTATGGTTCTTTTCTTGCACTTCTACCAAATAGCTCGTTTTAGTGTAAAGCCATCGACAATGGTAAAAACAACAAAAGTTTAAAGAAATATTTTATTGGGTATTTGAAAAAGAAAATACGGGTATCCGTTTTAATGTAAGCAAAAGAAGACGGTCTACAAGCATATTCTGAATCTCAATAATTAGAAATCTGTTGTGACACAGAACTATGCGACTCACACATAGCTGCGGCACATCTGATTCGCGTCGGTCCATGTTTGGTTCCGTAGGAGAAAAGCGAAGAAACAGGAGGTTCCAGCCTGCTTCCAACCTGTAACGAACACTGAGATGAGTCGTGAGTTAAATGGATTTTCGCTCAGAGAGTAACCATTGTTCGTCAGTCCAGTTTTGGGATGTGCCGTGCATTCCTCGGATACGAGCTTAAGAGATGGAATTAGCGTGAATCTGGCCTGCACAATAACCCGAAGTGGACAGCCAAAGGTCAGAGTTCTTTCAACTCATTTTAGACAAACTTATTAATATTACACTTAGACGTTTTTGGAGGGGAAGAAGCATGGTCTTCCTAGAAGCGAAATGATTTTAAAACTACAGTGCGTTTCAAAAGTATGTATCCACGCCATAATTCGCCCATTTCTCGCTGCGCATTCATTTCTGCAAACCAACCAGTAGATTCGATTTAGGAGAAAATAGGTAGGCGCTTAATTTTAGAATTTTTTTCGTCTCACACGAGAAACAGCCTTTTTTGAAAAAATACTGAGTGCGCTGCTAACAGCTGTATACTGAGTGCATGGAAGAACCCTCGCTTCCAGACAAATGCCACACTTCCCTATTTACGAGAGCCACGAAACAAAAGACCAAATAAAATCCATAAGTCTTGCACCATTTTTCTAGTTTGTACGAGTGGAATAACTAGATGAATAGCAGAAATAATTAAGTGAAAGGTCTAGCGCGAAACTCGATTCTAGAACAACTCTGCAGCGTCGCCTGTTCAGCATGTGGGGAACACCGACTCCTAATAGATTTTAACGAAAATAACAAAAATAGAGCCTATCCTAGCCAGGAGAAAGTAAAGCGGTTCCGCTTGACAGGTTCTTTCCATGGGAACTCCACTGGTCAATGTATTACGAAAGGGGAGGTTTAGTATGACCTGAAATGGCGACTCAGTTGCTACTTTGGGGTTCTTCTCTCCTGGCATGGATAAATCCGAAAAAAGACTATAACTGAAAGCGTCCTAGCTTCTGGCTGCATAGATTACCTGAATCGCCCAACTCGCAAGTGAACTTGACGTTACCGACAGTCCAGCTGTATGGGTATGGATCGGACTTCACCAGCCACACACACAGCAAGATCACAGTGGCTCGCATCCACTGTGATCGGGAAACACTTCTATAGAACGGATGAGGTTTCAGATCTGCAACGCATAGTGCTCACGTGTCTCCGAGAGAAGGAATGAGCATTCAGAATACGAACACGGTGAACAAAGTACTATGGAAGGGGCTGTTTGATGGAGAGGTTGACTGAGAGACAGTAACGAACTTTGGAAGAACATGCCATAAACAAGAGAAAATCAATAGATAAGAACATTATGAAACACTGGCCACCACACCCTGCCTGCTCCACAAAAAGTGCGTAAAATTGGTAGCACCCCACAGATGCCAATAACATGAGGAATACGCCACGAGGCAGTGCGAAAATGGAGCAGCAGTAATGTAACAGTGCAGCACCACTTCTGGAGTGTACTGTTAAGGAAGAACCTTCTGAATTCCACATTTGCGGGTGGAATCGATTTCGAGAAATCGATAAGCCGTCAGGAATGCCGCTTTAGCACCTTCGAAGGAGACTCTTCGATAAGAGAAACCAAATTAGTGTTGCGAGTCATCCACGATTTGAGACAGGAACTCTGTGTGTAGTAGGTAATGGGCAACTCTAAAATCAAAAAAATCTCAATCAAAATCTTAAGCATAATTTTTTATACAAATACAAGTTTTCATATAATTTTTTATATGTATTTCAGTACCCTTCCAGGGGTTTCCAGGGAGCCGCTGGGACCGAGGTTGCTAGTGACCACTAGCACATCTACCAAAGCAACACCTTTCCGCTTTATCGTCATCAAATGATAAGGCATCTTTATTTATTTAACACCAAACCTAATCACCTTCATTACCTTCATTACCAAAGTGTTGAGATTTTCATTCTATGAATAAAGTTGCTTGCCTCTCTCAAAGCTTCACTCTTGAAATGCATCTTAAAGCTGAGGTTTACCTCAAGTAAAGAGCATTCTGTCTTGAACAACGCGTCATGAAGAAGTGCGAGAGGCAAATTGATTTTTTTGAAAAATGGAAGCTGTACAAAACTCAAAGATTGAGGTCACAGAAGCAGAGCACACGACCTGGGGTTGAAGTCGTTCGTTGAAGGTATGTCTTGGCTATTCGCACAGCACAAGGTCAGCGAAAAGAACCCTAAGA
Source organism: Heligmosomoides polygyrus polygyrus (assembly GCA_947396885.1). Classification (NCBI taxonomy): domain Eukaryota; kingdom Metazoa; phylum Nematoda; class Chromadorea; order Rhabditida; family Heligmosomidae; genus Heligmosomoides; species Heligmosomoides polygyrus. Next base: position 22,811,077 of record OX377205.1, on the reverse strand, counting down.
AAAACACAGATGCAGCTTGCAGGTGAAGGCGTTCGAGAGGGCGTGTCGCTGGGAGCGTTTCGAGTGTCTGAGCCACTTGTGACCGTTGTTATCTGTCCGAGCAAACAGCGGAATCAGCACGCGAATCGACGACGCGCAGAGATTCTGGAGACGTTTTTTCGCGCATTACTCGAGAGCTTCGAATTCAGCGACTGGTCATCGTCTGTCTGACTGGAGAAGGTTGCACGGCTCTAAACTACCAAAGAAAGGCCTCGGAATCCCGTCTATTGAATAAGAAGCTGAATGGAACGTTCAACTGGTCAAATCCCCACATGTTGATTGCTGAGCCACTTGTATAGAAAAAATTCCTTCATTAAAGTAATAGGTGTACTGGTGACATCTTCTTCATCCAACATATTACATATTTTGGAATACCTTTGCTCATAATTTCCTGAATTGAGAGCGAAAATAACTACAAAAGGATCTAAAGTGTTAGAATTTGTTAAGATTCTAGAAGAGGTTCGCACTCGTCTAGTCGCTTTTTCAGACAATAAAAAACCAATTTATTTTGAAAAGTAAGTATATGATATAATAAGAATTCAAAAAATAACCTGCTTCTGTTCCTGTTGCTGATTCTGTTATCATGTTATATTACGTTAAGCTTTTTATGGAAGTTTAGCAAGGATTCCGTCTTCCAGGAAGACGAAAGCAATGAGCAATCAGAAGGCGTTCTTGTACTGATGGTGAGTTTGGGACATTATAAGCCAGAAGCAACGCAAGAAAGCATAAAGGCGATGCCGCAAATACTCTCATAATCTATTTTTATTATAGTATTTATTGAGCGGCCTCAATAAATACTGATCCAATTTACAACCTCGTTCGGCACAGAAGTAATCGAATTCCGTGGTTTTACGAAGAGAGAACTTGGAAAATACTCTCATAATTTTTGTTTGTCAGAAAAAGGTCTCAGATGTATGTCTGATCAGGAAAAAGAGATAGTACTGCGAGAGCCTCCATACTTGAAGCGGTAGAAAATTGTGACCTGAGATCGATGATTTCTGTATGTGCTCCGCATATCCGATGTCTGGAAGGTAACATCTCGGCAGTTTCAAGGACTTTACAAAAATTACGTTACAAAATAAAATAAAACATACTCGTCTATTCCTTGAGGGGCAGACATTCTCGGAATGGTATCCGTTTTCGCCATTCGGACACACGTCTGACTAGGAGACTCTCAACAGTAGGTGCCCGAGTGTTGTATATGGGCAGAATCGCCTCTCTGGGGGAAACAACAAAACGCAAATATCTCTACCCCATTACAACTCTGCACAGAGTTAGGGACGACGGAAGTTGGGCCGTTGGAGACGCTGGCCCTATGCCTGCAGGCGGAGGCCGGGCTCAAGTTGGCTGGACAGCAACCATGGTGAGTACGCCGCTACTCTGCCCACTGCGTCAGCGCCGCTCGCTCGTCATCGCTATTTCACCCAACTTGAGCCCGTCCTCCGCGTGCAGGCTGAAGATTAACGTTGCCAACGGCCCAATTTCCGTCGTCCCTAACTCTGTGCAGAGTTGAAATGGGGAAGAGATATTTGCACTCCATTGTTTACCAGAGAGAGGCGATTCTGCCCATATACAACACTTGGGCCGTTCCGACCTGATGTTCAGATAGTCTCCTGGTGAGACCCTTCTCTGGTTATTGTTTCATACCTTCGTTTCAGGACATAAAATTGGAAAAAGCGGTCGATTCATGTTTGAGCAGCCCGTGTAGTTGAAACGTTTATATGTGCTTAGTGGGCGCGTGGAGCGCAGTCGGAGGAGGCACCGGCTGTCGCCTGCACCCGATACCAGGTTCCTGGTTCGAATTTCCCGAACAAGCCAACCAAGCCCTCCATCCCTCCAGGGTCGGTGAATTGGTACCAGACTTGTCTGGGAAGGATAAAGCACTGACTTCTTCATCGGCTGGCCACCGCAAGTCATTGTATGGTCAAATACGCATTCAACACGCCTCCACGACATCCCGTAGAAGTAGAATGTGTGGCGCATCCCAAGGAGGATTGAATAACGCGGTCCTTTATCCTTATCCTTTATCCTTATAAGTGCTTAGTGTTCTTTCCGAACGTCCGTTCTATTTCAGTACCCATTCAATCTTAGGAATTACATAGAATACATCAAGACGTGCTTGTATTCGGTTGTTAATTATTAAATGTCGGATTCTATCATGGTTAAGACCCAGGGTTGATGTTTCGGTTAGAAACGCTTCTACGATTCTGAATTTTCCTTTGTTTTGAAGGTGGATTCTTACACTTTCGATCGCTTATTTTGCTTTTTAGCAATATCTCAAAATGTCGGTTTCAGAGCAGTTTTTCGAGATCATGGAAAAGTCAAAAATTCGTGTTCTTTTTAAATATGAGTTCCGCTGTGAGCAGGCGTCGTAGGCGGTCCGGAACATGAACGAGGTTTTCGGCTAGGATTTGGCTAGCGAACACATAGTACGTCAATGGTTCGAGGAGTTTCGATCTAACTTTGATTTTGAAAAATTGGCTTTTAATTTTAAAAATGAACCACGCGGGAAACCTGTGTCCAAGGTGTATAACGATGAATTGCGATGAAAGCTATAGTGGAAGAAAAAATCAATTCAGTTCTCAAGTGAGTTTAGAGAACGCCTTCTGCGATTTCATCGCGGTCTTACTTCTGGTTAGACCTAACCAAATTCTGCTGATGCACTCGGTGGCGGCTCTTCTTTCTCCTCCAAGCCGCGTGCGGTCGCGTCGTATCGACGTGGCCATTTTCGATATCCACCGACACCACGGTCAGTCGATATGTAGGAGGGTCGTTAAGCGGTCGATGACGGATCGCGGCTCTTCCACCGCCGCTACAGATGAGCCCTAGGAGACGGGAGCTGTTCTCGCACGAGCAGCTTGGACGCACCACCCCCTGGAGTCCCTTACCTAGCCTGTCTCTGCGCTCGAAGAGCGCAGAACCCAGCCGCCGACTCCCACTGGGAAACGAAAGTAATTTTCATACGAGGAGCTTGGTGGCACACACCCTGGAGTCCCTTCGCTAGCCTGGTTCTGCGCCGACTATTACTGGGCGACGAAAACGTGCTCCAATGACAACGGCTCGGATGGCATGATCGGGCGCTGCCACTTTGCCACGTTAGCGCCTGGTTAGGTCTAATGGCTATCTTTCATCGCTTGTCGTCCTCTAGGCTTCTAGGTTTCTGACATGGACAAGCTACCGTTAAGATCGCAGAGATGTGTTGATTGTTTAGGCACATATTTCAATTGAGATTGTCTACTGTTTGAAAAATAATAATTCAAAATTCTGACTTAAAATCGGCCATTTCCTACTTAATAACCTAGTAATACCATGCGGAGCGATACTGTTAATAAAGAGAAAGAAAAAAGAAGTAGTGAGGAAAGCAAAATAAAATTTTGCGTTTTTACTGCACGCCCATGTAACAATAAAAGTTGGATCTCCACAGCTTAGTGCGATCCAACTTTTATTGTTGGGGTTAATTTATTGCTGACAGCTGCTCAGATGGAGGGATAGCTGATGTCTTTTGGTATATTCTTACAAGCGTTCATTCTATGATAGCACTCTCTGCTATTAAAAATTCGTCTACCTGAGATCGCGTGGATGCGCCTATACTTACGATGCATGAGAAATACAAGACGCAGATTTTGCAATCCAATTCCTTAAAACATGAAACCGAAGGTTGAGCAATATTTTTAAAATTATTATTCATTAGTTGGCATGGTGATTATATTATGTTTATTGGGAATTTTAATAAAATTTTAATTGTGCTAAAGTTGACGGATTGATATTTTTCAAAAAAAAAAGACTAAAATTGTTGATTCTCTGGTCGCCACGGTTGTAACTTCGGTTTTGTGATTATGAAGCTCGATTTATTCAGTTCTGCGCTGACAACGCTTCTGACTCCGAGTCATTCAAGTCTACGAACAACAATGTTGCAAATCTTGTACAAGAACATAAATATAGACCTTACATAAGGTACCGCAAAGGCCATTCTATTTCACGGCCAAATCGCCTAATTGCAACTCCCTGACACCTACTCGCATTACCTTGCGGATCCCAGGTCTATGGTAAGTTGAGTTTGTTGTATAAGATCTGTATCATTCCTATTTTCAACAGAGTATTTGAGTCGAGCTTCATAACTGCGGAACTGAAGTTCCAGAGAGCCATGTAGTTCCGCGTGACATTACCGAATATTCAGTTGCAGGCGAAAGTGCATCATTCAATTGCGATTACACGCCTTCCCCACAGCGATGACTCATAGTCATTCGGGTGCAGCGACGTTCTTAATGTGCTATCTCTTACTCATCGCTCCTGAACACATAAAGTGGTTCCGCTCATGTCACAGGCAGAAGAAGACGGATTTCGAATGTGACGTTTCGTGGCAGTTGAACAGCATTAGCCGTTAATCCAGAAGACGTCTTTACTCTATCCGGCTCTTTTAACACTTTTAATCGGATCTGTCTTAGTCGGGAGGGGATGGCGCTACAGAGACTGTTTTCCCAGCACTCCACGGCAAATTACCACATTCTTTGAGCTCACATGAGAGCTACTGTATCATTTAGTAGCAGCTTAAGTACTGGGACAAACTCGGGAAAAGATATGGGAAAGAAGACCAAATCACATGCCGCCCCGACTAGGGGCATGTGATTTGGTCTCTCTCATACTCTTTTCTGAATTCTCATATACTAATCAAAGCGTAACAAACTTATGTGCGGCCAATAGCTGAATGCGGCACCTCAGTGTTCTACCCCTATCGGAAAAAGGACATTGCAGTGTTGGAGAATGTCCAGGAAGCACCAGGAAGCTAGCGTTGCGCTGCAACTGCAGTGAAATCCATTATAGTCACATTCCTAACGGCAAGGAAAGGCGTACGGCTTACGGCTAGTCTTGCCCGGACTAGAGTATAGGCGGATAAAGTATGACCTCTTATTGGCTTTTAAAGTCTTTACCGTTTTGACCTCCATCAACTCTCAAAACTTCTTTACCACAAGCCAATCTATTAGGTTGTAACGAATTAAATGGCACTGGCTCGCGCCATTTTTTGGCGCGTCTTTACGCGTTTGATCAAGAACAAACCGTAACATGTGGCACATCATTTGGAAGCGCAAACTTTGCTCTACCGCTGAGTACCAAATTTTCTATGTAAAAGTGGGAAAACTTTAGAGTTTTATTGACTTTTTTGCAGATGGACAGAAGGGTAATCCGAGGCATTTACTTGTATGAATTCAAGCTGGGCATTACAGCTAAGGAGGCGGACGAAAAGATCAACGCCGCATTCGGTCAAGGATGTTCCACAATTCGGACGGCGTATCGTTGGTATCAGAAGTTCCGGAATGGAGATGAGAGCTTGGAAGAACATGAAGGTCGTGGGAGGCATAGTGATGTTGATGAGGACAAGCTGAGAGATGTGGTAGAGGAGGATCCACACAAAGGTACCAGGGAGATAGCGAAGGTTCTTGGCGTCAGCCACAACACAGCTGCCCGGCATCTGAAGGAAACTGGAAGACCAAAAAGCTGGAAAGATGGGTGCCTCACGAGCTGTCTGAGGAGCAAAGAAACCGACGATATGAGATCTCGTCCACACTGCTTCTACGGAACGAAACGGACCCATTCCTTGATCGCATCGTAACCTGTGACGAGAAATGGATAACGTACGACAAAGGCGACGATCGGCACGGTGGGTGGACAGCAATGAGAGCCACAAGGTTTTTGCGAAGCCGGAATTGCACCAAGAGAAAGTAATGGTGACAGTATGGTGGTGTTCGCTGGGAATTATTCACCACAGCTTCCTCCCTCCCGGTGAATCCATCACGGCAGAGAAGTACTGCATTGAAATTGAAGAAATGATGAAAAAGTTGAAGGATATCCGGCCGGCCTTGGTAAACCGAAGGCGAGCTCTCCTTCTGCACGACAATGCTCGCCCCCATGTAGCACGAATGACGTTGCAGAAATTGAATGAGCTGAGCATTGAAACTCTACCACATCCTCCGTTTTCTCCCGAGCTCTCCCCAACAGACTACCATTTCTTCAAGCATCTTGGCGACCTCTTGGTAGGGAAAATATTCAAATACCAACAGGATGCCGAAAGTGCCTTCGAAGATTTCGTCAATTCCAGAACTTCTGATTTTTATGCTACTGGGATAAAAAAAGCTTGTGTCACGTTGGCAAAGATGTGTAGAATCAGAAGGTTTTTATTTCGATTAAAACTAAACTTGCCTACTAGCCGAGACTTGCCTACTATTAACTGTTTAAATTTACAGTGGTTCAGTGCCATTTATTTCGTTACAACCTAATAGAACCAGTGGTGGCAATCATAAATTCGCGACTCATGACTCGCACTAATACCAGGTTAAAGTTCTTTTCAAATAGAGTTGTGTCTGCGTTCAACACATTAATAACTAAAGGTTTTATTTTATTTTATTTCATTTCATTTATTGCACAAGTTGTGCGCCTTAAATAAAGAAACGACAGTAGAGACGGTAGACAGAAACAAAAACAGTGCAGTCTGAGTGTTTTTCAAACCTTTGATCATAAATATTTAGGAAATGTTTATACAATTTGAGATCGTAGCAAACCCATAGTCAGTAATTGGATAGAAGGAAATGAATAAAGCAGCAGCAGTACGAAAAGAAGAGAAGACAGAAAAAGGGCTCTGTATCTTAATGCTTCTGTGCCGTTGTCATCACCATTAGGCCTCGTGCATACTTCCCGTCGCCGCGATGGAGTCGAGGCGATGAGTTTTGCAGAGCGACGCGGAGGAATTTGGACTTCTTAGTGCTCGTCGCATCGCTCCACGCTCTGCAAGGGAGCGCGACGGCGATCTGTCCAGGACCAACGCTAAACAGCGCGCGCAGCGCGAAAAAGTATGCCATGCCCGCGCTGAGCGCGGGGAGCCATCGCGCAAGCCGACCGCCACTGTTGCGGCGGCCGCGGCGAAGTTTCCTTTGACTATTCCACCGCGTGCGCGGAATGGCCATGAACAGAGCGCGGCGATGGAAGTATGCCCACGGCCTTAGCCCCCGTTTATACTTCAACGCCGAGCGATGCGAAGCCACGAATAGTGGCCATATTGATTGAGCATGCGATCGATAAATTTGGGCGCTTTACATGCCGTCGCGTCGCTCGCCGTCGGAAGTGTAAACGAGGCCTTACACCATCAATAAGCTAGGTTGCCTGAGAATTCGGTTTAGCGCTTTTAAAAAATCTCCTTAACAAGCTGGCTATCCTTCAGTGGAGCTTTTCTCTTTCCTTCTTCAGTCTACATACTTATCTAGCTAGCGGAAAGTTGCCTATTGCTTTGCTGCTGCCATATTTGTTTAGGTTTACATGTCTTATCTATTCATAGCTTTATGTTTCCTTCATAGGTTTCTCCATTCTGACTTCCGGTTTTTTAATATCTTACAAAATTACAATAACGGTGGACTGGGCATTAAGAGAGATGAGATTGCTTGAATTCGGTTGCTCGTTTGTTTGTTTTGACGTGTCCACCTGTTAGAGGACACCCATAGGTAAAGTTAAACAAAAGATCCCTTTAATCACCCAATTGAAGCACAATATCTGGACTTTTGAAAAATCCTTTATCATGAATGCGTTTTTTATTTTAGGACTCTTCCTATCAATTTCACTGAATATAGATCCTTTTTATCTGCTCTGCTATGGTGAGTACCTTGCTCCAACCTTTCTAGAGCTCGGAAATCTTTTTTGTTGTTGTTGTTGGCTGAGAGCACTAGTGTCAGACGTATAAGGGCACTAGGAGGAGCTAAGACTACTACTGGAAATTAATAGTACAGAAAGGAAAGACGCACTTTATAGCAAAACTCTGTCCACTACGAAGCTTTGCCGTCGAAAAGAGGTGTTGCCCTAGGCTACGGTGCGCTGCTTAAAAAAACAGAAACAAACTTGTATTCTTTCCTTCTAAAAACATTATTAGGTTACCGATGGGCGATTTTAACCAGATCAGTTCTCCTTCTGGATGCCTTGAATTCTATGTGAGAAATTCCCATGTGTCTCAAGTTTTCCGCGCGTGTTTACACTTCAACAGTGCCAATGTTGTGTCTGGTTAGAAGAGATACGGATACGCAAACACTGTCGAACTTCCAACCTGACCGTTTGCGATGCATTCAATTTAACGCACAGCAACGACACCAACAAAAACAGCGTTACACCCGCCAAATGCAAGCAAAGAGATGATTTTCACTAGGGGAATAATCCGCTTCAGCAAATCTCGCTGCGATTAGAACGGGGCGATGTCTAAGGGTGAACAGGACCTCGGAAAAAAGTCTAAAGAGGATTGCCGTGCAAGGCTTGAGAACAGAACGTCATCTGGTAAAATTCCGATTTGCATTAACTGGTTTTTCGAAGCTCGAATCTCCGGATTTCTTAGCATACAAGAAGATTTATTCTCTGGAATTTGCTGTGAGTCTAGATTCAGCAATCATGCTCCTCCAACGGTCTCCTTAGTGAAGCTGCCATTAAGGCTGTAGCCGTTGTAACAATGATGCATACAAAAAGGGCTCGGCAGAGCTTCGGTTTCGCGTGATGGCCGACAAGATGCGCGAAGCTCGCTTACGCTTGTGCCACCATGTTCTGTGTGGAAAGGAAGACAGCGTCCATGAGATTGGTCTTGAGTTCGAGGTGGCTAGAATATGGCCTTTGAAGCACCCGGAGCAGCGCTATGCTGATACGTTTCATAAGGACTTCAAGGTAACTGTTCTCCACCATGATCAAGCACGGGACTGGGAAAGATGACGACATGGCACCAGAAAGCGGACCGCGCTACGAAACGAGACAGACGCTGAAGAAGAATATTTTGGTTTTTAAAACAAGCATTCGGTTTCTGACCACATGTTTTCAAAAATGTCACGTTGCTTCACGCTTCGCTCTTCTCACGTTTTCCATGGCCGTTAGCTTGAGTAGGTCGGAAAAGTACAAGCCGGGTTATGCTGACGTCGTCTGGAGCTTTTCACTTTGGACTAATGCCTACTTAGATGCAGACGAAGAAGGAAGAAATGCACTTCCACTGTATCACAGAAGTAGTCCAGGCGCACTTATTATCACCGTCTCATAATTCATTGCGCTGAAGCATCTCAAAGCGAACACGTACTATGTGAATTCTCATGATTTTTCATCTGAAAAGGAAATGTATTTCTCAGCTATGAAGCGTCACCGTTTTCACAGGTAGAAAGGCAAAGGAAGGCAGAGTTGGGCGGCATAAATGAGGAAGCTGCAACATCTAAGTATCCAACGATTGAGCACTTGGAATGTTCAGGGAGGCCCATATATACCGCAACAAAATTTGGCAGCCTTGTCAGGATGTCTATTTTCCTATCATTAAACCGTAAAACAACTCTTACATTAAGTACTACGTACTTGGTGCTATGTTCTTCGCAGTCATGATGATTCCAGCCGGCCATATCAAAGAGTGTTGGACATGCCGCGAATGGGAGCAGCATTGGTAGGTGAGAGCGCGCCAGCCAATGATAACCGAGCAGAGCACAGACCGAGCACATGCCAGCCGATCAAGGTACTTGACTGTACATGCTCTCTCTGAATGGCACGTTCATTCAACACGGTCTGATTGGATAGAGCGTTCCCAGCTCCCGATACTGCCCGTCTTCGCGACATACACCGGACTTTCTTTGGAGACGACTGACTGTCTTCTGCTGGTCCGAGGACTCCCATTCTGAAGTCGCTAAATTTCTGTAGAGTGGTTTGGGAACATTGAGCGTTACGGAGGCGCATAGCGCACTTCAGTTCCTTCTTCAAGATGAATACTGTATACATGAACTTGAGAGGCAACTGAAGAACGCTATTCGTTTGCTGATCATACACAATGGTGCTGCGAGCTGGACTGGAAAAAACCCAATACTCAACCCTGCGTGTAGCCAATTATTGTTCAGCGTGTACAGCTACATGAAGCTGCAAAAACAAGTCTACAAAAACGACAACGACATGCCAAGATTCAATGACAGTTGAGCATGGAATAAGTCTACAAAATTTCCAGTGAAGTGGAGTGTGGACTCAGCGAGGAAAAGAGAGTAGAAGGAAAAGTCTTGATATCCTAGAATAGCGGTATCTCGTCGCACGAGCTGGGTAACTAGCTAGCACTTCCTTTAATGAAAAATTTCTCATTGCTGAGTCGTTCTGAATGCGTTAAAATAATAGTGAGCACAAGACGATTGAGAAACCTGGAGGTAAACATAGGACGGCTCTGCAGAAAAACTACCTTTCCTACGAATTTCTAAACATGTCTCCCCACACGTCCTATGTCGTAGGATTCGGCGTTAAAAATGAATCACATGAATTGCAGAGATTGGACACGCCTCAGCAATCGTTTTGAAGACACCACCTTATCATATCCTGCCCTTTTCGAGATTATATTCAACGCCATTTTTTCACCGTAACAAAGGTAAGGATGATTAAAGAAGAGAAGAAAAATCGGTACGGTTAAGGTCTTGCATTGGTCGCAAATACATAGGCTCGGGGGTTTTCAAGTATTAAAAAATCTAAGCATAGACCTAGTAAAACCTTTCTCCCATAGACGCAGCACTTTTACGAATACAACCCCGCTATCTATGAGCAAAATGAAAATTCAGGAAAACCATCGATTCTAACAGCAAGAGGAAAGGAACCTGCTCGTAGTTTCCCGTCTATCTGCCCAACTCCCAATCTGCAAACCGCTATCCATGAAATTCTTCCATTCTCATGTCTTTTACACCTGTTTTCCTATAGACAATGTTTTGCATAAACATTTCTGCACTACATAGCATAAAAAGTAGTGTAAGTCTTTCAAACAAAGAGAGTGGAAAATCTATTAGACGAGCTGCGACGCGAATTGTGTAAGTAAAGCTACTCTTACGATCGGAAGGCCCTTTTGGGCTAGAAATTGGCCTTTGCAAAACTACTGCCTCTTCGTAATCTACAGTTAGTGCGCAGGTGATTTACATGCGGATGTGCATAATATTCTGCATGTGAATTGTACCAAATTCAGCGTATTTATACCGTTTTTAGTCGACAAAAGTTTCCTGCAGTATTCTTGCAGTTTATGAGCCGCCCTGAGCATATCAATAGATATCATTCGAAAAGCTGATTTCAGAGATGCCATACATTTCTGCGACATGCTTATCTATGTGACCCCACTTCGAATTGCTGCTCTCCTTTCTCATGCGTTACGAAGTGGGCAAGACACTGTTTCATTTGATGTCGTCATGTCGTTGAAAATCATTGCCATTTTAGAATTCCTTCAAGTGTTGAAGTAGGAAGAAGAACTGTGTGGACCCAACAGATAGGCTGAACGAGAAGAAGATGGTGAAGATGGCTGCCGTTATGAACATTGTGCATGGTGGGGTCTTTAAGATATGCTTGAGCGAGAAAGCCTAAAGTGGCTTGGAACTGCGAAAGAGAGAGGGCCTTTTGAACCAAGCTGATCGACGATGTGGTCAGAGCAAGCCGAATGAACACCTAGATGAAGAGGCTGTGGTCGGCTGGAAAACAATAAAAGATGAGCTTTGAGGAATGTGAAATTGTGGCTTTAGAGGTGTCCGAAAATACACCTGTCAGAGAACCGAATTGCAGACGCACTTAAGAAGGGTCACCAAGGTCCAGAGTCGCTTATCGCTATCAGCAGTGAGAGAACGCAGAACGGTTTCAAGGTGTTAGTGAAATGTGTAGAGGATCAGCGAAGAAGAAACTGACACGATGACACTTCGTGGAACTAAGGCTCAACTAACTATAGCATTCTGATAAGACTGACGTTTAACACGATCAGCGCTGCAGTCCTCTTTTAATGTTTCCTTCAGTCGTGGAAGACTCCAAAATTCGCATAATAGGTTCATAGACTTACGTTTCAACGACGACAGAACGAAAACTTTTAAATGAATTATAAAAATTAAAATTTTAAAAACATCATTGCGTTGTTGTTCCTTAGAAGTTGCTAATCCCTGCATAGTCAGGTCTGTGCATCTGCGCAAATCCGTTATTATAATTAGGCTTACGTCATTATAATATTAGGTTGTCTGGAAAGTTCTCAGCGTTCGGAGTGCCTCACTTTGAAATACCATTACTTTTACAAACCTTATCGGATTTTGTTTAAATAAATAAAAATCAATTTCACTTTCGAATCAGCACACTTTTTCCAACGGGGAACCAGTCGACTTATTCCATCAACGAAAGAATTAGGTGGTCGAGATTCGATAAAATTCACGAAAGCTGTTTTGGCTTGGTCCTTATTGTCGAAGGTTTTACCAGTGAGAACCTTCTGAAAGTATTTGAAAAGATAGTATTCGGTTGCTGAGAGGTCTGGAGAATATGGCGGGTGAGGCAGAACTACAACCCTTGATTCGTTCAATTTTCGAGCAGTGATTTATGAAACCTGCAGGCGGGCGTTACCTTGCAAAAGAATCGGTTGACCAGTGCTGGCCGAATTTTCGGCGCATTCCTTCGATTTCCTTACAGTAGGACTATGCTGTGTTCATTTGGCCTGGTGTCAAAAGGTTGTAATGTATCACACCAGCCGCCGACCACCACACAGTGACCATTACCTTTTTTGGTGAAGGTTCGCCTTTGGAAAATGCCAAAGGGGTTCCCCGTCGGCCTCCAAACCACTGTCCGGAACGTTTCGTGTTATCACACAGAATCCACTTTTCATCACAAGTGATGATTCGATCCCAAAACGGGTCAGTTTTGTTGCGTAAAAGTAAGGAGAACACATCTCGAAACGTGACAATTTTTGCCGCTCCCTCAATTCCTTGGGCAACCACGTTCCGAGCTTTTCCACCTTTGCAAGGCGTTTCAAAGCATCCGCAACAGCAGTTTTACTGACGTCTAGCTCTTCCGCCAACTGTTTGGGATGGTTCACCTTCCACCAATTCCTTCGACTCGTCGTCCAGGATTGCTCTAGGTCGACCGCTACGGGGGTCGTCTTCGAGGTTGTAATCTCCGGTCCGAAATCTACTGATCCACTGGCGCACAGTGCTTTTTCCAACACTATTAGGCCCACACATGACTGATTTATCGAGCTCTGTCGGCTGTGGATTGCCCCAACTTGCAGCTTAATTAAAACATCGTTAGGAAACGCTCTTTTGACGTACCTCAATAAGCCTCTCCAGAACAGGAATATAAAGCAACGTTCAAACATAAATTATTTAGTCAGATAGAGAGAAAAATTCTGTACAGAAAGTAGCATTAATGCGCAATGCAAATTGAATTTTTACTTAATAATATGTAGACGGTTAAGCAGTATCTTGGTGAACCGTCTACATATTATTAAGTAAAAATTCAATTTGCATTGCGCATTAATGCTACTTTCTGTACAGAATTTTTCTCTCTATCTGACTAAATAATTTATGTTTGAACGTTGCTTTCTCCTGCATGGACCATATTCAGACTGTCTCACAGCTCATCGAGAGGAGCCGCGAATACCACCTCCCACTTGTCCTTGTCTTCGTGGATTACCGGAAAGCGTTCGACTCTGTGGAAATCAACGCCGTTTTGAACGCACCTGTGATCGCTTGATGCTGGTATACCATCGCCCTACATCCGACTTCTCGACGAATGCTTCTCGAACACATCGACTACCATCCAGCTGTTCGATCAAAAGCTTAAAATTCCTATCGGGAAAGGAGTACGGCAGGGAGACACGATTTCTCCCAAGCTATTCACAGCGGCACTCCAGGATGCCATGAAAGACTTGGACTGGGACGATAAAGGCTACCTTGTCGACGGTAAACGGATCAGCAACCTTCGCTTCGCCGACGATATTGTTCTCATCTCTACCAGCACGGCAGAAGTCGAGGAAATGCTGGACGAGCTCAATGTGGCAGGTATGAAGATTGGATTGGACATGAATATGTCCAAAACGCAATTTATGGTCAACCAGTGGTGTGACACGGGACTCGTAAGGTTAAATGGAGTCGCCCTGCAACAGGTCGACTCCTACGTCTATCTGGGAAGAGAGCTGAACATGGATAACGACCTCGCTCCTGAAATCGCCCGCAGGAGACGCGCAGCATGGGCAGCCTTCAGTTCGATTCGCGGAGTCACCGATCAGGTCAAGGATGCCGGCCTCAGGGCCTCGATATTCAACGCCTCTGTACTGCCTGCGATGTGTTACGCGACGGAAACCTGGCCCGACAACAAGACAATCGCCAGAGCGATGCAAACTACGCATCGTGCACTGGAGAGATGTCTTCTGAGGAGAAGCCTTCGTCAGCAATGGCAAGAAGGCCTACGAAGCTCTGAGCTACGGGAGAAGTCGCAATTAGCAGACCCGCTGCAGTACATGAAGAAGTCCAAATATCGCTGGGCCGGACACCTGCTTCGACGAAAGGACGATAGATGGAGTCTCCGTGTCACAGAATGGCTCCCGAGAGACCATAAGAGACCACTGGGACGACCGCCAACGCGATGGGCAGACTCATTCTCAAGATCTTTCAGAGAGCGGAGTCTGCCTCACTGGATGCAAGCAACCAGAGATCGAGCGGTCTGGAAGAGTTGTGGTCCCCGCTGAGAAGACCTCCAGCCGACAAAGGACCATCAAAGTATCAAAGTAAGTAATATGTAGACGAGTGAAAACACTAGCACCAAATGCTGAGAACTTAAACCTAACCTAATAGTAGTGACGCTGAGAGCTTCAACTAACCTATTAAGTTGTAACGAATTAAATGGCACTGGCTCGCGCCATATTTTGGCGCGTCTTTACGCGTTTGATCAAGAATAAACCGTAACATGTGGCATATCATTTAGAAGAGCAAACTTTGCTCTTCCGGTGAGTACCAAATTTTCTATGTAAAAGTGGGAAAACTTTAGAGTTTTATTGACTTTTTTGCAGATGGACAAAAGGGTAATCCGAGGCATTTACTTGTATGAATTCAAGCTGGGCACTACAGCTTAGGGGGCGCACGAGAAGATCAACGCCGCATTCGATCAAGGATATTCCACAATTCGGACAGCGTATCGTTGGTATCAGAAGTTCCGAAATGGAGATGAGAGCTTCGAAGAACATGAAGGTCGTGGGAGGCATAGTGATGTTGATGAGGACAAGCTGAGAGACGTGGTAGAGGAGGATCCACACAAAGGTACCAGAGAGATAGCGAAGGTTCTTGGCGTCAGTCACAACACAGCTGCCCGGCATCTGAAGGAAATTGGAAAGACCAAAAAGCTGGAAAGACGGTGCCTCACGAGCTGTCTGAGGAGCAAAGAAACCGACGATATGAGATCTCGTCCGCACTGCTTCTACGGAACGAAACGGACCCATTCCTTGGTCGCATCGTAACCTGTGACGGGAAATGGATAATGTACGACAACAGGCGACGATCGGCACAGTGGATGGACAGCGATGAGAGCCCCAAGGTTTTTGCGAAGCCGGAATTGCACCAAAAGAAAGTAATGGTGACAGTATGGTGGTGTTCGCTGGGAATTATTCACCACAGCTTCCTTCCTCCCGGTGAATCCATCACGGCAGAGAAGTACTGCATTGAAATTGAAGAAATGATGAAAAAGTTGAAGGATATCCGGCCGGCCTTGGTAAACCGAAGGCGAGTTCTCCTTCTGCACGACAATGCTCGCCCCCATGTAGCACGAATGACGTTGCAGAAATTGAATGAGCTGAGCATTGAAACTCTACCACATCCTCCGTTTTCTCCCGACCTCTCCCCAACAGACTACCATTTCTTCAAGCATCTTGGCGACTTCTTGGTAGGGAAAATATTCAAATACCAACAGGATGCCGAAAGTGCCCTCGAAGATTTCGTCAATTCCAGAACTTCTGATTTTTATGCTACTGGGATAAAAAAGCTTGTGTCACGTTGGCAAAGATGTGTAGAATCAGAAGGTTTTTATTTCGATTAATAAACTCGCCTACAAGCCGAGATATTAACTGTTTAAATTTACTGTGGTTCAGTGCCATTTATTTCGTTACAACCTAATAATAGTTGACTGATTACAGGCACCGCTATTCTTCCGTTGCTGCCTGTTGGAATTCAAGATTTCAGCACAATGGGAGACGTAGCAACTATGAACCAGTCTACTATAAACAGTAGACGAGCTGTTCACTCGTGTAATCCTGAATAGGATTAGCAGACGCTGGACGAAGGACAGCCATGCGAACAAGCAGGATTTCGGAGAGGATTCAGCACATGCTCGAACTAGAATGGAAAGAGACTGAAGCGAAGGTCGACGACCGGTAACTCTACCATCATTGCTTCGCTGACGATATCGTGCTCATAACACCGAGCATCAGCCCACCCATTCCACAACGTTGTTCCTTCTACGCGAACGTACGCCCCAGAGACCTGTGCCGTTGTCGTATGGGCCTAGATTTGGCGGTTACGTAGCGCGTTTTGCAGACACTCGATGAACGAGCCGTAATCGACTGGATTCCGCGGAATGTCAATGAAGCACCAGGTTCCACCTATGGGTCAGTCGGACTTCTTCTTGAGTCCCTCGAGCGAATAAACGAGGAGCATCGATTGGAAAACTCTGGCACCTAGCAGGGTCGAACGGAGACGTCGCTGGCGCCCGCTTGAACAACTCGATCATGAACGACCGACGGCGGAGTGGAGCAGTGTAATTTATATTTGCATCTTATATTATCTTATATTGTTGCCTAGTCCTTTTTTGTTGCACGGTTTTGTTTTGTTGTTCTCATATATAGTTGGCCTCCTTAAGACGTAGTTAAATGAATAAGTAGAATACTTTTTACTTTTATTCTCAGTTCAATGTTGCCAGAAGTTTTGCTGATTTCTCAACAGAAAGGAAAGAGTAGAAACCAAGTAGAACGAACGGAAAAGAAGAGGTGAGCCGGAAATCATTGTGCGACTGAATGTTCTCGTTGCTGTTTACTAAAGTTGAGAAATTGAAGTAGTTGAAAGGAGGCTTTCTGACGGAGCCATCTAAACGTTAAGCACTGTGCCCTGAGACACGAATGGAGAGTCCGAAGCAGGTCAGTATGTAGTGAAAAATACATGATAAACTACTAAAACTTCATAGACCATAATTACTACATGCTCTGTGTCAGTTCTCGGGATCAATGATTTAAAATTAGGTTTCATCAGAGAACACTTGGACCCATCTGTGCGGCGAAGATTTTTGTTCAACCTTTTAAAGGCCTTCTTTGGAGAACTATTAGGAGCTATAGCGATAAGAGAATGATGTCGGACTATGATTTAAGTCAGTTTGTTTTAGCACCAGGTGGCTGGTATCGAGGTTGCAACGATGTTTTGTTACGAACAAAATTCTAGCGCCAGGCGGGACTCGAACAAGCACGTCCCGCTGACCGGGCGAGAATGCTATACGCCACTAACCACCGGCGCTGTTGATGGTGTCGGACTACGCTACTTTATGTTCAACTGTATAAATTGTTAAGTTTGCGCAGAACCCTGCACTAACACCTCAAACTTCGGTAATTAAACCAAACTTGTGCATGTTTTTAATTATCGGAACGGGAGCCTCTTTAATTTCTTTCTGACCACATAGGGCAAATTCTGGACCAATAACGAAGGCGATCTCCATGAACTCCTCAATTCCGAATATCCGGGTTTTCCAACCCACAAAAATTAAGCCTTAGCATTTCATCGAAAATTCCAACAGTTTTTGTTAGAGCTGAAGAGGTGGTCTATGAGCGCAATGTCTTCAACAACCCTTTGAGTAACGGGCATTTATGCGACTTCTTCGCGCTCGTTGGGGTTGTCTTCGTCATTCCACCCCCGGGGAGAGGTTGTTTCTGTCGTCTCGGTCTTCGGTGTGAGCGAAGTGTCATCTCACGGCGAGGAATTACGTTGGTAAGACACGCTGGTGCAGTGTTGTGCCCACGCATGAAAATGCTTGTCGCCAACATCCGTAGAAGATCAAGGGGACCATTCTGCTGAGCATCTTCTAAAGTCGCTTTTTATATTCGCAGGCACAAAGAAAGGAGCTTGTTCTGCGGAGCTTGTTCTGCGCACTTCGTCCCAGAAGTTGATCTTCCTGACGTTCGCCGGCCAACCGACGGTAGTGCACATCGTCGTCGACGAGTCGCCACGAAGACGAGGCCGTGGCCGTCGTCGGCGACGTTTATCGCCAGCTTTACTGCCCGTGCACCGGTCCTAAATTTTGACGAGCTTCGTTTTAATAGGCGCCGCGTCGCGCCAGTCGCGCAGCCGCCTCTGACCCTGATCCGTGATCGAACTCGGTCCCGCCCCCGTCTCCGCATACGGTAGTGCTCGATGAGAGAATACGGTCGGCGCGGAGGGCAGAGAACACGCTCGTTCCTGTGGATGCAGCTCCACCGGCGACGACGAGGACGACCGACCGACAGCATTCAGCACACACCACGACGTCGTCGACAACTGCGTCTCGTCCACTGTACTCCAGAATGAGCCGCGGATCGGACAGCGATCCGCTCGACGAGCTGCTATTGTATTCAGATCGAGGGCTCCCTCTTCCCAGCGCCCCTCGAAGACGCGGCCGCAGAGGGTTTCAGATGTCCTCTGCAGGGCTGAAGTCCCATTACCTATTCGTTTGCGTAGCCCTCTTGTTATTCGCCCATGCAGCTCATAATCTCACGCCGCCCTCGACGCCCTTGAAGCTGCTCCAGGTAGAGCTCCTTTCCGATGTCTTCCTTTATATTCATTTTGACCTTCATTGAACCGTAATGAATACCCACGTTTGAGTCGTGTGAGCGAGGAGTTGGCCGAGGTGTGAGTCACTGTTTTTTGGGAGGCGGCCGTTCTTTCTAATTTGGTCTTCTGATGATTCACTGAGAACGACACATCCCATGTTGTCCCCGAATGTCCTACAACTACTCTTTATTTTCTTATATTTTTACAGAAAAATCCTCTCTATTTTCTTCTTTCTACAGGATGAATCCAATAGTTTTATATGTCACGTTCTTACTCGGATATTATATATTGCTCCATCTCTTCAAGCCGTTGTTAAAATCAAGTTCGTTGGTCATTGCGAAGTCGTTGTGAAGCTTTGGGAAGCTATCTAGTGGTAAGCCATACTGTCAGTGGCGAACTTACCACTATCGCTTCCACGGTGTAGAGCCACGGCTTCGAAATCACCAGGGGAGGCTTTGCCGATCCACTCCGAGTAAAGTGCACACATCTACGGCTCAGATCGGAGAAGCTTCCTGTATGAAGTCATTAGATTTCGGTCTTTTGATCGAATATTTGCTAGCGGTCAGCAATGAAAGATACTTTAATTAATGTCATAACCATTTCTTACACAAATAGGATTTCTTCCCAGGAAATAAAATAGAATTTCTTCCCTGGAAGATAAGCTATGTACGTTCTCCATTTCTCCTATTGATGTTCCATTAGAAAGAATAAAGCAAAAGTCGAGTCTTAAAAAATGTTTGAATAACAATAAATTTCTCACCTAATTGGTGAAAATTCTGCAGTTTATTTGAAAATCAAGCAGCCTAAAATCTTCCGCATTTTGCGCCATATACTCAATCGCTGTTTAATTGAATGGTAATGCAATTGTATCTTACCTAGTGGGGCGTTAAAATGATTGGCTGCGTATATTTATGCTTTCAGCTTTTCCAATGTCTCATTCGACTTGCGATTCTGATTACCGAGGACTGCTTCCCAATCTTTCTGTTAGAATTGGTGTCGGGCAAAGAAAAAGTGCAATAGGCACTTTGTGACACATTCGGTAGAAGGAATGTGGTACATGATTTCCCTGTCTTTCATGAAAGAAGTTTCGTTTTTGAGGGTGCCTCTAAATGTAAGGTTCTGTGGCGGTGAGGAGTCATTATTTCTTTAGAGCTAGCCCATTATCCGTTTGTCTACCACCGTTGGTGTCTACGAACCCATAGCATTCATATCCTTAGTAACAGATTGAATGTTGGTTTACACGTTGTGATCACCCTGTACACGTTGTGATCACCCTGCAGAAAGCGTGGAGCAAGCTCAAGTGCTCTTTGAAATCCATGCTTTAGTCCTGGACGGGCGATTGTTTTGCAGCATACTCCTTCCTTTTGTGCTTGATGTGCTTGAAGCACCTATATCTTCACTATTTTACCGTTTGATGAGGTGTGGGTGTTCCGACTCTTTCAACTTCTAGTGCACGAAATCATTGAGGATGAGGAAATGTTTTCTCGGAGGTTCTCCACTTTGAAGCTATAACAGGCTCATTATATGTATTTAAAACGATGGCCAGCATTACACTTACAGATTTCTTGAAATGAACAAAAAACACCATGACTGAACTCGCGGAAATCTGAGTGTGAGTTCTTTTGAAACGGACATTAATGCGTTCCTCTCTTCGAAATGAACCAATGAATTGCGCCGATTCGCTCTTCTACTTCACCTTTCGAAACAACGGGGGTAAATCAGATCTCATTGAGGGGTAATGGAAATTTATGAAAAGGAATAGGCTCCAACGAATCTAGAGTTGGAGGGGGACACTGCCAGAAAATCACAACAAGCGTAAGAAGTGCAGCTTCTCCCGCATAGGTAACTGCAAAGAGAGCTCCTTTCGCAGGCTGTTTCAGGTTGTTGTGTTCATAGCAGTTTACGTCCTGTTCTGCAACCGTTGTCGAGGAAGTGCAGTGCTCTCCTTCCCCACTGGGATAGATCCGGCTCCAACTGTAACGTACAACGTCGCCCATAGATTTCTGAACCTTTGCTTGGTTTTGGTTCATATTGCGTATTTATCCGACTTCTTACTACTTGCTTTACTTTGATAACTTGATGGTCCTTTTGTCGGCTGGAGGTCTTCTCAGCGGGGACCACAACTCTTCCAGACCGCTCGATCTCTGGCAGCTTGCATCCAGTGAGGCAGACTCCGCTCTCTGACAGATCTTGAGAATGAGTCTGCCCATCGCGTTGGCGGTCGTCCCAGTGGTCCCTTATGGTCTCTCGGGAGCCATTCTGTGACACGGAGACTCCATCTATCGTCCTTTCGTCGAGGGAGGTGTCCGGCCCAGCGATATTTGGACTTCTTCATGTACTGCAGCGGGTCTGCTAATTGCGACTTCTCCCGTAGCTCCGAGCTTCGTAGGCCTTCTTGCCATTGCTGACGAAGGCTTGTCCTCAGAAGACATCTCTCCAGTGCACGATGCGTAGTTTGCATCGCTCTGTCGATTGTCTTGTTGTCGGGCCAGGTTTCCGTCGCGTAACACATCGCAGGCAGTACAGAGGCGTTGAATATCGAGGCCCTGAGGCCTGCATCCTTGACCTGATCGGTGACTTCGCGAATCGAACTGAAGGCTGCCTATGCTGCGCGTCTCCTGCGGGCGATTTCAGGAGCGAGGTCGTTATTCATGTTCAGCTCTCTTCCCAGATAGACGTAGGAGTCGACCTGTTGTAGAGCGACTCCATTTAACCTTACGAGTCCGAGTGTCACACCACTGGTTGACCATCAAGTGCGTTTTGCACATATTCATGTCCAATCCGATCTTCATACCTGCCACATTGAGCTTGTTCAGCATTCGGCTTCTGCCGTGCTGGTAGAGATGAAAACAATATCGTCGGCGAAGCGAAGGTTGCTGATCCGTTTATCGTCGACAAGGTAGCCTTTATCGTCCCAGTTCAAGTCCTTCACGGCATCCTGGAGTGCCGCTGTGAATAGCTTAGGAGAAATCGTGTCTCCCTGCCGTACCCCTTTCCCGATAGGAATCTTAAGCTTTCGATCGAACAACTGGATGGTGGTCGATGTGTTCGAGAAGCATTCGTCGAGAAGTCCAATGTAGGGCGATGGCATACCAGCATGCACAAGCGCGTTCAGAATGGCATTGATTTCCACAGAGTCGAACGCTTTCCGATAGTCCACGAAGACATGTACAAGTGGGATGTGGTATTCTCGATGAGTTGTGAGACAGTCTGAATATGGTCCATGCAGGAGCGAAACCCTGCCTACTCCACTGGCTGATACTCATCCAAGCTACGCTCCATGTCGTCAAGCAGTATCTTGGTGAAGATCTTGTACACAACCGAGAGAAGATTGATGGGTCGATAGTTGTTGATATCCTCCTGCTGACCTTTTTTGAAGATCAGAACTGTTTTCGACTCCTTCCATGAGTCTGGAATCCTACCAAGTCGAAGGTAGTGGTTGAAGTGCTTGGCAAGAAGTGAGCAGACGGCACCGTCATCCGCACGAAGGGCATCAGCAGAAGCGGCGTCCGGCCCGGGAGCAGTGCCTGGCTTCATCCTTCTGATGGCATGAGCAACTTCTGATCCCAAAATGGGAGGTGCTTCCTCAGCTGGTGGCATCATGCGTTTCGGGACAGTGATGGAGGAACGAAACATTACCGATTCTAACGAAAATTTGATCCACTATGTAATAGCAGTTTTAAGCTTGCTAGCCGTTTCATCTATGCTTTAACATCTTAAGTATTTCTGCATCTTTGTTATTGCTGCACTTACAGTACACCTCATCTGACAATCTTCAACACTGCCAAGCCCAGCTGATAATGGAGACAACAGTTCTGTCGCTGAAAGTGTTGTTAGAAGCGTGTTTGCCAACCTCGTTCCCTGATCACCAGCAATTATTTCCTGAGACACTAGAAGTTCTCAGATTGGCTCTAGAGTTCTCAAATACGTTTCCATTTCTACTCCAGATTGATTACTTCTTGGCTGAATTTAAAGTTTCTAGTATGCACCGTATTTTTTGAGGTGAGAATGAAATAGCTGATTTGTAAGATTCGAAGACTACTGTTAGTCCACCTTTATCTCCACTTCATACTTTCGCCATCAGCATTTCCTGTACCGTCGCTGGTATACTTATGGTTTAATTGAAGGACTCTCCTTATGCACGGTAGCAGGACATCATTGAGTACTTCCACTTAAAGTTCAATAGTGAACAACTTAGCCATTGTGAGCTTTTGAACCTCTTCCCGTCACCACAACTAATCACAGAATTGATATGCTTGGCCTATAGATCGTATTTTAGACCTATATTGTAATACGGCGCCACCGTATTCTAATATTGGTCTAAAAGTCATAATGTGCTCGTCAATCATAAATGCAAGCGGTATATCCACAGGGCTAAATCTATATAGAACCTCCTTACTAGAAGACAATGGACAAGAAGTAGAGGTTTTTTCTACACCGCAGTACCATCGTTAGCCCAGAGAATTCAAAATTTTAACCTGCGCTGCCTGGCTTTTCATTGAAGAAAATGCGATTTTATCATAATTTATAAGTTGTTAGGTGGTTCGCTACGCATTTCTCTTCGAAAATTTTAATCAATCTCTCCTTCTAACACAGTGATCATCTGTATCACCTGCCGTCTGTCGTGATTATCGACTTGTTCGAGCGCGCACCAGCAGCGCCTCCATTCGCCCCTGTCGTGTGCCAGAGTGTTCCAATGGATCCTTTTCGCTCGAGATGCACGAAGAGCGTCGTATCGTTCGTTCAGGGCGCTCACGAAGAAGTCCGACCAATGCGTTTGTGGGCGTTCTGAGATTCTTTTGACATCCAGTGGAATCCAGTCGGTGATGGCTCTCGTCCAGCGGGTGTCTGCGGAGAGCATTACGTGGCCGGCCCTCCTAATTTTCGACAAGTTGGCCCACGCGACAGCGTCTCTGATCTTCGAACGTCGGCGAAGCTCGGAACTTCGGAGGCCCTCTCTCACTTGCGTGAGTCGTGTCACTCCGAGCATCGTCCTCTCGATTCCACGCTGCGCGACGCTGACCGCGCGCTCATCCTGCTTTCGTACAGCCCAGGTCTCTGAGGCGTATGTCAGGGCAGGAAGAACAATGTAGTCCATTGGTGGGCACGGAGTCCGACGTTCTTCTTCTTTTTCACGATTTTTCTGACGGTTTCGAAGGCTTCCCAAGCCGCTCGTTTCCTCCTGCTCAGCTCTTACGCTAGTTCGTTGGCCATGTTGACTTCGCGACCCAGAAACATGTAGTTGGAGCATTCGGAAATGTTTGGTTCCGTTGAGCGAGAGTGAAAGAAGCTTGCCCGTTTCTCTGCTTTTGTTATATAAATTGATTGTGGACCATTTTTCTACTGCACCTTCAAATTTGGTTCGACTCAGCCAAGCTTCCAGTGAGATACATTAAAAATGCTACTGTTTACAAACATATGAAGGGTGCTCTAGGTCTAGCCTGTGGATAGATAGCTGGCTATTTTTTTTCGGTAAGCAATTCAAACACTACGACAGAGTTTAGAACCAAGCTCGTAAACCAGGATGTCCACAGTTTCAGATTTTCTTCTACAGTATCTGTAAAAGTAATTAGATCCGCATCGCATTTGCCTACACTAGGCAAACATCAAGGGCGACAAAAGCTAGCGGCACCCGTTCTTATAAGGAATTGAACGGAAGGCGTGCATAGCAACAAGCGAACTGTACACTGCACCGTAAAGGTGAGAAATAGATCCCAGAGTTTTTGTAGCGAAACTGGATCGTGGTGAAATGCAGCAAGGCGCTACTTTGGAGAGACTCTTGCACCTTACGCTCACTCTATGCGCCACAGAATGAGGTAAAATAGAATCCTCCGCCTAAAGGTCTTTTTGCGTTGCTGCTGACCTTTGATTTGAAAGAGTTTGTTTGCATGGACAACGCTAGCAGACTGCATTTTGTCGAAGTGGTGGGAGCAGGTACTTAGGTATTGGAAATATGGCCTCAAAATGACTTTGAAACCACTTTAAATGGCAATTTTCAATAAACAAATTGTCACACCGTTCAGCGAGTGTCTCAGCACCGCACCTTCCAGTACGTTTGTGTAATTTTGCACTCTCACTCTCCATTAGAGCTTCAATACTTTTAAGCTGCTCGGACTAGAAGATGCCGACCCGAAATGGGAAATTCTTGTTAAGAGTCAGCATTAGGAACTCATAATTGAGTCACCTTCCAGTTTTGAAAAACTCTTGTAGCTAATACAAGTAGCTAAACCACGCATGTCCAGACTCAAGTCAGGAGTTGTTTGACGGGTTTACAAAAGGAACAAGAGAAGAAGGTGTTGCTGCGAGTGCTGGAGGGGGGGGGGAGCCTCCTATCCGATCCGGAGGAAGTGTGAGCTTGCACATCTTATTGTTCTGCGGGAAACTATTTCGTGCCTGTCAATCTTAGCTAAGTGTCCTGGTTTCAGAGCTACTCAGAATACTTCTTGCCTCTCCACAAACAGGTTCTTGCATGCAGGATCTCCCAAAAAGCTTTTATTGCTGTTTGAGTTTCTATAAATCTCGTATGTACTTAGCTAAAACAAAGGACTGGGTTTTGTCCTACCCAGACCAGTCTGGCATTAATTCACCGACTCCAAAAGGATGGAAGAGCCTAGGCGGAAATGAAGAGCGTAGAAGTGAGTACAGAAACAGTCTCTTTTGACTACTCTACCGTGCGCGCAACAAGAACTGTAGCCTATGCTAAATGCGAGAAAGCGGAACTCTTTAGATTTTCAACGATGAGATTGCTGCATGTACTTGCTTAAACTTTTGTAATATTTTTTTTTGACTCGGAAATGTAAATGAAAAAATAAGTGCAGGTGAAGGTGGCATTTAAAAAATAGTTCTTAAGATGAAGAATTAGGAGTTTTTTGCCTTTCATGTTTCCAAGCCTTTTCACTTTTGCTTACTTTCACTTATCCACTTATTTTTTAAGTAAAAAGGCTTAAAAGTCTTAAAATGTTAAGCAACGGTAGAGAATTGTAAACAATAATTCGATTGTGATGAACTCGACTATAGCTGTTGGAAAAGCGGTTAACCCGAAAAGTTCCGTTTTTATCTTTCTAACAGTTTGACGTCTGGCGAAAACTGAGTCGAGAAAGAAATTTTTATTGATCCAGAAATAACGTATACCCAGTTGACCTCAGAGCTTCTATACTGACCGTAAATTTCTTTCGGTTATCTTAGGTGACAAAATTATTGCTAGAAAAACATGGCGACACATCAAACAGGTAGATGGTGCGACGATAACATCGAATTATCCATCAGATTTTCGTTATCTCCCGTAATCTCTGAGATAAGCTACACTAATTTATTTTGTCTCATCATTCACAAGTTATTCAAAGAAAGACTGTTTTTTTATCATATGAGAATCTCTACAGGTCTCTAAGAACTTGTTCATACGCGAAGATTTGCCACTGCGCTAACGGTAGAGCTCTGTTGTAGAATCAACAGGATTAATCCACTTTATTAACTTCTAAAACCTTTTTGAGGCTGACGATAGCGCAGGTCGTCTGTGAACTGATACCAAACGTGTCTGAGAAGTGTATAACTTTGACTTGTTCATTGGTTAACCATTAAAAGTTATTGTATAGGCCAAATGCGCATTTCAACCGTCTCCTCGCTATCCTGCAAAAAGTGGAATGCATGGCTTATCTACGAATTTAGTAATTCCAACCTTAACCTTCTATCGTTCTACTGTCTCTTGTCTTTGAGATGTAACCCAGACAGTCGTGAAAGCTTAATGCATCTCGATCTTAGTAATGCTCTATGCGGAGCTAGGGTAGTGTTGTTACATTTTTTTTTCTGAGAATGAGGCACTCCTGCCAGATCACATCACTCGGACCCACTGCTCTCAACAGACTTTTGGTTTCGCTTATCCTCGTCAAAAACTGTCTTATAAACAGCGCATGAATGAGCTTTTACTGAAATGCCTACTCCTGTCGAGGCTCGATTTTTTCCTGAAGTCAATTTAGGGTGAGGGTCAGGTCAGTTTCGGAGCTAGGTTGTTAGTTCCGACGAATTAAGGTAGTCGAAAATAGAATGATGAATATTCTGTTTGGAATAGCCCCAGTTAAAGTATTCCTTTGTTTAGAGCCGTAGAACCTTATACAATGTATAACAGCCTATATCACCTCAAAGTTGATCCTTAGGAATTCGATTGTACGTCGTAAGGATTAACCCCGTCTTTTGTCAACAACCTAGCAGGGTGCAACATAAGTTCTGCCCGCTTTTGATTTTTTTTTTGGAATTTTCTATGTTTCTAAGAAACAACCCCTAGTCAGTCAGCAATATAATTATCACTACTATTGATCACTTGCTGCCAACTTCTTGGCAACTCTTCAACTCTTCAACTATGAAGAATTCGACGAGAAGGTTGCATTCAAGTTCTGCTCCACGTTACTTCTGTCATCGTATATTTTTCCATCCAAGAAAACCTGCAGAGAGCAGAGAAGGTGGAAGTCGGATGGTGCTAGATTAGGTGAATAAGGAAGGGGGATGGGTAGGAATTCCCAACATAGTTCCACCAATTTCCTGTTCATCTGAGAAGCAACAGGCGGGCTGGCGTCGAAGCTTCCAATGTACAACTCCAGAGATCGACTACCAAACCGACAACATCGCTTTCTTCTCGTGAACTTCTCTTTTGATGTCCGATTCGTGATCCTTTCCCGTGCACAGCCATTTCTTACGTCTGCTATGGTTAACCATGAACACGACCGCCCGTGATTATGTTGCTGAGCCATTCGAAAGGGCGCATTCTGAAGGTCAAGGAAGTACAGGCATCTACTCGGTGACGCCTTTGGTCCGTCAGTTTGTAAGGTATCCATTTGCCGTTCAATGCGACATTCCCAAGCTCTCAAAGATGGCTGTCCACCGTCACGTGGCTGTAGCCCAACCTTCTTGCAACATTCCTGGTACTGTTGTAGGATCGGCTTCGACAAAGTCTCTCAGAGGCTCATCATTCACCTCCACCTCGTGTCGTTTTCGAAACTGCTGTCGTCTGACTTAAAACGGGAGAACCGTCTCTTGCAGATTTTTGTAGAGACCATCCCTTCGCCGTATCTGTTGCACATATCCCCCTCTTGGCGCCGTTTACTGCTACCTTCTTTTTAGGGAGTTTTTAAGCAGGACGGCTCCGTATTTGCGTCTCTTCTTTCCGTACAAGACGTTATTCTTGCCTTTTTCAATAATATTTTCGCTTGAGCGCATTTATTCCTTTCAAACTGACCTCTCTCAAACTTCTTGTGTGCCGCGTAACTGCATGAGGACGTATGCACTTCATTTGCTAATCTATTCCATCAGCTAGCTGTTTACTGTGACCTCTGCCTAACCATGCATCAGCGAAAACAGCTTCATCAGACATGGATCTGTAGCGGGAACGATTTTTGCTCGTCGAGCTTCGAGGTTCTGATATGAGTTAGATCACTTTGCCTTGTCTTGTGCGTGATAGCGGAAGCTGGAAGTGGCGCCCACTAGCGCGTTCACCCTTGAGGTTCGTTGGTAGGCCAACCTGGCCTTCCACACCTTCCAGACAAATCGGCTAACCATTGCTAGGTCCCTGGAAAAGGCAAAACACCGTCTAGTCTATCGCTTCGTCATCATAATTCGCTGCATAGCCGTTCTCATTTAAGTTGAGCACTTGGCGTTTTTGCTACAAAAGCGGTTAAATTTCAGTCACTCCTTACCAAAAACATCTTTTCTCTGATTAAATCTGATTAAATAAACGTTTCTTCCTTCGTGAAATCTTAGATGATAAGCCTTCAAACGTCATTAATGTACCGAACAGTGTCTTTATGGCCCTTTATTCATGGCTAAACATTTTGACGTGATCTTCGCCTTCAGAGACCTGAACATATCGAAGGACTGAGATTGCACTCTACTCAATCAAATGCCGTAGCTACTGTAGCAGTTCCTAAAACATAAAGAGCACCACGAAAGCTCCTCGAAGAGAAGAATAAGCTCACGATTCGATCCACGAAAAGTGCCGATGTCACTCTGCGGTGGTAAGGTTATTGAAGGCGAACGAAACTTACTGCACAGGTCGCATGTCATAGAATAATAACGACCATGGACGTCGTACTCCATTCTGGTGCTCAAATCTGGGCACAAACAGCGAAAAGTCATGTGTTATTAAGGTACGTTTAAGGCGTCCATTCTCGGTATTCTTTGCAAAAGTCCAGAACTCCTCCAGCGCTTTTCTAGCCGAAATTCTTGTACCTATCACAAGAATCGTGCATCTACTGTCAGAATTGTTACCAACGTGATAACCCTTCCTATGCCTTCCTAGGACCAGATTCATTATCCCTAACGGTGAAAATACCGCCAAACCTCCTGATATGAGATTCAGCATCAGCATCGAGCTTGGCGGTATTTTCACCTTCCGCGATTTTTTATAGTTCATCTTCCCTTATCTTCTTTTTCTTGATTCCTTACATATGTCTCTGCAGCTTCGCCATCGCCTTTTTATTCGAGTTCTTTGGAGAAAACTCATATATTATAAGCTGTCACAACGGTGTTTATCAATCAATCAAAACTCTAGCGCCAGGCGGGACTCGAACCTGCAACTCCTGCTTACCAAGCCGGAATGCTGTACGCCATTACACCACAGTCGCTGTTCGATCGAACGCAACATCCACACCTCCTGGGACCGATCAGCACTCACCCGTATATCGGGCGTACAGCATTCCCGCACGATCAGCAGGAGGTGCGGGTTCGAGTCCCGCCTGGCTCTGGAGTTTTGATCGCAACAAAGCGTCGTTGTAACAGCTTTCATCCTCGTTACCAGCCTCTTGAGGCTTAAAGAAATTGACTTCAACCATGTGTTATATTTAGTCCTGACATTTCGACCGTTTCGTCGTCTTCGAAGACTCGAAGATGGTTCGATGATTTTTTAAATTTGCACACTACCCGATCAAAAGCTTCCTTTGCGTGCCATTTTGACACAAGGCCAAGAACGCAATGCAAAAACCGGAATTGTGCAAATGAGCTCACACGGTTTTCCATCCCATTATGATCCAGCCCATTTGGCAAACCTGGAATCTATACATATGGCGGGAATGCCTACGGCGTGAAGTGTACAATGTCGGCCATTGAGAGTGGTATCTCAGCACGAAAAGCTTTGGAGGCAGTCTGGATTTTACGAGAAATCCAGTAATGAACAGCCGAAATCACTCCACAGCCATAATCCTGTTTGCATCGCACTACGATCTAAATGGCTAGCAATAAATGGGATTCCGAGTGAGTCTCATTCACAACTGTGACTCACTCGGAGCCCTGTTCTGTCTTCAGATGTCGTGACGCCACCTTTTGCGATCCAATGCTAGATCTGGGTGGACACCAGCAGTCTTCAAGTTTATGTGTAAAAATCGAAAACAACTGAATAGCCAAATAATTGGAAAAGGCTGAAGTAGCTTCACTAGAATGCTGCTTATCAGGAAATGTGATTTTGATTACCATGCTACTCCCAACAGCGAAGTAAGAGACAAACAACATGGACTACGGACTCCTTCATGCAGACGAAGAATAGGCGACCCTGTAATGGTTCATAAAATTCTACACGGTTTTTGCGAACTTCATGGTGAGACCAACAATAACCCGAGGTGGAGAACATAAGCTTTCATGAGATGCTACAAAATCTTCAATTCGGCATTTTTTGTCGAAAGAACAGGTTTGGATTATATGAATTTTGACCAAAACACAGTCATTCCATACAAGCTAAAGTATTTATAGAGAACAAGTGCTCCGTCACGCCTATCGGCGTGCCTCGCACTTGCGCGCTCTGCGCGATGTTGCAGTATCACTAAGCTAAGGACAATCACATCGAGATAGCTACTCTGCTTGTACAGCTTTCTTCCCTACCTAGGAGTATAAAAGGCTCGCACTACGTACAGTATATAGTGTGATAGGGCGATCAATTGGTTTCTCACAACTGTTCCTCGCTTAGTGAAACGGTCTCCCGTTACTGGTACTGGTCCTCCACAGTGATCCAACCTTAGCGGACGACGTCTTTGGCACGTCTACCTGAATCCCAAAACATGTTGAGCGAAATCTTTGGCACGTCCTTTGACTCCCAGGCGTATTCCGCACGTCTTCTAAATCTCATTTCACGTAGAGGACGTCTGGGTGTTTTCCGCTATTTTCGCGTCCCGTAACTTGATTAATATCGATTGATGGCGGTCGATACTTCGAAAACGAACTTCAGATTCGTGTTCAGCGACCTCGATTGCCCCAGGGCCAAAGTCCCCAATCAGGGAGAAGATGTCTGGGTATTTTTCGCTATTTTCGTGTCTAATTCCCCCCCCCCTATTTTTTTCACCGATTTTCCCCTCCCCATTTCCACACCGATTTTCCCCCGCTAATTTCTGTGGCGCCGCCGATCGATAACGATGAGGGATGATGGATGACTCATCGCTTAGAGCGTTATTATAGAGTATGATGCTATTCGATTCATGAATAATTAAGGCATAACGGGATGTTGTGGCAGAGCACCTCTTGTTTTGTTCTCTCTTCCGATCTTCATTTATTCCTGGATGTTGGTTATTGCATATTTCTTCTAAGTATCCTACTTTGGCCTAGAACACTAGCCAACGGCATACGGATGCCATTTTATACCGTTTCTGATAGGATTGTCCTGACCATGATTTGAACCATGTAATAAATAATAAAAATGGTCTTCTAACCCTGAATGGTAGCGGGATCGCAACACTCTGTGACGTGAAGTCGTGTGAGTTCTTCTTGCACATTTCGGGTTTTCGCGTTAGATTCTTGGCTTTACATCAAAATGGCAGAGGAAGCGTTTGGTCGGGTGGCGCACAAATTAAAAACAACGAACCATCTTCAGGCCTCTGAGGACGACGAAAGTTCGAAACCTCAGGCCAAAAATAGACAGTTCCACCTACCAACCTCGTCAGCGCAGAAGAAATAACGGTAGTGAACTTGCTCTAATCCTTTCGCCCAAGCTCGCACTGCTTTCCACCAAGGTTCCCAAGAGCCTACGAATATCTCACGGCTGGCAGTTCGACCACGTCTCCTCGCACTCGACGACGGCGTGGAGATGACGGTGGTGGCCATAAATGCTTAATCAGAAGAGCGGTGCGCACCGCACACGTACCGCCGAACCTGTTTTACGGCGAGTTGATGGTCTTCCGAAGGCGCTCGGTCGGCAGCCATAAAATGCGATTTCGACGCTAAACTCACAATTGCTCCGTCACACGCGCTGCCGACGATAGACTACGGTAGAGCGTTCGTGACAGCGCAAAAACGCACATTACAGTACAGGAAATCGCTGGAATTGCTGCAGTGCCACCGTTTCGCTCCGACAACGGAGAGTCGCTGGAATTGCTTGGAGTAGGAGTAACCTTGCAAAATACATAGAATTGAAGTGAAGTTTTTGACAGTCGTGTTGGGCGCGTGCTCGTCTTCTTGAACCTCCCATGCTGACAACATGTGTGCACCACATCAGTTATCACCATGAAAATAATGACTCTACATAGGTGAAGCCGTTAACGACGTTTATGATGCCTCTGTGCAAAGAAGTTGTAAGATGGTGCTTTTATTGGCGTGACGTTTCGAGGGCGTCGTCGTCTGCAGAGGCTCGACGCTTCACCGCCTGAGAGCAGCGACTCATCTACCCCTCGGCATTAGTAAGACGTGCAGCTTAATGAAAGCAGCCTAGGTTATCTCAAGCGATTCCAGACAGGATGAGGACTGACCGGTCCAACTTTCTAACACATCAAACCTTCTTCTCCTTCTCGATTCCTGGTCTTCTTCATTTTGCCACTACACCACATATACCAAATACGAAGACGTAGAGAGGCTATCTGGTCAAGTCTGCAGAAAGTTTAGAAAAGGTTGAATGTCAGAGAGTGGTGCAACGAATGTTAGCTGTGATTTGTTGCTTACCTTGCTAGTGTTCAAGTGCTCTTAATGTGTGCCGTTTTCTTTGGTGTTCTCTTACACTTTTCATGCTACACAGACCGTTGTCTATGTCATTAAAGGATAAAGGACGGCGTTATTCAAGCCCTTTTGGGATGCGCCAGCGCATTCTACTTCTACGGGATGTCGTGGAGGCGACATAAATGCGTATTTGGCCATACAATGACTTGCGGTGGCCAGCCGATGAACAAGTCAGCGCTTTATCCTTCCCAGACAAGTCTGGTACCATTTCAACGACCCCGGAGGGATGGAAGGCTTGGTTGGCCTGGGCGGAAAATCCGAACCAGGAACCTGGTATCGGGTGCACGCGACAGTCGCGCCTCCTCCGACTGCGCTGCACGCGCTCTCTATGTATGTATGTATGTCTCTGTGTTTTTTGTCAATTTTCTATGTCATAAATAAATAAATAATATCAAGATAATGAGACTATTGCTAAGATATTGGTGAACTGGGTCCATTCTCAAAGATTATACGTCTTTCTCATCACCAGGATAATAGCCTCTGCTATCTTTTCGAAAAGGGTGAATATTTTTGTTCTTTTTCCTTTAAAACTTAGATATTAGGTTATCCCATAAGTCTCCGCCGTTTTTTTCAACAATTCATTGCGGATTTCGCCGGCAGCTTCTTGTATAGCGCTATACAGCCTTTGAAAAAAAATGATCTTCTCAGATCTTGTCAGAATATGTATTGCATTTCTTTTCTATCTTGAATTTTGTCAATTTTTAGGTCGGTAAAGTGAAAAATGAAAAAGCGAAAAAGTAACCGACTGCGCAGTTTTTCTCACCGCTTAGGTTTGTATTTTTTGCGCAGTTTTTTATAGCATTTAGAAGACAATGCTCTGTGCTACAAAAATACATGTTGGCACTATTTGTACATTTGTCCTTCATGGATTTTCACGTCATCAAATTGGGGCTGTCGGTAAAAATAAATCTTCTCCATCGGACGTCCCAATTTCATGACCTAAAAAATCGATAAAGGAGAAATGAGCAAATAGCACCAACACGTATTCTTGTAGTGCAGAGCATAGTCTTCTAAATGCTATGAAAAGCTGCGTAAAAAGTTCCAAACCTAAGCGGAGAGAACAACTGTGCAGATGGCCACATTTTCACTTCTCACTTTAACGATTTAAAAATTGACAATATTCAGGATGAAAAAGAAATGCAATACAAATACTCTGATAGAGCAAATCATTCCCTTCGAAAGCTGTTTAGCGCTATTCAAGAGACCGTCGGCGAAATCCGCAATGAATCGTTGAAGAAAACGGCGGGGACTTATGGGACAGCCTTAATACATGTCGCGAAGGTGCATAGCATTGGGAGGTGGGAAAGCGCCAGCCAATCAGGTCGCACTGAACTGGCGCCCCTCAATAAGGGTGTACACCAGGGGTGCACATTCAACGGTTAACGATTTAACAAATTTAACGAATTAACGGCATTTTTCGTTAAAATCTGGCCTAACGACTTGACGGAAATTTTCAGAAATCTAACGGAATTTTTAACGGACTTTTTTCTCAGTGAGTTTGTCACATTCATCCTTGGTCCTCATAACTGTTGCAGGCCTTATCCTCCCGTATAGGTCATATCCTAAAAAACTGTCGCAATCAGCTAGAATATTTTGTTTTCTTGCTGTTCTCATGCCTTTTATGGTGCATTTAAATTTTTGGAAATAATGCATTTTGGAACCAGAAATTTCTTCACGTAGCCCCCAGCATCAACGAATCCACAAAGATGTGGTGGGGAAAGAGTGGTCTAATCTAACCTCTTCGCAAAATATGCCTATCCTCACTTGGCGTTGCCTATCCCAGAATATGCTGTTTGTTGCCCTTCCTTCTGCTTTCCGGGCAGCGATGTTATGCCTTACACCCCGGCGCTGTTTGACTGTAAGTAACATACGCGATCTCTTCGGAGCGCGTCAGCACTCATCGTGATATCGGGATGAGCCGGCGGCTGATATCAATATGGAGCCGGTAAAGCTGAACGCCTTACTAGTAACAATGTGAACGGTGACTGCTGATGTGCGCTTCGAGGATGTCGCGTATCTTACGTGCGGTCAGACAGCGCCAGGGTGTAAACATCGCTGCCCGGAAAGCAGAAGTGGTGCGGTTTCAACTCCCGCATGGCGTAACAGCTTCGGTCGCAACAAAACATCCTGTAACAGCATGTATCCTCTATATCAGCGGTTCCAGGCTCCATGTGTTAAACCAGTGTACTAGAATGCTCGCATCCAGGAACAGTCGAGAGGGAAAGAATGTTTTTTGGTGCTGGACGTTTCTGAAGTTTTTCTAAAATCGTTTTTAAAACGATTTTAGAAAAACGCTAACAACACGTTTAATGATAGCATATGTTCAGGAATGACGGGAATAACGAAAATTTGGAAAGTTACTTTTCCTGAAGGGTAACACCTTGCGACGTGTCACACTCTTTTGGCAGTGTGGGACCTGTGACGCGACGTAGTGTCACGGTCCTGACGGTGCAAAAAATGGGTTGGTCCCGCGCAAAAATCACGCGAAAACCGTGCGTCCGACAACGCGTTAACACTCTACTGATAGGCTTTCTGCTGTATTTTTCTTAATTCTTTCTGTACTCAGTGCGCTGGTGGCTATATCGAGATTGTATATGTACGTAGAATACAAAACGGTTTCGCAAAGAACTAGGTAGGGGAATCCGGGGTCTGCCTGAACGCGCATTCTAACTAAGATGCCTTGCCGGTCTGATGCGGGCACCAGTCCACTAGGTACCGATACCTTTAATGATAATTCCGTACCTGTTCTTATTCCAAACCTAGTGGATAACTTATTGCTGAAGTCTTGCTTCTGCTGTTGTCCACACTTTGTTGATATTGAATTATGTATTTTACATTACAGTGTTACACTACATTCCTTGAACTTTAGCTATTGACCTGTTGAAGTTGGAACGTATAACGTTTTCCTTGACTTTTTTCACTTGAAATAATAGTTTGCAGGTAATTGCATTTTTTAACGAAATCTAACGAAAATTTTCCGTTAAAAAAATTTCGTTAAAAAAATTAACGCACAGGACTTCGTGTGCATCCCTTGAGTGCAGGCCGGTACCCTGATTACCTGTGTACGGCGGTGCTGCGCTTGATTTCTGATTGGCTGACCTCCCAAAGCTGTGAGCATTCCAGTCATGTACCGAATTTATTTTCGTTTGGTTCGGTTGCATAATGCGGTTGCTCGACAATAGACAGTACTCAAAACTACATAAATAGCTATAGTGTAGCCATGAGAATCATATTTGAAGTGCAAGAGGGGTCAGTTTTCGCGTGCACCATGAAACAGGCAAGGCTCCTGGTTCGTCTGTACCCTTTCGATTTCTGGTTCCGCCTAGGCCATGGAAGCATTCCGTCTCTTCGATAGGGGGATAAACACTGAAGATTAGTACTATGTCACATAGTAATATAGTTTGTCTGGGAATGATGAAACGCTGATTTCTATATCGCTTTTCTACGTGAACAAGATTTCTTGCCCCTGCCAAAAAATAGAGATGCAGCTTGTGCGCTAGTTCCAAATTCACTGATCTCGAGGTGTAAGTAACGAAATCCCTGTGGGAATGTGGAGATATGAAAGCCATCGAGTTTCCTCCACCTAGCAGTATACCCACGAATCGATGGGTAAGGTATATAATGGATGCAACCCCATGGGTATGTATTTCCCTTCTACCCCACTTGGACTGCTTTAATCGTTGCTGAGTCCGAACTGTAATGTCAGACGTGCGAATCTTACTACGGAACGGTTACCTTTCTCTCTCTAAAGCAGCCAGATTTGCTTCCAGTGAAGTTAAGGTGTTGTTCGTGCAAATTATTAAGTTGGAAACTGAGTCCTCGTCGTTTTCAAGCATTTTATTCTGAATTTCACTGAACGTTTTTGCACAATTTTATAAACTATTCAAAAGAAAGTGATTTGTTCCGATTTCCGTTCATTTTTTAATCCATTAATGTAGAAGGAAGGACAAGAAAGAAAACCTTCGACCTTCGCCGACAGCTCTTCCTCTCTGTCCTCGTTTGAGTTTTCTTGGGCACAAGAGCCTGTGTTGGTTTTTTGGTTTATATTGATTTTCATAATTTATAGAATATTAAAGTGGAGTGTCATAATAATTAGCAGGACATGATAATTAGCACGGACTTTACCTTAAAGCGACTTGGGGCCGGATTCATCAACGAAAATACAGCCGAAATCCCTGATTGCGTGGCGAAATGTTTCACTATATGATAAGGCGCGCTATCAGGGACTTCGGCTGTATTTTCTCTGTTAAATTGCTGTAATCTTTGATGAATGCAGCTCCTTGAGGCAAACCTAGCTGTGCTAAAGACTGTTAGCGAAATACAGGATTAGATTATTAGAAAGCTGCGCGGAGGATTTGTTTTCAAACTAATACAAAAACAAAGTGGTGAAAGCGTGCGATAATGTTTTTTTACCTTTCGTTGCGATTTTTGTTGGTTTATCTCCATTATACACATCTGTAGGTAATAATTCCCTGTTTAAACGATGGTTTTCCTTTGGCTTCCCTTTTCTATTAGTTTGCTTCTTAAGCCAGACATTTTTAGAAATCTTAGTGATTGTTGATGTGTCACTTACAATCGATAGAAGTGTCTTTTATTTTGAGGGATGCGGCCCCGACTTACTTCATTCGAGAGCGTTCCGCTCGATCCAAATTGCCTGCCGAAACCAGCCATCTACAGTAATCGCCGCCTTCGAAGGCATACAAGTGAGTTCCAGCGGCGGCCTTTATTGCTGAGTAACTGTGGATGGTGTTCACTCGGAATGTGTAAGTTTCACATCGACATAAATAAGTAGGGGACGGTTGTCATGAAGCGCGATCAGTCGGGGTACTTCTTCCGAAACTAAGTTTAGATTTTGGAGGGACTAGCTCGATTGGTCGCGCAGGTAAAGCTCAACTGAAGAGTATTAGTACTTCCAATTATGAAAACATATTTGGAATGTGTTGTCACAATGATGTCGCGTTGTGGTTAGAACTGTTGGAGTGGGTGGGCTAGGACCTGCACGCTCTGCTTTCCTGACAGGAGACAGAGCTAAGCCACTATGCGACTCAGACATTCTTACAACTTATGGTACTTGCTAATCGCGTTGACAACAGCTTCATAGAGCTCATTCAATTTATTTACGACCGTTCTTAACTTCAGTTGGTCCGATTTGCCATTTTCACTAAGGCATTTACTATGTCACACATCTTCAAATTTAAAGCCCCTCTTGCGAATCTCTAAATTTTTGGAAAGGTATACCTGATTTGGCAAGAGCCAGTGCAGTCGCAGGAGGCATCGACTGTCATTGGCAACAAATCCGTTTCTAGATTCGGGTTTCCCTCCAAGGCCATGTTTTCCATATCTCTGAGGTTGGTAATTTGGTACGAAGTATCTAGAAGGGACAGAGAACTGAGGTATTCATCTGCTAGCCACCGCAAGTCACTGTATGTATAGGCCAAATGCGCATTCAAATAGCCTCCTGAACATCCCGTAGAAGTAGACTGCGTGGGAAAGAAAGGTGTGGACTAACGTTTTGCCTACCTTCTTTTACGGTAGTTTGTTGTAGCTAAATGGAATTCTGCATCCTAATTATATATCGCTTTTACCTTTCTCCATTACGTGTAATCGAAACATGTGCACGTTCAAGAAGGTTAAATTGTCGGCATACAATGCTTTATAAATCGCTCAAGGATATACCATGTTTCCTTGTGCGTGTGATTACCAATCTATATTGATTCCTTATTCCAAAAAAAAAGTCAATATAAGAATGCGATTAACTTTTATGATGTGCTTAAGGATGCAATGTCTCAATGCGCCGATCGAATGCGCTTTCAACAATGGGACTGCACCAACGTTGGCCATATCATGCATGATCCACCCATATTGAAATACGGTAAGACAGTGATTTGCTCTTTAGAAAGAAAGATAGGTATAAATAAACGTGTTCTGTCGAGCTTATGTGTTTCCTAGACGTAAACACGATAGAGGAAATTTGGTAAACTCTGAAAGAATCAGTTCAGAGTCTGATGGGGACGATTTCGCTTCGAAAATTTCTGAATTGTTAACAAGTTCTTTTGTAAAAACTTGTCTCACCTCTATCGGCAGTCCTCCAAATTTTGCCACATTAGCGCTACTGCTTCCACAAGAATGACAGGTTTGGTGAAGAAACGACTGTTGCTAAACCTGTAAAACGAATAAGAAAACGTCCATCACAGGCTTCACAGGTCTATATTCTTGTTCTTTTCCGGACTGAATTCGTTTGTTCAAATCCAAGTATTGAACGTGCTTTTCCACTCTGCTACGAAGAATTCTCTCAAGTCAAATGGTTTTCCACACTACTTCTCCTGCTGCCCCGTCCATTTCACATTGAATGGCTCGAAAAGACACCAACGAAGTCTTTATTCGTCCTTGTCGCCCGCCAGTGTGCTCCAGTTGATCCTCCTCGCTCGAGGGACACGAAAAGTGTCATAGTTCGTTCAGTGTCTTTAGGAAGAAGTCCGACCAGCACATTTTTTGCCCTGATCTTGCTGATATCTCGCTGGATCCGGTCGGTTAGTCCGTTTATTGTGTGTCACAACGAAATAAAATATATGATCGGTCCATCTAATTTTCAACGACTTGGCCCATGCGACAGGTTCTCTGAAATTCGTCGACGAAGCTCGGAGCTCCTGAGGGCTTCTCTCACTGTGTGAATAGTGTCACTTCGGGCCTCCTCCTCGATTTCACGTTGAGAGACGGCTGATACAGTGCGTTTCAAAAGTATGTATCCACTTCAAAACTTGCCCATATCTCGTTTCGCGTTTATTTATTTAGGTCCGCACTAGCTCGATCAGGTTCCTCGTAGTCGAAAATAGGCAATCATTCGCTTTCAGGATTTTTTTTTTCGTCTCACACAATAATCAGACTTCTTTGAAGAAGATTGGTTGAAATTTGCCGTTTCAAAAGTATGTATCCACTTGTGAAAAACAAACTTTACTAAATTCCAAAGTCGATCGAACCACCATTATTTCTCATAAAGTCACGCATCGTATCGTTCAAGCTACTGAGGAGGTTCTGGATTATTCTGTCTTCGCTGGTGTCCCATGTAATCAAAATTACCACCATGTCATTGAACTGTCGGTTATTCGGTACACTCGTCGAACCAGGAACCTCCATATGTTCTCCATTCCGTTGCTGTCAGGAGAACAGGCTGGCCAGTCCGTTACTAGAATGTTGTGACGGTGGTGGTAATCTTTGGTCGAGCTAGACACATGGACTGCAGCGCTGCCCCGTTGCAGAACATGTGTCCGATGTCTTCTGCCTCTCAAGAAAGGCAGAAGGATAGACTCTAGTACATTTTGACACTCCAGACAATCCGTGCGACAAAACGGGTGTATTCGTCTATATTTTCTAGAGCTTTTCTAGGGTCTACACATTGTGGTCAAAAATAGTGCTGACATTCTAAGTTTAATACCCTGTTCCATAATGCAGAAATCCGTTACCTTGCAAAATCTTCCAGCGCTGAAGGAAGCTGCTTTAAGCTGCTTTCTGGCCTTTATTAGCAGTAGCTGTATTTATGATTCTTTTGAGGATACCGAGAATCTGCCCTAATCTGGGCGCTATCGTCAGCTGGAGCCGCTTGGGGAGTGGCGACTGCCTGCGCTCAAGGTTGGATAGATGACTGCTCCTGTGCACATGACGGTCAGCCTGGATGGGAATACGGAGGGTAGGTGGGCCCTGTTTTCTTCCAGAGCCTAGTTACGTTCACGCGACGGATTTCAGCTGCTCCTACAGCGTGCAGCACGGAATCACAGCCAGCCGAAAGCTTCTCACTAAGACCCCAGTGGTTCGGTCGCCGTTGAGAAGTGTGGAGAAACACAATCTAAAGGCTGGACGTCTTGTTGGTTACTTATCGCTTATGTGAGGAATGGTCTTTTAGCGTCTTAATGCTCTATTTTCAGGCCGTAAAAAAGACCTTGATAGCCTCTTGCAAGTGCCACGGAGTATCTGGATCGTGCCAGCAGAAGACGTGCTGGAAGAAGACGGCTACACTTGACCATATCACGGACTACTTGGTGGAGAAGTGAGTGGATCGAACTTGATTGACTTGTAGAATCCTTCCATCCAACATTTGCTGCTCTCCCTGTGCTAGCTTTTCAACAGGGGAGATTTTCAAACAGATTTCCACACAACAGAATGTAATTGCGATTAGTTGAAGTATAGCGGTTTGCCAATAGCGATGAAATAAAAACGGATAGACGGATGCTTTCGTTGATCGATGTACTCTTAAAGAAAACAAAATTGGATACATGCACAGCTAACTATTTATGGCTTATGGCGCTTCATCGCTTATACTAAATTTATCACGTTGGCTGAGTGGAATCCATAGATTTTTTTTAATTCTTAACGGATTATCTTTTCAGATACACTCGTTCAAAAAAGCTGTCTGGCAACCAGAAAGCAAAGAATGCCGACTTGGTGTTCATCGAACCGTCGCCGGATCCCTGTCAGCAAAGGGTGCGATTGTGCTTTAGAATTTTGAAAATACCTTCTTAGCTCATAATTCGTTGACAACTTTGACGGGCACCAGATAGGACCATAATGATTTTGGCTCTCGAGTTCAGTCTGCTTCTGATATTATTATGTTTGAACTGTGCAGCTTCACACGGGTTTCACGTATGAATCAGTTTCGGGTTCTTCATAGAAAAGCTCTTGCAGGGCTAAAGCTGGTGATTCGCGGTACAAACCTCATATGTCTCAACAGCATTCTGGTACATATGTATAGGACGATTACTATTTTTTCTTCTACTTTGGAACATTTCGCCATCCAATACGCGCTTCTATAGCTGCCTCTAATGTGACATTAAAAACGATCTCTTATTCGCGCTCGTGTTTAATGTCTTAGCGTAATTCTTGACCTTCTCCCAAAGAAAAATGAAAGAGCTATCACGTCAGCCTGTCCGTCCGTCCGCTCGCACAATATCTGTCGCGGTTCAGAGTGTTCTACAACTGTTTTGATGTTATGACATCTATATATCAAGTATTATAAATACCACCCATCTCGCAACCAATGTCATGATTTTATCTAATTAATTAATTATTCATTCATTTGGGCGCGTGTAGCGCAGTCGGAGGAGGTGTCGACGGTCGCGTGCACCCGATACCAGGTTCCTGGTTCGGATTTTCCGCCCAGGCCAACCAAGCCTTCCATCCCTCCGCTCCGGGGTCGGTGAATTGGTACCAGACTTGTCTGGGAAGGATAGAGCGCTGACTTGTTCATCGGTTGGCCACCGCAAGTCATTGTGCGGCCAAATATGCATTCATATCCCGTAGAAGTAGAATGCGCTGGCGCATCCCAAAAGGAATTGAGTAACGACGTCCTTTATCCCTATCCTTTATTTATTTATTTATTGAAATAATAGACAGACACAAACAACTGTCTAGCATGCAAAGTGTAAAAAAAAGCATCGAACAAAGCATCGCACCTTGACCACTCGAACACAAGCCAAGTAAACAACAAACCACGGGGATTATTTCCTGACTGTTTGGTATTCAATCTTTGACAAACTTTCGACAGGCTTGAGCACAGAGCCTCTCTAAATCTTCATACTTGCCCAGTAGCAGGTTGAATTCGTAGAGAATGCGATAGGTTAAGAAATCTGATCTGATTCGCGATTTAGCAACTGAGACTCGAAGTTTCAACTTCCCTCTCACGGATCTTGTCAAGGAATTTAGTTGTGTCAAACGAAACCTTATTTGCAATATTTTGCATAACATGACAAAATCAGCAATTTTTCTTCTCTTCTTCAGCGAAGAAACACCATATAGTGAAGCCCGTTGAGTACCGTTTGGAATAGAAGTGAAATCTACTGATCAGCATCTCATAATAAGCTTTCTAGTGAAACTGTTTTGAATGCATTCTAGAAGGTCTATATCTTTCTTTCTCGTTAG
The DNA here is from genome assembly GCA_947396885.1 of Heligmosomoides polygyrus polygyrus. Classification (NCBI taxonomy): domain Eukaryota; kingdom Metazoa; phylum Nematoda; class Chromadorea; order Rhabditida; family Heligmosomidae; genus Heligmosomoides; species Heligmosomoides polygyrus. The sequence goes on along the minus strand of OX377205.1, from coordinate 22,768,601 downwards.
AGTGAAGACTGATGTCTCACTTTCCACTATAGGCCTTACGTAAGTGTTGAAACCACATATGTAAACCTCAGGAAGCTCGGATTGCAAATCCCAAAGAGGCGATAATTGGCTTTTATTACTAAAAGACTGTAATGCTTGGAAAAACCTAGGTCACTTCTTGTTATATAACCAAGATCTCTAAATTCATCAGTCGTAGTTAATTTCAAGGATACCTCTCCATCGGTACTCTATTGAATCCGTATATTGGTATACTCGGTTTTGGTACTAGAGTCGATTGAAAAGAAAAGAAAGCTTCTTAGTTTTGAAATCCATTGCCAGTCATTCCGACCATGAGTTGAACTTCTTCTAGACAAACTGCACCAAAGAGCGGATTCATGAATGGCTTCACCCAGGGTTATGGCGGTAGGGAGTAGAAATTCAAGCATTACCTGAATGTACAAAAGTGTTGAGATGGGGAGTGAATGATGGAGTAGAATTATATCATTCACGGAATTCATCTTGAATACCAAACTTGCGCTCTGTCCACTATCCTCTGTTGGTGAACTCGTCCAATACTATTAACCCATTACCTTACCAATCGTGGATCCGACTCCAGATTTAAACTGTGATACGTAACTGACAGTGGGCGCGTAGTAGCGCAGTTGCAGGAGACGTCAGCTGACGTGAGCACCCGATTCCAAGCTCCTGGTCCGAACTTCCCGCTCAATGAAACCAAGCCCTTCATCGTCGGGGCGGAGGAGTGGATTGACACCAGACTCATCTGTTACTAATAAACCATTGACTTGTACGTCGGTTGGCCACAGCAAGCCATTGCATTGTGACACGTCAGAAGTCCTTAATGACATCCCGTAAAAGTTGAACGCGTGGCACATCGGAAAGGGATTGATTTTTTATATTTTATTCCTTTGTCATTATCTTAATTGATAGTAGCCACTCTTCATTGGGATCCGCTCCTGATTTCTGTCTCATTCTTCCAAATTCCATTTAAAACCAGAATGAATTTAAATCTCTTCGAAGTCTTTACCACTCTGACAACACATGTTTTTATCCGGAGCTTAGATCTCCCTCTTCACTTGTTCTTCTCCATTTTTGCCTAGTTTGATGTAGTGAACTGAAGGACGTCCTTGCTCTTATTGCTCCGATTCCATCACCGTTTCAATTACGTTATATAACAGTGGCGTTCATGAAACCTTGTCAATATCGACGTTTTGTTCTTCCGTTGTAGGACGATACTTTATGAGCCGAATAGTCTCTCAAGATTTCTTAGCAACACCCATATTCAGACCGCGGGACGAGTTTGTGCATGGCGCAACGAGACTCATACACAGGGCGATTGCTCACGATTATGCTGCGGAAAAGGGTTCAAGGTAAGAGCCAAAGCGTTCGCCATTCCTTATGCCAGGTCGCCATGAATTCGCTTTGAGATCAAGCACGAGGTGATCCACTACAAATGCGACTGCAAGTTCGTCTGGTGCTGTAAGCTGGTCTGCAAGGACTGCCTGCAACACCGATGGGTGTCCACCTGCAACTGAGTGGGCGCCGTGCCGTTGAAGTCTCCACCTGAGTCTCAAAGACTCACATACTGTGATCTCCCGTTTAAGCTTTGCTCGTCCTTCTGTTTCCACTCGTAGTCGCCAAGCGCTCGTAAACCCCGTTACTGTAGGGTAGACTCTGACGAAGTCCCACCTTTCTTAAGTAATCGACAACGTTCAATATATCGATTGATTTATGTATATGTAAGTGTATGTGAAAGAGTTTCATGTGCCTCTTGTTTACGGGTTATTGTGAATAAACATCTTACTTTTGCCGTTGAGTAATCCATTAAAATACAATTATAGCTACTACACAGTTTACGCCGCGCATTCTATTTTATCTTTTGTGTATGTCTTTTATCTTTTATCTATCTTCCATTTTTACATCGAACTGGGCATTGTTTTAAGAGTACAATTTTTATTTTTAATCGATTACACTGTTAACAAAAAATAAACACATCTAGAGTAAAATAAGCCTTTTATAGAAAAGACAAAAGTAAAATAATGAAGATAATAAAAAAGAGATGCCCCACCATTCTCAAGCTTTATTTTAGGTAAACAACATTCACCCAGGAGCAGGCGGTTGGCCGCTGATAAGCGAGCACATCTAGCGCTTTTGAATTCGTAATTCTGCAAAGGAGAGTTGATAACAAATGCGAAGAAGCTACGTATTAGTAAGCTGTAGAATTACTTGAACTTTAAATCTCTCTTCTGAAATAAAATCAATAAAAAACTGGATCGTGGACGGGATCCAGTTTTCTTCCTTTCTCTCCATGTTCTCCAAATATTTTCATCTAACGATTCGATTCCTAGAGAATGGAAGTTCCTCATTCTCTTTCGACTGATCGATAACGCTTTCGAACGACGTCGATGGATCGATACCGTTGTCTGAGGGTCGTATTGTGCCATTTCCGACGCCTTCGACGCTTTTTGCATGTTCATGTCGACGAATTCAATTAAATCGCAGCGGGTCGCCGTACTAGTTCAAGGAGGTATCGGCAATCGACGTCGGAGAATAGAATCGACGGAGATGTGAGGGCACGATCGGGACAGAACCGTACTTCGTACACGGATGAGGGAGGGGAGGCGAGATACGTCACAGCTGCCTCGAGTTGCTGTACAGTTCCCTTCATTTCATCCGAAACAAACAAACTGTGAACAATGACGTGCTTTGTATCGTTGGCTCTCTAGGAAAATGCTGAATATCGGAATTGTTTCAGCTGCATCTCGAACATTCTTCTAATGCAGCTCAGGTTTCCCACCTTCACTTCATGAACGACTTACGTAACTTTAACAGAGACTTCACAGAGGAAAACTCAGATAATGAGGCTTATCGCTCACCATACCGCTTGATAAGCCGCACTAGGTATCAGGGATTTCGGCTGTAATTTTCTCTGCTAAATTGCTCTGAGTCGTTGATGAACCCGGGCCCTGATTGTGAGCTACATGTTCCCATAATACTAACCACGAGTATTTTTTAAAACTTCTTGCTTGAGCCTAGAGTGGATGTTATATTAGGTGGGGGGGGGGGGCAAAAGTAATGAGACTCTCCATGCCGTGTCCAAATATCCCGTGACTGCAGTCTGGTTTCGTGTTTATCGTATTTGTATGTTTGTATGCTACCTACTGAAGGCTACCTGAGAAGTTACCACTTCCGCGCTTTCCAGAAGCATGCCGAAACCCCAGCCTGATGAGTCGACCTGTGTCGCGCAAATCTCGCCCAATTCCTAACCCCGAGCAGCCTGGACTCAATCTTAACGCAAGATGAGAAGTACGTCTTCTTCCTCAACCCTGCCAAGCAGCCAGTCTGGGTGAGGCCTGTTGACCCGTTACCGACCTTCGTTCGGCGGGATGTTCACGACGAGAAGCACCTACAGAGCTTTTGAGTCTGCGCCCATGAACCGGTATACTGGAAGCTGTTTACCAAAAGCACGACGATGGACTCCAAGGCCATGGTAAACGAAATAGAAGAGATGGACCAGCGACTCGAACTTATTCAGTCGCAGCGCGTCAAGAAGCTCCTCCTCTTCAACAACCTAGCACCCCATCGGGAACAAGTGACCACGGATAAGCTTGCCCAGCTACGTTCACATACTTCACCCACCGTATTCGCCGGACATCTCTCCATGCGAGTACCACCACTTGAGCCAACGGGACTTCCTGGTCGGAAGGGACACAAGAACCCAAGCAGTCCTTGACAAGCATATCGAGCAGTTGATCAACACCAGGCTCAAGCAGTTCTGGAAGGAGGGGATCAGGAAGTTGGCTGAGCGATGGCAGCAAGTCATTGACTTTAACGGCACACACATTCCTCAGCACCGTTGATTTGTAATTGAGTTATAAAGAGATAAAGATTTTTTCAATTTGTCTCATTACTTTTGGTCCCCCTAATAGACGACAGAACTTGTTGTGGATGTCTAGTTGCGATGAAAACGAACTACGAGTGTTTACTTACCATTCTTCAAAAATTTAGCCATCTCAGATTGGAGGTGGTCCAATGCGGAGCAGGAGTAGGCAATCAGAAGTTTCATATGAGATCGCACTAGTAAGAAGAGTATGAACGTCACACTTGCAAGGCCTATAGCATTAATGATGTGTTACTTTACAGTTTTAGTAAGATTCAGGGCAACTGATATGCACTTCTTTACAGGATCGGCAAATTGTTGGTAGCCAGCTGACATTGATGGACGATTTCAATATGCTCCCAAAAGCACTAGTCTTACGGTAGTGCTCGACTTGTCGAGCAGTACCCCACCATCAGCTGCTTGGTTGACAGGTTCTACAGTTGATGAGGGGACTAGTGTTCACTACAGGACTAGTGTTGAACAGTGATCATTCTCGTTTCCGCTATCCGCTCCAAAGTAAGCGTAACATGAAATGAGACGGGAGGGCTAAAAATCGCCGGAAACCAGACTACGAAACGCGGAAACGGAAATCCCACACTACCCTGGTGTTCATTGATTGTCGGTGGCTTGCTGCTTCATTTTCATTATCGCTGCCTTGTTGCGTAAGAGGAGGTGGGAATTCTGATAGTCACGCTCAATCAGAACACAAAAACTGTCTATCTCATCGGCACTGTAATGTAAAGGATGTCTCAAAAAATGAACATGCTGTTTGAAAGGTGATAACTTTGCTCACAGCAAAGGTAATGAAGACGTTAAGGGCTCATATGAAAGCTTAAGGGAATAGAACTTTTCTTTTGTATGAGGGCATGGAATGTGCCGTGCACTCCTTAGTAACTTTGCATTTTACACTCGATTGATTGTGTTTCGCTTATATACTTGTTATGATGCCTTCACAAAGTAGCCGTTTCGATTGATTTGTGCTTCTCTTGAGATTCGAAACTTAAAAGCACACCACAGCTTGCGGCGAAATGCATGGCATCCTAAAAACATTTGAAAGTTTCTAACATGCAGCCAGTGAAGCATTTGAAGATGTTTGAGACTCATATGAAAGCGCAGGGCAACGAGATTATTGCGGCGTGCAAATCGTTTTGCGCCATGCTCCCGCCTAAAACCTTGCATTCAGTCTCAATTAAATGTGCATACTGAATGCTTGTTAAATCTTGTTACTACTTGGCCAGATTAACCTCTGCTGTGTTTCTTTTAACGTTCAAAACTTAGAAATCATGCGAAAGACACGCAACATGTGAGTTTATTGATTGCAGGATCTAAATGTGAAGAGGAGCCCCATTTTCAAGGACGGATTCTGTGGACTGATGATACAATATTCAAGCCGAACGGAGAGGTTAGAAAAAGGCATAATTTCAGCTACTGAGCGGCGGAAGACATTAAAAGAAGTACAGCACATGTTAATCTGGCGAAGTAGTGATAGGATTGTAACAAGCATTCAGCCCATGTACAATCAGTCGAGTCTGAAATGCAAGGCTTCAGGCTCGAGCATCAGCAATCTTTACTATAAACACGCCACAGAAGTCTCAGAACCCTCCACTTTCATATAAGCCTCAAACACTTTTAAAGGATTCACTGGCATTAATGTTACAACCTTTCACATAGTGCCTTCATTTTTTATTTACCCTGCATTTTTTTCAAGCCCTAGTGCGCTTTTAACATTTAAATTTAAAAAAGCGCAAATAAATGGAAACGGCCGCTTTTTTAAGAAATTTATAACAAGTATTCGAGCAAAACACAATCAATCGAGTGTAAAATGCAAAGTTACAGACGAGTGCACGGCACTTTCCATGCCACTCATTCAAAAGAAAATTTCTATTCCATTAAGTTTTCGTATGAGTGCTCAGCTTCTTCAGTACCTTTGCTGTAAGCAAAGTTGTCACCTTTCAAACAGTGTGTACATTTTTTGAGACACCCTGTAGTATTACTGTAGCAGTGCTAGATCCCATCACAACATTCTGGTCCGGCTCAGTTTGACGCCTACCACCACCGGCATGGGCTTCAAGGAGGAAGAGGACCGCGCCATCATACGGTCGACCTCTCCACGGCGCAGTCTGCACGACGACCTCGGGTTGCAGTGTTCTTCCCGGTTCGTGCAATTGTCTCCGACACCTGCTTCACCAACATCAGAAATCCCGCTATCTAGATCTATTCTGATTGATTTGGGTAGATCGTTAATAAACCACATTCTGTAGCTGTAACCGTTCACTGTTGGTCTTATTTTCTATGGTTGACAACGTTTCTGGACTTTGACGACTTTTTCGACTACAGTAGATCCTGGCAATGTTCACGAAGCGGGCCTTGCACTTGTTATTATTACATGAATGTATGAGATCACTCTTCGCCGACACGTGTTTATGTGCACCCTCTTATCACACATAACAAAACGATAAATTTTCAGAGGATTGAAACAACAAAGAAGGGTTCACTCGCACTCCTATAGTTGTGCTGTTCGTTGGCAGGCGATCTTCCGTCAACAAGGCATCGCTGGCTAACGGCTAAGCCTACTCTGTGAGTAAAATGATTGAGTAAATGGTGAAGTGCACTTAACATTGTTCAGTCACGTCTTCAGAATCTCAGTGTGCCTTCAAGAAGGAATAGCATTCAAAAGAAAGCATCATGGAAACAGCGGTATGTTTGCTATGTCCTTTCAGGTGGGAAAAGAGACGAATCCTAGCCCTAGGAGTCTTCGCCACATTACCTAAAAACGTGGCGATAGAAAAATTTGAGGCACAATGCGTGTTAGAGGATGGGGAGTAGACGACTTGCGATGCCATTTTTTCTTCCTCTTTTACTATAGTTTCAAATTCCAAAGGAATCCCAGACTACGGCATGGAAAACCGCATCAAGCTGCAGTTCCATTAACTGTGAAAAATCAACGTCTCGTAGGGAATTCCCACATCAGAACTCGCATACCGCCACACTCGAAGCAAGCTACGTAGCTATTCTATTGGGGTATCTAGAAAGTAACTGCAGAAAACTTCTCAATGTTCCAGATTTTTCTAGAATGTTTTGAATATTTCAACATAGTGCTATATAAAGACACTATCCTGCTCTATCTGCATAACATATCGAGCTCCGTCTTCTTTGCCTATTTCACTGTACGGTGGCCAAATTGCCTACCCATATTAGACACGTATTCCTTTACGAGTTTGAATCTGGGCACTCCGCTGCAGAAGCCTATCGAAACTTCTGTCGTATTTTCGGCTCTGAAGCTCCTTCTATACGGTCAGTGTATAGCTGGTTCGAACGCTTCAGAAGTGGGAACAGGATTCTCGAAGATGAGCCTTGGTCTGGCCGACCGACAACGATATCTTTTGATGAACTGAGGAAACTGGTGCAGCAGCAGCCATATGAAGGCGCACGTCATTTTGCTGCTGCTCTTGGCTGTTCCCGATCCACCGTGGACAATGGACTGCGATCTCCTGGAATGGTTAAAAAGCTCGGTCAGTGGCTCCCTTACGAACTGCCGACGATAACCGGAGAAGACGTCTGGACATAGCACTCAGCTGCTCTCCCGAAGTCGCACCTTCAACTGGCTGGACACAGGAGACGAAAAATGGGGCCTCTACGTCAACCACGCTCGTAAACGTGCGTGGTGCCAACACGATGAAGTACCGAAATATTTCGTAAAAGGCGCCCACACATCGCGAAGTCGACTTCTCAGAAAATTCTGGAACTTGGATGGGAAGTTCTGCCGCATCCACCGTACAACCCAGATCTGGCCCGAAGTGACTACCACCTTTTTCGATCACTTCAGCGTCATCTGGAAGGGAAGCGTTATGAAGATCGTGACAACCTTGTAAATGACCTCCGAGCTTTTTTCGCCTCCAGGTCGCCGGATTTCTAGCCAGAGGAATTCGAACTCTTGTGGAACGTTGGCGGAGAGTAGTCAATGTTGATGGAAATTATTTGGTTGGTTAATAAAATGTTGATAAAAAATGTTATTAAAATGTTATTGTTATTTTGCAAAAATTGTCGTATTTCTGCAGATACTTTCTGGACACCCTTAGTTGAGAGGGACCAACCGTAAAGCGTCAATTGCGGACGTCATCCCATGCCACACAACCATATCCTCTGAATTCAAATGAAAGCCCTCCCTTGTATCATGGGACAGCGACTGAAGCTCTCGTAGAAACTCAAGAAAGGAATTGGAGACGCAAGTTGCCGCATGGCCTCCCCCCCCCTCCGATTAGGATAGATCCAAGAGGTGCTGTACAGAGAATACACGGTGTCCTAACTGGAAAGCCTATAGAATTTTGACCTTTCTACTCTAAAAAATCTTTCCAACAGCCATTTTTTTTGCCTGCCTATGGAACGCCATGCTACATAATCTGCCCAGTTTTTGCCAATTAAATCAAGTTTTGAAGATCGCCTAAAACAGCAGGTTAAGTGCGTGCTCCGTATCGAGCGAAGGGAGGTGCCAAAGGATCATTAGCCAATTACAGCATTCGTTCTAAGCCGCCAACGCTCAATTCTGGAGATGGGGTCCATCCTGTATTCGTTCCCAACCTGACAGAATTGCGCTACCCAATACACGCTTAAATTGCCTACTGCAGCTGAAGAGTTCATTCATCCGAGCCTAACGTTTTTACTCCACAGGTTTTTGGATAAAACCTCGGACTTTGTGGAGGAAAGTCTGGGCGGAACCTCTTGTTCTCCCCTCCCCCTCTTTCTAGACTTGCACCGCCCTGTTGGAAATGTGCGATGAGACGCGATCAGCTATGTACTTCTTAAGCGCTGCTTTCATCGCTTTGGTTATCCTTACACAAGCCCAGGCTCGGAGTGGATCAGCTTATACTCAGTACAGGTTCGTCTTGGCAAGAAGGCACATGAACGTCCAATTATTTTAGAAATAGCCAAGCTCGGTTCATAATAGAGATAGAATACACCGGTAATGATTTAGTTTTGCGCAAACCGTTGTGTGGGGCTGTTCGACGAGCCTCCGAGAGTATTTGCGCCTACACCCAGTATCAATCTTACTCGAAACGGGACATAGCGTATTCTGCCAGCCACACCGTACCTTCTCCTGGATATGCTTGTCCTCTAGTTGGTGCTTCATGATGGCTAAGAACATTTGGGAACGGGAGAAATCGATGTGACATGGGTGGAGAACTAATTGCCCAATGCGGTCACTCCCCTCGGCTAGAATTTATCACAAAACCGTAATCTGGAATATGGTTCTGGTAGACTACAGCAGTAGGTGACCGTGCATATCGTTTAACATTGTCCACCTTGTCCTATCTCTTAAGATCAACGTGCTTTGAACAGATAACGAGAAATAGCTAGAGTATCCGAATGTGTGATCATCGCTGGGTTTGATATAGAGGATATAACAGTCGGTAGTAACAATATTGAGTATTGAATGGGTTGTGTACTGTAAGTCAAGCTTACTTCAACGGTAGGCGCAACTAGCGGCCGGGGGGGGGGGGGAGAGGGGGGGGGCAGTCCATCCGTACTCAAAGAAGTTACGGGTTTTTACCCGTTTGACCGATGCCCCTCTCGGTGCAACTAGCATTACACGTACGCCTACAATGGGGGAATTCCACGTCACCAAACCTGACTGCTACGCTCAAGGCGGTCGAAGCCAAGGACTGGCCCCCCGTCCACGTGTTGCGCCCAACGGTATTTCAAAGCAGCCTCTTAACATCCCTATTAAGGACATCCCTATCCTGTCAGCTATTAAGGAACGTTCAGAGCATCATCGCGGCGCGACGCGACGTAATGATAATCTCCCATATCGATCAAGCGACGACGGCGTCATGCTGTCGCTAGGTGTTTGTACGCGTTGTGCAGCGAGCACCACATCTCACGCAGTTATCAGCATCGCCACACGATGATATCGCTGCTCATTGCGAGCGATTTGTTCTTCGCTCGGTGATTCGATACTAATAAAAATCTAGTTTTCAGAATTTTCTGGAAAAATTCAAAAATCCTAGGTCAGTGAGGATCGGTAGAAGGTTCTACCAGCCTTTGCCGTATGAGTATGTAAGGGCCCGCGCTCGTCATTTTCGTGACATGCCGAACATGATTAGCCAATAACAGCTTCAAGTGGTCATCTTCTACAAATGCTTTCGAGGCTCCAACTCAAGTCCAAGAGAGCGACGCAGTCATCGATGCATTAAGAAAAGGGACTGTAAGCAGCACCATAGTGCACCGTTGGTTTGCTCGCTTTGAGTCAGGAGATATGAACCTTGAAGACGGAGAGCGCAGTGGACGACCTTCTGCTATCGATGATGATGAATTGCACCTCGCTATCAAACTCAATGCAGAAGCATCTATGCGGGAACTGGCAACAGCCCTTGGCTGCACCCACACCATCATCGAGCTACATCTCCACGACCTCGGCTATTGAAAAGTTTTGACAAGGATCCCTCATAGACTGGTCGAGGCACATAAGCAAGTGCGATTGAACATATGCCGGTCACTCCTCGAGCAGCCTCATCGAAAGGAATTTCTGGAGGATCTGTGACTGCAGATGAGAGCTGGATAGTCTACGATAACAGCGCACGTGTTGTCTGGCTCCAACGCGACCCAGGACTACCACTCCAAGCGAAGCCAGACCCACCAACGCAGACATTCGCTTTGCGTTTGGTGGTATGCGAAAGAGCCAATCTACCATGACCTGCCGGCTGCTGGCAAGACGGTCACAACTTCCATATACGTTAATCAGCTTTAGAAATTGGCCGATGCAATGCGAGAAAAAAGACGAAAAAGATCAAGTGTCCACCGTTGCACGACAACGCGCGCCCACAAGTTGCATCGACAACGTGTGAGAAGATAGCTCATCCACTCATCTCAGATAGCTCTTCGTCCGATATTGCACCAGCGGACTAGAATCTGCTTGGACCGCTGAAGCATCCTTTGAGAGGGAAACATTTTAAAAGCTATTATGATTTCGAAATGACAGTCGAAAGCTTCTTCAAGTCGCCATCCGCTGATTTCTGGACGAAAGCAATCAGCGATTTGCCGAGACGATGGGAGAAGCATATGTCGCTCTGTGGTGACTATACTGTGGATTCCTGGTTTGTATTTAGAAAACTATGGTTGAATGATGAAAGAAGAATTTTTGTTTTAAGCGGTTTTGTGTTTCCGGCCAGCCTAATATTTTTGACCCCACAAAATGCAGATTTCTTGAAAATATCGATCCACATCTATCAGACTCGCTTCACCTTCGGAAATCTCTTGACAACTTAAGATTACTATACGTGCAATGCTGATTGCGTGTAACATTGCCAACATTGTGTGCTTTTCGAATTCTAGTGCATATAACTAGGAACATGTAATCAGCAGCGAATCATGTAGATTATACCGAGCTGCGGGTTTTCCCAAAAATTAGGCTGTAAATTTGAAGGTTTTGAAGCTTCCCTGTGGTTTTAACCAGAACTCTTATGAAAACATAATCTTAAAAAAACTGCATTTCTTCTTCATGATTGTAACATCAATGTCACAGTTTGTACTTTTGCGAGATCCATGTGAGCCTTGCAACGGTATAGATGAGAAGCTTGCTGAATCCTCTCCGAAATCCCGTTTGTTCGTGGCAGGTGGAGTGGTTATCGATGGCATCGGAGTAGATGTCGTGAGTGATCCTCCCCAATGTCTTTTTGGAGGATATGACGGTTCGATCTAAGCGTCGGAGAGCGGTCATCATGGTCTTGAAATTGGCAAAGTTACGGCGATACTCAAAGCTGCCTCTGCAGCTTCAGCCAACACCTCCGTCTTTCTCTACTCAAGATCTTCCATTATCGCCGCTCTGCATAGCTTCGCAAGCTCGGAAGTCAGTTTCAGTTGATAGTTGCCTGACGCTCGTGCTGCTTCAGCAGGCGTATCAGCTCGAGAATTTCTGGAGACAGACGTCTCTTGGTGGCCTTCAAGTTCTCGGCTACCTGAGCACTTCGCCGAGATGGTTCGCGAAGAGGTCGTATTCTTCGTCAATATTGTCCATCACGGTATCTTCCGAAAGGCATGTAACTGTGGTGTGAAAATCCCAGTTGATGGCCTTTCTGGGACTCCTCTTCTTGAGCTTCGCGGCCTCCTCTCTTAGACTGGGAGGGCGGAACCTTTCGGGAAGGATGCGGTTATTCAATGCCTTCAGAGCAAGGGTTCAACAGAGACTTCGGTCAGGCCATTTTTGTGGTTGAGGATGATGTGATCGATCTCGTTGTCTCCGCACTGCCGGAAGATTATTCTCAGGTCTATCGTAGGGAGGGTGGCTTCTGGAGCTAGGAGTTTCCATACATCGTCCTGGTTCTCGCAATGTATTAGTTAAAGACGCGCTTAATGGGCTTTCTTTCAGATACTTGGATCAGCTCCACCAAGCACACAAAGCAGCACAAAGTCAAAAGTGGGTAAAATTCCTTCTTATTTGAAAAAGCAAACCTACAAAGCCTTGGACACAACCATTATGCTTGCCATTGGCTGTAGGAAACCTAGAAACTGCCCTGGCTAGATTGTGTCAGTGATAGCAAGACTACGTACGACAAGTGGTTTCCTGGTAGCAACAGTCTCTAATATAGTTTTTTGACGTGTTGCACTCATCAGAACAGTTTTCGTGTAGATCCTTCCATCCCTTCGTGTCTTCCCTGGAATATTTCAGTCACTAAATGCGACTGCTCACTGCGTTATTATTTGAGCGATGTGTCTTTAGACGGCCAATCGAATACTAATTTAAAACGACACCTAAGCAACGTTTCTGCACCTAATGTCTTCACACCAGGGATATGGTCTCTAGAAAAAATGTTTTCTGCTGCTAATGGCTTCACCTATTATATGGGTTGTTCAGAAAGGACATACGATTTTTGAGCGCTTCAGAAAAAAATTACCTTGCCATAATGAAGCAATATCAATCAATGACATATTGCCTGTTTTGTTCAATTACCTTTTGCCATCTTCCTGATAATTTCACAACACCTCTCTCATAGAACTTCTGGCCCTCTGGGCAAAAAAATGAGCCACATGGGATTTGGTATCTTCACTTCGGTGAAGGTTTTCCCATTCAGGGAGCGAGCTCTGTAACCATTGAAACAAGTGGTAGGCCGATGGCGCAAGATTAGGGCTATATGGGGGATGCAGTACTTATTCCCAGCCAAGCTCCAATAATTTCTGCCTAGTCGCCAAAGACGTATGCGACCTAGCATTGTCCTGGTAGAAATGTATTCCTCTGTGATTCACCAAGTCTCTTTTCCTTTATTGCTCTTCCAATTTAATTAGTTGCTGACAGTAGAGGTCCAAATCGCGCCGATAGCGGACATGATGCGCGAAGCTCGCTTGTTCTGCGTGGGAAAGAAGACAGCGTCCGCAAGATAGGCCTTGAGTTGGAAGTATCTGGAAAGCGGCCTAGAGGACACCCGAAGCAGCGTTGGTCCGATACGTTACACACGGACATGAAAGTAGCTGGTGTCCACCCTGATCAAGCGCAGGATCGGGAAAGGTGGTGTCGTAACACCAGAAGAGCGGAGCCCGCGACGAAGCAGGACAAACGCTGAAGAAGAAGAAGAAGTAGAGGTCAAAATCAACATTCTGGTTTTTAGAAGCACTTCGAAATATATCACACCCTTATAGACCCACCAAATTGATAGCATGAACTTCTTTTGATGAAGATCAGCTTTGGGCGTCGTTTGTGCAGGTTCATCTGGTTTTGATCATGATTGATTACAAGTGACATTGTTGTAAACAGTCCACTTTTCATCACCAATTACTATTCGCTTTCAAAGCGGATCGTCTTTGTTGCGTTTGAAACACAAGTCGCAGACACGTCAAGTGGATTTCCCTTAATTCATGAGGCACTCAAACATCCAACTTTTTCACCAGTCCAGTGTCTTGGTATGATTGTGAACAATTTTAATAGATACTTGGTTTTCTCAGCTTGTCAGTGAGCACTGGTGCGGTTGTATGACGATCAGCTTCGATTAATGCCATCAAATGATCTTTATCAGTGGCTACTGGTCGGCCTAAACGTTGCTCATCCTTATGTAAAAATTTCCATAACGAAATTTCGCGAACCAGCTTTTGCATGACTTCTGTCAATCGGCATCAACACATACGTTTTATTAATGTTTTATACCGTGAAATACCGTTTATATACTGTGAAAGGCATCAGCAGCTCTTCTGCCACAACGGAAGTAGAAAAGCAAGATGTGCCGAAAATGTTCCTTCTGACACGTCATGTTCAAGTTGATCCTGAAAACACAGATAAAATAAAAGTAGTCCAGTTAGAATGCAGCAACACAAACGACACAAGTACAAAATATATATCAAATAAGGGCAAATAACAGTGGCAAGTGCCTTTCAAAACAAGCGTTCAAAAATTTGTTCTCCATCGAAATTACGTTCTTAACAACCCAATAGTTTGCAGTGATGTACGAAAAAAAAATGTGTAGATTGTGTGTTCACTCAACTGTGACGGGCTTAAACGTAACAATTTTCAGAAGGAAAATAAGGAGAAAGAAAAGGAGAAGGAAGAAAAGAAGCTGCCATCATCGGTGAGAAAAGGCAAACCTAGAACTGTAGCAGAACAGAACGCATGCGATTTGTTTTTACAGATGGACTCCAAGGATAGCAAGAAGGTCAAAAAAAGGAAAGCTCAGAGCCAAATAACGAAGGTTTGTCTCATAGTCTGTGGACGTTTCCCTGTAGGGATTGAGTGCCGGTGGGGTGGCGGAGTCCCGCTTCCTTCGGCGCTAAAGATGGACTTTGACCACGCATACTTCCATCTTAAAGCTCGCGACTCATTGAGGTGAACTTATGTGGTCTCCTAAAGTGGCAGTTCCATGATGTGATTTTTCATCCAAATAAAAACTATGGTTTGTGCCACTACTTTGCCGATGCTCCTGGTCATAAGGGAACGCATCCGTAGGATCTGTCCTAGCGAAGGCGGCTCACAGTGTTTTACCTCTCCATCCCCCCCCCCCTTGAATTTGTCCTAGAGCTACATCTGCCACCGAATGATGAGCTCAGGATCATGCGAACACAGATAATGTGGTATCGCGTCAAGGAAACTACGACATTGTCAACCTGGCAATGCCCCCCCCCCCTCGGACTAGGATAGATCCCATTCGGACGCTCGACAAAAAGAAACATTCGGTTAGGATTAGATTTGGTGAATATATGATCTCCACGTAAAACTGACCACTTTTCAAATCAAATTGGATACTTTTCAAAGCAAACCGAACACTCTTCTGAGCAAGCTTGACGCTTCTGAAATCAATAAATAAAATAAAATAAATTAACTTAATGGAAAGTTTCCCAAATTGAAACAAGGATCTTCCAGATCAATATAAAAAATATCCAGAAAAGTAAGCATAATTTGGTGTCTAAAAAAATTAGTATAGTACATATAACCGTCTTGTCCTACATTTGCATTACTTCGCACAAACAGAATTTTTATTTTTAAACAGAATTCTATCACTCAAATGAAGATTGCGACGATTTACCTCCTATCTTCTCACTTAGTGCACTAAATGATTGTAGCCTGCCTCCTGTTTAGAATGAAATTGAACTTATTCTTTCCTTAAAAAATGTTTACGAAACTGTAGCGCAGGATGTCGTGAAGCTGTTGAGCCAAGATTGTTATCGAAGCTTTATTCGGCTAACGTTTCGGCGTAACCGCCTTCTTCAGAGCCTGGAAAAGACAAAAAGATTTTGAGAAATTACTCGTCCAAGAATCATTTCAAGCTACAGGAGTCTCGAAAGATAGTGAGAGAAGGAAACGAATAGGGAGTAGGGCAACCCGACTGACCTTATGAAAACAGCCGAAAGGCTGGATGGTCACCCTCGGATGGAGAACGACTGGGTGAATGAACTCTCCCTTCGGGTCAGCCCCTCAGCGGCCCTCCGGCTGGCGCCCTCCAGGGTCAAGCCCACAGAGGTCGGCAAATGGGGCCAGCTCCTGGGTTACGGCCACGCGTTCCTCTCTCCTATTGATCGCAGGGTTCTTGAACGCTTACGGGGGATACCTTGGAAAAAACTTTACTGAGAAGAGCACGCCTCCTACTTTCTAAATTGAGTGAGGGATTATGGTTTAGGATTCCGAACTTTTTATATCCTGTGTGGAATCATTGTCAGAACTTTTATAACAATTCAGTAGCTTAACTGAAATTCCTTTTAAAATTTACTTCACCATCACACTTTTTCAGAGAAAGGACAAGAAGAAATTGGAGAGCACTGTTAAACCTCCGGGCGCTGCTGGGGTAGGTTTCCAGAAACATTAAAGAGGATGAAAGCTGTAATTGTAATTGCTGATCAAATGTTAGTGCATATGTGTTAAAAATGAGAGAAAAACTTCTAGAGAAATTACCGCTAAATTTGGAATTTAATTTAAAATATGGACAGCAAAAACCTGAAAACAAAATGTTAACGCAGTTCATTCAGCTTTATCTACTAAGCTGTTCTTAAACCCATTTTAATGCGGGCCATAACGAAAATCTTCTGCTATGCAGCGCTGAATGATACCGAAATCAATATTTGATTGGGCGCGTGGGGGCGCAGTCGGGGGAGGCGCCGGCCGTGACGTGCACCCTGACGTAGCGTTCTTGCTACGGGTCTCGCTGGGCCCTTCGAGCGTTCAGTCTCTCCAGAAACGGTGAACTATAATAGCAAAAGACTTGGTTTAAAAGGATGAAAAGCTGACATGCTCATCTGATTGCCACCAGAGGTTATCGTATGAGCCATACTTACTTCCATATTGCGTCCACCGTATCCCGAAGAAGTCGGGTGGCGCATCCCAATTAGGGATTCATTCGTCGTCTATTTATATCCTTAATACTATCGATTGATACTATACTAACCTTATCCTTGATTGATCACGACTTATCGTTCACCTTAAATAGTTTACCTTAAATCGCGCGATAGAATATGGAATCTCTGACGGAAAATGACAGGAGTTGAATATTCGATTGAAAAGTAAGTGGCCTACGCCGGCCTTTTCTAATCTCCATATTCTTACTCTTCTGTTAAACAAACTCAGAACGAATTTCCTCTTTTCAACGCTTATCGTAAGTCTTGCGTCTTCCGAAATCTTCTTCAAAACATGTCCGCTTTTTCTACAAATGTAGGTCCCAACCACTCAATCTGTCGAAGCTATCGTTCGATCGAAGGTTTGTCACAATCAACCCCATGGTCAGCAAATCATCAATTTTATTCCGTTCCTTGCTTCGCAACTTTTCTGTGAACAGCATTAACACCATCAACCAATGAAACATTGCTGAATACTGACCAGCTGAATCTGAACCAATCTTTCTTCCATCCTCATCACGTCTTTCATGCGCTCTTTAATAATCTTAGGTCTTGGTGTCCGTAGCCGATGAGAATGCCATCATTAGGCAAATGGTGTGAAAATTTCTGGGTGATGCGAAGTGAGCACATGGGAAGGTAGATCGTGTCCATTATAATCTTGAGAATGGGATGAATTGAATCATTTCTATCAAGATCTTCAGCTTGACTGGTTCCAACCTGAAATCTGCTGCCAGCTAATATTTACCAAGGTGTAGTGGCCTAGGGATTCCCGCACGATCAGCAGGGGGCGCGGGTTCAAGTCTCGACCAGGGCTAGGGTTTTGGTCACGGCGGAACTTCGTTACAATAGCTTAGATCTTCAGGACCAGTCACTTAAGGCTTGAAGAAAATTAACTGAATTATTGTGTTTTTGTTCAATCTTTCCTGCCGCAACAAAGAAAAAATCGGTTCAGCTGAATGTTAGTAAATCCTGCCAAAAGCCCATTTAGCATATGGTATCACTTCCTCTAGACAAAAGATGAGTTAAAAGGTATAAGCTTTGGCGAAATGATAACAGTGGAAACGTGGTGTAATGCATGCACCTTTTCGCATTCATTTGCAAAGGAGACTAATGGCAAGTTGCATGTCTATACGCTCGCGTTTGTTGACGACAACGCAAATGGAGACTTCTCTTCATAAGGCGCTACACACTGTAATCCCACATAAAACGGCCCCCGCACTAAACGAAGAGCAGCAAGTTTTATCCGCCTGTTTAAAGATATATCTCGCGGTGCATAATCAAGCGTACATTATTTCAGGGGACGATGTCTGCTGCAGCAGGGAAAGGTACGTTTGTAGTTGTATCTACATATACGGTCAACGCCATGGAATTAATAATGCTATCGGAGGTATGATGACTTCTGACTTACTTCTAATTTTATACTTCAGACAGAACAGTGGATAAGATAGGTGAAACTGCTGAAGCAAACGCCGAAGGATCTGAAGGGTCAGGAGACAGTTCCAGCGAATGCTCTGAGGAGATTGTCGTCTATGAAACACCCGAGAACCAAACCTACGAGAGAAGGGTAGGCTGTCTTCGCTTTTCAGGGTTTTTTGAACTTTCAGTTCTCCTTCATTACTCGTATAATGCCGATTTAGCAAACGTCTATTAGAGACATGGCTTATCTAATGATAAGGCTAAACTTACTATTAGGCCTCTTGGAAAGTTTGGTGCAGGTTAAGCCTAATTGCACCACTTCGGCAACAAGGCTTAACCAACAAGGACAACAAACCGTAGATGTTCCCTACACCAGAAGTAGAGAACATCTGCGGTTTGTTGTCAATAAAAGAGCGCCACATTTTGCAAAAAGAAGTAAATAAATAAACATCGTGCTAATCAGCTACTTATATTCCGACAAAAAAATTCAGGGAAGAAGGCGAGTGTTTGAAAAGCCGCTATGGGCTGCAAGTAGTGGTGAGGGAGGAATGTGTCACTAATTTTAATGTCAGACAGTAATAATAGCACAAAAGAGGACCAGTACCTGCTTGCACCCTAGGTTCACGGCCAAAAAGCTGATAGAGTTGAAGAGATCTAAACCACACAACATGCATACACTCAAGAACTTACAGAAAACACTAAAAGATTGCTCAAAAATGTGGTGCTGCCCTTCTAATCGGTAAAAACGTAATTTAGGTGGTGATCGGTCTGCTCAGCCGTGTCAGCTTCCGCGAGCAGTTCTGGACCAACAAGGTCGCTTCGTACTTTGTGATTCTATCCTTCCTCCTCACTGTCGATAACGTGATGTATTTCAATATTTTCACCCACACGTTCGGAAGTAAGTTGTTACTACTCTTTAATGATGCTATATGGTTTTGTAAAAATGGCAGTTTTCCATGCATTTTGCTAGACCTTCTTCGATCTGTTGAGACAACTCTTTTCGCCGAAACAATACGAACTCTGCTTTCATGGCTGTTTGAGTCTTGAATGCGTGTCAAGTAAGATGCACACTGAACTGTGTTTTGTGGTTTCCAGGGCAAACGCATTTTACCATTATTACAGCTGAAGTCCGCGTAGTTGAAAACCATCAGTACCATGTTCTAGCACATTTGCTTAAGCCTGGAGCGGCTGGTAGAGAGGCAATATGTTGTTACAGGATGTTCTGTTGCGATCAAAACTCTTGCGCCAGGCGGGACTCGAACCCGCATCTTCTGCTTTCCGGGCAGCGATGTTCGCCTTAGACCACCGTATAGTTGTGCCCTCTCAAAATTTTCGAATATTCGAATGGTTTCGAATACCCGCAATTTTCGAGCATTCGAATTTCGAATACATTCGAAAAACGTGATTTTTTGAACATTCGAATTCGAATACGTTCGAAAAATGCGATTTTTTGAACATACGAATTCGAATACATTCGAAAAATGCGATTTTTTGAACATTCGAATTCGAATACTCAAATTCGAATGAAAATCATTCGAATACCTATTCGAATAGGTCATTCGAGCACAACTATAGACCACCGGCGCTGTTTGACCGCACGTAACATCCGGGATATCCTCGAGGCCTGTCAGCACCCACCCGTGATACGGGATGGGCCGGTCGCTGATATCAGCATGGAGCCGGTTAAGCTGAAGACCTTGCTAGTAACAATGTTCTAACACATTTGCTCAAACAACGCCGGTGGTGTAAGGCGAACATCGCTGCCCGGAAAGCAGAAGATGCGGTTTCGAGTCCCGCCTGGCGCAAGAGTTTTGATCGTAACAAAACATCCTGTAACAACATCAGTGCCATTTTGTGCTTTACTTAAGGATTTTCAAAAAATAGGTTTCAAGGGCTGTTAAGTTGTTCAGCGCGTGTAGTGATTATGGGCGCGTACCGCAGTACAAATTCTTACTGCTAGAGCAATTTCTAGCCAGTTTTTTCCCGGTTTCGAAGACCAGGCAGCGACACTTCAAGAAAGTGTAAGTAGCGCCGGTGCGGCTCGTGCCGGCTATCCAAAAAAGTTTTTTTTTTAACTTTCATACCCCTCTATGCACTTTTGGGGGGAATTTGCCAGGCATTACGGATTTGTACCAAAATCACTCACAGACTTCGAAATCAGGAGTTCTATGCAAAACTTTTTATGGAAATAAGCTTTGGTATTATTTTTGATAATAGAAAGCCGCATATAGATCTCTGTGTAAGGATGTAATGAGGACATGAGGAGGCAGGTCGGCCATGCTTATTTCCTGACTGGCAATTGCTACGTGACGTTCACGCAGATGGATACCTAGCCTTTGGGGCTGAATATTGACGTACAAGTAAACCCTGAATTTCAAAATTTAATGGCTGGAAATCCGCCTATCCCAGAAGTGTGCGGCGCTTCATCCGCACTTTCCTGCCCGCGGTCTCACCTTGACTCACCTTAATGTCGGTAGTTGAGCACTGGCAGGTCGGAGCCACTTCCATGAGCACGTTACGTGACCAGTAGTTGGGGTTTACTCCGCTATATTATGCCTTTATGTCTGCCACAAGGCGAAACTAGAACTACAAGGAATATGTGGCGCTGCGGACACTACTACCTCACTTTGAGTCCTGTCTGCTGATAGACTTTAACTCCCTCTCGCGAGCAATATATGCTGCTAACCACGCTGCCCCCATGCTGCCTCCCGAAGCTTAAGCAGGCGATCTACTGGACTAACACATATTAGGTTGGTGAAAAAGTCTTGCACCAAAATTTTTTAAATTTTTAAAATTTAACAGGAACTTCTAAGGAATGTTTGGTGCTACGTAGTTGTAGCACAAACATTCTAGAATATTTCGCATACATGGCATTTTGCTTTTGAGGGCATATAAATACTACGACTGTAGTGAAGTATTTCGTCCTTTTTTCGGATTCCTCGGCGTAGTGTGCGCTAGTCGAAGGGAATTGCTAAGACCATTAGATCCAGATCGGAATGCTGCATGACATAGGGGCGCGCAACTAGAGGTGAAGCACACCTTTTTCGAGCGGCTCACACGTGGGTTACGTCGGCATCCGCGTGGAGATTCAATCGGTCTCTTGTATGCCCACGGTGGCGCTACTGGCAGGTGGATTGTGGGGCAGTGGATTGTGGCGTTGCTTCGTGCGAAGGTGGTCAGTGGTTCGGTTCTCCTGGTTGAGGTTTGAGGGATTCTGACGTCTACAGAATTTTCTGGTGTTTTGTGTGCATTTTCCCACCTGTATGCGCTTCTGCAACCCAGCTGCGGACTTTCCCTCGATGAGCAGTTTCTACACGCGCAGCTTGGACAGACCACACCCCGGGTCCCTTCTCTAGCCTTGATCTGCGCTCTTCGAGCCCAGCCGCCCACTTCCCGGACGCTCGAGCGCCCTTTGCGCCACAGCGCTGACACGTCATCTAAATGTGGTCATCCTTCCGTGACATGGGTGACACCTACTCTGAAGCCAGACACCCATTGCGGAACGCCGACGACTCGTCTTCTGAACCCCGACGCTTGTTGAAGACGTCACATGCACGTGTTCTAAACCGGGCCTCCCTTGCGCGACATCGCTGACACATTTTTTGACGCTCGCGACAGGACGTGGGTGACACCTCGTCTGAACCCGGATACCTGTCACTCGACGTCTACGAAAGGCCAGATGGGCACAGGAAAGGACGGACAGAGGCGGACAGACACAACCGCTAGCTCTTTTATATATTAGGTTGGTGGAAAAGTCTTGCACCAGAAATTTTGAAAATTTTTCAAGATTTAACAGAAACTTCCAAGGACTGTTTGTTGCAACGTAGTTGTAGCACAAACATTCACGATCGCCCAGTCCCTCCATGTTCGTTTTCGTAATAAGGACTTTCTCGAGAATGTCGTCACGGGAGATGAATTCTGGGTCTTCCTCGTTAACCATACTCGGAAGCGCCCTTAAGGAGAACCTAACCTCGCTGGCTCCCTTAAGGAGAACCCAACCTCAAGGCGAACATTCACCAGAGGAAGGTAATGCTGTGCTGTTGGTGGGGTTCTCGAGAAATCTCTATCATGAGCTTCTTGACAACGGCTCCTCAGTAACAGCAAACATCGACGCTACACAGCCGTATGCTGAGTGGAGATCTTGTCTCGCTACCCGCGAGGGCGGTGGAATGTTTACCTTTTTCACGATAATGCTCGTCCACTTTGCAGAGTCGTTTCGCCAGAAGTTGCAGAAGCTTAGGAGGAGGTACTGCCCCACCCACCTATTCGCCAGGTCTTGCTCCATCGGACTACTACCTCCTTCAAGCTCTCTAGCAAAAACTAAGGGATAGGTGCTTTAATGCCCGAACCAAACTGGAATCCGAGGTGGAGCACTTCTTTGAGTCACAGCTGACTTTATTCTAAAAGGAAAAATTTCTTGATCTCCCCAGTAGATAGCAGAAGGTTGTAGATGTAAATGGTAATTACTTCGAAGATTGAAGTCGCTCACAAAAGAAGCCATAAAATTTTGAGAAAAAAATTACGCTGTGGTGCAAGACTTTTTCACCAACCTAATATATCTAATAATTATGGGCCACCTGTCCCGTAGTGTCACACTGACGAGGGTAGGAGAATGGGCAGGTTTCTTGTGCTCACCGACCAATAACAGAAAGGCAGAGATGTAGACACAGGGTGCCAACGATGGGGGCAGTTTCAGCTGAGCAGAAGTGGTGTAAAGAAGTTCTTTTCAGTTGTGGGCACGAGTGTGCAGAACTGGCAATGGGTTGGAACTCCAGGGTATGGCAAATTTGGCACACTCGTGTTAAGATTGGCCCACATCCTGGAGTTCCTTCTCTTGCCATGTCTGTGCTCTTATCTACTAACGTGGAGGAGAGCACAGAACCGTACCAAAAGCTACATCTTTCATGCATGGGCCCTCCGCCCTTTTAAGTACCGGAAGGATTGCTCTATTAATAGGATCATCAATAACCAACCATCATTTAAAAATTGCAAATAAAAACAAAAATTAACCGAAATAACAATGTTTCAGTAGCCCGACCACAGCCACAAGTATGTCCCCTGCTGAACCCTCAATGCCTCGAGAAGTGCATCTAATGGATTTCTTAAAGAGCATATTATTAATCTCCAAGAAAAATTCGTGATATGTATGCTCTCTAACACTTAATAAATAAATGGGGCACCATCTCTGCTCCTGCCGCCATATAAAATTGCATAATTTTGAGTAAGTTTGGTGGCAGAGCGACCCCTTGTAACGTTTCCGACACTTTAGTGATCCCCAAATCCGTCAAATTTCTGGGTATGAGCACCAGTGGTGGGATCAACAAAATTGATGATATGCGTGATTAATCGTCAAATGCTTGAATCCTGCAGACTCCAGCTCTGCAGTTTAGTACCCTGTCAGCCGTCAGAATATGTAATCGACCCGTCATGCACGTTTTCTTTGATAACATTAAAAAGGGTGCTTGCAGTTGGATCCAACCCCATTTTTAAGAAGCACTGTTTTGTTAGTGGTATAGAAGTTATAGTAGAAATCTAGAGTTCTGAAGGCGGTGAAAGCGTTGA
Organism: Heligmosomoides polygyrus polygyrus; assembly: GCA_947396885.1. Lineage (NCBI taxonomy): Eukaryota > Metazoa > Nematoda > Chromadorea > Rhabditida > Heligmosomidae > Heligmosomoides > Heligmosomoides polygyrus. The sequence goes on along the minus strand of OX377205.1, from coordinate 22,744,948 downwards.
AGGCATTTTTGGTGTCGTCCTGGTTTTTGAAGCATTTCTCCTTTAGGAAGTTGTCCAAATGCTTGAAAAAGTAGAAGTCGGTGGGCGAAAGGTCCGGTAAATATGTTGGATGTGACAGAGTTTCGTACCCCAATTCATCCAGTTTCTGGACAACAATTTTTGAAACGTGTGGACGCGCGTTGTCATGCAGCAGTACTACGTCTCCTCGATTGACCAAAGCCGGCTGTTTTTCAATTAACTTCTGGTGCATCACTCCAAATTCGGTACAATGCTTCTCCGCTGTGATAGTCTCTCCAGTCTTAAAGGACTTGTAAAGAAGTACACCAGACATTATCTACCATACGGTCACCATGGTCTTCTTTGGTTGGAGACCTGGGGCCGGATTCATCAATGACTTACGTAACTTTAACGGAGAATTGTAAGCTTATCAAACAATATTGTGGCGATAAGCCGCGTTTTCGTTTACTCAAAGCTCAGACAACGCAGCTTATCGCTCACCATATCGCTTGATAAGCTTACAATTATCCGTTAAAGTTACGTAAGTCGTTGATGTATCCGGCCCTTGGTTTCGGTATCTCCTTGGGCTTGCTCTTATTTCTTATCTTTCTCTCATTATTGCCCAGCCATTGTGCAAAGCGACGACGATTGTCATAAAGGATCCACCTTTCGCCGCATGTCACGATCTAGCCCAAAAAGGCTCCCATAGACTGTGCAGCCTTAACGAAACGCAGGTGTCGTGGCCCAACATCTGCCCGACAGTCAGTTCGTGCGGGATCCATTAATCCAATTTCTCTACCTTTCCGATCGCGTTTAAGTGGTGACTGATAGTGCTGCCGTCAACGCGGAATGCTGTGCCGGCTCTCTCAATGTCTCACGCAGATCCGCTTCCAAGATGGCTTTTAGTTGTTCGTCGCTAACGAGTGGTGGCAGTCTTCATCTTCGAGACTTCCATCTCCAAATCGAATCCTTTGAAACTGGTGACAAATTGTGTGTTCCTTAGCGGAATCCTCCCCAAATGCAGCTTTGAAGTCACGGGCCGTTTGATAAGCACTGCGGCCCAGTTTCAACTCGTAGAAGAAAATTCGGCGAAAATCGCGTTCAGACATCTGAAACGGCAAAGCTTAAAATTGAAGAAATTCGTGCTTTAAACAAAAACCGAAGGCATGGTTAAAGAGAGCATGAACTCAGCTTTCCAATGGTGTACAACTCTTCAAGATATAAAACATACTTGAAAAAAATGTGCTCCAATAACAACGATTGCAAAACGCTGATTTATTTCCGGACAACCTAATACTAAGCCTTCTTTTCCTTTGGGAAATAAAATTTCTGTCATGGGTGCGAATAAGGCATCAGCGAAAAAATGTTCCGCGCTCGCGCTCTTAACTTCTCCGATGTCTGAGTAAGCCAACTTTCAGTGTGTTGGGCGTTGGTTTACGTCATTTGTATGTTAATTGTTGGATTTCCATTGGCATACTTAGAAATGGCTCTTGGACAATACACATCCACAGGCATTCTGCTTGTTTTCGATCGAATGACACCGGGATTCGTCGGTAGGTCGAGAAAAGTTTTATACATGTCTTTGAACGTTAGCTGGCTCTCATGTTCGAACCCCGTGATAGGCATGACCTTCGCGATGAGTTACAAACAAGAGCACCCCCACCAATTCAAAATCGTCTCCTATTGAATCGTTGCTCTCGTGAATAGTCCTTTATAAGAACTACCCTTCTGGCGCAGTGCCAGTTGGAAGAGAGCTTGTGACTACTTAATAAAGTATTCTGTATCGTCACATGGCCGATTTTTTTTACATTAGTTATGTCGCCGGAGTCCTACGGCTCACACTAATAAAGTTATCAAAACAAACTCGTAGAGGATCCAAACCGTGGAACTGTGGAAAGATCATATATCCTGTTCGGAAGGAGCACACAATTAATGAAGGAGATTCTAGGCAACTTGGAGTACATGGATCACATCAACTTAGCCGGTAGCTCTCTTTTGAGCCACAATTCTAGTAACAAGAATTTCTTGAAGCGACCGTTCGGTTCGTAAGCGGTTTCTCGCATGCTGTCATCCCATCGAAACGATGAAGAAAGAGCTAAAGAGACTCCAGACACAGAGGGCTGCGTTTTCAGGCGAGAACTACAAGCTGACTTAGACTTAGCACTTCGGTGTTCAAATACCTGGGATCAGCAATAGCATCTGACAGGGGTCTGATGGTTGAAGTGAACTCACGCGTGAGTGCAGCTTGGTCCAAGTGGCGTTCGCTGACTGGCGTGCTCTGCGATAGAAGATCCCAGAGCACCTGAAGTCAAAGATCTACAGAACAGGCGTGCGGCCGGTAGCAATATACGGCGCTGAGTGTTGGCCTGCGACCAAGGAAGTTGAAACGCGCCTCAGCGTCATGGAGACGAAGATGCTGCGCTGGACGGCTGGAGTCACCCGCATGGACCGCATTCGAAACGAAGCTATTCGACAGAAGTTCGGTGTCGCGCCAATAGCGGACAAGATGCGCGAAGCACGCTTACAATGGTAGGCCACGTTCTGCGTGGAAAGGACGACAGCGTCCGCAAGATAGGCCTTGAGTTGGAAGTGTCAGGAAAGCGGTCTAGAGGACGCCCGAAGCAGCGTTGGTCGGATACGTTACACACGGACATGAAAGTAACTGGCGTCCACCCTGATCAAGCGCAGGACCGGGAAAGGTGGCGTCATGACACCAGAAGAGCGGCCCCCGCGACGAAGCGGGATAAACGCTGAAGAAGAAGAAGAAGAAGAAGAACTACAAGCTGACTTAGGTTGTTAATTTTACTAGGACGCTTCACTGAAGACTGCATTCCGACAACTCTCTCTACACCAAGAGCTAAACCACCCAACGTTATACATGAAGCATTAATGATGAAGCCTACTCGAAGCCATGAGGCGACAAATAGTAATGCCCGGCATATGTTACACATTAGCGTACATCGATTCTCTCACCTAACCATTGCTTCCAGGTTTTGTCCTCTTGTGCTTTCTGGCCAGCAACCAAAAAGCATTCCGTCCTACCATTACCTCCACTTGGTCGCCACTATTCATTTTAACAGTAAACCTGGTATTGGCAGTGCACAGCGCTATGGCAAATTGTCTACCTAATCATAGTGTTTTATCTACAGGTGTCGGCATAAGTGCCCTGCTATTCAATTTCATCCTAGCGGCATTCGATCATTCTCTGTTCGTCGATATGACGTCTGTTGCGACAGAGGCGTTAATAATTATCAACAACGAGATGCCGTGGCATCGCTGTCTATCCGAACTCGACACCAAAGGTAGGCGACAAGCAAGTCTCTCTCAACAATATGATAGCGTCTTCTTCCCTTTATTTGTGCTGCACTATAAAGCCAAAGCAAATCTCAAAAAGGATAAAAATTAGCAGTGTTGTATTAGCCAGCAGCAAAAGTTCTCACCACTTTTGCAACATAAAGTTTTATTGATTTCTCAGAAATTGAAAATACATTAAGAAACGAAGAAATGATGACCATGATGTTCCATCACTTCTCTCACTTTTCGGGCACGCTTCTGAGGCTAGGAACGAGGAACGCTTCTGGCTTTGACTCAAAGAAGCTGTTCAACCACCATGTGCGGATGAGCGTTGTTCCTCTGCAAAATTAAAATAAATCGTTTTAAGAGATACATATATCTCACCTAAACTGTAGCCTAATTTGAGCACAAACACGGAAAAAATTATTATTTCGGACAAAGACAAAAATAATGAGAAGAAGCATTTCATTTTATTTCGTGCGGTAGGCGTTCTGACTTTCTGAAGATGACTATTAATACAGCGTTGAAAAATTCTCTACATTAACCTGGCCAATCAAGAATTGAAGCGGTTAGCCTCTGTACATAGGTCAGCAGTCGCTCAAAAGCTGCGCTTTGCAGCATGAATCCCCATATTCATCACAACCATTTCGAACTCCTGCATGATGATGTAGATCTCTATTCAAGGCACATTGGCTGTTTACAAGCTTTCCCTGGCTAGATTCGGGATTGCTTATCTAATACGCAACCTAGAACAGTGTCGATTTCGAAGGAACGTTGTGCATTCAAAAGTTAACGGTTCTATCAAATCTTACTATATGTGTATTGGATTGATTCATAAATTCTGCTACATTTCTATTTTTTCTGGAACTCAAAGAAAACCCGCTAAAGTATTACATTTTGTTTGAAAGCTTGTTCCCTAGCGATCATTTTAGTTATAGATCGTTAATTTTCCTTGCGTTGTTGAAAAGTTTTATTCACTAAATTCGTGACCACTTAAAGTGAAAAGTGTGTGATTTCATTTTAAAATGGTTCAAGCTCGGCACCAACTCAGCGACGGGGTCAAGCACATCCATAAAGTCACCGGCAAGTTCACTCCCAACCGAATAAATTGTTGGAGATGGTATGAAAAATTCCTTTCCGCCCAGAAGAGCAACAAAGACAAAAGACTCCCGGGAAGATCAACTGCTGTAAACAAAGGGCCTCTGCGCAAACCCACCAAGTCGAATTCTTTTCAAACAACGCTAGGACTGACCGACGATCTCCACCCCTCCTAGTTAACCACCACTCGTCGGCTGCAGAACATTGGAAGGTCGCCGAAATTGCATTCGTCAGTGCGTCATGCGTTGATCAAACCGAGGTAAATCGCTGTGCTTCCGACCGGCAAGAGCACCTTCACCGATGAATCAGAGGAGCGTGGATCGAACCAGAGCTGAAAAGCGAAAGCTTTATGACAACCACAAAGCCGGAAAGCAATGCCTAGAACGTAACGAGCCGGGGTTCTGACGTCAAAACCGGAGCACTATCGAAAGAAGGCCCTGCCGTGCGTTTGGTGATTGTGTACAGGGTGGCCCATAAGTCCTGCAACAAAATTAGGCGACCTTATTGTTTGTCTTCTTCCAATTGCAAAAAACCGCATACCAACAATTATGTAGCATATGCTTAGTGCTATACTTCTGGAAAGTATCATGGTTGAAGCTGCTCTTATTACAAAGTAATGCGCTCTCACGTAAAACTACCGAAAATCCTTCTCTGGCCCGTGGTGGGGCGCTTCCGTTCCGATGTGACTAAATTTCGGAAGATTGGTTGTTGAACATGCAGTATGATGGTATTGTATAGAACAGTGCAAAGGCTTCTCAAGAGTGAACATTGGATGAACGGATCTGAACTACAACAGAAGAACGCTATTAATTTTCTGATTATACAGGATGCAGCAACCGCTGTCCAAAGGATAAACGACCGCATCATGTCACTGCGGCTCGACACGAAGGAGGGTTACTGGACTGTCATGTCCGTCTACGCCCCTCAGACCGGATGCCCCGAGCACGAGAAAGATGATTTCTACTTCACGCTCGAGGAGGCCATAAGGTCCGTACCAGAAGGCGATTACCTGTCCATAGCAGGGGACATGAATGGCCACGTAGGGAGTGGCAGAAGAGGAGTAGAAAGGGTTCATGGAGGTAAAGGGGTCGGCTTGATGAACCCAGATGGAGAAAGAATTCTCGAGCTGGCTATTTCCCACGACCTGGTGGTCTGTAGCACCTTCTTCGCGAAGAGGGAGAGCCAGAAGGTGACCTATGCTAGCGGAGGAAGAAGGACGGAAGTCGACCACATCCTAGTGCGAAGACCTGCCTTGAAAACTGTCCGGGATGTGAAGGTCCTTCCGGCTGAAGATGTAGCACCACAGCACAGGCCATTGGTAGCTGACCTGGCCATACCTATACCCAGCAAATCCAAGGTAAGAACAGAACCCAGAATCCGATGGTGGAAACTGCGGGGTTCAGAGCGCAACGAGCTACGAAGGAGGGTGCTCGATGCAGGTCTTCCGGATCCAACTGGTCCCGTGAACGAGACCTGGAGGAGGGTGACCCAAACGATTCTACGATGTGCCAAGGAAACCCTCGGTGAAACAAAGGGAGGGATCAGAGGAGATAAGGCTGCATGGTTCTGGAATGAAGAGGTGCAGGCTGCGGTGAGGAAAAAGAAGGAGGCCTATAAGCAGTGGCAAACGACAAGCGCACCCGAGCATCTTACAGTCTATAGGAAGATGAAGAGCCTGGCAAAAGCAGCTGTAGCGAAAGCGAAGAGAGCGGAGATGGATGCCCTATATGAGAAGCTAGACGGGCCACAGGGAGAGAAGTTTGCTATCCGGCTGGCTAAGGCGCGGCATAGAGCTTGCGCCGACATTCGAGTGGTCAAGACAGTGAGGGGTGCTGACGGCAGGGTACTACGGAGGCCAGTCGAGGTCAGAAAAAGATGGGAGGAGTACTTCAAGGAGCTCCTGAATGAAGAATTGCCTCGTCGCGAAGTTCAAGAAGAACAACCAACGGAAGGACCCATCCCATCCTGGACGCGGGAAGAGGTTCGCAACGCCATAGGAAAGATGAAGCTCGGGAAGGCAGCTGGACCTGATGGGGTGCCAGTAGAGGCTTGGAAGGTGCTTGGGGACTGTGGAGTCAATTGGCTGACACAGTTCTTCAACAGACTCATGATAGACAGTAAGATGCCGGATGACTGGAGGGACAGCATCATAGTCCCCATCTTCAAACAGAAAGGGGACGCGTCCGAGTGCTCCAACTACCGAGGGATCAAACTGATCTCGCACACGATGAAGATCTACGAACGTCTGGTCGACTCGAGGCTGAGGGAGATGGTGACAATCTCCCAGGAGCAGTGGGGCTTCATGCCTGAGAGGTCCACCACAGACGCCATCTTCATCGCTCGCCAGGTAATGGAGAAATATCGGGAGAAACGAAAGCCCTGCTACATGGCCTTTCTGGACTTGGAGAAAGCCTACGACAGGCTACCCCGGGCCGTGCTCTGGAAATCGCTCCGAGGTAGAGGTGTCCCGGAACGTCTGATCACAGTCGTAAAGGACATGTACGAAGGCTCGAAAGCGGCGGTACGAACCCCACACGGAATGACAAAGAAGATGGACATCACAGTGGGTGTACATCAAGGGTCGGCTCTGAGTCCGTTCCTCTTCGTGCTGACGCTTGACTGCATAGTGAAACTCCTGGAGGAAGGCCCTCTCAGGACCATCCTCTACGCGGACGATATCGCTCTAGTAGCCGACAGCCGGGAGGAGCTGGAGGAGAAGGTGAGGTTGTGGCAAGTAGCCCTCGCGGATAACGGCCTGCGGCTGAACGTGAAGAAGACCAAGTTTATCAGCTCTGAGCAGTGCACTAGACCGATCCTAGACTGCCAAGGGGAGGCGATCGAGAAGGTGGAAGAATTCCGCTACCTCGGAAGTGATCTATCCGAGGAAGGAAGTGTGGACCAGGCGGTCAGGGGACGGATAAACGCAGCCTGGCTCAAATGGAGGGAGTCCACAGGAATCCTCTGCGACCGTAGGTGCTCCAGGACACTCAAAGGAAAGCTCTATAGAACAGTGGTGAGGCCTGCCCTCCTCTACGGCAGTGAGTGCTGGGCCCTAGGTAAAGCGCAGGAGCGGCAATTGCACGCGGCGGAAATGAGGATGCTCAGGTGGGCTTGTGGATGGACCCGTCGGGACAGGGTGCGAAACGAGGATGTTAGGGCAGTGATGAAGACAGCTCCGATCCAGCTGAAGATGAGGGAGCAGCGCCTGAGGTGGTATGGACACGTCCTCAGAAGACCAGAGGATCACCCCATAAGGTTGGCCCTAGATTTCGAGGCACCCGGAAAGCGTCCGAGAGGAGCCCCAAGGAAAAGGTGGAAGGATGTCATCAAGAAAGATCTCGCTGAAGTCGGCGCCATGCCAGACGACGCCTTTGATAGGATGAGGTGGCGACGGATCATAAGAACAGCGGACCCTGCGACTGCGCGGGACTAAACGCTCGGGAGAAGAAGAAGAAGACAGGATGCAGCAACCAGCTGGAACAAATTCAATATTCAGCCGTGTGCGTAATCTATTACTAAGCAATATGTTGTTTTTAGAAAACTACAAGAAAAGCTCTACAAGTTTACAAGTGAGACGAAGACTCAGCTATGAGGAGAAGAGAGTAGAAGGAAAAATTTGTAAGCGCAGTTGGAGGGCGTCGTTCGAAATGGGTATTCAGCCTCTGCCTCATTTGATGAAAAATTTCTCAAAGTTGAGCGATCCCAGAAAGGTCAAAATAATAGTGCATTTAATAATACCTTTGCGGGAACCTGATGATATAAACACAGTGGTCACGCATGGCAGGATTTTGCCATACACAATTTTCCAAAATGTGTCCTCTCACACCCTAGGTTTTTGTGTAAAAATAGTGAAAATCAATAAAAATATTCGTTCGGCAGGAACAAAAACCTAACACCATATATTAGAGACTCAGTCGCGCTGTTTAAGGGCAAAATGCACATTCTGGTAAAGCGGTTCCTGTAACAGCAAAAGAAAAGGACGTGGTAGCGGTTCTCAGTCCATCTGCAAAATATTGCACCTGCGAAAGACTAGCTGTGAAATTCCTAAATCTTTAGATTTTCAATCTTTGTTTATTAACCATCTTAAAGAAAATGTCTTGCTCTATAAAGCCTGGGAAAACTATTGTTCAATATCTTCTTTGGAACGAATAAGAAGTAAAACTCCGTAAGAGGAGCTGCGACGTGAGCTGCAAAGCAACCCACACGATCTGAAGGTTCTTATCAATCCAGGAGTGGTCCCTTATGAATAATACCGCTCCACCATAATCTACAAACCATGGGCAAACAAGATTTAAAAGTGGTTCAAATTTGGTGCATTCTTAGCCTTTCTATACGCCTATGTTTTTGTTGCAGGACTTATGGGCCACCCTGTAGTGGTCCAGTGCACCCATAGATGCTCCACTTAATCTAACCATCCTCGACGCTCGCTTTTGCCAACTCGAAAAGATCCATCAAAATTGGAAGAGAAAGAAACGGATACAAGCCAACGTTTCATTCACCAGGGCAAGGTCCGACCGCTTCAGACGCTGGCAAAAATCGGGAATTGTGCTGGATCAAAATCAAACAAACACCCAAACACCGAACTCGATGAGGTCACGGCGGTGGTACACGACTTCTACAGGTCAAAACCGACCAAATTCTACCGTGATGTAATCCAGTAAGTGCATGAAAAACGGAAGAAACTCATCGAGATTAACGGCAATTACTTCGTTTAAGTCAATCATTTTCCTTTGTGGTATGATCTTATTTTTTCTGGGAGACAAATTTTGTTGCAAAACTTATGACTCAACCTAATATGATTCACATAACGTCACGTGTCAGTCATGGGGAGGGTGAACCAAAACCAAGAGATGGCTTCGACAGAGCGGCGTATACTAGTCGTTCTTTCTTGGGCCTTATCCATAAGCGATTTCTGGCGAACTCATAAGATTGACAGCGGTTCACTAAATTTTACGATGTATTCACCAGGCATAGGGGCGCGTGTAGCGCAGTCGGAGGAGGCGCGACTGTCGCGTGCACCCGATACCAGGTTCCTGGTTCGGATTTCCCGCCCAGGCCAACCAAGCCTTCCATCCCTCAGGGGTCGGTGAATTGGTACCAGACTTGTCTGGGAAGGATAAAGCGCTGACTTGTTCATCGGCTGGTCACCGCAAGTCATTGTATGGCCAAATACGCATTCATGTCGCCTCCACGACATCCCGTAGAAGTAGAATGCGCTGGCGCATCCCAGAAGGGATTGAGTAACGCCGTCCTTTATCCTTTTATCCTTTATTCACCAGGCATCAGGTATCGATGGGGATCATGTGCAGGAATGTGCGGAATTTCCATTTCCGCGTTCCGAATTCCGGTTTCCGGCCACACATGAGGAATCGGAGCATTACCCCTGCACCACCGCTGCTGGTAGACCACTCTTACGGATTCCCGATCCCTCATCGCTCTCACGCCAGCTCTTTCGCACGGCAGCGCAGCCAACTTCGACAGGTCATAACTCGCTCAGGAGTTTCATTTTGCAATTTTGACACCTACACTCGTAATCAGCATTCCGAGATCTTTGTAATGACCCTGGTCTCCAGAGAGGTCGAAACCCTTCCCTAGTCAGCAGCGTCCAAAGTGTGTCGGGGTGTAAAACACGAGTCATAGACATCAAGCCAAGTCGGAAAGCATGCATTGGGACTACGCAAATGTTTGCGTCCAGATGCAGAAGACGTGCCACAGATTAGACCTTGCGTGGCACGCATTCGATTTTTAGACGAACGATTCTGAACTCTCACCCGTTTTTCTGCCGGCACATGTGTAAGGTTTTGGAGGGGATTTTGACCCGCACGATCTGTTTCTCGTCACGTAAAGAACGGTTACTTCAAAGAACAAATTGCGCGCATGTGATAGAAGGTGGACTGGCTTCTTAAGAGCGGTTTTGAAGTTTCTGATATGTCTTATCTTGCTATTTTCTTTCTATATATCAAAACCAGTTCTCTACTGCAGTGAAAGTAAGAAGGCCTAGAAAAGAAAAGAAGATGGTCGGTGTATTTTACACTCGGGGCATGGGCGGCCGATAGCCCGCTCAACGATTGGTGAACTTGTTTTCCGTTAAATTCTGGCTTAACGATTAAACGCGAGATTTCTTTATCCTCCAATGTGTGAAGAAGCAGATTTCTACCCTGGCGAAATCTCATTTCTGAGCTTTCCTGCCTGTGTACTAACACTAGTTTTTTAAATGATTTTTGAGAAACTACCACAGTTACATACATAAAACCAAACTGCTAAATGGGATGCAAAAGTGGCTTTTGTCTTCCCCATAGGAATTTTTTAAAGCGAGTTTTGTTACTATACATTACCAGTTTTTTTTAGCATGCCACACGTGGGGTCGAGACTGCAGTAATATAAAGTCGACTGACATTCCTGAGTTTCCGAGCAAGCTTGCATTCAACGCAGGCAAAGAATTTGCCTTCGTGTAAGTTTCCATCTTAGCATTCCACTTCTAGCGTACACTCGTTAGGGAAGCAGACGTAGTGCTCTGATAAAGAGCCCGGCTAATTCTCTTCTGCCCCTGAAAATGTGTTTTTGTCGTTCGGCTTCTTACACTCCCGATCAACTATGGGCACTGCTGGATGGACTAGAAAGAATCCGTTTTTCCCTTCCAGTTTCCTTCACATTTCCCAGCAACTGTTCATTGCTATGACAAACAAAGGCTGAATACGAATGTTGCGACATCTACACCTGCAACATCAAATAGCCAGACTTGTCTAGTAAAAATAAAACTTTGACTTGTCCATACGATGGTAGCTGCAGATCATTCTATAGGGCGTGACACATACCACGAAAGAATTGACTAAAGCCGACCGTTGCTCTTATCATTCAAATATCGAACGTTTGCAAAGAAAGTCTTGCTGTTTTGTCCCAGTAAACTCATTATTCCAGTACCATTTGATAGTCGTACTCTAACTTCGAATATAGAAATGTTCCTATACCTTTGTTGTTAAGAAAACAAAGGTGAACCGATTCATCAGCCTTTGATTGCGCTTCGTTCTTCATCCCAGCGAATCTTCTCTTGAAGGCCCTGGAGGGGTGAATGGCTTGGTTGGCCCAGGAAAGCCAAAACCAAAAACCGTAAGCAAGAACCTCGAGTGCAGACAACAGCCGGCGCCTCGTTCGACTGCGCTACCGCCATCCAGGACAGAATTGATAAGTTAGATTGAGGCTGGGCGACGCCTTTAAGCATTGCTAGACAATGAATTATCGACCATTGTTGTGAATATGGGGGGATGCTCAGGAGGTACACCCGCCCCTGCGAGGGGGGGGGGGGGGGGGCGTGCGATCTTCCTCTCACACCCACCCCAACCCCTAGGCTTCACCAAGAGTCTAACGGCTGCCTTACGAAACCTTTGACACGCAAAACAAAAGTTTCTGGTACTCAGAACAGCGGCTCTACCTCCTGACGCCACGCCCCAGGAGGGGGCGGGTGTACTTCCGGTCGCTCAGGCAGGATTGGGAGGTGGAAGCGCATCGACCAATTACAACTTATCAGGGGCCGCACGCTCGTCTACCGCGCGTCTCCTCCAATGGGAGATTGGGGCGTGATAAGATATGTTGATATTGAATGGATTTCCGCCAACGGAGGAACACGAGCATACGACCCCAGAGCTCCGACCGAATATACTCCAGCTATCAGGGTACCGACTGTACACGCCCTCTCTGAAGGACGCGGCCATTCGGTGCGGCCTGATTCGCTGATGCCTTGTTACTTCGGCAGCGCGACAAGAGGTACACCCGCCCCTGCTGGGGGGCGTGGCGTTAGGAGGTACAGCCGTTGTTCTGCAGACCGGAAACTTTTGTTTTGAGCGTCAAAGGTTTCCTAAGGCAGCCATTAGACTCTCGGAGAAGCCTAGGGGGTTGGGGTGGGTGAGCGAAGGGGATGAGAGGAAGATCGCAAGCCCCAGCAGTGGGCGGGTGTTCCTCCTGACCGTCCCCCGTTATCTTCCTATGGGGACACAATGGTGATTAGCACTAAATTATCCAGATAATTACCTATCGAAGGGGACAATGTATATATCGTGGAATGGTCCACGATTCGACTAACTGATCCAGCAATGGAAGCAGCGATTTGACAAGATGATCTAACAGGGAGGGGGCCGCGTTTGATGATGCTAATCGTCTCTAGGGATGGTCTATATGTGGTTATAGGTGGCCAAGACCCCCTATATAAGTGCCGCCCACTGTGCCAACCTGGTCATGGTTGTTTATTCATTGGTCGGATCATGCTCTCGTACGCATAACCTGTTATAGTTCATATAACCTAGTTCGTCAAGTATTATTAATGTCTGTTGTTAAAAAATGGTTATTAATTACCCAAGTTGAGTTAATTAATAAATATCAACAATATCTACTGGTTCGTTGCGGAGTCGAGTGGATATACAATCACAACTGCACTGAACCACCACCGCCACAATCTTCACAGCATATGTTGAAGAACCGGTGAAAGCATGAAGCTGAATTTCAGGCAGAAGGGTGACTCCTGCATTCGTGCGATGACGAGAGGCATTCACAACGGTGTTGCTGACACAAGGGGACAATTGGTGACAATGACAGTGGCCATCATAGGCTACTTGTGAGTTGAATGCTTTGCTTTTGGAGCATTAACCTGTAGTTTAGTTCCATTGTTTCTGTGCTGAGTCCAGTCACAAATTTTTCAATAACACAGATGCGAACATGCGATTAAGTCCGAAACGCGCAAAACTGCATCCCATGATGCTGGCTAGATAAACACCGTCGTCCGACGGAAGCATGAATAGCCATCGAGGCACATAGAATCCTAGGACTTTTAAGCATAATGTATCAACACTTAGCATCTCATCGCTTACACTAGTGCGGGTATGAAGGGCTCAAGACCAGTGTGTACTCAGTCTTCACATCTCCCTGTCGTTCTGTGTTTGGCTGTAATTCTGTGCATTTGTCTCCTCTCTTCCCTTCCAAGGGTCGGATTCATCAACGACCGCTGTGCGAATTTCCACAGCTGCACCACGGTGACTTGGATACACCGCTAAGTTAGTCCGGTCTCCTAGGTGAATGTCAGATTCACTCCCTGACACCACCTCCTAAAGGGTGTCTATTTTTCGATTGTTTGGACCTTAGGCAAGAATTTTGGCTGGATAATCACAATGAAATTAGAATCAGAACGAAAATTTCAATGGGATGTGGGTTGGCAGTCGTTGATCAAGTCAAGTAGACAATGTTATTTGCAAGAAGTACAAATCAAAGAGTGGTGGAAAACGTCATCTGGTGCGTCTTGAAGAACTGCCTATGTTCAACATTCGATCAATCTAGGTTTGACATTGTTACACCGTTAATGTTCTCGTTTTAGCCATTGTTCGAGATTGCTGATCACTCACCCTCAAGCGTTTGTCCCACATCGAAGCATGGTTCGCTTATCTGGGATGTGACTGCCATTACTTCCGTTATTTTTGTCAAGCGAGGCAACCTTCACGTCGTTATGTAACGTTGCCATCCAGCGTTACCTCGGTCTTCGACGACCTCTTCTACCCTAAACTTCCGGCTGTTGTGCTCTCTTCGCAACGGACTCTTCGCTAACACGCATCATGTGACTGGACCATCTTAAGGCCGCTACAGACTTCTGCGGCAACGCCGCTCGCAGCTATGGTGAAGGATAGGGCAGGGAAGCAGAGCTCGCCGCCAGTGCCGACATCAGCGGCTCCGCTGGAGCGGCAACGTTTCGGTTCTTCTCCACTTGACCCACGCAGAACTTACGAGATGATTGATCTCGTGGCGCAAACCTTCGTCGTTGGAAATATTTAGGCCCAGGTAATTTAAAACATCCGTTTTTGGCAGCTCGACACCGACCACTATGATAGAATCCTATGACTCTCGTCCTCAGGTACTCTCTCTTCTTGACATTCAGACGTAATCCGAACGATGCGAGTCGATCACCTAAGCCTACACGTGACTGTTGGTCAGCTCGGCTCTCCGACCAGGGGTCGGATTCATCAACGACATCAACTTTAACAAAGAATTCACAGCGGAAATCTTAGATAACGCGGCTTATCAAGCAATATGCTGAGCGATAGGCCGCGTTATCTGAGTTTTCCGCTGTGAATTTCTGTTAAAGTTATGTAAGTCGTTAATGAATCCGACCCCAGTTCGGCACATCGTCACCACAAGGCAACGTCCATGGCGTCGGTTGTCCAATATTGTTATCCATTGTTGTTTGGCTTACGTTTTGGCCTTCGTTAGAGCCTGGAAAGGTTGGAAACATCTACAACACTACCAGCCAAATCCCATTTCTTAGTACAGAATACTAATCTTAAGGGAAACAGAGGCAAAATCCAACACTACAGCTCTAGAATGACTAATCTTTCATGTGGACACCAAAGAGAAGAACCAAGCACCCGTCGATAAACGTAGGCAAAGGTAAATGAGCCTCAGCCTACAAGGTCACCAGACCAAATCACCTTGTAGATAAGATCATGAAGGCCGAAGCTCACAGAGCTCTGCAAAGGTTGCCACGTCTTGGGATATCGCTAGACACTCCTTCTTCTGAGTAACCTGAGGACTATTAGTTGCGATCCAGAGCGCTTCTAATGTACTGCACGCCTGTATCTCACTTTAGCAAGAATCGAAACAGAGACCTGTAACAAAGCACTTTCACGGTGTTAGATTCTGTATTCTTCCGAGGAGTCAGGACATAACCTTCACAGGCCATCCAGATGCTTCTTTATCCTGCAGAGAGGGTTGCTCCTTTTTCTTCTATGTAACTCGCTCCTCATTCAGTGCACGGTATGAGATAAACCACACGAGATGTCATACATTCCCCTTCTTTTCCACCAGGACACAACGTAGGATGTTGTGGAACACAGCCTATCGTAGATCGGTTCGGAACCGATTTCCCTCTCAAGGTGCTATGGTTGGCATCAATGACTTTAGAGAACAATTTTAGCTTCAGTTCTTTTCCATTTTTATTCGCTACGCCAATTTTCGGCTTTTATGTTCTAATCTCGAAACATGTGTTTTCAGTCCGAAAGAGGTAACGAAGAGCAAAGAGAGAAATTAAAATCAGGCTCTGTGTGGAATGGAAGCGCAGCGTCTACCCATAGGATTAGATTAGAGTAGCAAGAAACTCCAAGTCGTCAGCAGGTTAAAAGTTCGCATGTGTGCTGCACTGGATCGCATAGCCAACATTGGTGCAGAAGAGTTGGCGGTTTGGTTGAGTGGATATGAGCCCTTATTGTTTGCAGTACCAAGGCTATCCAAGCTTCCCATCCCTTCGGGATTTGTGATTTAGTGCAGAGTTATCTGAGAAGGATAAAGCATTATAATATGCCTCGGTTGGCCACTTCTGTTCATTCTCTGGTTCAAATACGCAATCAATTTGCCTCCGCAACATCTCGCCGAAGTAGAATGCGTGGCGCATCCCAAGAGAGGTCGACTAACACCATCCTTCTTACTTTGTTTTTATGGATCAGCGCGCACCCACAATTCTAGACCCGCCCATGATTATATTCCGGTGCTATCCCAGAAAGAATTCCCAATTTTTCGCTTCTTCAGAAATTCTGAAATCAACGACTTCGTCACATGGCAACAACTCAGATTTCCGTCGTACAGGTATCTCCTGTACACTTTCATCGGTGCTCTACTCTGCATTTTCATCGTGACCAGAAGTCGACAAACGACAGTGATTGTAAATGCTTTGAAAATTTGACGAATGCTTCAATCCAGCACAAAGCTGCTGCTTATTTCAGCTGCTAACATTCAACACCCTATTGATATTCTGTGTGATTTCGTTCCTACTTCATGGTGTCCTATTTCTCTTCGTTCCACAACACCCGATGGCCGTGCCGTTCACATTTCCTTGTAAAGCGGCCTTCATCGGAACTCACCAGTGGTTTGCTGCGCTCTCTTTGGTAAGCACTGCCACTAAGCAACCACGACAGAATGTAGAGGAAACGCTGATTAGCACAATTTAAGCAAATTCTTGAATCTTCTGAGGAACTTCCGTGAATTTGTTGCAAGAGAAGTGATACGCATTGCGGGTACAAAGAAGTCACACTGAAGACGATCTAACGTTAAAACACCCCCTGTGCAATCATACTACTCTGGATAGACGGGGACTTTACAGCACTCCAGTAGCGTTGAACGCGAAACAAGCAAGGATGATATAGTTCTGGAGCGAAAAACAATACTAAATTATTTCATACCAGGGGTGTGCGCAAAACATCGGGCCCAGATTTTTGAACGAATTTTTGAACGAACAATTTTCTTTAAACTTCCGGTAAATCGTCAGATTCCTTAAAAAGTACAGCTAGCTGCGTACCATTGCTTTAGGTGAAAAAGTCATTGAAAGCGTTTCAAATATCATTTTGCGTTTTTGGGAAACTGAGCCCTTGAAATCAAACTGAGCACCCTATAAGCAAGAACGATTGCCTTCCAAATCAAAATAGCCCCTCTTTGAAGGGTCAAGATAAATGTTAGGTCTCATTGATTAACTGAGACTTTCATTGAAAACTCCTGCCCTAAAAAATGACTGCAGTGTTTGAACTGCCATAAACTGTTATTTAATTTACAAAAATAATCCTAAGCTTGGTTCACAGTGCAAAAACAAGCAAACGTTAGGATGCTTTCAAAAGAGGTTGCGCCATGCACTTGTCTAAGCGCGACTTTCATTTTACTAACCGCAGAAATTCTGGGGTTATGAACTAGAGAACGGTGGAGCAAAACAAATTGTAGAAAAAGCTACAGACAAGTGGATGGAGCGATTCTTCTTGTAATGCACTAAAAATTGATATTTTCTCACAATTTGAGACAAGCATAAACAGTTAGTTTGCTTTTATGAAACGAAAACTTCATAACAGTTCGCTGTATTCAGTTTTTCGGGAAAGGTGAATTATAAATTTTCAAAGAGGCTCACAATAATTTTTTTCAAAACGAAGAGTTGCTCCAACCTATCAGTTGAAATGAAAATGGTTTGCTTCCATTTCAACTTCAGTTGTCTCCTAAATTTTCTAAGGATTCCCAGTGACCGCCACGTGATGTGTGAGGGTTCAGAGCAAGTTCAGGAGGGGGTGGTGGAGCATGGAAGGCACAAGGCTCCAATGCAGGGCTTCCCTAATATTCAAAAACTCCCCGTCCTAATATCAACTTTTTCAGTGCGTGTTTTATTTTATAGGGAATTTCCTCCTGGAAATTTCCTTTCGTATATTATCTTTTCCATATTGAAAACAGCGAATTCGTCGATGTTGTCGTTTCATTGCAAATTACGAAGAATCCGTTAAAATTTCTTTATATTTCGGAAAAAAACTCCGTCATGTGGTTAAGCTAGCTTTCAACGAGAAATGCCGTTAACTCGATTAAATCCTTATATAGTTAGCCAATAAATATGCACCCGGCTCTACAGGCTCCTCTGTTCCTCAGTTGTAAACTAGACTGTACGTAGAATGAAATTTCGGAACCACAGAAGGAAATACCGGCCGACTAACAACGTGGCGCATACGTTCTGGCCCTTTGTGCTACTAGTACAGCTAATGAAAACGGTATGGATTTTCTCGGTTTCTCTTCCTTTACAAGGCACAGTATGGAGCGCAGGCTTCAGGGGTGTGCGTAAATGAAAACTGAAATTTCATAAATCGTAAATTGTAAACCGTAATCGTAAGAGTGATCTGAGCTGTACTGCAGTACAATTAAATTTCCAGAGGTTTTTTCTTCTAATGTTAACCAGATGTGATTGAATATTTATCTGTCGTGTTATTTTTAGGTTAAGCTGAACAGTTTTCCTACCAAACTATTTCTTTTTTCACGTTTTCTTCATAAAAAGGCATCATTTAAACCAAACTTTACACGTTTCAAGAAAGTCGAAGAGATTGTAAATTCAAAAACTTTACTTAATCCTATACATGGTATTCCTTCTTAAAGCCTTCATCGTTTGAACATAAATACATTAAATTCCTAACTTTCTTGTTCAGCTTGCATATAAATCTAAGATTTAGCAAAGATAACAGCGAAAAATTCGCTGGTTAGAACTAAAAATTAAAAAATCGTTTCACCACCGACCAATGCGCCAGTTTCCTGCTCAAGCCTGCAATTGTACATTTTCGAAAACTGAAATATTTAATATTCGAAAACTACTAAATTTAATAACCCTTTGCACCCGCTCGGGCATTCGACAGCTCTGCAGCGAACGATTGCCCACCGAGACTCTTCAGTTTGTAAGCGGAATAGATAAGGTGAATACGATAAGCTCAATCACACTACCGAAAATAGAGATCAAAACTATCAAAACCAGCTCGACCGATGTTACGCGCTCGGTTTTACCACACATTGTTCATCGGTTAGGGTGCGTGTAGCGCAGTCGGAGGAGGCGCGACTGCCGCGTGCACCCGATACCAGGTTCCTGGTTCGGATTTTCCTCCCAGGCCAACCAAGCCTTCCATCTCTCCGTGGTCGGTGAATTGGTACCAAGCGTGTCTGGGAAGGATAGAGCGCTGACTTGTTCATCGGCTGGCCACCGCAAGTCATTGTATGGTCAAATACATACGCATTCATATCGCCTCTATGACATCCCGTAGAAGTAGAATGCGCTGGCGCATATCAAAAGGGATTGAGTAACGCCGTCCTTAATCCTTTATCCTTTATTGTTCGGTTTCCTCTGCCCTATAAAGTGCAATGCCAATCGATAGAAACATTGGTACATGTCACGAATGTGAATAGCATTGGTAGCTGGAAGCGCACCAGCCAATTATAACCAAACAGAACACAGGCCGAACACATGACAGTCGATCAGGGTACCGACTATACACGTCCTCTCTGAATGGCACGCTCATTCAATGCGGTCTGATTGGATGGGGCGTTCCCATCTCACAATGCTGCCCGTCTTCGCGAAATATGCTGAAACATTAGTGGTTTATCCTTTCCACCTGAGGGTGGCAACTTTCTAGACCCGCTTCCATTCACGAATGATGTTCGATCGTGGATTTGCGTCAGTTCTATTCGATATGGTTAGCATGCGTCTGTTCCATACAAATTGACTAGATGTTATTACCAAACAGCACGTGGACCTCGAATATTCCTCTATCTTTCTCAACGGAGGTGCACAGCCTCTCCAGCCTCCTATACAGGAGCTTATTTTTTAAATATTGTATTGCACTTGAACCTGTCTGGTTCTAAACGGTAGCCCTTATAACGTTAGAGGAATGGAAAAGTTAGTTAAGCGAAGAGAAAAGTTGGATTCGAGAAGCCTTTGAACAGGACGGTATCGTCTGCCACAGTTACACATTGGAGCATCAAAAACAACTCTAAAGGAAAGTGGGAATGAGCCATAAGAGGGGACCATTAGAGTGGGCACATCTGAATAACCAAGTTCACTCCTCCGTTTCCGGTCCACATAAATTTAGACACCAATTGGTTGTTTATCAAAGATCACATTTACGAATATTAACGATTTACTACCCAAAATGTCGTAAATCGTAAATCGCAAAAAAAATTGGCAAAAATAGCCGTAAATCGTAATTGCGCACACCACTGACAGGCTTCTCCTGGTTGTTTTAGTCCGACAACGTACGACCAGCTTCTACTGCATTCTTTTGGAAGATGTAGCCTTCTGGTAGCCCTTCTGTGTCATCCAACGAAAACCATACCCTGTGCCTGCCAGCGATTTCCTTTCGCTGGATGGCTCTTCTGACGTCGTTGTATGTCGTTGGCATGCAAGTGTGCTCTATCACAAGAATCTGACCCACAGAACATAGTGCACAGGAGGTGTTTTATATAGGATTCACTGCAGACAGCAAAACTTTACGGAATTGCCCATGGCAAGTGGTGCCCATGAAAGGCCCTGGGAGTATCACCAAAACCTGCTATTGAACTGAATTTTTAAGAAATTAATTGCCTATCGGCTGAGTCAGATAATTGCAGACATTTCGGAGCCTCAAGCTGGGACAAGGAGCTTGGACGTTTTTCGGTTCGCAGAACGGTTTCCACAACAATCTGATTTTGTGAGATTTACACATGTCTCTACTAGGCACAGTGCCGATTAGCAGGCATCGGGTGATATCGCCTGCGCCAGCGCATCAGTGTCCTTTCACTCCAAAATCATATTCATAATCAAAAAAATCTTTTTTCACAAGGCGATAACAATTGCTATGCCAACAGTTTCTTTTTTCCTACATTTCCCGCAGCTATCGCAGTTATTTTATCAGTCGTTTCAGTGACTGCATGTTCCTGACGGTCATGGTAACGTTCGTCACATATTTTTATTCGTTATTCCACATCTTCACCATAGACTCGTACAAACAGCAGATACGGATGCTGTATCCTGCGCTAAGTCGAGAATTAGGTAATGTCATTTCTACTCCAGTTTTCTTGCGCCTTCTTGGGTAGAATTACGAGCTTCTACTCTTTCTCGCAGCCATCGAGATCAACCACTTTAGCTTTATGTTGGGCACTTCCAAAACCAAATTGGACACTATTCTAACAATAAGGCGAAACGTCTTTCGTACGAAACTGAGCGTCTTTCAAAATAGAGAAAGCTGCTTCCACACTAGAGATTCTCCGAGAAACTGAGGATGGCTTTGGTCAACCAAAAGTTTGGTACGACTGTCCTTAGAATTTTCTTATTCATATAAAGGGTAAAGGATAAACGATGACGTTATTCAATCGCTTTTGGGATGCGCCGCGCATTCTACTTCTACGGGATATTGTGAAGGCGATTTGAATGCGAATTTGGGTATACAATGACTTGCGGTGGCCAGCCGATGAACAAGTCATCGCTCTATCCTTCCCAGAAAACTCTGGTACCAATACACCGACCCCGGAGGGATGGAAGGCTTGGTTGGCCTGGGCGGGAAACCCGAACGAGGATCCTGATATCGGGTGCACGCGACAGTCGGCGCCTCCTCCGACTGCGCTACACGCGCCCTTTCAATTCATACAACCCAATAAGTGATTGCAGTGTCTAAAATTTTATGAAATCTAAAAAATCCAAAATCCAAGAAACTTTAGCTTACAATGTGTTCTAGAGCTCAAAAGAAAGCAATGTTTAGCTTTTTTTGTTATGAGAAGAGGTCGCACCGAGCTCTTGTTCTCGTTGTTTTTGTTAAACGCTGACAAACGTGTAACTCCACATAAATCGAGGCCTTGTTATCGAACAGTTTAAAACCGTGGCGAGCTAGACCAGCGCATTGTCCGATCTCTTCTTTAAACAAACTTAAATTGCTAGCTTTTTGTACTCACGAGCAAGTTTTAAACCATAACTTTTTCTCAAAACTGAAACATTTATAAAATTTCAAACAGTGTGTCCGCTTATTGGTGCAAGCAAATAAAAAATTTCAAATAAAGTGATGCAAAATTTGTTTTGAACAACAAATTATTTTAGCTGTCTTCGATAGCCTCTAATTTAGTTTGAAAATCTCATTTTGATTTGAGGGATGTTCACTTTGATTCCAAAAGCGTCAGGCTTGCCTAGAAGTGTCAAATCTGATTTGAGAAATGTCCAATTTTGTGTGGAAGGTGCTCACTTTGACGTGAAAAGTTTATATAATAACAGCATCAGGCACCTTGCGATGATCTCTACGATGATCATCTGACATACTCTTTGGGCCTTAGGCCTCTGTTATACTCCCGCGGGAGCATCCGCGGGACGTCCGCGGACTGAAGGTGCACCGCGAACGGCGGGCGTGGCGGGGCGCGGCGATTGGCCAGGTGAAGGACCCCGGCGCGATTCCCGCTCCTCCGCGGATGCTCCCGCGGGAGTATAACTCTGGCCTTAGCGCACTATTGCTTCCGCTGGCATAATTCGGATCTATCCTAACGGGGAGCGGCACTTCACTCACGCTCAGTCTTTCTGATCATAGTAGAATTGAATGTGAACTATTTCACAGAGACTAGCTACTGAGCTAGAGCTCTACTAAATTTCCTGTCAGGTGTAGGCCATCTCGTTCGTGTTTGCCTTGCTTTTTAGCGGTGCCCCCTCTGACTAGGACGGAACCCTTAATTCCTTTCTTAGCCAACATATCCTTAAAGACAGAAGATTTTCGTACTCTTAGTCCGTTACCACTGTGGCCACTGCATCTGTTCCGTGACAGATTCCGTTCTGCATTCATGTTACTAACACGGGTTTCTTTGCCAGAAACCAATCCTCGTTATTTTTTACTGCTGGTCGACTTGCCCACCAGATTGCGTAGAGGGAGATTGAAATCAACACAGTGAAAAAAGCGAAAACTGTTACCCTCTCACCCTTATACAATTGTACAGGGTGCGCCTTAATTATGGGTCTCGGCGAAAATTTGCGGATTTGAACCGCGAGCAACATTTTTTTTCTGAAAATTTAAGTGCTATTATTTTGTAATTGTTTATACTATGTTACACGAAAAGTTTTGTGTATGTTCTTTGCATACTAAACTATGGTTGAAGCTCATCCGAAGCGTGCCGCCATCATCGGTCTGCACCATGAAAATCGCTCACCTTTTATCTGTTTTCCAGCGATTGGTCCGAAACACGATTGAACGGTTCGAGGAGCTCGAAAGTACAACGGACAGGAAAGGACGAGGTGGAAAGATTTTTGTGGCAACGTCAGACACCATGAAAAGATTTGTAAGAAAAATTCCTCGACGCTCAATGAGGAATGAGACGAAAGAGGAAGGCATCAGCGCTACCTCTGTGAGAAACATTGTCAGAGGCAAGCTAGGACTTCGCCCTTACCGACAACAGACGGCAAATTTCCTCTCGCCCCAAATGAAGAATGTGTGGACGAAGAGATGCAGGAGACTTTTGACGCACGTCGCTGATGGCACGCACCGGAGCATCGCTTTCAGTGACGAGAAAATTTCTACAACAGATCCTATTGTGAATCCACAAAACAATTAGATCCTCACAGCAGATAAGAAGCAGGTCATTTCTAGAGTAAAAGTCATCGTGAAGAGTGAGACTGCACATCCAAGATCTGTTATTTATTAGGATGGATAACCTCAGGTGGGAAGATGCCACTGGTGTTCGTCGACGCTGGAGTGAAAATCAATAAATAAACTTGAAATCGGTCTTGGAGAAAGTTTTGAAGCCGTGGTCTATTTCTCACTTTGGAGACAATCCATGGTGCTTTCAGCAAGACACGGGTCTTGAAGACAAGTCGAGTGTCGTCCAGCAGTGGTGTTTGCAGATTTCATCGCCCATGAAGAATCGCTATCAAATTCACCAGATCTGAACCCACTTGACATTTCGGACCATTTTAGAGCACAAGATCTCAGCTACAAGGTACAATAACTTTAACTTGGGTTCGCTCAAAACTGCACTTAGGAAAGCTTGGAATGATCTCTATGAGGACTATATGCCTGCCACCTGCGACGCCTTCGTGACTCGTCTGAGAAGCTGCATACGCGCAAGAAGAGGGCACTTCGGATGAATACTGTAACTTTTGATTGCTAAGGACCTTAGTAAAGATTGCGAAGTGTTTTTCTCCGTTTTGAATAGTTTGTATTACTATGACACTCCGACTATTTGAGGCCCATAATTAATACGCACCCTGGGGCCGGATTCATCAAAGTTCGTGCAGTAACTTTAACGGAGAATTGTAAGAGAAGAGCTCAGATAATGCGGCTTGTCAAGCGGTATGGTGTGCGATAAGTCGCGTTATCTGAGCTTTTCGCTTACAATTCTCCGTTAAAGTTACTGCAGTAACTTTGATAAATCCGGCCCCTGTAGGATTAGAAGACAGAGTAAGTAAGAGTTACCCGAGAAGTTCTCTGTGAGAAAAAAGGCAGCAGGCTCGCTCGAGGAGCAACGTACCTGTCAGCCATGAGAGATACATTAGCTAGCTGGGCGCACAACATTCTAGCAAATTGCCAAATGAAAGTCGATCGAGTGTGTAAAAACAAAACTATATTAAACAGCTGATAGACCCAATATCCAAATAACCGCAAACGAAAGAAGAAAAATCAAGACTTTTGGTTGGACTAAGAGGCCGAAGAAGAGGCAGCGAAGCTGAAGCAACTACAATGTTGCTTGCTTTTAGAGATTTATATCAATACACATCTATATCCTATATGTTTTTCGCTTCACTCTTTAAGTAATGATAATTTGATTGCGGGCAAAAAACGTAGTGGTTGAGTCCGTCAGTCCGTCTCCTGTCCGAAATAGCAGTCACAGAACAAAATACGGATCGCATATCATGTATTTTATCCATTCAGGTATGGAAAACGAGATCGTCTTCTTTAATCCGTCTTCTATTGCGTCGCGACTTTTGAGCGCTGCCTACATTTTCAACGATTTCGAGCCAGTTGTCTCCCTTATCTATTCCTCTCTTTTGGCGTCTTCAGTACTCGCCTGCAAGGTAGGTGATCGTCCTGAATGCATTCGGCTTTTCATTTCGTGACGAGTAACGTTTTCTTTTTTCTTTAAATTAAAGCAACCATCTTCCATCTACGCGATGACGTTCCAATTAGGTAGATACGATTTAGTCTTATTACATTTTCTGCAAGGATCGCAGTGAATAACATATGTGGAACGATGAGCCCTACTATTGTCTTCTAAGACACTGCGAAGGTATGGTTCTGGAAGTGCTTGGATGCTTGGAGGACCAACCGCCGTTCTGAAGACCAGTTGCAGTGAATGAGCACCACCTTCTGCAGCTGCTTCAGGAGGATCCCCGGCGTCGTGGACTGGCAGAGCAGCTCGAATGCAGTCACACCACATGGCATAACACCTGCGTGGCCTGTGGAAGAGGTATATAAGTGGTGCATGGATACCGCATAAACTTAATTCCCACCAGCTACAAGTGTTCCGGGATTCTGAACTTCTTAGCTTTACGACAGAATCTTTCTTTGCTCGATAACCTGGGGTGGGATTCGTTAACGACTTACATAACTTTAACAGAGAATTCACAACGGAAACTCAGATAACGCGGTTTATCGATCACATATCGCTTGACAAGCCGCGTTATCAGGTATTTCGGCTGTAATTTTCTCTGTTAAGTTGCTGTAAGTCGTTGTTGAATCCGGCCCCTGGTCACCGGCGACGAGAAGTGGCTAGTCTACGTTAACCGCAAGCGAAGGATCAGTGACTCAGTCGCGGAAAAGAAGGAATTCCCCCCGGAAATCCACCCAAAGAAGGTGGAGTGTAGGTGGAATTGCAAAGGAGTCATTCGCTAGGAGCTGCTACCTTCAAACACTACTGTTACTAGCGATGGCTACTGCAAGCGGTTGGATCTCGATAAGCCAGCTTTTCGTGGGAAACGAGACAATGTCTTCTTCCTACACGATAGTGCGCGTCCACACGGAACAAGGGAAGCTCAGAGAAAGCTCCACTGTCTCACATGGCGTGTTCTGCCAACCCAACGTATTCCCCGGACTCTGATCCAACGGACTATCATATGTTTCTCTCGTAGTCGTACCATTTGCGGGAGAAACAATTTGACAACAGGGAGCAACTTGAAAAGTGCCTCGCTGAATTTTTTCGATAAAACCCCAGGGATTCTATCGAAGCGAGATCTTCAGATTGCCTGAAAAATGGCAATATCCTACTATATATAAAGGAGTAAGCGTGTGTGTGGTCCGTCACAACTGGAGTGGGGGAAGGGCGTATTGGCGATACTCGAGGATTGATGGCGATCAACAGCGGCCGGAAACCAGCTCTGGTGTTTTTTTTCGTGTTCAGCGACCTCGACTACCCCAGAGCTGGAAGAAGTTTCAGCCCTGGGGGTAGTCGAGGTCGCTGAGCACGAATCTGAAGTTTGTTTTTGAAATATCGATCGTCATCAATCGACATTGATCAAATTATCGATTTTCTGTGTATATCGATTTTCTTTGTGATTCGTGTTCAGCGACCTCGACTACCCCCAGAGCTGGAAGAAGTTTCAGCCCTGTAGGTAGCCGAGATCGCTGAACACGAATCTGGAGTTTGTTTTTAAAGTATCGATCGTCATCGATCGATATTGGTCAAATAATCGTTTTTTGAAGATGTCGTTTCTCGATTTTTTTCTAACTTGCCCCAATCAACTTAGTTAAGATGCTCTTCCTGAGGAAACCATGACATAGGTGCCAGCTACAGTTGATGATGAGAAGTTGTTACCACGGCAAAGCCGTCAAGAAGCCGTCAATGGGGCCGAGAGGCCGCACTGACGGATGGTGTTGTAGATAATAGTGTTGCACATGTTCATTAGTTGTTGTATGAATGGAGCGAGCGAAATAAATTTGAAAAAATTGCACAAGTGGCGAGATGCCTTCCTTACAACCTAACAGACGATAGTATAGCGCATTAATATCTCTGGTGAAAGAAAACAAATCACTGTTAAGAGTATTCGCCTATGACGGAGTTTAAGTTTAATTGAAACTTTTATGAAACCGAAAGTATTTCTTTTTTAGTGTTCATAATCTGCTTCCAGATTGTTCGCTTCGAGATTCTAGCTGCCGCTGTTGTTGAGGCGAATCCAGCGTTCACAGACTGGATCACACGCTTTGTTGTTGTTGTTCTGATCGTGCTGCTCAACACGTTGCTGGAACTTGGATTCACGTACAAGGTAACGTGGACTCCTGGCATTTGATAACAATGACCCAGCACGTACACATGAGTCAAAGCCAATAATGTAGTGGCAAAGTATTCGAATGCCGATCGAGACCCTTGTTGTGTCACAAGCATAAGCACCTCAAACGCTTCTACGATATCCTCCTAATTGGGAGCACAAAGTCTGGGCCTTTTCCAGCACGGCTACATTCGACTGGCCACCTTGAGCCTCGTCGTCTTCCCGTTGGTTGGCGCTGTGATCGTGTTCTGTGAAGTGGTGGTGGTCGGACTATTCTACGGATTCCGAGTGTTTTTCTCGAATACTTCGCTAATGGCATACGGAATGCAGGTGAGTCATCTGAAGCCGTTTTTTAAGAAGAAGGCTGGAAAAGACGCAGACAAACACTTCTATTTGACTCAGTAAAATCCTTACCTTCAGTGAGTTCCCTGAAGGTGGCGAAGAGCAGTTGTATTAGGTCGTTGCATATGAAATGGCCGATTTTGTCTGAAAAATTTGATAGGTCGTAGCTTTGCTTGGAACCAATTATATTAATCGAAATAAGCACTATTACAATTAATACAACTTTTCTAACGCGATATTCGCTTACGCGTTCTATTTTTGTAAACATTAGAACTACGAGAATTATTAAACTATAAGAAGTCGTTTTCGACATCAGTTTGTTGCTGAATTGTTTATCCTTCACATGACGATCAAATGCCTGGAAAATGACAATCGGTAGGGAACAGACTGGTGAATGTGTCGGATTTGGCAGAGTTTCGTATCCCACTTCATCCAGTTTCTGGACGAGAATTTTTGGAACGTGCGGACGCACTCTGTCATGCAGTAGGATTGGGCCTCTTCAATTGACCAAAGCCGGCTGTTCCTCAATCAATTTCCGGTGCATCACTCCAATTTCTGCTCAGCATTTCTCCGCTGTGATAGTCTCTCCAGAAACCAACCATTGTCCAGTATACGGTCACCATGATCTTCTTTCGATGGAGACCTGATTTCGGCATCTCCTTGGAACTCTCATTCTTGTTGAGCCATTCTGCAGAGCGACGATGGTTGTCATAAAGGATCTACTTTTCGTCGCATGTCACGATCCTGTCCAAAAAAAGGCTCCCTCAGATTGCGCAGCCTCAACGAAGCACAGGCGCCGTGGCGCTTCAGCATCTGCCCGGCGGTCAGTTCGTGTGGGATCCATATATCCAATTTCTCTACTTTTCCGATCGCATTCAAGTGACGACTGATAGTGCTGTCATCAACAATGAAATGCTGTGCCGACTCTCTCACAGCTGGACCCGTTTCCACCATGGCTTTCAGTTGATCGTCGTTAAGGAGTGATAGCGACCTACCTCAGTCTTCATCTTCGAAACCTTACTCTTCAGATCGAAACCTTTCGAGGCAGTAGTGAATTGTGCGTTCTTTAGCAAACTTCTTTCCAAATGAAGCGTTGACGTCAAGAGCTGCAGCCCCAGCGTTATGTCCACTTTTCAAACATATAACTAGAACACCCGAACACCACGTCGATTCGTCCAGTAAGAACAACGTCGAAAACTCAGCAGGAAGCAATTATGTTGCAAAAGCTCCAAATGGTAAGAAAGCAGAGATTCTGCGCTTTCAGAAAATCCATAACTAAAGGGATAAATTTGAATCCAAACTGGACACCCTCGAAATCAAAAAACTACGGTTTTGAGATCAAACCACAGAGGTAAGGAAGAATTCATGGTATTAAGATTACCATGACCTTCCTTGAAAGTTCGCAACCGTGTGCAGATTTTTTAATAGGAAAAGAGTCGCTCTAGAATTGCGACAAAAGGAAGAGAGTCAGCTATTTTTGAAAACGTAAGAAGAGCACAAACAGTCGTCCAGGTTGTTGCTCTGCGAACTTGATTAATAGTGTAAATACTGTATACCGGAGACTACAAAATGGGGATATTGCTTAATCGTTTTTGTTCCACCGCCGATTAATGTGCAACTTATTCTAAATTGAATTAAAAACGTAGCGGGCTAGAAGGGTGCGTAGCGATATGTATAGTGCCTTTTTTCACTATAAAATAAGATTGGGCCATTTTTACAGCTAGAAGAATAAAACATTCATCAGAATTTGAACGCTGTCTTTACTGTTTGGAGCAGGCAAATCATAACTTTTCAATGAGGATCATATTTAACTATTAAAATCGAGAAATAGTGCCTAGCTAAATTCAGAAGATATTGCATTCGATTTGGAAAGCGTTGAATTTGATTTCAAGGTTGCCTAGTATGCTTTGAAGAGCATTCCATTTAGCGTGAAAATAAAATATAAAAAGGTTTTTATTTTTTTTCATCAAACACTATACTCCGCAGGTAAATATTTTTACCCAAAGCCCAAGGTTAAACGGAAATTTTTAACGAACAATTCTTGTTAAAACAAATTTTTTCGAAAACAAAAGCAGCCGTGATCTAACACTCATTATGCTCTCTTCTACCACACCAAGACTAAGTACAATATTTCCGTCCTGCGGAAGAAACTGAGGAGCACCTTTGGTGCTGGCTATAAAAATTACGTGGAAGGGAAGATTTGTGCTAAAATTGGATAGATTGCTATACGTGCATAGGTTTTGCTTCTCATGAACGTAGCATACTGAAAGCTAACTCTATTCTCGTTTGGCTTCGACTGGGTTCTGTTAGGAGTTGTGCTTACATTAGGTATGTTTCAGAAGTCAGAGTCCAAAAAACTGAAGTTGATTCTGAACTCCTTCGCACTGGCTGACTGGGCACTCGTGCTTCCTGTCGCTTGCATTGTGAGTTGGGACCAATCACATTATTAACCATTTTCCCTACGCCTTTTGTCATATTACTCGACTTTATTTCAAGAGTTTTCCGTTTGAATGTCGATCCCGATCGGTGTTTTTCATACAAGTGCCGATTTTTAGTTTATGTTGGTCACCACAATGCACTATGACATAAAAGGTGGAAAAGAACGTGGTGTGGAATTGATGGACTTCTTCAATTGGATGTGGACGGCCATTTTTCTTTTGCCGATTCCTGCTTTGTTAATCTTCGCGGTGAGTTGCACAATTTCTCTAAGGGTTACTCTTTATATTCTGCGTTTTTCGACATTCTGAATTGTGAATCGACATGGATGGGTTTTTAGCCCATGGCTTACCCACTAGGTCGGTCCAAAGGCTTCATTTTCGAACGCTTATTCAAAGGTCAAGCGTTCATCAGCTCGTCTAGATGTTGCCCTTCTACCTCTGCTATTGTCTTCTTACTCAAAAAAAGTGACTGGTGTTAGTACCAAAATCTCCGAAGAAACACTTAGAAATTTCGCCACATCAAGAAAGTGTTCAAAACGGTAGGAGTCCTTCAAGGTGCTGACTTCTAGCTTACTCGGTATATCGCAAAGAACTGCAGGCCGAAAGGTGTGGTGGAAATCAGTATGCCTGGGCGGAGGAAGCTTTTCGGCCGGCCTAGCAAATGCCTCCAAAGTTGCAATCCTTTTTGTAGAACTGATATCGAACAGCCTTTGTCTTAGCCTCTGATGATTCTTTTAAGGTGCTCTACCAATACAGTATTGGAAACAACATCTACCCGCTGTTCAAACGAAATCCTGACCTCTGGGGACCTCGTTCGCGTTCGAATCGAAACGAAGCCGAACGGGCCGAGCGAATGATACGAAAATGGTGGTAGATCCAAACTGTGCGTAACGAAATAAATCGAGCCTGAAATCGCAGAAGAAAACCGCGAAATTATCAATTTTTTCGTTTTTTCTGAACAGCTATAAAAGGTTTTCTTCGCAAATGTATGCATAAACATGGTATAGCAAGTATGGCACAAGTATGGCATACATATAGCATTTATTAAGAATTGCGATACAATTCAGCGATTCTGGAAGAGGCGTTGGACCCCTGGTGCACTCACAATTTGTTCGTAGTTCGAGTACCGACGCCAGTTGAGCCAAGTCGTTCATATTAGGGTGTCCCATAATTTTCTGGGCTATCATACCATCTTTATTAAAAGTTATTACAACAGGATAATGATCAAGGGTAGTCAAATGATATATTCTCCATCTGTGACCACAACCTTTCTCCAACGATTGGGTAGAGAGTTGTTTGCATTCTACCAGAAAGAAGCTGACCTGCTGCCGATCCATTCGTCGATTGCGCACTGAACCTTTTGACGTTACGAGCATCGTTTGTTCATGGAAAAAGGAGCAAGACCTCTAAATGCAGCATAGCCACAAGGGCTGATATCTGGTGAATACGCAGGATGTGCCGCAATTTAGATAGACTCCTTTCCCACCGCCTCCTGCGTTCGTTTCGCTCGATGCGGTCGCGCATTATACATTAACACACGAATAGTACCGAATCTTGGGTATTCAAGCAGCTTACGCTTCGAGTCCTGCATATCTTCAATGAACAAGTCTGCTATAATCGCCTGCCCATCCGGCAAAAGCGAGACTTCCCGACTCGTAAACCAAAATGAAAGCAAAATCTTCTTCCCATGTGGTGACGGCTTCAGAATTCGTTCTGGTCTTGTGTGCTTCGGAAGCCACTGGATCACCCGTGTGGTGTTATCGTACATGCACCACTTTCTTGCGCGGTTGAGATTATTCTGACAGGTGACCACTCACTCTCACCTCTGAGACGGAATCAGTGCATACGGGAACCATCCTGGCAAGGCTGCCCTTCTTCCGCTTTGTTTCAGGTAACGATGAACAGTGCCACGTGGAGTATTGATAGGCTTAGATATCGTCCTTACGCTTCTGGCAGGTTGCCTCCTGACTGCTGCAAGCACTCGCCGTTCATTCGGTCCGATCGCTCTTCCAGTATGCTTCTTGTCCGTAATGCTGTACATTCCCTTCCGGAAATGATTGAGCCAAGTTTCACACGTGAACTTGCTGCGCACTTCAGGACCTAACAAAGCAACGATAGCTTTGTGAGCAGCGTACGCAGACTGTCCAGAACGGAAGTTATGAAGAAACAAGTCGCGATACGTCGATTTCTGCTCCATTTTTGAGAAATTGTCAAAGGGCGGGCAGCAGGCCGATAGAGGTAATCAATATCCTATTGCGAAACATATTCGAATCGCCTTCTTCTGCCAAGAGAACATCCCGTTTGGATCTTGTATAAAGAAGTTATAACGCGCTAAACACTTATGGTTTAAATAGCCCAGAAAATTATGGGACATCCTAATAGCTCAGAAATTATTCTTCTTCGTAGCGGTGTAGCGGTGTCCGCTCTTCGGCAGCCGTGAAGCCGTCTTTTCCGATCCGGCGCCAGAGCAGGAAGGACACCCACCAACTATGGTAGTTTGAAATTGAGGTGTAACGGAATTCATAACGCCCGAAAGCGTAAGGGGGTTTTATAATATAACCAGACGTCCAGCGGCCCAACGGCCGCCAAACGTCTGGTTGGGGGCATCACCTCCAAACCCCGAGAATAGAACACCACGTCTAGGCTTTTTTACTCGCGTTACAGTGAAAAACTGATCCTAAAGGAAAGCGGGACAGTAGCGCACAATCTTGAGAACTGCTCCTATGAAGCTTGTCCACCCTCTATCGCACTTACGCCGATTTATTCTCCGAAATGCACATTCTACGTGGCGAGGGACAGGTTGTGATAAACTTGTGAGAGCTCTATACCGCTAAATAACCGACGACAATAATAATCCTCCGATTCCCGAAGTCATTCTCCCTACCCCACCCCCCCCCCCGTCAATACACAATACCCCTTACCCATGTGCAGCCAGAGACAGGAAAAAATGTAGTGACACGCACACGCTCGCTGCCTTTCAAAGGTCATCTGAAAATCCAACGCATGCTTCGCAATGTTTGATTTGTGGCACATCTCTTGATCTAGACAACGTTCCTGTCACATACAGGTTGGACGGTGGTGAGAAAAAGTACTGGTCCGCCCTTACAAGTTCGTTCCACTGATCTCCTTCCTATTAATGGTCCACCTTCACTGGTTCTCCATTTACCGCCCCCCCCCCCTTCACAGAACTTTCCCACTTCACTGGTTCCCATTCACTGTCCCCCTTTTTTGCCCCCCTCTTCCTGCCTCCCCTCACCTAAGTGGTACCCTTTAGTGGTCCCCATTAATCGTCCCTCCTTTACTGCCCCCACCCCTTCACAGTTTCCCCATTACTGGTCTCACCTTCACTGATCCTTTTTACTGGTCCCCTCCCCTTCACTGGCCGTCATTACTGGTCCTACCTTCACTGGTCCCCTCTTCACTGGTCCTCCTTTAATGGTTTCCCCTTTACCGGTTCCCCCTTCACAGAACTTGCTCATTTCACTGGTTCCCGTTCGCTTCCCCCCTCCTTACTACTTCCCAACTCTCATCTTAGTGGTTCTCTTTATTGGTCCCTTCACTGGCTCCAATTAAAGGTTCTACATACTCTTACTGGTACCCCCTCCTCCTCCATTCGCTGGTCCTCTCATCCTTCACTGGACCCCCGCTTACTGGTCTCCTCTTTAGTGCTCTCCCATTACACGTGTTCGGAATCCGGACACCCTTTGCGCGACGAAGGTGACACCTCTTCTGAACCCAGACACCACTATCATGACATCGGTGACACCTCGTCTGAACCCAAACACCCAATGCACGACATCGCTGACATGCCTTTTGAATCCGAGCGCCTGTTGCACGACATAGGTGACACATCTTTTAAGTCCGAAGGTATGTTGAGCAACGTCGGAGGCATGTCTTTTGAACTCGAACGCCCTTTGCGCGACATCGGTGACACTTCCTCTGACGGTCTCGACACGGCGTGGGTGGCACCTCGTCTGAACACGGACACCTGCTACTCAACTTCTAGGAAAGGCCAGACGGATGAGCAGACAGACGGACGGACAGACGGACGGACGGACGGACGGACGGACGGACAACCACTAACTCCTTTATATATAGTAGGATAGGATAGGATATATAACATGATACTTCAGACATCGCACCACCTGGCGTCTGGAGTATTAGGTAACTGCATGTGAAATGCCCGATATTGCTAGCTCAATTTCTGGTCGATTTTTCGAAGCTAGCTTTCTGTTTCAGGAATTGTCTATAGTTTCTAAAAACGCAGAATCTCCGCTTCCTTACCATTTATAGCTTTTGTGACATAATTTCCTCTTGCCGAGTGTTTGTTGTCGTTTTTACAGTATGAACCAGCGTGGTATTCGGGTGGTTTACTCATATGAATTGAAAAGTGGACAAAATGCTGCGGCTGCAGCTCTTGACGTCAGCACTTCATTTGGGAGGAAGTTTGCTAAGGAACGCACAATTCGAAGGGTTTAGATCTTGAGATGACATCACTAACGCATAACGACGACCAGCTCAAAACCATGGTGGAAGCGGGTCCGCGTCGAACTGTGAGAGAGCCAACACAGCATTTCAGCGTTGAGGGCAGCACTATCAGTTGTCCCTTAAATGCGACCGGAAAAAATTGGACAAATGGATCCCGCACGAACTGACCGCCGAGCAGATGCTGAGGCGCCGAGACACCTGTGTTTCGTTGAGGCTGCGCAATCTAAGAGAGCCTTTTTTGGACAGTATCGTGACATGCGACAAAAAATGGATCCTCCATGACAATCGCCGTCGCTTTGTACAATGGATGGACAAGAATGAGAGTCCCAAGGAGATGCCGAAACCAAGACCCCATCCAAAGACGACCATGTTGACCGTATGGTCGCCAGTGGCTGGCATAGTCCATTACAAGTTTTTGAAGACTGGAGAGACCATCGCAGCGGAGTACTGAGCCGAGATGGAAGTGAAGCACCAGGAGTTGTTTGAAAAACAGCCGGCTTTGGTGAATCGAAGAGGCCCACTCGTACCGCATGACAACGGTCGTCCACACGTTCCGAATTGGGACCTGAAACTCTGCCACATTCAGCATATTCACCAGATCTGTCCCCTACCGACTGCCATCTTTTCAAGCATTTAGATATGAAGGATAAAAAATTCAGTAACCGAAATGATGTCGAAAAAGATTTCTTATACTTCATTAATTCTGGTATTTTATATGCAACAGCCTAATATACAAGCTCTGCCTTGCGCTGAGCCAGCTTTCCATCTTCTACGTGAGGGCTTGCAATCAGCATTGTACATCGCTGCTGTCAGGAGGACCGTACTGTAGATCTGACTTTAAGCGCTCTCGCATCATGTCGCAGAGCACGCCAGTCCACGAGCCCATTTGGACAAAGCTGCACTCACGCGTAGGTTGACCTCAACCATCATCTGCCGTCAGACTCTAGGGCTGGTACCAGTACTTAAAAACTGTAGTACTGAAGCCTAGTCCCATCAACCTTAATGAAACTGGACTCGTTTAGATGAAGATAATCTTCCAGAGGAATCTTTAGAAAAAATCCACGCAACTAATTAGGAATTAAGGGTCGTGTAGCGCAGTCGGAGGAGGTGCCGGCTGTTGAGTACACCCCATACTATGTTTCTGGTTCGCATATCCGCCCAGGCCAACCAAGCCTTCCATCTCTTCGGGGTCTAAGGAATTAGCACCAGACTTGGGTGGGAGGGATAAATCGCTGATTTGTTCATCGGCTGGCTACCGCTAGTCTCTGTATGGCTAAACACGCATTCAAATTTCCTCCACGGCGTCTCGCAGATGTCGGATGGCCACCAAAAATAGGATTCTGTCCTTTTTCCTTTCATTTAAAAATTTAGGAGGAGCGGGTTCATTGGTATAGAGCACAGAAGAGCAGCAAATCTGGGTGCACAACAAGAAAAAATCACGTCAAGTTTACGTCTGGCTAATCACGGTTTTCAGTAGATTGCCAATGTAAGTACTGCACATATGAAATGAAAGTATGTGCGATTTTTACAATTGGTTCTGTTGTACCGTAGACTAGTGCGTAGCTCCACCAAATTGCCATTACTCAAACGAAGATTTCGTGGTGCTGATCAAACGCTCCATTTCCTAGCGTATGTATGTAATAAAACACTCAAAAATTCCTGTTCTTGTGCACTGGGTAATAAGCTTTAAACCATTAATTTTTAGAAAAATAAAAATTTTGTAAAACTTCAAGCAGTGAATTCACTTTTTCGGGGAAGGTAAATCACAAGCTTTCAAAGAAAAAATTTTATTTTTTTTTCAAAATTTGACGACAATTTTTTCAAAGTAAATAACACAACTTTTTATCAAACTTTATTAATCACCAAATAGTTTCCATCAACATCGACTACACTCCGCCAACACGAGCTTCATAACGCTTCTCTTCCAGATGATGCTGAAGTGATCGAAAAACGTGATGGTCACTTGTGGCCAGATCTGGGCTGTACGGTGGATGCGGCAGAACTTCCCATCCGAGTTCCAGAATTTACTGAGAAGTCGTCTTCGCGATGTGTGGGCGCGCGTTATCGTGCAGCAATCGAACTTTGTCGAGCCTGGGCTGTTCCTTGCGCATCTTGTCGGCCAGTCTCTGCAGTTGGGCAGCGTAGACCTCGGCAGTGACAGTCGTGCTGTCAGGCAGCAGCTCGAAATGGTAGATCCCATGAACTCCCCACAGACGCTCAGCATGACTTTCCTCGCATGAATTTCACATTTTACGAAAGATTTCGGCACTTTATCGCGTTGGCACCACGAAAAAGTGCCGAAATCTTTCGTAAAATGTGAAACTTTACGTGAACTTCACTTGACCGATCGTGGTTGACGTATAGGACCCATTTTTCGTTTCCTGTGACGATGGTGTCCAGCCAGTTGAAGGGGCGACTTCGGGAGAGCAGCTGAGTGCATGTGTCCAGACGTCTTCGCCGGTTGTCGTCGTCAGTTCGTGTGAGGGCCACTGACCGAGCTTTTCAACCATTCCAAGAGATCGCAGTCCATTGTCTACGGTGGATCGGGAACAGCCAAGAGCAGCAGCAAAATAACGCACACCTTCATATGAATGCTGCTTCACCAGTTTCCTAAGTTCGTCTAACAATATCGCTGTCGGCCGACCAGAGCGAGGCCCATCTTCGAGACTCCTGTACCCGTTTCTGAAGCGTTCGAACCAGATATACACTGACCGTACAGAAGGAGCTTCAGAGCCGAATACACGACATAAGTTTCGATAGGCTTCTGCAGCGGAGTGCCCAGATTCAAACTCGGAAAGCGGTACGTGTCTAATATGGGTAGACAGTTCGGCCATCGTACAGTGAACTAGGCAAGAAAGACGGAGCTGGATATGCTATGCAGATACAGCAGGATAGTGTCTTTATATAGCACTTATGTTTAAATCTTCAGAACATTCTAGAAAAAATCTGGAACATTGCCACAATCTGGAACACGTCTGCAAATACTTTCTGGACACCCTATTAGAACAGACACGTATGTGGCTTGCATCTAATGTGGCAGTATGCGAGTTCTGAGGTGGGAATTCCCTCCGAGACGTTGATTTTTCACAGTTAACGGAACTGCCGCTTGATGCGCTTTTCCATGCCGTAGTTTGGGAATCCTTTGGAATTTGCTACTATAGTGAAAGAGCAAAAAAACGGTGTCGCAAGTCGTCTACTCCCCATCATCAAACACGCATTGGTCCAAATTTTTCTATCGCCACATTGTTTAGGTAATGTGGGGAAGACTCCTAGGGCTAGGATTCGTCCCTTTTCCCACTTGTAAAGTACATATTAAACATACCGCTGTTTCCATGTTAGCCATAAAAATATAGACAACCACAGAAAATTTTCGTTCGCATATGGAAAGGAGGAAAGACTGTTGCCTATCGCTGTGGTTCACAATGATACAAAGATAATGAAATATTCTTAGAGTGTATTATTTCTCCAACTAGAATATATGTTTAGATCTCTGAGTTAAGGTATTTTCAACACACTTCGCTTTGAGCACCATGTCTCGTAAGCTTATGGTTGTTTATTGTTGTGTTGTTGCTTCAAAACCAAAAACAAATGGATGTAGTGTGCGATTGGATCCTTGACGAATGTATGAAGTACTGCTCACGCATGAACCTCACTGGATAAAACTCACCCACTGACAAGCCTACTTAGTGAGGATGATGGGTGTAGGGTAGATTTGATAATCATAAGAGTAGGTAATGTTGGATAAGGCCTACATTTCGAATTGATCATATCCATGTCGAAGAACCAACGAAGATCTGGAATTATTTGAAATAAGTTTCACTTCACATTGTACAGGTTTTAGTGGCAATAGCAGCTCCCAATTACTATGGACATATAGGAACGCTCCTAGTCGGGGGAATGCATGGCTAGAAAAGGAAGACAAGCACAACACGGTGGCCTGCCTAAGCCAGAAAATTGCAAAAAGGGACGAGACCTCTCGTAAACTTGCTCACTGTGTAGTCTACAAAATTTGCCCTTTCTACCATATTTTACTCTCCTCGTAAAAAGAAGTGAGTGAACTCCACTAGGATAGACCCAGCATTTAAGGCGCCCACAGAGATCTGCGGCAACGCCGCTCGCCGCTATAGTTAAGGATAGGGCAGGGACGCCACCGGCGACGAGCTCTGCGTCTCTGCCCTATGGTTAAGCATAGGGCCGCGGCGCTGCCGCAGAACTCTGTGGGGGCCTTTAGGCCTGTGTGCAGTTTCATTTCAATTTTCGCGCTTATCTGATGCTTTTAACGTTTATGTGCCGGATCAGGTAGGGAAAAAGAACCGTCACTTTGCAAGTTAGGGCATTTCCTTGTATTCGCAGATTCCTTCAATGTGCAGACATTAGGCATCATAAGTGAACCATTGAGATTAATATGGAGAGTTACTTGAGTGATAACTTGAATAAATTGATAAAGAGGAGAAATGGGCTTCTGATGCCCAGTCGCGCACTTGAAGAGCTGGTCCCGTCTCCCGCGCCGCTGCTTATAAGTGTGTTAGAGAATGAATGGTGCCGGCGCCGACGAAGAGATTAGCTCTCCTGATAACTGTGAGAAACACTTTCATTGTTCGATTGGATAAGGTCTAATACAGTAAAGCTTACTTCAACAATAATGAAAGTCGCTGTAACGACAGTCCCACTCAGCGATGTGAGGGGCCTTCGCTTTTTAGGGCCTCTAGTTCTTCTTTCTTCATGTCGATTCTGGCACGGAGCTCCCTCTTCATATCGGTCATGGAAGTGCTAGGTGGTGGGCTCCCTCATGCATTTCATTCCTGAAAATCGTTCTCTTCACTTGTTCACAGTACTAGCATTTACTTGGCTCGCATCCACCTCAGAATTTAAGGTATTTCACGCATCTGCCAGCTTCCTCGACCACTTTCTGTCGAAGGCTTCCGCTGACTATTACCGGGCATGAGTCGGAATAGTGTCATCCTGCTTGTCCACAGAAGAAACATACTATTTTGGGCCTGGCATCTCTTGGATCGAATCCAATGTTTCGAAACGAGAAACTTGCCAGCGCAGTCTCCATCTCATCGATATCCTTCTGAAGAGCGCTGATCTCCCTGTCCCTTCTGCTCTGCTGTGGAACGACTACAATCGATATGCCCTTTTCTGAAGCGGCTCGGAATCACTTTCCTTCACTTTGCTCCTTGTCAGATCCTTCTCAGCCACCTGCAGACTTTCAGGAGACTTGGGTTTCTCTTCGTCTGGATTTTCCTCACGCGATCGTTTCCGGAGCTTGGAGGAGTACTCTTCAATGCTTGAGCTCATTGCTTCCCTGAAGGCCTTTTCGAATTCAGCCAACAGTTCACTTAATCCTCTTCTTGATTCTGCCTGGTCAACCATGTTCTCTTGAGCGAGGCGCAGGAAGTACTGATCGTCTGACTCTTCCGTCACTTGAGGTGACAGTTGAACCACCGTCACCTTTCTATTAGAGCCGTCTGCTTGAATTTTCAGCTCCTCCTGAGTCTGAGTACCTTGGCCAACAGTTTGCTGTGCGTTTGTGTGTTCAAGAGCAGTTAGCCTGTCCATGATGTTTTGGATGAAGTACTTGTCGAGATTGTCAGCCTCCTTAAGCTTTGGTTGGACCTTAGCCAACTGTTCCTACATCACTTGAACGTTTTTCTTGAAAATCTCGGCTGCGTCTATCTCGCTCTTTTTTGCTTTCAGTTCTCGCTCAGCATGCATTAGGCGTCGCGGATTATTCCCAGCGCCGCAACACCTGGGAAACGTCAAACAGGAAAACGCAAAGGTCTAATTACTTCTTCGTCGAATTGAATAACTTTTGCGATTCAATAGCTGATATCGTGAAGGAATATTTACTGATATTTGAATGTTGTTTCCAGGGGCTCGTCACCGGAGTCAGCCGTTCACTGAGAAGGAGCTGCAACGGCTCATATCAATGTATTGCGCTAATGCTTCCATGGAAAGTTCCAGGGTACGTTTATGCAGTCAATGATGATATGAGGCATAAGTTCATATGTAAACTATAAAGGAAGCCTCGTGAAATCGATGCGTGTATAATTTCATGTAGTGTGGAGTATAATATTTAAGGAAGTAAAACGGGGAAAGGTGCTCGAGAGCAGCTGCTGGAGAAGTGGTCAGCGGAACTATCAAATAAGGGAACAGCCAAGCGAACGAAGGGGCAAGTTGCGAAATGAAGTGAAACGAGTGCAGCTATTTCTAAGAGCTGAGCTAATCGA
The DNA here is from genome assembly GCA_947396885.1 of Heligmosomoides polygyrus polygyrus. NCBI lineage: Eukaryota > Metazoa > Nematoda > Chromadorea > Rhabditida > Heligmosomidae > Heligmosomoides > Heligmosomoides polygyrus. Next base: position 22,704,551 of record OX377205.1, on the reverse strand, counting down.
ACTTTATAACTACTTTAAGTTGATCAATGAACGAAAAAAAGGGTTGCTACTGCAGAAGGAAAAAATGACCGGAACGGGAGGAGGAACCCGTCCCGATGTAAAAGCTCTGCCACCATACCTTGAACCGCTGCTAAGGGAGTTAACGGACTCTCATATGGAAGGAATTCCAGGACTTGGTGAGATTTCTTTCTTTCATAGTTTACTGCGAATTCAGCTAATTCATATTACAACCACATGTTTTCTAGATATCGACGAGATAAGCGGGGACCTAACCCAGGACTCCATCAACAGTAGCAGCCGAATGCTCTGGGAAATAAGAGCCTATTAGTGAAATGGAAAAGGCAACAACGCCTAAGCGAAAGCGATCATATGCCAAGTACGTCCCCTAGGAAATTCTTCACATGTTCTCAAATATTTGTACGCTTTCATTTTCACGCGGCCCAGAGCGGACGTCAGCGTAGTCAGTGACGTCCGCTCAGTGTTATACGAAGAGGAAACCAGGCTAGCGAGGATGTGACAGGAGGTCGCGAAATTAGAGAGGGAAGAGAAGGCGAGGGCGATTGAATTCCTGGACCTCCAAATAGCGAATGCTAGACTTGAACTTCAGTTAATGTCAATGGGAGAGATGGCAGGCCGGAATGTTGTTTTTGACGAGTAGGGTGTGCGGGTTACAAGGAGGATGCGCCCCTTCATGTGGATGGGTGTGATGTCCTTAGATTGATTCTTTACAAGTATGTAATCTTATCAGAAGAGTAAGATAAAATGTCATAAAAACAGTGCACCCCCACCCTTGACACGCACTTCGCCTCCGACCATTTTGAGAGTAAACTGTTATTACGATTACTGTTATCATGTTATGTTATCTTATGACGATGTCACACGGTGTTGTGTTACGGGTAGTGATGTTGTTTGTTGTTCTTTGTCAATTGATGTCCTTTGCGTAGATGATATTGAAGCGGTTTATTGCAGCTAATGTGATTGTGTTCAGTCATCAAAATACCGGTGAACAATAAAGCTCCTAAGCGAATTGTCTTCGGTTTGCTCATAGGTGGCTTCCGCCTCATTTGGTTCGTCGCATGTGGTCATGGTCTGTTCCGTTGGACGGAACATATCCTCCTTTGTTGCTATACAAAGATTCCGGAGGCAACAGGCCGCCACTATTATTTTAGCAGATCTCGCAGGACTGTGCCTGAAATATTGTAGTTTTAAAATCCTTATATTTGCTCATTGCACTTGGAAACCTAGCCTTAGCTCAGTTTGCAGCGATATAAATTGTCGCTTTAATGCTCCAAAAGCGTGTTCCACTACCACGCGACCTTTGCACACGGCCATGGTATATCGAGTCTCTAAAAATAAAGTTTTTGGTTTATAACATTGCTATGGAATACAGTCACCATACCAGACTCAGTCCTCGACTCCCCTAAGATCGGTTTGAGAAGGAAGTTTTCCGATCTATAGGCACTATCGGCCAGCAGCGTTCCCTTCTTTCTTCCGCTGCAGAGGTCGCGGTAGAGTGCGCTGGATCGGAACACCTTTAATGACAACATTGATGATTGAGACCAAAATGCTGGAAGACGCAGAACACTCGCTTTATTACTGACCTTCGAATCGTCGGCTCGCCCTGGGAAATTAGCGCTGACCCAGATAAACTTCAAGTCGATGTCAGCAATGGCACCCATGTTTATGGAGTGATACGACCTCCTAAACACCAAAATTGCCGTCAGTTCATACAGCACATGTTTGCATATGCCAGCTGACCTGTTAACATATGAGTCCTTTGACTCAGTGGGTGTCATTATTTTGATGTGAGTTCCGTCAAGCGCTCCCACGACGTTCGGAATCCCACACAGAGAATAGAACCTAAATCTATGAAGTAAAGACCCATCGACAGACTGTTTCCTCCGCCTAGAGCATCAACAGAACCTCAGGGCTATATCATGTCGTTCCTCTTCTGTAGGCCACTTGATGAAGTCACTACGACGGCTATAGAACATGTCGCTGACCTCAGATATCACGCGACTCACCGTTGCTTGACTGCATCCGAAGGTGAGGCCCGTTATCCTCTGAACGTACCGCTTTTTAGAGATAATACCATCATCTTGTAGGGTTAACTACCTGATTGGACGAGCTTCCTATTGTTTCAAGGAATATGGCTAACTTCTGAGCTGCTGTTAGTGGCGCCGACCGCGCCGTTTCAGGGCTTAGGTCATCGGCGATGAGATGCAGGACATGAGAGAATCCCCTCCTCGACAACCGGAATCGCTGTCTGAACGAGTGGTCGTCCAGACAGTCGAGAGGATTCAATCTGTCCCGAAACACACGTGGGACGGCGGCTCGGATCATCGCTTCAATGAGTTCCCTTTCGGTGTCCTCCATTGCTGAAATCAATGCAGTGACTGCTCGCAAAGGGTAGCAACTTCAAGATGTGCGTGGAACTCCTTGTCTGCTCTTCAACCACAACCTGCTAGAACATTCATTTGTCGCTCATTTTAGTTACCCTTGCTATCCTCCACGTACCGCCTTCGATAAAGTTTCTTAAAGGTTGCAGATTATTGCTTTGAACACTTCTCAATACTTTGCCTTGCGCAGCATTCTAATCCCCTCTTAAGCTAAAGATAATCGAAACTTTAATCGACATCTTGAAAGTAAGCGATTTCCTCTACCAAGTTAATGGACTGACTCTGAGCAGTGGCAAACTCAATAGCTGGAATCTTAGAACTAGACACTTGATCTGCTTGCTCAGAAAGAGTTTTCCGAACAACATCGCAACAGGACTTACGATGGAGACAACCGAACCTTTTTAAAACACCAACTGTGCTCTGACATAGAGGTTAACACAGACGTTTGGAAATGTTTTCTCTCCAACGACCATGCAAGATAAGTGTCCACACAGGGAACCATGTTCTTTCTCCACCGAGAAAATAAAGTAATTAACTTTATTTGTTTTATTGACTTATCAGTAAGTGCACTATTCCAGCATCATGGAGTCCCTTGTGATGCAGTCAACCGATATATTATCAAACAAACATCATCATCGTCAAACAACAGATTACCAATTATAAAACAAAAATCAACTTAGGTTATCAAACGTAGGCGTCTTTATCTGCAATTCATAATCAAGAAGTTGAATGACAATGAATACGCTAAGTAACATGAACCATTAATATGGACATATGCGGAAACAGACTGCATCTACAGGTGAGATATATGGTCGCTTGTGTCTCCGTTGTCCTTCATTCGTCATAGCTTCTCCAGAATATCGAATACTTCTCCAGAACTTCGCATTGACAGGCCTAAACTAAAATGTTGGCATTTCGTCCATAGATAATTACAAGAATAAAACAGTGCATCACACATACCGTTCCTATGTGCGGCCACACGATTCCGCTTCTGCGAGTCCGATGCAAAAGACTGAAAGAGCAGTGATACAACCGAATTCCAACAACTACTTTACTTGTGAGAAGACCAATCCATATGAATTTTGGTATTACCGGTGAAATTTGAATTTTATTTTCTATTAACCCTTTCTGAGAGAGTATTAGCAACAGATCCAAGAATGGAGTAATTGCGGAGAAAGACAGTGGAACTGGTTTTCGGTCGTTTTGATTTCGTTGAATCCTATTAATATAAAAGCGTTAGTCCGTCTGTGTGTGTGTGTGTGTGTGTGTGCGTGTGTGTGTGTGTGTGTGTGTGTGTGTGTGTGTGTGTGTGTGTGTGTGTGTGTGTGTGTGTGTGTGTGTGTGTGTGTGTGTGTGTGTGTGTGTGTGTGTGTGTGTGTGTGTGTGTGTGTGTGTGTGTGTGTGTGTGTGTGTGTGTGTGTGTGTGTGTGTGTGTGTGTGTGTGTGTGTGTGTGTGTGTGTGTGTGTGTGTGTGTGTGTGTGTGTGTGTGTGTGTGTGTGTGTGTGTGTGTGTGTGTGTGTGTGTGTGTGTGTGTGTGTGTGTGTGTGTGTGTGTGTGTGTGTGTGTGTCACAAACCTGTGTAAACTTGCAAAACGTGTTGAACATGTGAAGGTAACCCGCACGTACATGTAAAACCTGTCAAGGTTACCCTCACGTGTAAACGATAAAGGAGTAGCCCGCCTCAACAAGTAGGTAGGATCGAAGGACCCTTACCGATCAATATTATTGATTGTTCGACAGGTGGTATCGATTTCCTCCCGACTGACCGATTTCGGTGGGAGTCACGCGGATATGACGACCGACGAGTGAGCTCAATAAAAGCTGGAAGACTTAGATCGGCAGGTCAATATCCAATTACATTATCGATTCAATACCGGTCAATAGCCGAATCGATTTAATGCAATCAAACGTTTCGCGGCCGGTAGGCCGCAGGACGTCTGGTAACGTATAAATTCATTAAGTCCACAGTGAACGAACGTAGTAAAAGGCGAAATATCAGGTGAGCGCTTCACAACTTTGCCAGTTAGCACCTTCGAAACCAGTTCTTCAACGGTGATCCCACAACCTTTTGTGTAAAAAAAATTCGGTACTCATACTATTTCTAGAACACCATCTATTACGTATTAATGTAGCAGAGCTTTGACATTTGCTGTTGGAGTAACACAGCAAATTTTCGGAACATGTTTCAAAAGCAACCAATAAAAACGTATTGCGTCGAGACCAGGGATGTGCGGAAATTTCCTTGGGAAAAGCGGAACGGAAGAGCTCAAAAATACACCGGAAACCGGAATACGAAACACGAGACGGAAAGGACTCAGAACTCATTACTTCATTTAACATTTCATAAATACATATCGATAATGGTAGTAATAACTAAGTTGCCCTAACAAATTAACTCTAACAAATTTAGAAAACCGGAAGGCAGCATGCGACTCTTTTCCAGCAACATATAACCATAAAAATCTTTGTTTGCGCATCATTACTAAGATAAATTTTCAAACACTAGTAGTGTAATAAATCAAAGTTTATGCGAAATATTTCTGTGAACACAAAGAAAGAGTTTTAAACGCAATGAATCCAGCTGACACGTAAGATGTCAAGGATTTCTCCACTCATAACACCTAACCGGTCTTATTGAATGTCCCGGATCTATCCTAATTGGTAGGGGCAGCGCAAAGGTTACAGATGCGTTCAGCATTTCACGACACGGCAATCAATCTCTGAGTTCGCGTGGGTACCGTAGTATCATATGTCAATAGCTGAAGCTCTGGAACAAACTCAAAAGAGGGAGTGGAGAGCCAAGACACCGCATGCCCTCCTCCGACTGGAATAGATCCAATGTCCCCTATGGAAAGCATTGTTAGCAGCCTAAGAGTGCCTATAGAACTCCGATCCTGAATTGGTTTTTCTGCGAAAACTAAAATTGTTAACGAAAAGGATACATTTGCTCTGGATAATGAATTTGATACTTGATTCAAGCACCCATGAAACCTTCCGTGGTCTTACACTATCCGATAGCACATCACTGCAAGAAAAGAAAAAAGTCCAAATTGGTTATCACCCTGTTTTGACATAAGGATGCATCACTGGTTTGAAAGCAACACAATCACAAAAAGGAGACGGATAGTTGATCGCTTTCTTCAGCCTTTCGTTTAAGTTCAAAAGGTCAATAAGGCAGCGATGAGTTACCATCTCAGTGAGTGATGAGTCATCATTTCCGTTCCATCTTCCGTCTCAAAAGACAGCGGAACACGGAACGGAACGGGAAGACCGCACATCCCTGGTCGAGACCCAACATACAGGGTGAACCAAAATAACGTGGACAAGGTTTTCTATCACAAATATAAAACAGCCAACAATTCGAGAAAACGACGACTAAATTACAACAATACAAACACTGAGGTACACTATGTTCAAGTGGTTTCGATGTGGCCTCCCTTGGAGCGGATGGGGAGGGCCAAACGTTTCGCGAAGTTTGGGGGCCATGGACCGCAGGTCGTGGCTGGGAACGGATTCTCTTCATGGATGAGAAGCTGTTCACCGTAGCGCAGGCGCACCATCGCCAAAAGTATAGGATCCGGTATACAGGGGCTCCAAGCACCTCTTCTATCGTCGACCACCGCCAGTGCCCACAATTGGTCATGGTTTGGGCAGAATCTGCGCAGGGGGAAGACCCCTGTTTTTCGTGGACAAAGGAGAGAAAATTGACGAAGATGTATACCAGCGAAAGATTCTCGAGGCCGCAGTTCTTCCTTGGGCCTAGCAGCACCTCGGTAATGCAGGCGCGCTGCAAGGCCATTTTCCACGACTCCATCACGCCTTCGGAATGGCCGCCGTTTCTCCGGATCTGGATCCGATGGATTACAGTGTGTGGGGCATTTTAGAGGCTAGAGTCAGCGTCAACCGCCAGCGCGGTCTCGAGTCCCTGAAGGAACCCTTGCACCAGGAGTGGTAACGATTGTCTCCTGATGACGTGTGGCCCATCGCTCTCAAACCTCGCGAAACGTTTGGCCCTCTGTATCCGCTTTAAGGAGGGCCTCAACATGCTGTATCTTAATGTTTGTATTATTGTAATTCAGCCGTTGTTTTCTCGAATTATTGGTTGTTTTATAATTATGATAAAAGTCTTATCCACGTTATTTTGGTCCACCCTGTAGATAAAAATAATGCACGATCAAGCCTTACATTCTACTGTGCTCTTACTCCTGTGAACTGAGGATCCATTTTGATTGGAACCGTTTGTCTTCCGTGCGATCTCCTTCTTCTGAGAAAAGACAGCTTGTGATTCATTCTCTCGTTGTGCAGCTTAAGCGCTTTATGACTCACTATTTGCGAGCCACTCAGCGTCGCAGTCTCACTGAGAGGAACGCCTTCCCTGAAGCAGTTGATATCACCACATATGCTGTAACCATGACTGAATACGATTAGGCAGCTCACTTGAGGGCGAATCCTAAAACGACCTCTTTCGAGTCAGCATCGAGTGATATGAGTCGTCCCTGTCAGTGGTCGAACCCGCAGTCCACTGAGTTGACACTTCCGAGGTAGTTCATCATGCTGGCAGGTCTTCGGTTCGGAAAATATCTTCACCTTCCAACATCTTCTGAAAAGCAGCCCTGCACGCAGGTAGGAATAAAATGGAATAAATGTGTATCAATAACCGAGGACTTGGCCAGAGTTTCAGCATCATCGATGAGCACACATCATTTTCATTTGTAGTGCAACATCCGAAACAAAACACGCATTAATACAAAGAAAAAACACAGAGATCAGGCAATGAAGTCAAGTGGACGGTTGAACTCTACTTTTCTGCTTTACGCCGACCTAAGCAAGCCTAGGTGTCCTTCTAAAGTTATAATGTAGACTAGTTTAGCAAAAACCTTACGTTTTAAAGGTTTTTCTACGGAATTCTGTTGAAGTTATGATGACGAATGTGGAGACAAGACTTTGAAGTTGCGGCTCTGACACTGATTTGAAAGACGACATACTGTTCATGGACGACAAAATTATGATTCCTCTGACCATTCCCTTGACTACCTATCCTACATAATTTCAGGTACCTGCCTTGTGGAAGAAAAACTTGCGCTCCCGCTTTCAGATTTCGGGTGCAGCCCTAGTTGGGGTGGCCACTCTCAAACCATTTCATAAGATCTGAATGTGTTCAGTACTGAAATACATTAAACTTACTCATTCCTTAGAAAACAACCCCATTTATTGTGTTTCGTTCTGTCTGGAAATCGTTTAAGAGCGGCAATCACCAACTAGGATTGCACCAGATCTTGTTGCGAGCCCAGTCGAAGGGGGGGGGGGCGGGTAGCACCTGGCATTCTCATAAAAATTATGATAGAAAGCTGCAACATAAAGTTCAACCATGCAACCATGCAAACCTTATGTCCTCTAGTCCCGACAACTGATGGAATAGCTGCGCAAAACAACGCTCCTAACTAAGGGGAAAACGGTGGAAAAATACGGCACAATGAAGCAAAACCTGGAACAAATCCGGAAAACTCGGCCGGTCGCCACACTGGAGCTGGTGACGAGCACGCATGCTGACGCGAAGGCTGTGCGGATCTACTGATTTGCACGAGAAGATCAGAGACGATGTCGCACGGGCCTAGTCCTCCAAAATTAGGTGGGCCGGCCACGAATTCGCTTGACCGAAAAATTTAGATGAAGCGGCTGTTGTCAACGAGGGGCGGTCTTTATGTACGAATGGTCGCCGCACCCGCGACGACGACTGTCGCGTGCGCGATGAGCTCCGCTGCGGTCGTGGGAGCTGTGCCTCATGACTTGCTGCAGACGCTAGGTTTGGGTTGTTGATATCCCTTTCTGCTGTTGCAGGAGCCGGGAAAAAACATGCTCTGGTTCAGAAATTGAGTTCGAGTTATAAAACTAAGCAACGTTCTAATGCTCAACTTTATATGCTGCTTCTTCAGGAAAAGCTGAAAATATAACGCACTGTCGCAGTGAAACTGAGTTTGTATACACTTTCTAACACTTGATGTACAAGTTTTGATGCAGGTTTAGATACCACTGGCCGCTGAAGTCACCCAATTGCGACGTTTTCTGCCGCGCTCGCCGCGCGAGTCGCCGCATCCGCGGCGACCATTCGTACATAATGTCCCGCAGCCGTTGTCAACATGCCCAGCGACGCACGCGACGCAACCGTTTGCACTTCACTTTGACGATGGAGCGTGGAAGCCGAGCGTTTTGTGCCTCTTATACGCCCGCGATGGTGTCCCGTTAAGGGGATCCTGGTACAGTGGGAGAGGGCTTGGTTCTGGCGGTGGATGTCAGGGGTTCGGTCCCTATGCATTTTTGCATTTCAACTGACTGGATGAGATCTCAGGAGTTTAATGTCTACGCAACTTTCAGGCGCTTTCTGCCCATTTTTCCAGCCGTATGCGGTTTTGCAGAACTCAGCTGCGGACTCCCCCTGAGCGACGAAGGCAATTTCTACACGAGCAGCTTGGATGGCACCCATATTGGAGTCCCTTCCCTAGCCTGGTTCTGGGCTCGAAGAGCCGGCGCGCTGCTGGCAAATTGCAACAGCCGCCCTTCGTCCAATGCGACCAGTGCGCTTTGCAAGCACCCGCTAGACGAGAGCCGTCACCGACTGGATTCCGTGGAATGTCAAGGGACCACCAGGCCGTCCACCAACTTTAGTCGGACTTCTTTGTGAAAGCCATGAACGAACGAGACGACGCTCTTCGTGACCCTCGAGCGAGGAGGATCCACTGGAGCGTTCTGGCACGCGACAGGGATGAATGGAAACGCTGCTGGCGCCCGCTCAAGCGCCTCGATCATCAAAGTGACGACAACAGGCAATACAGGTGATATGGTGAGCAAACAATAGTGCTAGATTCCTTCGACAGAAGGTAGACAACCCCCCCCCCCCCACTCGACGATTGGAATTGCACCCAGCAGTTTCTATCATGAAGGGCTGCATCCTTCTAGAAGTTGAGAAACTTCGCCGGATCTATCTTAAGCGTAGAGGCAGCGCCTCTAGAGAAGCGAGTCGAACACGCACAGGGTGGGCTCTCCCGACCAGGAAATAACGGACAATGTGCTGCGATGAGCTAAATCAGTTTCTCGCCTTTCTAAGATAGCTCACCTATTAATTTCGCCTAAACACTGACTGAAGTAATTCCCCATTTAGGATAGATCCCCATGTCCACCTTTGCCCCTCACTATTATCTCACCATTTTTCTTTAGATTGAAACGTGACTTGCGTCATTCAGCTTGACGTCACAATTTTTCAATGCGCTGTGACTCAAACGACTGTAATGCACAGATATTTATTTGCGAGTCATCATCAGAGAGAAGCTGGAACTGGGAGTCAGTAGGGACGGCGACCGGCACCTCACTTTGCCGGTTCGACCTTGTCCTTGTTGTCCTCCTTCATCAGGTGCTCTTGGAACGTCTCCGTCCGAACGTACTTCCCGTCGACGATCTTGGTATCGGCATTCTGCGACGACGTATGCACCTGTGCGTCGTTGAACGGAGGCATGATCGGCGGACGATTCGCGGGTATTAGTGGTCCTTTGTTGTCGTCCGGTTTCGACGTCGTACGTGTAACCTCGATCTTGCGGTCGTACGTCTCCTTCGTGTAGACGTGGATCCTCCTCTGACCGTCTTTCATCTCGGCTTCTTTCTCGACTGTCTGAAAAGACGTCTGGATGCGTTAGCCAGCACACTGCAAGTAGACAAGTCGGACAAGGTGGGCAGGGCGTAGACGGTGCGCACCTGTTCTTTAAGTTCTTCCGTGACTACGACTGAAACGATCCTTCACACACTCACCATTCCTATGCCGGCCGCCGCCTTGTCAGTTGAAGTAGGAACTACTGAATCACCCAGAACCTTGCTCGCTCGAGGTGTTGATGATAAAGGCGTTGATAAGCGTTAGTGAGGTAAATAAAGTGTTGTTCAATGGCTAAATCACCATGATCTTGATTGCTGCTCAGTGAAAAGCATTCGACTACGCCTTTCAGGAAGGAGCCATACGTGGGCGCAATACGGATTTGGGGGTGCGGATTTTCGATATGTCCATCTAATGAGGAAAGTCAGCGAAGTGACTATGGAGATTCTCAAAGCGACCACTACAGAATTGTAGGGCATTCTCTGGGAAGCTGTGAATCTCTGTACAGGATAAAAGGACAAACACTGCACAGATTCGGTGCTCAGTGCGAGCTGATAACGCTAAACTGACGCCTGGAATGATAGTGCCGTTGCCGCTCAGAAATAATTCTGCGAAGAGTGTAGAGTGAGGGACTGCTAGACTCCTAAAAGAATCTAGAAGATACCTTCATGAGAGGCATCCGGATCGGGTGGCCGAGTGGATGGAGGCGCGAGCTTGCAGGAGAATGGTCAAGGTACTCATTTCGGGCGAGCGGTTTAAGTCATTCTGGTGGCGATCTTCGTACTTCTCTCAATGTAGTGGACATTTTGGGCTCAACAGGCTACGAAGTTCGATTTCTAACCGCTTTTTTACCACTCTGACAGATGAGAAAGGGCTAGCTTTCGTCGCGTACATAGCTACGTATATGTATGTGTCGCTCGCCCACTACGCAATGTGGTGCAATCCTAGTTAGTTTGGTGGCCACTATAAGACGACTTTATAAGAACTGAGTGTGTGCAGTGTTCAAATATATTGAACTGACTCATTCCTTAGAGGATAACTCCAGTAGCGCAATCGAAATAAATAACACAGTAAACATGAGGATGCATAACATTTGTGAGATAGTTCGGGACGCTTGCAAATGGTTAGGACGTGAAGTACATTGTCTTGCCTGTGTCCAAAACGTTGGTGTCTTTGCATGCTGCACGTTGGTGCAATCTATTCTACTGACAGCCTTCCGTGCGGCCTCGCAACCACACCGACGGCTTCCTAACGGCTTCGCCGTGGCAATAACTTCTCATCATCAATTGTAGCTGCCACGTATGCCATGGTTTCCTCAGGAAGAACGTCTTAACTACGACGATTAGGGCAAGTTAGAAAAAAAGCGAAAAAATGGACGACATCCACAAAAACGCTAATTTGCCAAATATCGATGGATGGCGATCGTCAGTTCAAAAACGAATATCCGATTCGTGTTCAGCAACCTTGATTACCCCCAAGTCTGAAGTCTCGTGCCGCTTGAACGACATCCACAAAAAATCGACAATATCGATCGATATCGATTTGGTTAGGGCGCGTGTAGCGCAGTCGGAGGAGGCGCGACTGTCGCGTACACCCGATACCAGGTTCCTGGTTCGGATTTCCCGCCCAGGCCAACCAAGCCTTCCATCCCTCCGGGGTCGGTGAATTGGTACCAGACTTGTCTGGGAAGGATAGAGCGCTGACTTGCTCATCGGCTAGCCACCGCAAGTCATTGTATGGCCAAATACACATTCATGTCGCCTCCACGACATCCCGTAGAAGTAGAATGCGCTGGCGCATCCCAGAAGGGATTGAGTAACGCCGTCCTTTATCCTTTTATCCTTATCGATTGGTCGACTCCAGATTCGTGTTCAGCGACCTCGATTACCCCCAGGGCTGAGGTTTCGTGCAGCTTGAAGGATATCCACAAAAAGTCGATATTATCGATCGATATCCATTGCCTCCCCTGCTGTGAACGCCTCCCGTCGATGATCATCTAAATGCCCATGCACGGTTGCCGACGTGTTCGGCACGTCTACGGCTCGCCAGGCACGTTTGGCGACGTGTTCAGCACGTCTACTGAACCGCCAGGCAACCCCCACTCCGGTTGTGACGGACGGAAACACGCACGCAATACACATACTGCTCCTTCATATATTGTAGGATGTTACCAATTTTAGCCGCTTGAAGATAATCCGTTCTCGGGGCAAATTCAGCAAGAGGTCCTACCTTACTAGACTTGCATCGAGAACCGTCCTTCTTAGGTTCTTCCCTCCCGATTAGGAACTCGGAAACAGAGTCTGTCTGAGCAGCCAGGTTGGTGTAGTATACTTATTTCTATATGTTGTTGCGAAGCCCTCCACGGATTGCGTTCTGGCTCCTCTGTAATGTACCGCATTCGTCTCTCGGTCTTTTAAGTTCTCTCATTGCACCTTCATTTGCGGCCGTGATCGGCAACAATTGCTTTGATCCAACACCAAAATGTGCTGATCGCCCTTCGGATTTCTACGGAGAACGCCTTTCTTATAGCTCTTCCTAACTCTACTAACTGTAAGCAAAACTGGGGTGGGGTGCTTTATCCATCTTGCGTTATGGGGAGATTGCTGCCTAATTGTGTATCATTCCTCCTCCCTATAAATGGGGAGGGTTACGTGGCGGATATTAACACAATACACTCATGACTGCAGAGTCAGAGAAAAATGGCACCAAAATTCGTCTAGGAGAAGAGTTTCTGGGATACTGATCACGAATCTTGGATCCGTTTTTTGTCTTACGGTAAATCACAGTAGGTGACAATGTAAGTAGGATATGGGGAAGTGAAAGGGTGGAGACAAGTTAGCCCCATTAACCCCATTTTTAGGGGTGTAATTGCTGTAATTTGGCATACGTTTTGTCTTTTAAACTTGACCTTGGAAACGAAGTGCGGCCAGATGAAGAAAACCGCGGTGCGAGTGCATTTTTTCGCAGTATTCAGGGACCGGATTCATCAACGACTTACAGCAGTTTAACAGAGAAAATACAGGCGAAATTCTTTGAAATTCTTAGTAGCGCGGCTTATGTTACTCACCGTATCGCTTTACAAGCCGAGCTATCAGGAATTTGGCCGTATTTGCACTGTTAAATTGCTGTCAGTCGTTGAAATCCGGCCACAGGAGGTACTGCACCCATCGATAGCCACGTCCACTTGCCCTATGCCATCTTCCGCAGGATGGATGGCTCGCCCTCTCTGTTCTACCTTCCGAGATTCGATACGCCATCTCGTCGGTGAAGAAACGTACAGCACCCGGTCTCGACAGGATCAGACCCGAACACCTGAAGAACCTCCCGCCAGCGCTCATCAACACCCTGGCGCGGGTCTTCACGCGCTACCTGTCGGAGTGCAAGGTTCCATCTCAGTGGAAGACCATGAAGACCGTCTTGCGGTACAAGAAGGGAGACGTGCACGACATTGGCAACTATCGCCCGATCTGCTTGCGCGTCTACAGGCTGTTCTTTCGAGTGATCCTGAATAGGATTAGCAGAACACTTGACGAAGGACAGCCATGCGAACAAGCAGGATTTCGGAGAGGATTCGGCACGATCGACCTCATACACACCATTATGAAGCTCATCGAAGTGTCGCGAGAGTACAAGCTGCCGTTGTGCCTTACGTTCATCGACCTGAAGAAGGCATTCGACTCCGTCGAGACTGAAGCTGTCCTCGAAGCCCTGCTCACTCAGGGTGTTACTACTCAGTACATCAAGTCCTTCGAGAGCTGTACAGTGGATTCACGACCAAGATCTCACCATTCTACAACGACGTCGTCATCGACGTGAAGAGAGGGGTTCGGCAGGGGGTACCACATCCTTGAAGCTCTTCAACGTCACCCTCGAAAACGTCATGCGCTAACTAGAATGGGAAAACATGGGAATGAAGAGCGACGGCCGGCAGCTGCACCATCTTCGCGTTGCCGACGGCATCGTGCTCATAACACCGAGCGAATGCTGGCCGACCTCGATCGTGTATGTGGGAACGGTGTACTGCAGCTGAATCTTACGAAGACGATGTTCATGAGGAACGGACAAGCTTCTAATGACCCATTCTCGCTCTACGGAACGAGCATATCAGAATGCTACGTCTATCTGGGTCTCGAAGTTAGTATGGCAGACGAGCTAACGCCAGAGCTGAGCAGGAGGAAACGAGCGGCTTGGGGAGCTTTCAAAAGCGTCGAAGAAGTCGTGAAGAAGACGAAGAACGTCCGACTCCGTGCTCACCTTTTCGACTCCACTGTTCTTTCTGCCCTAACATACGCCTCAGAGACCAAAGCAGGGTGAACACGCGATCAGCGTCGCGCAACGTGGAATCGAGAGGACGATGCTCGGAGTGACACGACTCACGCAAGTGAGAGAAGGCCTCCGGGTTCCGAGCTTCTCCGACGTTCGAAGATCAGAGACGCTGTAGTGGGCCAAGTTGTCGAAAATAAGGTGAGCCGGCCATAATGCGCTTCGCAGACATACGTTGGACGAGACCCGTTACCGACTGTTCTCCGCGGGATGTCAAGAGAACACCAGAACGCTCACCAAGTGTTGGTCGGACTTCTTCGTGAAGGCCCTGAACGAACGGTACTCCTCTCTTCGTACCCCTCGAGCGAGAAGGATCCGTTGGAGCACTCTGGCACACGACAGGGACAAATGAAGAAGCCGCTGGTGCCCGCTCGAACAACTCGATGATCAACGGGACGATAGGTGATCCTGGAGATGTTGCATGGGCCTCCGTTTATATTAGCACAATGCTCAATAGCGTGATCACTGAACGCACAATAGAAACCTTTAAAGGCGGAGTCCGCACCAAGTGGATGCCTTCCTACAACATTTGAAGATCTGCGTCAGCAAAACTTAATAGCAGTTATTCGTGAGCATTTACATTTTCACATTTTTCTATTTTTCGCTTCTGTTAAACGATTAATCACAGGCGACGTCTTTCAGTGAAGGAATAGGATGACGCGTATTTGCCATTTTGTGAACATCTGCGGCGAGAAAACCTTGTAGTACTGGATTTGTAGGCTCAACTAGCCTCCATAGCCTTTTAACACCTCCCATTTCATATCTGACAACATATCGTCACACTTCTCTCCTTCTCCCATGATTAATTGTGCTGCGGGAACACCAATAAATGTATCGCGCCGCTTTCAAGCCGTAACTATGGAACAGTGCAAGCAGTGAGCGAATAATATTGCTTTCGCTTAAAGCATTTGTTGCAATTGAAGCTGAAAGCAGCACAAAGCACATTACAAAGCGATGAGCACCATCATAATTGTTTTATTAGCAACCTCAGCGACAATGGCTTTCCTTTAATGGCCATCGCCACAGAATGTCTGAGGGGTGAGTAAGGGAACATCCTCAATAGGTGGTCTGTGAGCTTCGCCGGTGAAGGGTTTCAGTTCGTGTAGACCTCCGACTGTTCCATGTGGTCGTCGTCCACTTCGACGCGAGTGAAGCGACCATCGCTCTCCTTCTCGGAGACGTTGCTGTAGTGCGTGCGCACCTGCGGATGCTCCAGCGGAGGCAGCTCCAGTTCCTGCAGGGACTGGCGAGAGCGCGGCGAGAGGTTGATCGCCGAGTGATTGGGGCTCGACGTGGTTCTCGTGCGCGTCTCCCTGCGATCGTAGGTGGTCGTCCTGTACGTGGTCACATGTCGGTTTCGTCCGCCGGCTGTGTCGGTGTGCGATGAGACGTCCTGCTCGTTCTCCTGTCCGTGCCCGCCACTTCGTCCGTGGCCATCACTCTTCTGGCTGCTTTGTCGCTGTGATGATCCATAACCGCTGTGATGCTGTTCATGGTCGCTCACCTCTCCCTGGCGCTCGGACGTCTGCAAAAATAAGAACTTTCTGTGAACACATCAAGGAAAAAAGAACTATAGGAGAGGGGGAAGGGTGACAGTATGGTATAGTCTGCCTCATTTCACACTGAGCCCGATGAAATAATACACAGATATAGATGTTAAAACTGGGTGACCACGACAGGATTCAGGTTTAAAAGAGCCGTGTGGGAAAGAAATGCTCCTATGTTCTACAGTTTCTAGCTACCCTACACCATCGATCTATCGACATTAGAGGTAGGATACGATTTGGAGAAAGGTTCGGGGAGCATGAGGTTTAGGTCCTTGGAGCATTCTTGTTCTTTTCTACAAACCCAGTGTTGATCACGGACCGAATTTATCAACGATTCAACCCGCTGGTATGCGGGATAGAAGCGGTAGAAGTGCCCACGATGAAACATTCATTTCCATCTCTTATACCCCGCATACCAGCGGGTTTAAATGTTGATGAATCCGGCCCCAGAAGGAAATGGGAGTGCAGTTATATAAGGAGTGTGCTCAATCTTAGCTCCGCCTAGGCTTTAACCCAGGCAGGGTGGTCCCATACCCTTTGTCCGCTCTCCAACTCCTCTATATGCAGTCATGTATCGCATTTGAACTGCTTCTGTATCAAACACGGCTACAGAGTTTGGCGAATTTAAGAAAATTGTAAAATTGAATTTCGATGAATTTTGTGAGGATGAGACGACATTTGGTGAAATAGCCCCAATTGGGTTGATAATCTTAGGATCTTAAGAAAGTAATCTCCTCCAGGGGCCAGATTCATCAACCGCTTACCGCTCTCTAACGGTGAAATGCCGCCACATACCGACGCTGATCAACATCATATCAGGGAGTTTGTATTTTCACCGTTAGAGGGTGGTAAACGGTGTGAATCCGGACCCGGATTCCACCTAAGGAACTTGCTCCCAATCTGCTAAGTGAGCTCATCTGTGCAAAACCATATGTCAAGGAATTCTTCGCACGTTGACAATGAGTCGTGAGAATAATTAGGACAGATCCGTCTCCGACTAGATACATAGAGGTAAAAGATAATGGTCATCTCGTAGAAGGAGAACGCGTGGCGCGTCACCAAAAGGGATTGGTTCTGAAAGAAGGACAAAAGGACGGCGTTCATCAATTCCTTCTGGGATGCGCCACGCATTCTACTTCCACTGGTACCAATTCATTGTCCCCGGAGGGCTGGAATGCTTTTGGCCTGGAGGGTAAATCCGAAACAAAACCTGCTATCGGATGCCCGCTCCAGACGGTACTTCCCTTGACTGCATTCCACATGCCCCGATTAGGATAGATCTGATAATTTTGCTTATAACCTAAAGCAGCACCCGTGCTTTGCAACTGCAGCGGTCATACTCCGACGTGGGCCCATGTCCCGGGCAGGTGATGCACTTCCCGTTCAATACTCTGGTTCATTGAGCTGCCGGATGTCTAAGGGATCTCATGAGATATCGACCTTTGCTGTATACTCAAATGAGCTGCACTTCCTCTGAAATCTGCCTTTGCAACTCAAAGGAAGATGTCCTTGCTGACTACCAAGAAAGACAGATTTTACTGCACGGAATTAGGAGTGTTATCAACTCTCATGTTGTGTAATCTTTGCGTTGGACTATGCTGAACTCTTTCCGGAAGCGATCATTCGTCCGTCTAGCGAATTGAATAACGTTGTTAGTCTTCCTCGTGAAAGCCCTGAACGAACGATGTTACGTTTGTCGTGTCGCTCGGGCGAGGAAGCTACATAGGAGCACTTTGGCACCAGAAAGGGACGAATGGAGGCGTTGCTAGAGCAACTCTGCGACCATCGAGATGCACTTTATACTGAACTAAATACATATCCATTGAAGAGAAAGTGACCGGTGTAGGACTGGTTTAGAGGGGTCCAACACTGGTTGAAGCTCAGCTTTCCTATTTCACTCATCAACATCCCTCTTCTCTAACTTCCCCAAAAGCCTTCACACCATGAGGTAGTCACTATACCTTTAATGGAATTCAGGGATGGGAACGGTGATGTAAAGCATGTTCGGGTTCCATCTTAAAGAGCGCAAGAACTTTTTAGGCTAGAAGTCGGAAGCGACTTCATTCGCGACTAAAGATGTAGGCATAAAAGGCAGCGCAGCTCCAGTAATGACGTAAGAATGATAGTTTCTACGGCAGAGTGATCTACAGTATGTCATGATTCCAGCTTTGCGGACAGCCCGAAGGATTCACAAGCAGAGAACGAACCTACCTGACCACGTGCACCACTGCGTGTTGCACTGCTTGGAGAGCCTGCCTGCCCCCGTCCGCCGCTGCGTGTGTCTGCATTGCTTAGAGGAATTCCGGTTCGGGTGCTGGTTCGGTTGTCAGTAGTGGGAGCTCTATTGCTCTTTTGATTAGTGCTCCTTTGACCAGTAGTCACTGAAACGTTGAAAATGGATTCACAAAAAGTATCAGAACACTGCCAGGTGTACTTTCCGAAGCTACTGTCTGGTCACCA
Organism: Heligmosomoides polygyrus polygyrus; assembly: GCA_947396885.1. Taxonomy (NCBI): domain Eukaryota; kingdom Metazoa; phylum Nematoda; class Chromadorea; order Rhabditida; family Heligmosomidae; genus Heligmosomoides; species Heligmosomoides polygyrus. The sequence continues at coordinate 22,686,185 of OX377205.1, read as the reverse complement.
TTCTGTATCAAGTTACACACAAATGCTCACTGGCGCCAAGTGGCATTTCACGAGTAGAAGGGGGTTACGGAGAGAAGCCTCATCACTGGACGCTATCAAACGGTATACATATAGAGTTGGACCGAACTAGAAGCTCTAGCTGGGTCAGGCGTTACTCCCTTCCCATCGACGCGCCCACGGGGACAAGTCCGCGAATTGTCCCGCCCACTAGGACAAGTCTAAAGGTATGCCTCTCTGGATAATTGCGGAAGCTCTGGCGAAACAATTTTTGGTCACAGTTTCATTTAACTGAACGAGGAAGGCTAAGATACCAAGGAGATTAGAATGAACAAGTCTCAACTGAAACCCACTACATTACCAGTACAGTAGTGGTGGGCAGGTTCCTTCGAAATGCTAAATCTTGAAGAAGACCTTTGAATTCAAATTTCTCAAACTCAATCTTCGTAAAAAAAGGCACATGAGTGCTCATTTTTAACGGAAATAACCTAGCTTACAAGGGAATAATACAAGGAGACCATGGGTCTTTGAGATGGGACGTATATCACTGAATGCGGTTTCGAACGCTGATTCCAAATATGTGCGCCGTTTCTGCTGTTCACATCTGTGGACGAAGTTATGGACTACTTTCATAGTAGGCTCCTTTCTCCTCTAGGCCCACGCAGAGCGAGCGAATCACAAGAGAGCGAGCTCAAGTAGGGTTGAAACTGCGCTGCCGGCCGAGCAGCGGTGGTGCAGGGGGTAGAGGGGCGACGTGGCGAGACGGGGTGCTTTACGGTTCGACTCCCCTGTGGTGCAGTACTTTTGCGTTTCCTAAACACTATCTCCCACGATCAACCAAGGCTCTATGTCAAATGGCGAAGTTTGGGCTGTCGATTACCATGATCCCACCACCCATGCTTGCAGCTGGGTAATCAGTGCCTTAAATAACCACGTTAGGCGAACTTTTTTACGACACAAGGGGTCGGGGGCCTTCCAAACTATTTTCTCACCTACGAAAATGATGAACATTCCAGCAGGAACGACATCACAGATACAACTATTAGGCGCACATTTCTTCTTCCCATTCAAAAGCATGTGCACATCGTAGAGCACTGCTCTTACAGCGGCTGCACTGATGTATTTTTTATCCGCTGCGGTCATTGCCAACAGCTGTTATGTTTTGAACATTTCGTAGTGTTATTTCACAGTTGCTAGTGTAACGCATTGTTTGTCTTTTCACCTGGTTTTTAGCAACTATTCATGATAAAATTGTATCTCTGTGCCAGTATAAGTTGTCTGTATGAAGTTATCACCACGAAGATGAGTCCTTTCTGGTGAACTTTCCCGTCGCGATTTGACATAGAGCTTTGCTTGATCGTGGCAGATCTTTTTTAGGAAGCCCAAAAATCCTGCACCACTGAACTGGACCACTTCTGATGTGATTGGGCATACATGTGCCTTCTTACTAAGACGCATAACGCCCGCTCAAAGCAACTGAGGCGGGGGGGGGGGCGGAGTGGCGTTCTACCCCCGCCCTTTAAGCAGCCCCTGGGGCCGTATGCTCGTCTTCCCCCGTTGGGGGAAAATCAATCAATATCAACGTGTCATATCACGCCCCAATCCCCCATTGGGGGAGACTCGGGGTAGACGAGCATACGGCCCCCGAGGGGTGGCAAATGTCTGCGTCTCCACTATCTCGTAAGGCAGCCACTGGGGTCGTATGCTATTCTCCCCCGACGCGGGGACGGGGACGGCGCGAAAAATCGATGGAGCATGATGTGCATGTGGGCGGAGACCGCCTCATACCCGGCCGGGGACGGTTGGGGAGAGAATAGCATACGGCCCCTGGACTCTCGAGCAAGCCCAGGGGGTAGAACTCTCGTCCCCCGGGGAAGGGGCTGGGGAGGTGGGATCGACACCTTGTGATGAGTGGTTATCCGCCTTGGTATGCCGCTTAGCGCCACACCCTGGGGCCGAATTCATCAACAGTTAAACCCGTGGGATGCGGGGTATAAAGGATAGAGATAAGGTAAGAGTCAGCGACGCAGTCTTCATCATGTGTATCTCTACCCCCTATCCACGCAGGTTAGTCGATGAATCCGGTCACTGAACCTCTCTCATTTCTGTCAGCTTTATGACAAGCACGATTTCGCCATACGGCCACAAGGTCTACACCGTAACCTTAGGCGTCGGATGAAGCGTGTTTTGTGCAATCGCAGAACCAGGCTAGGAAAGGAACTACAGGGTGGGTGCCATCGAAGCTGCAGGTGTGGAGAGTACGTTCGTGGGTGAGGGTGAGTCCGCGGCTGGGTTCTGCCCCTTCGAGCGGCGAAGATGCGCAAAAAACGAGTGAAGACCGCGTACGCGTCAACACCCTCAAATCCCGAGTAGTCACCTGAAATGCAAGTGTGCCACAACGCAGGAGAACCTAACCCCCGACCTCTCTCACATGAAGCGACCCCCTATCCACTGCACCGCGACTCGCTTGCCTGGAGTGTCATCGCGAGCGCACAAGAGACCGATCAAATCTCAACGTGGACGCCGACGAGCGAAGGCCTCCGCACACTTTTGCGACAACGCGGCAGGCAGGAGGCAGCAAAACTGCCTCGAAGGAGGCAAAACTTCCGCGTAGGCGGCACCAATCCTTAGCTTTGCCTCCCCACCCCATCGCCAAAGCGGTTTCATTATCATTATCAGTTTCCACTCTAGAGGCCGGATTCATCAACGACTAGCCCGTGGGTTTAGGGGGTAGAGATACCCACGATGAAGCCTGCGTCTCTGACTCTTGCCTTATCTCTACCTGATTCTTATCTTACCTCTACCCCTTGTACCCCGCGTACCCACGGGTTTAATTGTTGATGAATCCGGCCCTAGATCCCGCCACGATCAGCTAGAGCCCGAACAGAAATTGCCGGCAGCAAAGCGGCTGCAGCGGCAATAATGCTCTAAATCATTATTGCCGCTGCCGCGTTGACGGCAGCTGCTGGCGGCACCGCGCCCGCCGCGTAGGCGGCACATCAGCGGCAGTCCGGACTGGGGTAGTTTTGCTACGCGCGGTGATTCCTCGTCTCTGCCCTATGCTTAAAGATAGGGCTGCCGCATTGCCGCAGAAGTGTGTAGGGGCCAGTAAAGATAGGGCTGCCGCGTTGCCGCAAGTGTGCGTTGGGCTTAAGCTAGAAGGGCGCAGATAGCAAAAGATTACGGTATAGAAATTGTGGTCGTATGGTAGAATCATTTCTATCTATCTATCTATCTACTCTACCACTATATAATTAAGTTAGCGGTCGACGACGTTAGAGTGATCTAACCTAAGTGAGATACGCCGCATCATCCACAGCGGGGGCGGTCGCGTGGTCTAACCTGAGTAAGATACGCCTCATCATCTACAGCGTGGACAAAATTTGCTATTGAACGTGGGATGTTGCTGCACCGCAGCCCTTTACCGCTTAAGCGTAATATGCTACCCTTCCATGGGCTGTACATCGGGTAAGTGCACTTCTAGGAGAGGGTCTTCCCTAACCCGAATATCGCCCGGTGATGTTTAGCATCTTCATTCTAAAAGCTTGAGCAAACCCCCTGGACGTTACGAAGGAGAATGAGGATGGACCCTTCCCTCCCTCCCTCTAGAATTGCACCGAAGTTGGACCTAGGGCATTGGTAGCAGTGCTTGCAGGACCTTGAAGAATTGCGCGGACACTGCGCCTTTCTTAACTAGAGGTGGCCAAGAAATGCTCACCAGACTGTGAGTGCTGTGACCGGATTAGATCCCGTGGGCGGTTGTCCTGAAGAGACTCGAAATTACGAACGAAGTGCTCCGTAGCCAATGTTCGTACCTGGTGACGGAAGTAGAAGTAGAGTCCGATCAGAATCAGAGCTCCGACAATCACGGCCGCCCACATGGTAAGTGGTTAGTAGAATAGGACACCTTCGCCGATGATCGTCTACTATCCCAGTCGGCTATCATCTTATCATCACCATCCATTCCGCCACGAATACAACTCATCGACTACACGCTAACTTGTCTACCATAGCCTACGGAGCAGTGAAACTCTGCGGGTATAGCCTCCGGAAGAAGCGAATTGGTGCTCCTCTTCTGCTCGCTGATGCGCATGAGCTGTCCTAGCTGTTGTGGGCTTACGGTGGTGGTGAGGATCATTGTCTACTGTGGCGAATTATTAGCTACAACCCAGACTAGAAGTTCCCGATGGTAGCTCGACTCCTGCATGATGTACCTCAACCGACTGGGCGAAGAACTTGCTGGGCCACATCACTCAATTATGAAGAATTGCGAAGAAGCCAAGCTGTCTGAAGAGACCTGCCTTCCGTTTGAGAACCTCACGCAGGTGTGAGGTGTCCGGGCAGGTAAAAGAGATTCCCAACCCCAGGAATGCACATTTCAAGGTCGGTGTGCCACAATTGCTTGCAGCTGCTCTCACTAACCAGGATACTATCTTAACGGTAGGTCGGAACGGCGCAAGTGTTGTACATGGGCAAAACCGCCTCTTCCTGGGAAGCAGCAAACTGCAGGTATCTCGACCCCAATACAACTTTGCGCAGAGTTAGGGGCGGCGGAAGTCGCGTGTTGGCGCCCTGTTGATTCACGTGCTCCACAGCTGACGGGCGCGCGCGGGATGAGGGCTCGTATCGCGACTCGGCGCAGTGCACAGGTGGCGTAGTAGGGAAGCGCTCGGGCTCGTGAGCGAGGGGTCGAGGGTTTGGATCCCGCAGACTGCGTTTGCTTTGCACATTTGCAAAATCCATGTTTATCATATACGTAATCCACCTAGGGGTACTATAGTGTGTTATAGAGCATGTTTACATATAACATACCACCCATGCCGTTAACAAGGGTCGTCCAGGCAGGATAACCGATTTCCCTGAAACTTTGTCTAGGAAGTTATTTGGGGTGCTGATCACGAATCTGATATCAGTTTTTCACAATTCGGCTGGATAATATAAACACATGAAGGCACAGGATTACATTCTTAAAGTTTCTGCCGGAGAAGGCAAGTAGAGACAGAATCGTGAAAAACGGATGTCAGATTCGTCATCAGCACCCGAAATAGCCCTCTAGACGAAGTTTCAGTGAAATCGGTGACCCTGCCTGGACCACGTTTGTTAACGGTATGGGTGGTCTCCGACCGAATCGTGAAAAACGGATGTCAGATTCCTGATCAGCACCCCAAATAACCCCCCTAGACAAAGTTTCAGCGGAATTTTTTTTGACCGAAGTCTTGTCGGTAGAGTCAGAACTTTTAACTACTGCCACATAATATCTATCGTTACTAAACTACGGTCACACAAAATAGGCTTCAAACAAGTGACACACAGAAGTGAACATTTTAGCTAATCTGTAGTTTGAAGCATATGTTATATGTAAACGCAAGTGCTCCGACACGTCTAACGGCGTGTCTCGCACTTGCGCGCTTCGCGCGACTTTGTGGCATCAGCACCTATGGAAAGTAGTTTTTATAAAACATAAATTTCGCCAGCATCTATGGCTTGGTGCGCATCAAGCCCTTCACCACTTCGGCACCTTCATCATAGACATTCTCTCCGGACCGGCCATTAACGTCGTTGGTTTGTGCTGCGCAATACTTCAGTCCCTCAGGCTGTTCCTCCGCAATCGTTCTCATGCTCAACAGCTAGCGTTTCAAGTTGTCGTTGACATGTCTTCCAAGCTCCCACTCACTCGTTTCTTCTTACTGGATCTAATTGTTAGTCCGCCTTTACAGGCCTCCCCTCCCCCTCTTTAGTCCCCCACCTTCCTGGTCCCAACTACTGGCCCACTTCTTTGTTTCCCCTATTGACACCTACTGGTCTCTTCTTTCTGGTTTCCCCGTACTGGCCTCTCCTCCAGGTTCTTCCTTTCCTTCGTGGTCGCTCTCCTGGTCCCCCTTACCGTTCTTCTCCACCACCCCCTTAGTAGTCCTCCCATGCTCACGGCACGGTCGGTGACACGTATTCAGAATCAGGATGCTTACTGCGCGACGTAGTGGGCCCGTTTTCTGGATCAAGAAGCGCAGAAGCGCGTGCCACTTGCTGCCGTGTCGAGCATGAAGAGGCTATGCATATGGCAGATTTCTTCTTCTCCGCATGAATTCCCTTACGGCTCTCTTCTTCTTGGTTCCCCGTCCTAGTCCCGCCTCCAAGTCCCTTCTTCAAGGTACATTCCTCCTTCCCCCTCGGGATCCTCCCTACTATCCTACCCCAATTAAGTAGGACTCCCACGCTCACGATACAACGACGGCGAGCGAACGCCCATTGTGTGACATCGGTGTCACTTACTCTAAATCCGGTCTCTCTTAATGGTAATGAATCCCCTTTGCTGATCCTCCTTAACGTCCCCCCTCCCCTGATTGCTAACTCCCTAACGATCCCTACATATTGCCTAAACTCCTCTTGGTGCCACCTCCTGGCCTGCTTCATTGCTCTCCCCATCGACCATCACGATGCTCCTCCTGGTCGCTCCCTCCTGATCGCCGTCGGTTCTCCACCCTCAGAGTCTTCCTTCTACCCTTAGCCCTTTAGTGGTCTTCTCATGCTAATGGCACGAAGTCGGCTTCTGAATCTGGACGCTCAGAAACGCGCATAGGTGCTGTTGTGTTAAGCAGTAAAGGGCTGCGTTTCCCCTGCTGCAGCAACATCCCACGTTCAATAGCAAATTTTGCCCGCGCTTAGATGATGAGGCGTACCTCATTCAGGTTAGATCATCGACTGCCCTCGCTGTGGATAATGCGGCGTACCTCACTTAGGTTAGATCATTCGACCGCTCTCGCTTTGGATTATGTGGCGTACCTCACTTAGGTTAGTTCATTCGAACGCTCTCGCTATGATACGTCGTACCTCACTTAGGTTAGTTCACTCGATCGCTATCCCTGTGGATGATGCGGCGTACCTCACTTAGGTTGGATCACTCCTCGGACAAACTCTTTTATATATAGGTGGTGATGCTCTATAACACACTACATATACCCTTAGGTGGATTGCTTTACTTACTTTGATACTTTGATGGTCCTTTGTCGGCTGGAGGTCTTCTCAGCGGGGACCACAACTCTTCCAGACCGCTCGATCTCTGGCTGCTTGCATCCAGTGAGGCAGACTCCGCTCTCTGAAAGATCTTGAGAATGAGTCTGCCCATCGCGTTGGCGGTCGTCCCAGTGGTCTCTTATGGTCTCTCGGGAGCCACTCTGTGACACGGAGACTCCATCTATCGTCCTTTCGTCGAAGCAGGTGTCCGGCCCAGCGATATTTGGACTTCTTCATGCACTGCAGCGGGTCTGCTAATTGCGACTTCTCCCGTAGCTCCGAGCTTCGTAGGCCTTCTTGCCATTGCTGACGAAGGCTTGTCCTTAGAAGACATCTCTCCAGTGCACGATGCGTAGTTTGCATCGCTCTGGCGATTGTCTTGTTGTCGGGCCAGGTTTCCGTCGCGTAACACATCGCAGGCAGTACAGAGGCGTTGAATATCGAGGCCCTGAGGCCGGGATCCTTGACCTGATCGGTGACTTCGCGAATCGAACTGAAGGCTGCCCATGCTGCGCGTCTCCTGCGGGCGATTTCAGGAGCGAGGTCGTTATCCATGTTCAGCTCTCTTCCCAGATAGACGTAGGAGTCGACCTGTTGTAGAGCGACTCCATTTAACCTTACGAGTTCCGTGTCACACCACTGGTTGACCATAAACTGCGTTTTGGACATATTCATGTCCAATCCAATCTTCATACCTGTCACATTGAGCTCGTTCAGCATTTCCTCGACATCTGCCGTGCTGGTAGAGATGAGAACAATATCGTCGGCGAAGCGAAGGTTGCTGATCCGTTTACCGTCGACAAGGTAGCCTTTATCGTCCCAGTTCAAGTCTTTCATGGCGTTCTGGAGTGCCGCTGTGAATAGCTTGGGAGAAATCGTGTCTCCCAAGCTATTCACAGCCCCCTTCATGTGCCACCTCATCGCGGTGAAGGGGTGAACATCACTTGGTGATGGCTAACGGCACAAACGGTCACGCAGTACGCGACGCTTTGTCGTGTATGGGCGGCTCTCCTGTATCCCTGGCCAGGAACATGTGAGTAACCAGACCACCGCTATGGCTCAAACAACTAAACCCGCGCCCCAGTCCTCCGCGCGCCGGAGGGGGACTTCTACGACGTCGGTTGCATCCACCTCCGGCGAGGGGCCATCTAATCTCGGAGTTAAACTATCAGGACGTTATTGGAATCGGACTACCGGAAACTCCCTCCCACAACGACAGGGAAACTGCCTATTCACTTATGGCTGTCGTTCGATCGCATCTGAGCAGGATCTTCGGACACTGCTTTACAGAAGCCGCAACATCAATTACGACGTTATCGCAATGCAGGAAACGAAAGGCAGAGCGGAAACCATAAGAAGGACCGACCACAACGAGCTTCTTATTATCGGAGCAAAGGTGGACAGAAAGAATATTGGCGGAGTTGGATTACTCGTCAATTCGACAGTGCACCACCTTGTAGACTCTTACAAGATCATCAGTCCGCGAGTAGCTGTTCTTCGTCTACAAACCAAAGATCAAGGAACCATCTCCATCATAAATGGATATGCTCCAACATCTGCGCCACAGATGAAGAAAAGGAGGAATTCTACAGGCTGTTCGAAAGGACTGTCAACGACGAGAAGAGCTACTACAAAGTTGTCGTTGGTGACTTTAACGCTATCGTCGGTACGAATGATCACGACGAATGGAGGCTAGGACCACATGGAACTTCCTCAAGGAACGAAAACGGAGAGCGCCTGATAGAATTCCTATCCGCGTGCCGTCTCTACTATGGAAATTCTATGTTTAAGTAGCCTTCAAACCGACGATGGACCTGGGAAAGCCCAAATGGAGAAACACGTTCGGAGATCGACCATGTTCTTACAAACAGACGCTGGAGTCTGTTCGACGTCTCCGTGCTGCCTTCATTTGACACCGGCTCGGATCACCGTCTTGTCCGTGCAAAGCTGACTCTCAAAAAGAGGATGTTCAAGCGTGACACTCATAAACCGGCACCGGTGAGGATCCCCACATTCAAGTCTGAGGAGTTGGAATATGCAATGAAGTCGTATGATTGGAATCTTCTTGAAGATCCATCGGAAGACTACGATCTTCTCTCCAAAGGACTGTTGAAATGTGCTAGCAGCTCTTGCGGATCCACATCACCGTCTGCTTCAAGACTCAACGCAAATGCGATTAAACTCTTGGAGCAAAGAAGAGCTGTTAAACTGGATCCTAATGCTTCCCATCTGGAAAAAGTCACCATCTCGAAGGCGTGTCGAATTGCAGTGAAGGAGTCCATTCAAGCCTACAGAAGATTGAAGCGGTTAGAAGCCGCTGGGAAAGGTTCAAGCATAAAGCGCTGCAAACGAGATCTCTGGGATCAGAAGGCAATAATGTCAGCCCTTGTGGATAAGGATGGAACAACGCAAACGTCTCGAAGAGCGATGGAGGCCATCGTTCAAGAATTCTACACAGATATCTTCCGCTCTTCCATCACTGTCCCGAAATGCTTGATGCCACCAGCTGTGGAAGTACCTCCCATTCTGGAATCACAAGTTGCTCATGCCATCAGAAGGATGAAGCCGAGCACTGCTCCTGGACCGGACGGCATTTCTGCTGATCTCCTTCGTGCGGCTGGCAGTGCTCTCTGCTCACTTCTTGCCAAGCACTTCAACCACTACCTTCGACTTGGTAAAATTCCGGGCTCATGACAGGAGTCGAAAACAGTTTTAGTCCTCAAAAAAGATCAGCAGGAGGATGTCAACAACTATCGACCCATCAGTCTTCTCTCGGTTGTGTACAAGATCTTCACCAAGATACTGCTTAACCGCATGGAGCGTTGCTTGGATGAATATCAGCCAGTGGAGCAAGCAGTGTTTCGCAAGGATTTCTCCTGCATGGACCATATTCAGACTGTCTCACAGCTCATCGAGAGGAGCCGCGAATACCACCTCCCACTTGTCCTTGTCTTCGTGGGTTACCGGAAAGCTTCGACTCTGTGGAAATCAACGCCGTTTTGAACGCACTTGTGCACGCTGGTATACCATCGCTCTACATCCGACTTCTCGACGAATGCTTCTCGAACACATCGACTACCATCCAGCTGTTCGATCGAAAGCTTAAAATTCCTATCGGGAAAGGAGTACGGTTAGGTGGATTACCTATATGATAAACATGTATTTTGCAAGAGTGCCTAACAAACGCAGTCTGCGGGGTCCAAACCCTCGACCCCTCGCTCACGAGCCCGAGCGCTCCCCTACTACGCTACCTGTGCACTGCGCTGAGCCGCGACACGAGCCCTCATCCCGCGCGCGCCCGTCAGCTGTGGAGCACGTGAATCAACAGGGCGCCAAAACGAGACTTCCGTCGCCCCTAACTCTGCGCAGAGTTGTATTGGGGTCGAGATACATGCAGTTTGTTACTTCCCAGGAAGAGGCGGTTCTGCCTATGTACAACACTTGCACCGTTCCGACCTAACGTTGAGATAGTATCCTGGTAAGACGATAACTTTGCCCGCTGAAAGCGTCGTTCGTTACAGAGCGTCGATTTAAACAAAGCCATGGAGACCTGTATCCGCAAAAATCCAGGACGAAAATGCAAAGGGAAGTCAACACCTGGCAAAAAATGCTAAACGAAAAGTTTTCGTTAGCAATAAGACGGACTTCTGCTTTGGTGTTCGTCAATATCTCTATCGCTTGTTCACGCCATCAGAGAGCGTTCCTGCAAATTTTCGTTACTACCAGAGCTCTCACGTCGCCCGTATAAGCTTTTGCTTTAAAGAACAAAGTCGACAAACAAAATGACCTCCCTGTGGCAGCTTATACAGTTAGGAATAGTCTTGCTACCTCAGCCTCTAGTCATGATCCAAAATCAATTCATTTCGCATGTTTAGCTGCGATATTCCACTGAGCACGGAACAACGATCCGGAACATAACACGGGTTAACGCAAAACATGCCGTCAACACATAACAGGAGATCACTGGGCACAGGAGTGGGGACAAATGCTGGCGTGGTTGATGGAAGGAGCAGAAGCACGGCGGCGAAGAGACTGGCCGGGTCCCTGGCTGCTGCCGCGCGTCTATCGACCGTCCGGGACAGTCCTCGTAAGTCCTTTGCTGATATAGGTCCTTCCTCCGTAAGTCCGTGCCTGAAACAGAGAAGGACGAGGGGCAGCAAAGTTTCGAAAGAAACGGCCAGCAAGGAGAAGGACAAAACAGGGGGACTTTCATGGTGAAGCGGGACTCATCACACTGATTCCTCCTCCTCCCTTACAGTTTGAATCCGTTAGCTGTGAACGACACTCTTTCGAGGCCAAGTGCCTACCATACTATTCTCTCAGGTGTACGAAATCAGCACGTCACAGAGCTGTCGCCAGAGTTGTCTAGGAATGAAATAAACGGCAGGCAATCTTGTACCGTCGCAAACGCGCTCGGAGGGGGACACCTTGTAGAGCACCCCTAAACATCGGTTTGCGTAGAACGAAATAAGAGATTTTGCAGCACCTGTGTGCTCAATCGCTTCAACAAGTAAGCTAGCCAATTCCTGATATAACTAGAAACGCACCTGCGCTCCGACCTTATAAGCAGTTTCAGTGCTCTCAGAGTTGTCAAATGGAAATATCCGTGCCTCAGTTTTAAACGGTCGCGCGAGGGAAACCATGCTCCAACCAAGTTTCGCGCTCAAAATCTATTCCGATTTGGTTTTAGTGCCCATGGATCCACTTCTAGTCTCCATCAGCTTACACTATTCAACAAATCCTCTGAATCAGCACATTACCCGTTGGTATGTTATGTCCTTACGCGTCTCTTGACCCAGACGAGTGCTCGTCGACTACCTGACTGTCATACGAAGACGTGCCTCAGGCACGCCTGAGGCAGTTGACATGGCGGTTTCATTTCGTTTTTTAGATTCGTTGCTTTTTTTCCGCTGTGGACTCTGACTTATACACCATCATCGATGAATCATACGTTCACTCCTCATTATTGATTATCCGGCACTAGTTAAAAATTCCGACTCCAGCGACACGACTTCAGTCGAAAAAAAAATTTTCTCTGAAACTTCGTCTAGAGAGGGGGTTATTTGGGGTGCTTGTCACGAATCTGACATCCGTTTTTGAAATTGCGGCCGACTACGGTAGGTTACGGTAGCTACAGGTAACTTAGGCTGCTGGGGTCATAACCACCGATTTTGCCCAAACTTCGCCTAGGGAGGTTATTTGGGGTGCTGATAACGAATCTGACATTCGTTGTTTGCCTTATGCGGGAGTTTGGACGAAAGCGGTAAGCATTACCTTAGTCACCCGTACCTTCCGTAAGCTATCGTGCTCCAGCGTAAAACGAAAAACGAATGTGAGATTCGTGATCAGCACCCCAAATAACCCCCTAGACGAAGTTTCAGCGAAAAAAATTTTCGACCGAAATCGGGTCGGTGGAGTCGGAAGTTTTAACTAGTGCCGATTATCCATTATTTCTCCATTATTTTTATTCGCGATCCGTGATATAATCTCCGATTTCATAATAAGATGCGGTTGAAGAATATTTTTAAAAATTTATTTGGTGAACCACCTGTGCTCAAAACTATGTTCAAACTTAGAAAAAAGGGGGGGGGGGGGTCACATGGGTCTCTCCCCATGAAATCCGAGAAATTTTCTGTAATTTGAATGGTGTTAGCCGGTAGACGCTCATCAAATTCTAGGATTCTGTTGGAGTATGAAACTACAGTAAGGAAAATAAGAAAGAAAAATCGTCGTCTCGTCGTCACAGCCGTGCACCCCCCCCCTAACACACATTGCGCCAAAAAATGAAGATCAATGTCCTCAAAGTGATGGGGGACGGTCAGGAAGTACACACGCCCCCTGCTGGGGGGGGGGGGGGGCGTGCCAGCTTCCTCTCATCCTCCTTGTTCACCCACCCCCAACCCCCTAGGCTTTACCGAGAGTCTAGCGGCCGCCTTACGAAACCTTTGACACGCGAAACAAAAGTTTCCGATCCGCAGAACAGCAGTGTACCTCCTGACGCCACGCCCCCCAGCAGGGGGCGGGTGCACCTCCTGTCGCGCTGCACAAAGTCATCGATAAGTTGGAGCAGGTTTAGCAGCTGATGTCTGTGTGCTGGTTGCAAATAAGCAATAGCAATATCTAAGGGAAATGCTCTGCGAACGCTCCGCACTCTATCATTGGTCTAGGTTCACTCTGGAACTAGTACCTTCTGCATGACGTACAAACGTATAGTGCCATGACCGCAACCTAAGTAAGCGTTATGAAAAGTCATAGCTAGTATATGTCTTTCTTCTTTGAGTGTTTCTAGGAATTAAGTTTCAAATGGGCGTGTGGATCACAGTCGAAGAAGGCGCTAACTGTCGCGTGCACCCGATACCAGGTTCCTATTTCGGATTTCCCGCCCAGGCCAACCAAGCCTTCCATCCCTCCGGGGCCGGTGAATTGGTACCAGACTTGTCTGGGAAGGATAAAGCACTGACTTGTACATTGGCTGGCCACCGCAAGTCATTGTATGGCCAAATACGCATTCAACACGCCTCCACGACATCCCGTAGAAGTAGAATGCGTGGCACATCCCAAAGAAGATTGAATAACGCCGTCCTTATCCTTTTTATTTTAAGTTTCAAATGCGTATGGCATACGCAGTTCTTCACGTGTAGCCCGTGTAAGTGTAGATACACTTTCAGGCAATTTCAGCCGTGAAAAAGGGTGCACTAGGAATTGCTGGTTTGTATTTGCCTATATACGCTAGTTATTACCTTACTATATTAGGTTGGTGAAAAAGTCTTGCACCAGAGCGTGATTTTTTTCTTCAAAATTTTATTGTTTTCTTCTGTTTGCGACTTTAATCTACAAAGTAGTTGCCATTTACATCTACAACCTTCTGCCATCTGACGTGGAGATCATGAAAACCTTCCATCCAGAACGAAGCCAGCTGTGACTCGAAGAAGTGCTCCACCTCGGATTCCAGTTCGGTTGGGGTTAAAGCACCTATCCTTTAGGTGTTGCTTTAGAGCTCTAAAGAGGTGATAGTCCGATAGCGCAAGATCTGGCGAATACGGTGGGTGGGGCAGTACCTGCCACCTAAGCTCCTGCAACTTCTGGCGAAACGACTTTGCAATGTGGGGGGGGGGGCGAGCATTGTCGTGAAGAAGGTAAACATCCCACCGCCCTCGCTGTCTCCGCGACATGGCATCGCTCAGCTTCTGCAGCCGTGTAGCGTAGATGCTCGTTGTTACTGCGGTGCCGTCGTCAGGAAGCTTACGATAGAGCGTTCCTCGAGAATCCCATCAACAGCACAGCATTACTTTCCTCTGGTGGTTGTCCCCCTTGAGGTGTGGTTCTCCTCGAGGGAGCCACTGGTCTTCCGAGTATGGTTAAGGAGGAAGACCCAGGATTCATCTCCCGTGATGACATTCTTGAGAAAGTCCTGATTACGGAAACGAACGAGGAGAAACTGAGCGATAGTCAGTCGCGAAGCCTTGTCCGAGTCTCGGAGCAGGGACAAGCTTGAGGTTCGGGAATCGAAGGGGGGGGGGTCGTACTGTAGCCTCGAATGGAGGGGGGGGGGGGTCGTACTCTCTCGGTTTTGGCAGAGGACTCTCTCCAAATTCAGGTTTTTAGATGATGTTTGCATCTATTAATAAGTTGTTTTTTCCAGGTGTGACTACGACAATGCGGAGATTTACAAGCACTTGCGTTTCCTGGAGTTAAAAAAATAGGATTGAATATCAAAAAAATTTAATGCCGATTACTGTGCAGTGAAAAATAAAGATTTCCTTTCTGCAGATTTATAGTCAAAGAGAGATTTTCATTTTTTCAGATTTTCCCAGGACGTCATGGACACGGTAGTTTTCTGCCTGATGAGCGACATATACTTCCAGAATTGCATTCTATAGAATTTCAAGTGTTAATTACTGATGACGACCTAAGTGCTTTCCCTACAAGATCTTTGAAGCGCTCTTCGAGTCGATGACGGAATGGCAACCAAAGGACGGACTTGCTTGAAAAGTAATTTCTCTCCTGCAGGAAGCAGCATCAGAAAATGAAATCGCACCCTATAAAATTTTAAGCCCGTTTGACACACAGTGATAAAACTATGTTTCTCTGAAACGATATTCTATATGATCAGACGTCTCGATTTACCGAAAAGATATCGATACACTAATCACATGGAACATGTTTCTTTCAGAAACTGCCTTTTAAAGCATAGAAAACACATCTACTAAAACTTTATGAATTTTCCAGGAGCCCCAAAAAATCTCCGTGTTACGGCAGTTTACATGCGGCTACTGCGTTCTCTGACGTGATCAATCGCAATTGAAATATGGATGGATTCCTCGCTGGAAAATTTTTTTCTGCCTTTTGAAGGACAGGACGACAGAGAGTGGAACTGTATCATATAAAATTTTAAGTCGTGCTTAACATACAGTAAAAACTATGCTTCTCCGCTGCGATGAAGATATGACGAGGATGGATCGCATACAAAATTCTCATTTTTCATGAAAATATTATTTTTTAGCCGAAGCAGATCACCCATACGGATTAGCCACAAGAACCTGGAAGTTCTGATCAATTCACTGTGAAAAAATTGTGATTTTCTGGATAAAACAGGTTGAATCGACCTCTGGGCGACTTTGCACCAACGTCATCGGAGCATAAAATTGAACGTTCACAAAAAGGTTCATAACTCGGTAAGTTTTTCGAGTTTTGAAAATTCTTTAAGTTTTTCATAAAGTAGATAAAACGTCCTTTCTCATGGTGTAGAAATCGTTTTCCAGAAAAGGAGTCGTCACGCTTGGCTGCTGGTTCGATTTTTGTGCGAAAAAAATTGAAGTGGCTTCACAAAAATATTCATAACTTGACCAATTCTTCGAAGTTTCAAAATCCCGCTAGCCTTTAAAAAACTAGAGAAAGAGCGCTTTCTTGCTATATAAGAATTACTGTCCAAAAATTCGGTCTTCATGCCCGGCAGGGGAGGTTCAATTTCGGTTCCATGTCGCAAAAATACGAACCGAAAATCGAACCACCCCCGCCCCGCATGAAGATCCCTTTTTTGCTAAAAGTGTTTGTAACCGTAAAGAAGCGCTGTTTATCTACTTCTCAAAAAGCTAGCGGAATTTTTGAATTTCGAAAAACTTACCGAGTTATGAGCATTTTTGTGAGATCACTCCGATGACTTCGGTGAAGGGTCGATCCGAGATCCAGTTCACGACTTCCGAAAATTGATCATATCTCGGCTATTTTTCCGAAAATCAAAAATCCCGCTCACTCGTCAAAAAATAGAGCAAATACGCTTTCTAACCATATAAGAACCGATTTCCAAGAAAGGGGTCTTCATGCGGGGCGGGGGTGGTTCGATTTTCGGTACGTATTTTTGCGACATGGAACCGAAATTGAACCTCCCCTGCCGGGCATGAAGACCGAATTTTTGGACAGTAATTCTTATATAGCAAGAAAGTGCACTTTCTCTAGTTTTTGAAAAACTAGCTGGATTTTGAAACTTCGAAGAATTGGTCAAGTTATGAATATTTCTGTGAAGCCACTTCAATTTTTTCGCACTAAAATCGAACCAGCAGCCACGCTTGACGACTCCTTTTCTGAAAAACGATTTTTACACTGTGAGAAATAGCGTTTTATCTTCTTATTGACAGGCTAGAATAATTTTCAAAATACGAAAAACTTACCGAGTTATGAACCTTTTTGTAAACGTTTAGTTTCATGCTCCGATGACGTTGGTGCAAAGTCGACCTGAGGTCGATTCATCCTGTTCGATCCAGAAAATCATGATTTTTTTCACTGTGCATTGATCATGACTTGGAAGTTTTTGTGGCAAAATTTTATTCGTATGGGTGGTCTGCTTCGGCTAAAAAATTTTTTTTCATGAAAAACGGGAATTTTCTTACGATCCATCCTAAGCATATCGTCATCGCAGTTCCGTCATCGCTGCGGAGAATCTTGTTTTTTGCTGGTAGAAGAATGTTCCGTGTTCATGGTGTCCTGAAAAAAAAACTCCATAAATTGAACAGTGATGATTGGAAACTGCTACCAGAAGATCTTTATTTTGAAGTGTCGAAAATAGCGTTCAAAATTTTAAAGAATTTTGTTGTGTTTTGAAAACATTATTGATCAGGGAACTCGTTTCATTGTCCTCTTCAGTGCCGAAGCCGCAGCTGAAAAGGAGAATCTATTAAAGAGTTCAAACTGCACAAGAAACCTTGAAAAAATCAAGAAATACAAGAAATAGAACAGTGGATGAGAGAGGGAGGGGGTCGTACAAATTCCGCTTCAGAGGGGGGGGGTCGTAAATTTCCAGCAAAAATCGAACCCCACGCTTGACCCTGTCTCGGAGTCAGTCAGTCTTCACTGCAACCGTAGTATTTATATGCCCTCAAAAGCAAATCGCCACGTATGCGAAATACTCTGGAATGTTTGTGCTACAACTACGTGGCACCAAAGAGTCCTTGGAAGTTTCTGTTAAATCTTGAAAACTTTCAAAAATTCAGGCGCAAGACTTTTCCACCAACCTAATATGTATATAAAAGAGCTAGCGGTTGTGTCTGTCCGCCTCTGTCCGTCCTTTCCTGTGCCCATCTGGCCTTTCGTAGACGTCGAGTGACAGGTATCCGGGTTCAGACGAGGTGTCACCCACGTCCTGTCGCGAGCGTCAAAAAATGTGTCAGCGATGTCGCGCAAGGGAGGCCCGGTTTAGAACACGTGCATGTGACGTCTTCAACAAGCGTCGGGGTTCAGAAGACGAGTCGTCGGCGTTGCGCAATGGGTGTCTGGCTTCAGAGTAGTTGTCACCAATGTCACGGAAGGATGACCACATTTAGATGACGTATCAGCGCTGTCGCGCAAAGGGCGCTCGAGCGTCCGGGAAGTGGGCGGCTGGGCTCGAAGAGCGCAGATCTAGGCTAGAGAAGGGACTCCGGGGTGTGGTCTGTCCAAGCTGCGCGTGTAGAAACTGCTCGTCGAGGGAAACTCCGCAGCTGGGTCGCAGAAGCGCATACAGGTGGGAAAATGCACACAAAACACGATTAAATTCTGTAGATGTCAGAATCCCTCAAATCTCAACCAGGAGAACCGAACCACTGACCACCTTCGCACGAAGCAACGCCACCATCCACTGCGCCACAATCCGCCTGCCAGTAGCGCCACCGTGGACATACAAGAGACCGATTGAATCTCCACGCGGATGCCGGCGTAACCCACGTGTGAGCCGCTCGAAAAAGGTGTACTTCACCTCCAATTGTGCGCTCCTATGCCATGCATCATTCCGATCTGGATCTAATGGTGTTAGCAATTCCCTTCGACTAGCGCCCACTACGCCGAGGAATCCGAAAAAGGACAAAATACAGTCCTACCTGTACCTTGAAGAAATCCGCGCTTAGGAAGAAGTGTCTTCACCTAACTCGCATAGCGCCTCGATTTTTTACACACAGTTTCCTCTGAAGAAGGGGACGCGGAGGCCGGCCAAAGTAATGCGAGGAATGTAGCTCGGCCCGTGTGTTGAATCAGTGAAGCGGAGGTGATATCTGGCCCTCAGCCGCAAGCAGACCTCATGTAGACCTCATTTGTGCCATGCCTCCAGCACCGAGCGGCGGCAGATCTGCGATGGCTCTGCTGTTCACCTCGATTGCTACGCTAACCGGTGCGATCGTCTACTTCTACATGACAGAAACGGTAAGCGAACTGTCCACCTCAGTGCCTTTTCTGGCTCCTGACAAAGGACCACATTGGTAGGTTGGCGATGGCAACAGGGGACAGCATCGGAAGATCGAGAAGAGGTGACGGCCGTTCGGTGTCTGCTTTCCAATGGCACATGGAGTTCTCGTGATTTTTGACATCTCGCCTATTCTGATAACGGCTTGAATAATTACTCGAAATAAATTGCTGCTCACTGGCTCTTTATAACACATGCTCTTTGGAAGAGCTCAAATGAACTTCTTGACGAGAGCATTGACTGCAAGATTTATTGAATTCAACGATGAGAAAGTAACAAATCAAAATCAGACACCAATGAAGGACATTCTCAGGGTCAACGAGAACAAGTAGCGCTCATATATACATGCAAATCAATTACGAGAATCATCGTCTATTCATGTCAATGGCAGCAGAAGCGACCACAGCGGCATGGCTACTGCGATTCAATGAGCTGCTGGGTCTCGCATAACTTCTGATAGAGCTCGTTCTTCAGCAGCAGTTGCTCGTGGGTGCCTGGAAAGTAATTATTTGTGCAAATATAATATTGGCCTTCGTAGGATGTATCTGATCAGAGTGTGCAGCATGCATTGGAGGGTTCGCTGCCTCTTTTTGGGACCCCGCGCACAGCCTTCGTTCCATTCCAAAACCAGTTGAAGCATTGCACTAGTCAGGAATGGTCTTACTTAGACCTAACCAAATTCTGCTGATGCACTCGGCGGTGTCTCTTCTTCCTCCGCCAAGCCGCGTGCGGTCGCGTCGTATCGACGCGGCCATTTTCGATATCCACCGACACCACGGTCAGTCGACATGGAGGAGGGTCGTTGAGCGGTCGGTGGCGGATCGCGGCTCTTCCACCGCTGCTACAGGAGAGCCCTGGGATACGGGAACAGTTCTAGCACGAGCAGCTTTGGTGGTACACACCCTGGAGTCCCTTCCCTAGCCTGTCTCTGCGCTCGAAGAGGCAGAACGCACCCGCTGACTCCCCCTGAGCGACGAAAGCAGTTTCTATACGAGCAGCTTTGGTGGTACACACCCTGGAGTCCCTTCCCTAGCCTTTCTCTGCGCTCGAAGAGGCAGAACGCAGCCGCTGACTCCCCTGAGCGACGAAAGCAGTTCTATACGAGCGGCTTTGCCTAGCCTGTCTCTGCGCTCGAAGAGCGCAGTACCCAGCTGCGCACTTCCCTGAGCAATTTGGCCTGCGTGGAGAGATGAGAACGCGCACCGCTAAATCAGAGTGGTGCAGGCTAGGTTCTGTGCTGTCCTTTGCTGAAGCAAAACTCGGCAATGAAAAAAGTCCTGGTATGCGCTGCAAAGAAGAGCACAGAACGACTCCGACGTGTACTGTAGGTGCTTTGACTGTGTGACTCTTCCTCATGTAGGCCACATTGCCGACTAGCACCGATTCAGGTGTTGTTGACGTTCCACCAGTGAAGAGGCAGTCGATTGACGACTTTCGAGACATATCCAATCAGGAGGGGGCATACAGTGCTTTTACTCACCATTCTTCCCCTTTAACTTGTCCGAGATCTTCACCTGCTGACCCAGGATATTTACGAATCTTGGGAAAATTCATGTGAGGTAGCGATGTGGCGTGATAGTACATACACTAGCATTACTTTAAGGATGCCCCCTCCCAACTAGGATAGGCCCGACGTTCGTCCTAAATTAGGGGGATCGGCCAAATGGAGTGGATAGCCATTGGACCTAACCAGGCGCTGACGTGGCCAAGTGCCAGCGCCCGCTCACCCATCCGAGCCGTTGTCATTGGAGCACGTTTTCGTCGCCCAGTGATAGTCGGCAGCTGGGTTCTGCGCTCTTCGAGCGCAGAACAAGGCTAGAGAAGGGACTCCAGGATGTAGCGCAAAAATTCCGCACCGAAGGTGAACCGAACCCCGGCCTCCCTCGCATGCAACACGCCTCTATCCACCGCCCCACGATCCGCCTGCTGTGTGTGTCAACGAGGGCATATAAGACATCGATCGAACGCGCACGTAGAGACCGACACGATCCACGACGCAAGGAGGCAGCCACACGCTACAGTATCGCGGGTTGATGAGCAAACCTGCCCATCAACCCCATTACTCCATGGAGTGCATCAGCAGAATTTGGAAGTCTAACTAAGACCGCATCACTTTAAGGATCCCCTTCCAACTAGGATAGGGTCTTACTTAGACCTAACCAAATTCTGCTGATGCACTCCATGGTGTCGTGGGGTTGATGTGCAGGTTTGCTCATCAATCCGCGATACTGTAGCGTATGGATGCTGCCGTTGCGTTGTGGATCGTGTTGGCCTCCACGTGTGCGTTCGATCGATGTCTTCTTATATGCCCGCGTTCACACACACACACGGGAAGCGAATTGTGGGGCGGTGGATAGAAGCGTGCAGCATGCGAGGGAGGCCAGGGTTCGGTTCTCCTTCTGTGCGGAGTTTCTGCATCACATCCTGGAGTCCCTTCCCTAACCTGGCTGCCGACTACCACTGGGTGACGAAAGCAGTTTCTATACGAGCAGCTTGGATCGCACGCACCCTGGAGTCTCCTCCCTAGCCTTGTTCTGTTCTTCGAGCGCAGAACCCAGCTGTCGACTACCACTGGGAGACGAAAACGTGCTCCAATGACAACGAATCGGATGGCGTGAGCATGCGCTGGCACTTTGCCACGCCAGCGCCTGGTTAGGTCTAATGGCTATCCTAGAATAGGCCCGACTTTCGTCCTAAATTAGGGGATCGGCCAAGTGGAGTGTCTCGATGACGTACGTTTGATGACATCGCTAGATCAACTTACTGCTTTCGCAAAACGAAATCTTCTTTGTACATCATTGCGTAAATCTAAGAAATTTCGCATCTATCTTGGCCGGAGGGGGAATGCACTGTTTTGCCTCTCCAATCCCTTCCTTGAATTTGCTTCAGAGCTTCAGTCTTGAACTGCTAATTGACATGATAGCGCGCATGCGAACTCAGAGAATGTTGCGTCGTGTCGAGAGAAGGGAGATCGGTCAGGAGGTACAAAATATGGCCATCCCCTCGCCGTGGGGCATGCGATCTTCCTCCCATCCCCCTTGCTCAACCCGAACCTAGAACCACGATTCGCTGTGCATGTGATCGTGGACGCCTCCTTCGACTGAGCCACTACGCGCCCAATGATCTAGTGAGTACGACATCATAGAGAACGGTCATTACCTTTATCAGTGGTTCGTCCCTCCTGTACCATCACAATCATGTCGCTATTTTGTACCGTTGACAGACGGTGCGCGATCACTATACATGTGCGTCCTCTTCGCGCCACCTCCAGCGCATCTTGGACAATCTGGAAGAAAGAAGGGGGAATATATTGATCAACACTATCGATCTGCTAAGTCAGTAATCAATAGAAATGATGATAGTGATCAGTGCTAAGGCATTTAGAGTTAAGTCGAGTAGGTAGGAAGTGCACCTTCATCCAGCTGCACCACATGTCCCCGAAGTCGCTTTGTTGGGGTTTCAATACTTATTGCACTTCCTCAGCTGTTTAAAAAATGGTAGCCGCATTCAAGGAAGATTTTAGCTTCTTATTTAAAGGCTTCACACTTACATCTCATCAGGTATCATAGTTTCTTACAAACGTCTCAGCCAGGAATGAATATCAGGGCCTCGATCAAGAAAACCTCGCAAAAAGGTTATAAAAACTGAATGGAATACACTGTACTGCAGAAAAAGTACTGTACTCCGGGTTTTGAGACAATCGTAGCCCACTGTTATTCCAGCGTACCTTTTCGCTCTCAGTGTCCAATGCGCTCGTCGCCTCGTCCAGCAGAAGTATCGGCGGATCTCGAATGAGTGCTCGAGCAATGGCTATCCGTTGCTTCTGTCCGCCTGACAGTTGGGTGCCTTTCGCTCCAACACGAGTATCGTAACCCTAAATTAAGAGCATGAGAGTGGCATCCCGAAGAATTGGAAGTTTGTCAAAAACCCTTCCGGAGACCTTTTCTTGTATTCTAAAGTAATAAAGGACATGATGCCCTAAATCTATACAAGAATCTGGCACCTTCTAATCGTAGGCCGGAATAAGAAGCCCGTCAGTAGAATATAGTGCAAAAAACATGATTTTCCTGAACGCGGACGCGTACTTTGGACTCTTTTTGAGTTGGCTCGCGAGATACATGAAGGAATAACAATGTAGAGAGCGACGTTAATCAATCCCTATTGAGTTGCGCTACGCATTCTGCTTCTGCGGGATATCTCAAAGGCAGCTTGAATGCATATTTGGCTTATACCAAGGAATGTGGTGCTGTTTTATCCTTCCAAGACAAGTCTGGTACCAATTTACCGACCCCTCAGGGATAGAAGGCTTGGTTGGCCTGGGCGGGAAATCCGAATCAGAAACCCGGAATGAGTTATACAGGATAGCCGGCACCTCCTCCGAAAGAGCTGCCACACGCCCTACAAAAAGCATTTTAGGTGAAAACACTACCAGAACCAGAATTCTTTGCTAGTTTTCCTCCGACTATTTTTGAGCCGAAAAATAGGATATCTATTAACATTTTACAAGAGAAGGATCTGAAGCGCATGTCTGAACGGGGAGAGCGAGCCATATAGGGAGAATCTCCACCCTCAATTAGAATGAAAAAGTGTTTATTTTTTGCCAAGTCAGTACCAAGGAGTGGGGGAAGTTACAATGGAATACGGCGCATCACGAGTTTATGGGTCTTGTAGGCGATGCTTCTGCCTGCAAGTGGCTCGGAGCGCAGAGGACATGACGTTGATTCGTGCGAGAAGGGCCGGCGGTTCGGTTCTTCCGCGCTGCTGCACTTTTGCATTTCAACTGACGGTTGAGATTTGGGGGATTCTGCCGTTTATACTATTTTCAGACGTTTTCTGTACATTTGCCAGCAGTACGCTGTGGAGGGTAGTTGACGTGCTTCGAAGTCCTTTAGTATGCTGGCCATCCGTTCGGCCAGCTTGATTTCTTCCCTCGACGGTTCCTTGTTTAAAGGTGGACCACACTTCAGCGTGAGCAGATGGATCACCACTCGAGCATCGGCAGACATTGTTGGTGTTAGGCTTTAGAAAACCTTCAGCAGACCTCAGATTTCCAGGTGACAGGCAAAGATGAGTGAAAGAGTGTAGGTTAGGTTTAGGTTAAATTACGGGATCCACAGACCGCGCTTATCACTTGAATCATCTCCGACGTCACATCCTGGAAAATGGTATAGACATCAGAATCTCCCAAATCTCAACCAGTCAGTTGAAATGCAAAAACGCAGCAGCGCGGAAGAACTGAACCCTCGACCTTCATCGCGTGAAGCAACGTCACGTCCACTGCGTTTCGAGCCTCTTGCAGGCAGAAGCATCGCGTACAAGTCTCCCAAACTCATGATGCGCCGTATTTCATTGTAACCTCAAGGTCCCCCTACTCTTTGGGTTTAACGACTTGGAAAAAAATAAACACATTTTTATACTAATTGAGGGGTGGCGATTCTCCTTATATGACTCACTCTCTCCGTTCAGACATACGCTTCAGACCCTTCCTTGTTAGGGCAACGTAGCACAGTCGGAGAGGCGCTGGATGTGGTCTGCACCTCAATTCGAGGTCCTTGAAAAGGTCATTGGGTGAGCCTTCCCGAGTAAGCCAACCACACTTCCCGCACCTTCGGAGTCGGTGAAATGGTGCCAAACTCGTCTAGCACGGAAAGACACTGACTTCTCCATCGACTGGCAACCGAATTTTACTGCGTAGGTCAAACACCCAAATTGTCTCCGTGGCTAGCCGTAATAGAAGAATGCGGGGAGCATCCCAAAAGGGCCGAGTAGCGCTTTCTTTTACCCATTATTAAGCAAAACGGGACCTAACACGGGAACACTGGTTTACCGACAGCGCAATTCTACACACAACGAGAGATTACTATGCTTGTGAAGACGGCAGGCCTACAATAAGCGCAAGTTATTGTATAGTGCAGATAAGCATTCAAGTTGCCTCCGTAAAGGAGATAAAACGGCGTTATTCAGTACTCTTTGGGATGCGCCACGCATTTTACTTCACGATGATGTGGAGGCGATTTTAATGCGTATTTGGCCATACAATCACTTGCAGTGTCCAGCCAACGAACAAGTCAGCCTTCTACCCTTCCCAGACAAGTCTGGTACCAATTCACCGACCCAGAAGGAATGGATTGGTTGGTTGGCATAGGCCGGAAATCCGATCGAAGAACCTGGTATCGGATGCCGGCTGTTGTCTCTCTAAGGATGGTTAATTCCATACCTCATCCCTATTTCTTTTTGAATTCCAATATTCTTATCTCTCCGGAAAGCAACTAAAACCAATAAAACTTAACAGTTGAAGGGTGGTGGTTCCTTCTATAACTACACAGGGACGCATTTGGGGTAGGTGAACAACTTCCTGACTTGACTGGGAAGAATAAATCACTGAATCCTCCATAGACTAGCTGCGGCGCTTCGTCGAATAGGCCAAATACGCATCCAGTTTGCCTGCACAATACCAGAAGTATTAGGTCCCATAAGTCCCCCACTTTTTCAACGAATCATTGCGGATTTCGCCAGCGGTCTCGTACAAAGCGCTGTACACCCTTCGAAAGAGAATGATTTGCTGTATCAGAACATGCATTGCGTTTCTTTTTTAATTCTGAATTTTGTCAATTTTTAGGTCGTTGAAGTGACAAGCGAAAAAGAGAAAAAGTAGCCATTTGCGCACTTGTTCTCTCCGCTTAGGTTTGGAACTTTTTTGCGCAGTTTTTTATAGTATTTGGAAGAAAATGTTCTGTATTACAACAGTACGTGTTGGTCCAATTTGCTCATTTGTCCTTTATTGATCTTTAGATCAACAAATTGGGAAGTCCGAATTTTTACCGACACCACTTTTTCACTTTAACGACCTAAAAAAATTACACAATTAAGGATGAAAAAAGAAATGCAATTCATGTTCTGATAGAGCTAGTCGTCTTCTTTTGAAAGTTCTATTGCGCTATGCAAGAGACCGCCGGCGAAATCCGGAATGAATCGTTGAAAAAAAACGGCGGGGACTTATGGGACAACCTAATAGAGTGATTTGCGCATCCCAAGAGAACGGAATAGTATCATACTATTCTATAGTTATAGAGTTAATTAAGTTAGTTATTAAATTAACTGTCAGTAGTGATTCTGGGAACACATTTATTAAAAGCAGGAAGCAAGCCGGATTCGCTTAACGATGCAAGATCCGAACAAGAAAGCAGAGAAGCATCGTTTCTTACCTCAGGAAGGCTCAAGACAAAATTGTGAATATTGGCCATCGTTGCTGCCTTGACGACTTGCTCATAAGACGGCTGTGGTTCGTCCAAACCATAGCAGATATTCTCAAGGATCGTGCAATCGAACAAGGTCGGCTCCTGGCTGACGATGCACACCTGCTCACGAAGATTGCGAATGTTGATCCCCTGGATGTTCTCGCCGTCGACCATCTGAAACTTATGTTAGAGCGCTGTAGAATAATGAATACATAATTAAGCAAAGGGTAAGTGTTTCTCCACATCCTTAACCATCTCGAATGTGGTTCCAAACTATGCTACCTATGTTGACAAGGACAATAGGAAACACACTTCATAGGTTGACAATCATAAGTCGATCGATAGGTACGTTAAAAAGCAGAGAATTGAAGGGCTGCTAAAGCTGTATGCCCAAGCATAATCCAAAACAGTGCCTCCAAATAAAGAGACTTAAAATCCCCAATGGTCTTCCTCACACTTGAAAACTTTGGTTACTGCATATGCCACCGCATGAAACAATCTCAATAGGACGTCTAAAAATTGGTTGCTGAACTTCTAAAAAGCCATGAGTGTTCAAAACACTAGCGCGGAGTATATTTCGGTCAGTTCGTTACCTAGAAGAACTAAGGGTAGGTGATTACTTACAATCGTGCCTCTGCGCGGGTTGTAGAACCGCTCGAGCAGCGCCATCACCGTACTCTTTCCGCATCCAGACCGTCCAACAAGTGCTACGGTCATGCCAGGTTTTACCTGAAATATCACAGCTTATTCCTTGGGAAGTGTAGGTGGATCTGAAGCTGTTCCAACCTCAAGAGTCAGTCCTCGCAGAACTTTAACCTGCGCTCGTGTCGGATAGTTGAAGTAGAGGTTGCGGAGCGTAATATGTCCGGAGAGTTTCTGCAATTTCTCGCTTCAGTAACTTCCCTTCTAGTCATGTGATTCATAGTGCTTACCTTTCTGAGGCCATCTTCTGACAAGGAGTCTATTTCAGATGGATGCTCTATGAGGTAGAAAAGTAGCGAAGCTGCTAGGCGAGCTTTAACGACGTCAGGAATGAAGGATGAGATGTTGCCGACCATCTGGCCGCAGAACATGAAGGCGAAAAAGACCCTAAAGTCTTAGAGTTAATACAGCAGTCTGATTACTGCAATGGATAATATGATGGCACTGCTAAAGAAGTATCGCTGCGTTAAGGATGGCGTTATTCTACCCTTTTTGAGTTGCACCACGCATTCTACTTCTACGTGGTGTCGTGGAGGCAACTTGAATGTGTACAGAATGACTTGCGGTTGCCAGCCGAAGATCAAGTCAGTGTGTGTACTTCGATGACAAGCCTGGTACCAATCCACCGACCCCGGAGGAATTGAAGGAAAATCCGAACCAAGTATGTACCTGGCATCGGGTTCACGGTATAGTTGTGATCGAATGAATATATTCGACTCATTATTTGAATAGTTGAATATTGGTTACTTCTAACTTTTCGATTAATTCTTCGAATTCGAACATGAAAAGGGAGTCATAATCGAATATTATTCGAAAATCGAATAATTTGATTCGAATGTCGAACAAATTTCAAATCTTTAAGCACAAAACCTGCCTGATTCTAATTGCTCAACTATTCGAATCTTCGAAAAACCGAAAATGGGATTTATTCGATTTTCGATCAATCGAAAAAACAGATGAGCGAATAGTTTCGTTCGTTCATTTCGCTCGAAAATTTTCGACATCGACTCAAAAGCACAACTATAGTGCACGCCACAGGCAGCACCTCCTCAGACTGCGTTCGACGCGCCCCTTACAAAGTATATAAAGGTTAAAGTATAAAGGACGGCGCTACTCCCGGAACACGCCACGCAGTCTACTTCTACGGGATGTCGTGGAGGCCATTTGAATGCGTATTCGGTCGTACAATGACCTACGGTGGCCAGCCAATGAACAAGTCGCGCGTTATCCTTCCCTGAGAAATCTGGTACCTATTCACCGACTCCAGAGGGATGGAAGGCTTGGTTGGCTTGGGCCGGAAGTCCAAACCAGGAACCTGGTATCGGGTGCACGCGACAGTCGGCGCCTCCTCACTGTGGGATATACAGTAAGACTATTTATGTGGTTTTAGCAGCTGTCTTGAACCTGGAGAAAATGCATCTACCACATGACAGCAGTGCTTTATCTTATGTCGCGAAGGAAAGCGTCTGCTCTACTCTGGTGAGAGAAACTGAGGTGAACGACATCAAGTACCGGTTCGTTGTATATATCATATTTTGTACTGCATGTTGTTTTTGTTCGGCTTTGTTGTATTGCGCTCATGCTGGGTGTTTTTAATGCCTGCCTTTTGCAAACATAACAATTAAATAAATAAATAAAGAAGAAGGCAAACCTGTAGACATCGATTGGCTGCATCGAGTGATTATCGACGAAAATTGCGCCGATCCAGAATGCGACCGCATACATGAAGAACAACAGCGACTGCGAGAAGGCGAAGACTCCAGCGTAGGTGTGCGCCTGGCAGAGGTTCTCCCTAAGAAATTACCATTAAAGTCCTAGTTAGGTTCGGGCCAGTCAAACCCATCCAGTCTGTTGAATACTGAGGAGGAATTCTGCCCCTATGGAAGGGATCACAAAGGTCGAAAGTCAATTGTAAAATCAGTTGCAGATGCAAGACTTTGTTCCACTCGACCATTTGTTCGGCACAGCACTATAGATGCTGTGCCGAACAAGTGGTCGAGTGGAACATGCCTGCCACGGTTCACCCCTGTGTGCAATTTCACAGTAGCCAGTCATTCTTCTCCTCAAACTTGGGTAATTAAACCTTCTCTTTTTCTTCTCTTATTTCTCCTTTACTCTATCCGTCGCAGTTTCCTTTTCTATCGCTTTTTTGCTAAGAGCCAATCACTATCTAAAATCTTCCGTTGTCTGCCGTATGGGTATTATTGTTCATGTTGGGCAAAATCAATAAATGTGCAGAAGTAACAGCCCTACCTGTATGGCTCTTTCAGATACTCGCAATACATGAAGTGGAACTGCTCCTGACGATTCAACGCGTGCACTGTTCGAATGTTATCGACGGCTTGAGAAGCTACCTTGCCGGCTTCCTCCAGAAGCTCACTGTCGCGCATCTTCTTCCCGAACTGAAAGAAGTGCATGCCATTGTTAGAAACTAAGTGAAGGAGATTGGGATATGCACCTGCATCCGCATTTCGAAATATCCGGAGCCGATGATCAGCGGAACCATTACGGTGAGAATCAGTGCCAATTGCCAGCCGTAGATGAAGCCGACGATGAGTGCTCCTGCAATTGTCATCACGGAAGACAGCACTGACGGCAGGCGAGTGAAGACCTTCAAACGAAACAGGGTTAGCATTCCTGTCTGAACTGCTAATTCTATATATTTCTTCTGAACGAATTTTAGATGCGAAATTGAACAACCACATTTTTAGTGATTTCCGTAATCCAAAGCTGCCCATCGTTGTCGAAACTGCCTTCAACCCTTCGAAACAACCTACGTATCGAACATTGGGAGCATCGGTGGCGAAACGTGTACACAGTTTGCCGGTGCCGTGACGAATGTCGTCGAAGAAGCCGATATCCTGCCTGAGTAGATTCCGGAACGCATCAAAGCGCAGCTTCTTCGTCAACGACTCTCCACACCGACCCAAAGCGACAGCCTGCAAACATCAGTGGAATGTAGCGTAGGATGTCGTGAAGCTGTTGAACCAAGATTGTTATCGAAGCTTTATTCGTACATGGAACATCAGTGGAATGATGTAGAAAAGTCGAATGAATCGGCGAAATTCAATCTTTAGGATAAGCCACTCTTCCACCTGGTTCATCAAGCATCGAGGTCTCTAACAAGTGTTCGCTCATGATTTTTTAAAGTTTTTGCAGATCCCTATGCCCACTGGTACGTCTCGAAAAGACTAAAGCTAAGGAAAGCCCGTCGATATTCAATCACACAAAGACGTGCTATGGATTCCACTCAGAACTAGGGGATATATGCTATTGGCCTATGCAAGGAAGTACTCACATAGCGAACGCCTTTTTTCAAACCAGTGCAGTTTGGCGTTTTAGTCCATGTCATGAATGAAGGCAGCACTGAGAGGTGAGAACGCGCCAACCAATCATAACCCAATCAGAGCACTGACCGAACACACGCCAGCCAATCAGGATACCGATCTTACAGGCCCCCTATGAATGACACTCTCATTCGACGCTGCCCTATTGGCTCGCACGCTGCAAACTCCTAAAGCTGTCCAGACTCGCGACTTGGATAGGCCTTTTACTCCGGTTCGCCACAAAAAAAAATTCTTCTTGAAACTAACCGATGTGAAAAACGAGAAGGCGTGAATAATGCCAATGACGACGAAAGCACCGCACCAGAACAGCACGTCGCTCTTCATTTGATACACAGGTTCAGAGTACACCTGAAACAAACTCGTTTTTGCACTAATTAATCATCTTAAACGAAAGAATCGATTGCACTGAAAATCAGGAAAAATTACGAAAGGACCTGAATGATCTGGGCGTACAGCAACGCGAATACTGGTGTTATGACACCAGTAATGCAGCAGGCGATGAGTCCGATCAGGAAGAAACCCCACTTCTCTCGATTGTAGTAGAACACCTTGGACATCGGAGTCGGCTTGGCGCGGACCTCCTGGAATGGAGCATTAGTGCTGCAGCGGTTTGCACTTATCGCTCGCTGAGGCTTTTTACCACAAGCACCACCCGACTTCCCAGAACAAGCGAAGAATTTTGTCCATAAATCGAGAACATTGATATTACGATAAGTGAAAATTATCGATCGACTGGTCGATCAAAAATCCGGATTTTCGAGGCCTTACGAAAAAAAATGTTATGAAGCTTATGAAGCCTTCCCGAACCCTAACATGCGGTTGTCACTTCAAACGGTCAGTTCTGGACAAAAATCTTTAGAACTGATAGAAAATATTTAAGAATAAGGATAAGATACTCAGTCTCCTTTAGGATGCGCCGCGCATCCTACTTTTACGGGATGTCGTGGAGACGATTTGGGTGCGTATTCGGCCACACAATGACTCCCTGTAGCCAGCCGACGAACAAGTCAGCGTGTTATCCTTCCCGGAGAAGTCTGGTACCAATTCACCGACCCCGGAGGGATGGAAGGCTTGGTTGACCTGGACGGGATCCGGACCAGGAGCCTGGTATTGGGTGCACGCGACAGCCGCCACCTCCTCCGACTGCGCTACACGCGCCCAGGAAAATGGTCAGTTGATCGGTAATGCCCATTGGTTGTAAAGCCTTACCCTCACCTTAAGAAGATAACACTCTGCAACAGTTACTAATGGAGATCGAAAATCAATGCTATTTTTGCGGGACTAGTGCAGACGGGAACAAGGACTTGACAAGGGAAGGGTCTGAAGCGTGTGTCTGAACGGGGGAAGCAAATCATACAGGGAGGTTGCTTCATGTGAGGAAGGTCGTGGGTTCGGTTCTTCCGCGCTGCTGCACTTTTGCATTTCAACTGACTGGTAGAGATCTGAGGGATTCTGACGTCTATATCATGTTCAGATGTTTTCTGTGCATTTGCCAGCTGTACGTTGTGGAGGGCACCTTTCTTGCGATGTGCTTATTACTGACCGTTTTTATATCGCTTCTTAGTCTACTTCAAGCTGACGTGCTACGAAGTCCTTTAGTATGCTGGGCATCCGTTCGGCCAGCTTGATTTCTTCCCATTGACGGTTCCTTGTCTAAAGGTGGGCCACCCTTCAGCGTGAGCAGATGGATCACCACTCGAGCATCGGCAGACATTGTTGGTGTTAGTTTTTAGAAAACCTTCAGCAGATCTCTGATTTCCAAGTGACAGGCAAAGATGAGGGAGAAAGTGTATAGGGCCGTTTAGGTTAATTTACGGGATCCACAGACCGCGTTTCTCACTTGAACCACCTCAAACGTCACCTCCTGGTCTCCTTTGAAAATCCGAGCAGGATCCTTTTTTCTGCGGTCATTGGTCCATGTATGGAAACAGACTGTAAGGAGCATTAGCCTTCATACGCTGCCCGCATCGTGACCAGTGCCGCTTCATGCACTTTGTACCTGTGTATCACTGATGTTGAACATTTATACATCACCATGTTGAATACCACAGCATTTAGCTGGAAAATAAGGCAAAAAAACGTCTGGAAATGGTATAGACGTCAGAATCCCCAAATCTCAACCAGTCAGTTGAAATGCACAAAAGCAGCAACGCGGAAGAACCGAACACTCGAACTTCCTAGCATGAAGCAACGTTAAGTCCACTGCGCTCCTAGCCGCTTGCAGGCAAAAACATCGCCTACAAGACCCCCAAACTCGTGATGCGCCGTATTCCAATGTAACCTCAAATCCTTTGGTTTAACGACTTGGCAAAAATAAGCACATTTTTATATTAATTGAGGGGTGGCGATTCTCCCTATAGGACTCGCTCTCCCGGTTCAGACATACGGTTCAGACCCTTCCCTTGTGAGAACGGATGAACGGAATTAAGTGGAATTCCGAACATGCAAAAAACGTTTTTCAGTGGCCAGTCCAACTGCTCGAAAACCAAGTACAACGTCGGTTCCAACTTAGAAAAAAAATGCCCAAAACCGCCTATAGACGTACCTCCATATCAAGTTGCATACTGCGAACACTGGTCGCGACCGATGCGATACTCCTTGCCGAAGTCTTTCGTGAATAGGTCGACTCCAACCGGGTTAAGCTTCGCGTTGGAGAGAAGGTGTCGGATTCCGCCTCGCTTTCTGGAATTGAAACTTTTCTGCAGAACTCGGCTACCAAGTACTTTTCATTGTTACTTAAGCATTTACATTTCA
The DNA here is from genome assembly GCA_947396885.1 of Heligmosomoides polygyrus polygyrus. Lineage (NCBI taxonomy): Eukaryota > Metazoa > Nematoda > Chromadorea > Rhabditida > Heligmosomidae > Heligmosomoides > Heligmosomoides polygyrus. Next base: position 22,653,429 of record OX377205.1, on the reverse strand, counting down.
CGTGATAATTTCAGATGTGGTAACCACCATTGTCCAGTGGTTCAGACTTCCGTCCCAAGTACATTTTAGCTCACACATCTGCCACTCTCGCTTTTCTACTCAATCTTATGTTATATCGAAGTGTAAAGAGCAAATGTCGACTGTAAATAAGTTTCCTTAGGATGCGCCCATATGTACTTTTCTATGTGGAATGAGAGCTACTCGAAAGCATGGTTGCACTATGACTTTCTCAATCAGCAGGTGAAAATTTCACGGCTCCATTCACCGATGCAAGCATGCTATCAGTAATACCACCCCAGGGGAAGTTCATCAACCGCTTACCGTCCTCTAACGACGAAAATACCGACAAATCCCCTGATACGACTTTGGCAATACTCTCATCGTTAGGGGGCGATAAGCGGTTGATGAATCTGGCCCCAGATGTGGAAAAGTGGATAAAAGGATAAAAAAGGATAAAGGACGGCGTTGCTCAATTCCTTTTGAGATGCGCCACGCATTCTGCTTCTACGGGATGTCGTGGAGGCGATTTGAATGCGTATTTGGCCATACAATGACTTGCGGTGGCCAGCCGATGAACAAGTCAGCGCTTTATGCTTCCCGGAAGAGTCTGGTACCAATTCACCGACCCCGGAGGGATGGAAGGCTCGGTTGGCCTGGGCAGGAAATCCGAAGCAGGAACCTGGCATCGGGTGCAGGCGACAGTCGGCGCCTCCTCCGACTGCGCTACACGCGCCTGGAAAAGTGGATTAGCTGCGTGTAATCCGTATCTATCCTTGAAATCGAGCAACGATGTACGCAAGATCAGTGTAGCGAATGTGATAGCTCACACCATTATATTCAAACTCACGCGAGCTGCCGTATCCGCTCGGACCCCGATGAGGCGCTCCCAAGGCCCGGCCTGCCCGCGCTATTGGCTGGGGGGGGGGGGGGGGGACCGCGGTGCGCCGCCCCCGCCACGCTCATTCTATACTTCCACCGGCACGTCGAGCGGCTGCGCGGGCGCGGATCTGGAGCGCCGCACTTGTGAGCTCGCTTCTACCATCATCCCGGGGACTACTCGATCAGAGCCTTGCCGCTCCTTTACGCTCATTACAGTCGGCTGCACTTCAAGGAGAACGGCGAGCCTCGGATAGCCAGTACAGTTATTCTAGGCGGAGCGGTCCCGTCCATTCCGTATTCGTCCATGCTATCCTGTATTCACTCCATATATTCTATATTGTTGTGCGATGCTGGTGTATGGAATAGACCGTGGATGACTACGGGTAATGTTTAGGGGGGGGGTGTCCGCTCACTGCAATCCGGGTTCACTACAGCACGCCCGTACGCACGGATGGATTTGGCGTGCGTCAATCCAGGCGCTGTCCAACGCGAGGGACTAAAAGTTTCTACGAGGGGCCCCGGTCTGCCAGGAAGGGGGCGCGGCCTGTTCACATCATGGCCCTATCATCCCCTCTGGGTCTTGGGTTCTTGGTTACTTCGCAGCACCACGGGGCTAATGGGAGACTTCGCTCAACAGGGACATGTACCCTCGCTAGCGGGGCCACCGATTCCCATCAATCAGTAATTTCAAATTCACCAGCGATTAAATTCGGGGCTAAGCGAATAGAATGGAGAAACATATCCATGACGCGACATTCATCGTGTTTCTTACTCACCGCAGTACCGCTAGGGAGAAGATACTTGACGATCTTTGTCGATATCTCTATATCCACGAGGATTTCTCTAACTGCACCATGAGCTTGATTAATCAGGGGCTAGACTCATCAACGATACCACCGGTATCATGTCATCGCGGATTCACCGTAGTAAGTGATACAGAGAGATACAGAGATACAGATACGATGACCGACATATCGATACCGACCGGTAAGCGGTTGACGAATCTGGCCCCAGGACTCACTAGTCAGATGTTTGATGCTTCATTATTGCATCATCTATCAAAGTTGAAGGTATCAAAAGCGTTTCCATTTCATGAAACCGGGTCCTGATGTTTTCTCCTCATAAACCGATTTTGCATTACAGTAGGACGGATACTTCGAAGCTTTGTTACTTCGTCCTTCTACTTTTTGAAAAACCAGAGGCCCTTATGGTATAAGAACTGATCTCATGCGCTTCAAACCTACATTCCAGATTTTCCCTCTGAATTTAGCTCACACAGCCATAACTATGTACATACCTATGCAGCTCATATATGTAAAAGACAGAAATTTGAGCAATGAGCAAAAATTTTCGCGCTTACTCAAACCTCAGTGGAAGTGGATTATCTGTAAACTCCGCCCAAGACATTCATGAGTAGCTGTGCATATTGCTACAGTGGGAGAAGAGGAGTAACCTTGAAGGCCCAATGTGGGTTATTAGAAAAGCGTAATGCCTTGCAACGGACAAAAAGACCTATGTCTATCTATGCGAAACATTATTGAGAAAGGTCTGGTCTAACCTAACTCCTCCGTTTCCTTTTCCTGTCGCAACACTTGTGCTTGAGTCATCTCGTAGAACGCTCCCTGCTTCAAAATCAACTCGGTGTGTGTGCCTTGCTCGATGATCTCTCCATTCTGAAATAATCAAGGGGCATTTCGAGCTTCGTAGAAATTTCGTGCGTGGACTACTAACTGATTGAAAATAGAGCAGTTTAACCCTACACCAATAACGCGACTTTGTTTTAGAGCGGCGTCTACATCATCTACTCACCTTGAAGACAAAAATCTGGTCGACGTTCCTGATGGTGGAAAGGCGATGTGCTACGATCACTGTTGTTCGACCTTTTTGAGCCTGAAAGCCATGACGAAATGCCGTTATTCTACGTGTGAAATCGTGGTCTGGCCTGAGCTACCTTCTCCAGCGCCTCCTGTACGATGGCCTCTGATTCCGAGTCCAGTGCGCTTGTCGCCTCATCAAGCAGAAGAATGCGTGGATTCTTGATGATCGCACGAGCAATAGCTATAATTCGCTTGCGTATTCCTCGACTAATCAAGCGTTTTTCTATTACGTTGTCCGGAAATTTCTCACCTTTTTGTGCTACTATTTTTCATTCGACTTTAATTTTAATTATGTAAAAATTCAACTTGCATTGAGCATTAATGCTGCAGTTTTTCGCTCTATCTGACTAAATAATTTATGCTTCAGCGTTGTTTTATACTACTGCTCTTGAAGGGCTTATTGAAGTACAGTGTATGTCGGAGGAGCAGTTCCGAACGCGGACGGTATTTCATTTTAACTTCAAATTGGACAATCCGCAGCCGAGATAGCTCGACAAATCATTCAAGTGTGGGAGCCTAATAGTGTTAGAGAAGTTTGGGTACGCCAGTGGTTCAGCAAATTTCAGACCGGAGATTCCAGCCTCGAAGATGGCCCCGTAGCGGTCGACCTAGAGCAATCCTGGACGACGAGCTGAAGGAATTGGTGGAAGCTGAACCATCCCAAACAGTTCACAGGATCGCGGAAGAGCTGGACGTCAGTAAAACTGCTGTTGTGGATGCTTTGAAACGCCTTGGGAAAGTGAAAAAGCTCGGGAAGTGCGTGCCCTACGAGTTGAAGCAGCCGCAAAACTTGTCGCGTTTCGAGATTTGTTTTTCTCTACTTTTACGCAACAAAACTGACCCATTTTTGGATCGAATCATCACTTGTAATGGGCAGTAGATTCTGTATGATAACAGAAAACGTTCCGAACAGTGTTGGTCGAATCCCTTAGGCATCTTCCAAAGGCGAACCTCCACCAACAAAAAAAAACAGTGGCCACTGTGTGGTGGTCGGCGGCTGGTGTGATCCATTACAACATTTTGGCACTAGGCTAAACGATCACAGCGGATTCCAACTGTAAGGAAGTCGACGAAATGCTCCGAAAATTGCGTCAACTTCAGCCAGAATTGGTCAACAGAAGAGGCCCGATTCTTTTGCATGGTAACGCCCGCCCACACGTCTCATAAATCACTGTTCGAAAATTGAACGAATTAAGGGTTGAAGTTCTGCCTCACCCGCCATATTCTCCAGATCTTTCACCAACCGACTACCACCTTTTCAAACACTTCCAGAGCTTTCGTTAATGGATTAAGTCGACCAGTGACCCGTTGGCAAAAGTGTGTTGATTCGAACGGTTCTTATTAAGGCTGAATCCGATACGCTTTGAGAAAGTTATGGTATATCAAAGTGGAGCAGTCAAAACGCTGAGAACGTTCCGGACAACTTAATACATAGGTAGCGTAGTAATAACATCTCAGCCTGTAAGCTGAAAAAGTAAAGTTAGCTCGACCCCTCGGTCAGTTAAGGATATGGCTCAAAATTGCTATTTTTTCAATAAATAAAAATAAAGGATGAAGAAAGCGGTATTCAACCCATTTATGGACTTCGCCATGTATCCGACTTCTACGGGTGTGGACCCGATTATAATGCGTAGTTACATAGCCTAAACAATGACCTGCGCCAACCGCTGGAAACGACAGGATTTATCCTTCCCAAACAAGCCTGGTATCGATTCATCGACCCGGAGGGATAGAAGCCTTGGTTAGCTTTGGTGAAAAATATAATAGGAGCCAAAAACCTGGAATCAGGTGCACGCGACAGCCGGCGCCTCCTCCGACTGCGCTCCACGCGCCCATGACTTGCAGCATGTAGCAAAATTATCCAGTACTCAAATGATAGCAAAAATTCCAGATGACTCGTACTACAAAGCGAAAGGCCATGAGGAAATCACCTTACTCTCTTGCCTTGTTTGCCACAAACAGTCCCTAGGAGGGGCAAGTTCTTGCTCTACACTTCTGTTGCCAAATCTCAGAGTAAAACAAATTTCCTTACCTATAGAAAACTATAGACGTTCAAAGCGATTTTCCCTTCGTTTTCTAGTACCTCGATACCCTCAAATTTGTGTCTTCCGTAATAGTTCTGGTGTTCTGTTAATTCTCCTGCTCTAGTTGTTCACTGGTTTCCGTTCTTCGCTCGCAGTGCTGTCTTCTTCTGTCTTCGTTACTTCACCGGCTCCTTTTCTAATTCCCTCATGTGACATTGTGGTATAACTTGCAACTCTGCTTCATATTCTTTGGAATCTCAGCCAAGAAGCTGTAAGTGGCTGACCCAGGGCCTTAGACGGGCAGCTGCATAGGGAACCGTAGCAGAAGAGTTGCACGTGCCATCAGCGACTCCCTCATGAGAGCGATATGAGCCTCAGACTTCTCACTGGGGGCCCACATGATGTGATCTTCTTCAAATTGCCCTCCTGATTATCTCTTTGCAACTAAATCCCATTCTGATAAACATTATATGCCCTTGCTTTTGAGATCGTTGTTTAGGTAAGGCAACTGGGTAGGTTGTCGTGATACACTACGGAAAGCGTTAAAGGCCGGAATGGATCGATTACACTGTTCACGCCTATTAATGAACGAATAAATAAAAGCAGGGAGAGCTCCTGCTGGTCGGTTTAACTATCAGATTAAGGCCTCACCGATTCGCTGCTTCTGTCCCCCACTCAGCTGAATGCCACGTTCGCCAACTCGGGTGCCATATCCTTCCGGAAGGCGCTTGATGAAATCTGCAGCATTCGCCTAAAGATCTGACCTTCAGGAGATAACGAATAGTTCACAAGTTTGAGCGACTCGCGTGAAACTTTGCAGAATAGATGACTACAGTACAAACAATAAAAATAAATACTAATTAGCATTAATATGAATAAAAGTATTAATATAAATGAATAACTGCTAGTCAATTGGTAATGGAGAAAATTGGCCAAGGTGTTACCATCTCACACGCTTCTCGAACCTGGTCCATCGTTGCACTTTCGCAACCCATTTTGATGTTCTCGTATAGGGTGCCGTCGAAGAGAACTGGTTCCTGAAACAAGAAAAATTAACTGTGTTGGAGTGTTGGGGTGAAGATTTTTGTAAGAAATGCATCAGCTTAGTTTTGGTCAGTGGCAAATGAAGGGTGACGGTGATGCTCCGGTCTTCATTTAAAATCAGATGTCACAGTGCTTGCGAGTGAAATGCTGCTAAAGACGCCAGAAGATGTGGTAATGTGCCTACTTACCTGACTCACAACACCGATTTGATCGCGCAGATGATGAACGTTGAGATCGCAGACGTCAATGTCGTCGATTGTTACCTTAACGAGCACTGCTTTCAGAAAGATGGAAAGATGGAGAAGAAGGAGAAGAAATATAAAAATGCTGGCTGTATGGCGAGTACGCTGTCAAAAAATCTGACACTCAAGGATTTTTCATGCAGATCTTTGAGAATATTGTATTTCGGTGCAGTTTCACGAAAAGCAAAACTCTGATTCTATCACGCAAAAGCTGCTACTGTACCGCCACGAGCGTCTTCAACATGTTCTATGCATTTCATTGAGGGCCATCCGGTTACAATCGCGGAGTTGCTTAAGGGGGTGCAAACAAGACATCCAGTCAGATAGTAGTCAGTCAGCCAGATAGGCACAGAAGGTAGGTAAACGAGGATGTTCTTTTTCTTCCGCACATCAAACGAAGATCCCATTTCTCGGTTCCGGACGTCTTGTCAGGCCGTACGGAATTCTGGAGATAGCGCGACAGCAAAAAGGGTTTCCGTTGAACGCATACAATTCAAACTCCCTAAGTGACATCGCCTTCGACTTCTGCGCGAAAGCGAAGCTTGTATAATAAACTATGAAGGATAAAGAAGTAAGGATGCTGCCCAGCAACCCTTTTTGGGATGCGTCACGCATTCTACTTCTGAGGGATATCGTTGAGATCGAGGCAATTTGAATGCGTATTTGGCCTATTTGGTGTGTGTATTGGGCCTGACTTACGGCGGAAAGCTGATGGGCATATTAAAGTTTTGTCCTTCCCAGATAAGTCTGGTATCATTTCGCCGACCACTAAGGGAAAGGAGGTTTGGTTGGGCTGGGCAGGAAGTCCGAACAGAAACCTGGGATGTGCGCGACACTCGGCGCCTCTTCTGACTGCGCTACCACGCGACCCATGGTAATCTATAAGTGAAGCAAATATCAGAACATCTGCAAAAGATCAGGATAAAGAAATGATCAGGAAGTAAGGAAGTGAAAAGGTAATAAGTACTCTACTCAAGCAGTACGTCGTCCTCAGTAGACCTAACATCCTTAGCCAGAGATATATTGGTTAATCCGGATATCTGATAGTGCGTCAGTCACTTGTGGTGATGTAGGGAATGTTCTTCTTGGCCACATGCAGAACTTTCAGTTTGCACAGCTTAAACTGTCCTTCAGCAGCAGTGATTCTGTGCACCGTGTAACGACCCTTGACGTCGTAAAGAAGTCGGAATGTCTCGTTGGTGAGCTCAATGCTCACGACGTCCATGAATCCGGCAGGGAACTTATGATCAGTGCGGATCTTTCCATCGACCTTGATGACCCTTTGGCGACGGATCTTCTTGACTTCGGAGTAGTTCATGGCGTATTTCAGACGATTGCGAAACAAGACGTTCAACGGAAGGCACTTGCGCAGCTTGTGTGGTCCAGTTCTTGGTCGGACAGCAAACACACCTCCAAGCTTGTTCAACATCCAATGCTTTGGCGCTGCTAAGCGTTTAAGATGCTTCTTCGGTCCACGGCCATGTTTGCTCAGTAGGGTAACTGCAAGCTCAAACTTGGGTAACTAACCGTAGCGGGGCGCGTGTAGCGCAGTCGGAGAAGGCGCCGGCTGTCGGGTGCACCCGATACCAGGTTTCTCGTTCGGATTTCCCTCCCGGGCCGACCAAGCCTTCCATCCCTCCGGGGTCGGTGAATTGGTACCAGACTTGTATGGGAAGGATAAAGCGCTGTCTTGTTCATCGGCTGGCCACCGCAAGTCATTGTATGGCCAAATACGCATTCAAATCGCCCCCACGACATCCTGTAGAAGTAGAATGCGTGGCGCATCCCAAAAGGGATTGAGTAACGCCGTCTTTTATCCTTATCCTTTATATTGGTCAACATTCCCACTACGAACATTCTAAAAAATGAACTAAAAAGAGCTTCAAATGCCCACCTTTCCCCTAATTGGATCGTAAAACCTCAGCAGCAGATTGATGATCGTCGATTTTCCACAGCCGCTTCCGCCTACTAAGGCGATCTTCTGTCCAGCACTGACGTGCATTGAGATGCCCTTCAGAACCTGAACAAACCGGCAAATCCCGAACGTTGAACACTAGCACAGCCTCTCTTATCTCTTGGTTGAAAAAGCACTTCCTTACCGGAGTAGACTTCCTCGACGGGTATGAGAAGTGGACATTCTTCAGTCGAATCGAGCCCTTCATATTATTGAGAATAATTCCATCCAATGAATACGGATCGATTTTAGGATGCTGAAAGTGGTCTCCTAGCATGATGTGCTGCGCAGCTATTTTAATGGGACTTACACTGTTAATCACACGCAATACGCTTCTAGCTGCTCCTTGAGCAATGGAGATAGTACCCAAGTGTGGGAGGCAGCCACCGAGTGCTGTTGAGCCCGACATCACTGCGAAAAACACCTGTATAAGGGATGAGTATTGATCGGATCACAGTAGTTTTTCAGACGAGCTTACCGTAAATATCACACCACGGTCCAATGACGGATCCGCGATGATCAGCGTACTACCGTACCTGGAACATGGTCAGTACTATAGTTGTGCTCGAACGAATATATTCGAATAATTACCCGAATAGTGACTAATCGATATTTCTAGATTTTCGAACTCGAGTTCGAACATCAATAATTTTAAAAACTGGGATATTTGTTTGAATTTGATTATCGAAAGGGGCCATATTCGAATAATATTCAAAAATCGAATGTATAAAACTTATTCGGAAATCTATTAAATTTATTCGAAAATCGCATAAACTAATCGAATAAACGGGAGCGTGTTGCGCAGTCAGAGGTGGTGCCGGCTGTCACCCAATACCATGCTCCTAATTCGGATTTCCACTCTTCCATCCCTCCGGGAAGGTGAATTGGTACCAAACTTGTCTGGGTAGGATAAGGCATTGACTCGCTAATCAGATTACCACCGCAAGTCATTGTATGGCCAAAAACCCATCAAATCGCCTCCGCGATACCTCGTAGAAGTAGAATGCGTGGCGCATCCCAAAAGAGATTGAGTAACGCCGTTCTTTATCCTTATCCAATATCGAATAAACTTTAAATTCTTAAGCACTAAACCTGATTCGAACAAATTGTTCGACTAATCGAATATTCAATTATGTAAAAAATGGGACCTATTCGATTTTCGATCATTCGAAAAAATTAATGAGGGGATAAATTCGTTCGTTCGCACTTTCAAAAATTTTCGACATTGAATATTTATTCATTTATTCATTAAAATTTCTCGAAAGGGCAACTATAGCAGGAACGTATGCAGTTTGGTAGCTTAGGTGGCGAACAGCATCAGTCGTCTAAGGGTTTTTCATGACTCTGTTAGCAACAGTATTGTATTACCATAAACAAGAATACGAAAAAAATCGACAATACAAACAAGTGTAATGGGAATCAAAAACGACTAAATCTCTGGTAAATAGCAGCACTTTTACATCCTCCCTCTGCTGGAGTCAACGAACAATGCCCAAGCACTCACCAGAAAGCTAGGGCGTAGGAGACATAGGTGCACATCTGTCCGAAGCCGACACCGATGCCCATGTAGAAGTACTTGATCAAGCCAGTTTTTCGACCCTTCTCCAGCGACTCTTCGAACCTTAAAAGCGCTTTTCATCCACGACCTTAGCAGCCACCATAGGACGACTAAGCAACCTGTTGAGCTCTCTCCTATGTCCACATAAGGCGTGTACAGTTCGTATCGACGAGAATGTCTCTTCGGCTATGGCTCCTGAGACCGCGTAGGTCTCTTGCTCTACTTGAGTCCTAAATGGAAGGATTAAAGCAGCAGGTAGAGAAAATATTGCACTAGGCCTAGGAAAAGGCAAGTGTGCAAAACCAATCGTTGGAAACAACCTAATACTAACCAGTATCAAGCCATTAGTTAGAACGAAGCGCTTCAGTAAAGAGAACAAGAACTCTGAGACCTTATGGTGATACACAATTCGGAACTCATAATGAGTCGAAAGAATCTTACCATATAATTGGTTCACCTACCATTTTCACGTCAAATTGGACACTTTTTCAAATCAAATTGGACACTCTTCTAAGCAAGCTTGAAGCTTTCTAAATCAAGCTGAAGAACTTCAAAATCGAAACTAGTTTTTTGTTTGTTAAAATAAAGATACTCCAAAATGAATCGAAAATTTTTTGATTAAGGGAAATTAAGCATAACTTTTTTGAAGATTTTTAATTCAACTGCCCCAATAAGTGAACGGGCTGTTTAAAAGTTTGCAAAATTTTTATATTCGGCGAAAAAAACCGCTAAATTTTTTAAGTTCAGGAAAACAGCAATCATTTAATGCATTAAAGGAAGAGATCGCGCCATGCATTCGATTAAATCGACGCGAAATTCATTTAGTTGGTAGAAAAGAGTTGTGTGAAGAAACACAAATGTGAACGATACAACAAAAGCAGCTGTAAAAAAACACATATCCAAACATCGCTATATCATGAAGTAAGCAGGACAGCTATCAATTAAATGGAAATAAGATGGTTACGTCGAGTGCGCATGGCGCGATTTCTTCTGTTGACCAACTATTTTTTTGCACATTAAAACAAAACTTATTTTATTATTTCGTTTCGAAAAATTAACTTTCTACAAAATTTCAAACGCTATGTTTACTTACTGGGACATTTGTGTCAAAAAAAGGAAAGTGACGGTAAATTTCACTTAAACAAAGAATTAATCTAACTATTCGGATAGCCCTTATTTTAAAATAGAAGAAACTCGTTTTGATTTGGAGAATGCTCACCATCAGTCCGATTTCAAAAGTGACAGACTTGCTTACAAAAAATGAAAAATGAGTGTCCAAATTGATTTAAAAGTGGCCAGCTTAAAGTGAAAATGCTATAGATCTAAATCATTAAATCCGTCAGCAAAAATCTTCCAGAAGGGGCCACGTTCACGTCAATACTTATGCTTAGCTTCTCATGTTCTCGAAATTAACATCCATACTAATTTGATGGGGAACAACGTATTCCAGATCTCTTTCTGCGAGCAAAATGTCTGTACGTATTTTTACCTTTTTTAATAGTAAAGTTCAATTTCCTAAATGTTCCTAAAAGAAATAGACACCAATTAAAAACAGCTGAATGGGAAAAATAAGAATTTCTCACCTCGTAGCAATGATTTTCGCCATCCAGTTAGCGGAGCAAACGATGAAAGGAGCCATTATCATCATTACCAGCGTCATGGACCAGCTGAAAAATTCTTTCGGTTTTAACACCTTAGATCTTAGAAGCACGCAGTTTGCTCACTTACTTGTAGACGAATCCCACACCGAACCCTGCAACAAAGGCCGACAACATCTGGATGAACAGCGAGAGTTTGTCACCAAGGCCTTCGCGGACACGTTCCAGGTCACTAGAAGATGGAATTCTTGTCTCAAAGGTCAAGCATTGAAGAAGCATTTGCGTACTCAGTGAGTCGAGCTGTAAGGTTACCCGTTTGCTGAACATCAAACCACGAGATCTGTTGACGAAGAATCGCCTTCAAGTAGATCTGACGCAATTTGTAGGTGATTCGTTCGGCGAACGTCTCCCAACACACGATCTGGAGAATGGAAGGGGTTACATCCGAAGCAAGGCTATGGGAAGAACATTTCGAACCGCATTCCTCTAAAAAATTTGCACGTCACGTTTGGCCTAAATTGCTCCCGGATTTTAGAATAAATATAATTTCACCTCCCTATCACACACGGCGCGTGTAGCGCAGTCGGTGGAGGCGCCGACTGTCGCCTGCACCCGATACCAGGCTCCTCGTTCGGTTTACCGCCTAGGCCAACCAAGCCTTCCATCCCTCCGGGGTCAGTGAATTGTTACCAGACTCGTCTGGGAAGGATAAAGCGCTGACTTGTTCATCGGCTGGCCACCGCAAGTTACTGTATGGCCAAATACGCATTCAACTCTCCTCCACGACATCCCGTAGAAGTAGAGTGCGTGGCGTATTTTAAATGGGATTGAATAACGCAGTCCTTTATCCTTATCATACACAGCAATCTTCACGTAACAGTTCGAGTGTTATTTTCTTTCTTTTTTAAATTTGCCTGACTTGGAAAGGAAGCTAACAAACCCGAAAGGAAAGTCCACGAAGTCGCATCCCGTAATATGCATCTCATCTCAAAGTCCCGTGGTCACCTAGTATCCTTGCCTTGTAGGATGTGGATAAAGTCTTTACTTCAGGCACGGTTAGAACCAGTAATGGACAAAAATAAGCAATAGATGCGCCACTAAATATCGCGTTCGTTCTCTAATCCAGCGGCTGCTAAAAGTAGTTGGTAGTCTGAAAATCTTATACCTGGATGTATGACGTGGTGAACATAGCGACTCCTAATCCGAGGTAGTAGTAGCAGAACATTTGAACTTGGTCGTCAAATTCTTGCCTGAAAATATCACTAAAATCTGAATTAAAAATAATTCAGCAATATGAAAACATTGTTTAGTATAAAGCGCTGTTTTCTAATCTGACATTGATTTCGGCACAAAGAATGTCAATATGGAACGAAAGCCTTTTTAAAGGAATTTGAGCTCATGACACAAACCAAGAGCACATTTTCAACGACAGACAAATGCAAACGCTTGCACTTTTGATACCAATACCAAATTTGTTTATTTAGCTAAGCTTTATTCAAAAGAATTCGACCAAATATGATAGTTCATGACATTTTCACTTCTAGATACGCTGTCTTTAGTCGTGTGCGTCGTCCGGTCTTCTGAATAGCTGCAAAAAGAACGTTTTCTTGTTCAGCGGCGGTTCATAGTGTAATCTGAACTTCGACTCACGATTTTGTTGGTGTTAATTATTTTAAGCTAGACACGATTGTTTTGAACGATACATTTTTTATGTTGATCAGTCTCGCGGGCGCACTTTAGGTGCAGTAAACAAAGAAAAAAGAAAAATTATTTAAGTAATTAATTTTCTTCTTTGCGTCTAACACTACATCACCAAGTTAAAAGTTGGTTGAACCTCAATACCTTAATGAAAATGACATTCTCGTCGTAGTGAAATTAGATTAGTGCCTGGATTTCTATGTGTGCTTCCAGGATCGAGTCTGAAGAATGGCTCACCTCGTGAGTCCTGGCAGTCCTAGCGGATCTCTGATGTCGACACCGAGAACGAACTCCGAGTTCTGAGCGCGGAGGAACACCGTGGTCATGCCACCGAGCACGATTCCTAGTACGGAGAAGCCTGCTCCGTGGATGAACGATGCCAAGGTTCCGAAGGCGAGAAGGACGAAATCAGTAGCGGTAGCAAGGGAAAGCTGGAAGCAGTTGTGAATTCTTGACACCTAGATTCTAGATTAATTCAACGTGGAGATGCCCAACGGGATTTTTCAGTGAAAAACAAAAACAGAAACCAACAGAGAAACACAAGACAATGAGGTGAACTATCGCAAACGTAGTTATGAAATAAAGGCAAACATTCACTGAAACTGGAAATGAATAAATGAAACCTGCCTAGACATACATTCCGAAGAAAAAGAAAATGAAACAAAATAAATTTCTAAAGATCTATGCTTCAAGAACACAACGCTCTTTCATGAGAAAAGACCTGAACGATCTCGGATTTAGTGAAAACAAGCTTTCCTTAATTAGAAATCTGTACTTATGAAACATTTTGTTGCACAGAAATTCGAAAAAGAAATTCTCTGTTGCAAAAGAAAGAAACCCATTGTCTTTCTGTTGCATTCCTTCACCAACTTCTTTCAGACCCCGTGATTTTTTCGGTAAATTTCGCGTTAAAAAATTTCGGTTCAGACGTACAAAGGCCCTTGAACTCGCTGGTCTAATAACAAACTTTGGGTAAGCTACAATTAATAAAGGGCAGCAAACGCAATGATTTAAAGGATTATTGACAAGTGGAACGAGGAACAGAACCAACAGCAAACGAAAACCTACTATTCCATTACTAGTCAACAACGGCGGGTCTTCCTGCTTTCCAGCACTGCTGACTGAGCTGAAAATTTCCACAACTTCACAATAGGTTTTTTGTGCAAATATTCAAATACATTACAAGTTAAACTCAAAATTTTTCGTGAACTTAAAATACATGAAAAAATATTTTTTGAGTGTCTACCTAGTACCTTCTAAGAGACAAAAAACAAAAAAAATTCTAAAAAAAACTGCTCGATGTTCACCTTAATGTGGAACGAAATTTCGAAAACAGCAGTTCTGTGCAAAACTCAACACGAATTTTAGCAGAATTTGGCATTTGCGCTCGTCAAAACGTAAAGACCTCATTGTAAATTTTTTATAGATCCTCGAAAACGTCGTGTCTATGCGAGCGTTTTTCACACCCAAGCTTTTCTAAACGGTCCAGAAGGAAAGAAATCTTTATATTTTTGGTTTAAAAGGTAACACCTATTTGTAGCGAGGTTCTAAAAGAGCTTAGCGCGCTAACATGAAACAGCGTGGAAGATAAACACCTCACTACGAAGTTGTACAGCCAAAAATACTTTATGTATTTTTTCGAAACTAATTTTTTAAAAACTACTATTCCTCGTCAAATCTAATTTTTTTGAAACCCTTCAAATCGCCGTTAATGCATGGTAGCGCAGTCGAAGAAGGCGCCTCTGTTGCTTGCCCCCATAATCGATATTCTCGGTTCAGTTCTCGCCCATAACACTGAAGCCTTCCGTCTCTCCAGGGTCGGTGAATTGGTATCAGATTTGTCCGAAAAGCGTAAAACACGAACTACCAATCGACTGGGCACCGCAACTCATTGTGTAGGTCAAATACGCACTGATGATACGCACTGAAGTTCTCCTCACGATATCCTGTGGAAGTGGAATGCATGGTCACCTCAAGCAAGAATTTAGCGACAACCTTGAGAAATTGGCAGTGACAAATTTAGGTTCCCTTCTATTTTGCTTCTATTTTCATGCCCCTCTCCAATTACTTCGATCTCTAGAATAGGAAAAAATTTACTACTATTAGCCCTTACATCACTTCAAAACTGCATACAGACACATTCCCGAAAGCCCTACTGCGGCGTAAACCCTTTTTGTGAAAAACTAGCAAAAAATTGTACATAATATAATAAAAATAATAATAATACAATATATAGCAAAATTTAAATAGTAAAAATAAGCAAGGTAGTAGTGAACTATAAAATACTGTTGGCAAACCTCTTCTTCGAAGACGGAGCAAGAAGCGGTATTCGTTCGCCATCCTTTCCGAACATATATCTTTCGAACTGTAAGGAGTAGGGTATTGTTTTGCAACGTGCAGCTATTTATTTAATTATTTGTTTATTTCGTAGCGTGAATCACATTAGAAATGCACGCATAGAATCGAAACACAAGCAACAAGCGACAGACGGAATCAAATGCAAGGAATCAAAAACATGCAAGTGGAAACGAAGTGACCTAAAAAAAGTCCATTTCGAATGAGCAGATGCTTAAAGTCGTAGACAAGCATATCAAGAAAAACCTTACCGTCACCGAGAAAAGGGTTCAGCTCCCTAAGATATCGGTATGTGAGGAAGTTAGACCTAACTTGTGACCATGCAACCGCGGCATATAATCTAAGTTTACCTGTTCTACTAAACGTGAGTGGTACTCCAAAGAACTCAATTAGATCTAGAGACAGTTTCCTAGTGAGCATTTTGAACAACATGATTAAGCCTGCCTTTTTTCTTCTGCTTAAACTGGGTATGCCGACCATCTTGTGGAGTACCATTTTGCAACATTTACCCTAACCTATAGGGTAAGCGTTGCGGAAACTGGCAGAAATATCAAGAAAGCATGAGGGTAAAGGGTAAATTCTCTTAGCGCTCATTTTCAAAACGAGCTGTAGAAGGAGAATAAAGCAAGTAAGACTACGTGTATATATTCTCAGCTTCTGAGGAGTAAAACAATGTTGTCTGTGAACTGCGATTCTTATTCGGTTTTAGTGAAAAACGATGCTAATTGTGGTCAGAAATGCTCATTAATATTGCTTTTAAAAGCTCTTAAAAGCCTCCTTCGAAGGTAGCTATAGGTCGAAGATGTTAGAATTATTGAAAGTCCTGAATGCGTCATCAATTTCTGCTAGGGGCACTACACATGAATAAAAATCATTAAAAGGGAACATTGAAATGCTAGCTATTAATTATATCGGCTAAATGTGATCGCGAATTTCTTTTCTTGTCTGGTCGATGCAGTAGCCTAGTTTCCTTCGACCTTCTAATACAATTTTTGTTTTTTGTTTTGTTTATTTTTTGCACACATAAAAATAGTACATTAACAAGGACACAACAGATTAGAAGACACGTGGTGAATTAAATTAACAAGTCGAAAACTAGCTATCATTGTTACTTTTCATGTGAGGGCAATTCTCAAAAAAGAACAGTAGAAGTCGTGCAGAAGTATAGAAGTGATGAACAGTAGGGATAAGGGAACGGAAAATTGCTACGTCTTCAAGCGTTTTGTAGATATAGGTATAGTCCATGTGGTCATGGTACTGTAACTTGTCAATGTACTACTCCAGAACTCGCTAAAGTTCCTCTTTACATTTCAAGGGGCCGAGCATTGCTTCCCTTCCTGTAGTTCTGCATCCTTCCTTGACCTCAAGCACCTTATTTTCATCAGACATTCGCTTCGTAGCAGTCCTCCTGGTACAGTTAAGTCCAATACCAGAGAGTACCATGACCCGCAGTCATCTTTCGCTTCCATTTCAATGCCCTTATGACAGGCTATAGAAGCGCAATATGAGCACAACTTAAGCATCCGAGGCGCTCATTCAGGGCGGCGATGGTTTAAAGTGATCGACCAGCAAATCTATGTGATTAGGACGAAACTCACACTGCAAATGCTCACCATAGTCAACAGACCAAGTCCATCAGACCAATTCCTACCTGCCATTCTCATTATATCCAGAAGGATTCCTGTTCCTTTCTCGATTTCTCTTCAGCCTTGTGCCTTCCATTTTTACTACTGGGACTAAAGGTTTGCATTATTTTATACCAGCCCGGTATCACTATTTATGCAACGTAACACTCGACGACATACAAATGGATTGCCAGTGTAACAGGTATGTTGAATCGTCCTAAATAAGCGTGACATCTGATAGGCCCGACCCTCATCCTTTTCTCTTCACAGCTTCATTTGTTCGGACCGTAGAGTAAACGTACAGGGTGGTCCATAAGCAGAGGATAGAAAGTATAAAGAACAGCGTTAATTAACCCCTTTTGGTATGCGCCACGCATTTCACTTCCACAAAATGTCGTAAAGGCGATTTGAATGCGTACTCGGCCTATACCCAGCCGATGAACAAGCTAGTAGTTTATCCTTTCCAGACGAATCGTATGGTACGAAATGGTACGAATTCGCGGTCCCCAAAGATGTGCAGGGATTGGTTGTCCCAGGCGGGAAATCCGAACCAGGTTGTCCACAAATACCACAAGAAAATTTAGTAATTTAACATTCTAAGAGGAACTTGTCAATTGTTTCAAGTATTGTGCCTACGACAACTATTTGCAGACGTTCTTGATGCTATACTAACTAAATTACACATTGCATTACCCCTTCAATTATCATGGTTCCAGGTCCTTCTACTAGAAAGTAGTGGGCTTTTATGTGAAACGTCCTACTGTTTCCTCTTGCTCCATGTTGGAGTACTTCCATTCCAAAGTGATTACAATTTTTTGTAATTGTAATTTCTGAAGATTGGAGGGTGAAAGTTCAGTGTTATGATAGGGTCCTCAACAAAGTGAACGTTAGGTGAATGGATCTGAGCTACAACTGAAGAATGATATTAGTTTGTCGATCACACGAAATGAAGGAATGAGTTGGAAAAAATTCTCTGTCGTGAACAAAAAAAAAAACTCTCTCCTTAAACTACCACAAGCATGTGTAGTTTAAGGAGAGAGTAGCAAAGAAGAATGTGGAGCTCGTCGCCCAAGCTTGGGATATAGTTATCAGTTCTTTCACTTAAAAAAGAAACTAAACTGTTCTCATAGCTGAGCCGTCCTAGAAAAGCCAAAACTATACTGTGCATAAGATTACTTCTAAGGAACTTGGTGACAAACAATGCTTGGCTCGCATGTGTTCCTGCTCATACTCTACGATTTTCTAAACATGCCTTCCTCACACCCTAGGTTTTCGTGTAGAAATAGTTAAAACCAGTGAAAACTTTTGTTGAGTAGATAGATAATATAAGACCATATTTTCTGAGCCTAACTCCACTGTTTAGAACAAAATCACGCAATTGGGTAAAACCACTACGGCAACAGCGACGTGAGAAAGACATTGCAACAGTTTCCTTACGTTCGTTCATCTACTCAGCTTCGCTCCTGCGAAAACTAGCCATGAAATTCCTCCATTTCAAAACTTTTTCATCACTGTTTGTTTACTATGGCAGATACGAATCCCTCTCCGTACAGCGCAGAAAAAATAGCGTCTGACATCGCGTTCTTGAATGTAATGAGGAACACCATTCTGTAAGACTACGACATGTCTGTAAATAGTAGCATCTCTTACAGAATGTTTTTTCTCATTACAACAATAATAAACACGATCAGAAGACTCATTAGGTCAGGATGAGTCATTATGAATAGCACTGCCCGATCGTGAACTATAACACACAAACAGATGATGTTCAAATTGTACTAAATGGTTTATTATAGCCAATTTTACACTATTAACGACAAGTTTTTGTTGCAGGATTAATGGGCGGGCGCGTCTAGCGCAGTCGGAGGAGGTCGCCTACAGCCGATACCAAGTTCCTGGTTCGGATTCCCCGCCCAGGCCAACCAAGCTTTCGATCCCTTCAGGATCGGTGTTTTGGTGCCAGAATTGCCTGAGAAGGATAAAGCCCTGACTTGTTCATCGGCTGGCCACCTCAAGTCATTGTATGGCCAAATACGCATTCAAATCGTCTTCATGAGATCCAGCAGAAGAGAATGCGTGGCGCATACCAAAAGGGATTGAGTAACGCCGTTTATATTTTTATTTATGAGCCACCCTGCGTATTTCTGTGTAGAAAACTATTCGACTAGTGATCTGGTCTAACAAAAACGATGTTGTAAGGATAATGCACCCGGAAAGGAGACGAGGAAATTTGATCACCACTGACATAAAACGATTTCCACAGACTACCATATCGATGAAGCAAAGTTCCGTGCAGTTTCAGTTAAACCCAGATTGCGTTTTTATTTTTCTTCTGAGCCCAGGAATCCCTCGAAGTAGATAGGAAAATGTAAGACTAATTTGGTATTTTTGCCATATACACTGCAGTGAACGAGGACCCAGATTTTCAGTTCAAACTCAGCAGTCCGAATTCACAGGAACAAAAAAGGGAAACAACCTGAACTGCCCAAAAAACGTGGGCGAAATGCTGGCATAGATACGAACGAAGATCGAGTGTTTGGCCCGCCACAAACCACAAATCGAAGCCGCTGTCCAAGCACCGGACAGAGTGACCGTCGCGGCGCCACGATGGTCCGGAGGCGTCGAATCAGTACTGGCGGCCGATAAGATAGGGAGGGAGCAACAGTGAGTGACCGTGGTGATCGATTCCGCAACACGTTCAAAACACCTACTGGTAACCAGCTAGCGTACGATAGACCGTCCCCGGTTTCTTCGTAGAAGAGGGTTCGAATTGTTCTGCTAAGAAGGGCAGAGAAGCTCGAATAGGGTACTTTTCAAGTCGAATTAGACACTTTTCAAACAAATCTGGACACTCTGCAAATCAAACTGAACATCCTCCAAATCAAAACAAGATTTTAAACCTGAGGCTGAACTAAAACCAGAGATTTTTACATTTTCGCCTAAGTCTGGAGCGACTGCTATAGAAGATAGAAGTTCTTAGATGAATGTTCGGTTGCAATCAAGACACTTTCGCCAGGAAGTTAAACCAGAGGCTCTCCTAGAAGGTAGGTCTAATGTCCTGTCTTACGAAAAATCAGAGTATAACTTGATTGAAGTTCTTTAAATTCACCTGACTCAATAACTGAAAACACAGTTTGAATTTTAGAAGGATTTTTTAAAAGAAAATAGGTAGTCCAGAGCTTGTACTAGAGCACAAAAAAGTAGCAATTTTTGAAATACTAAAAGAAGAGACCGCGCCATTCATTCGACTTGCTCGTTGCAACGTTCATTTGATTGATAGCATAGATTCAGCTTAGTTGAGACAGAAAAGCTAAGATTTGTGTATACGAATGCTTTGCGTTACCGTAGACAAATGTACAGCTATGGCTGCACGCAAACAGAACGTCTGCTAGCAATTAATTAAAAATTCTAGATGTCTTGGACGAGCGCATGGCACAATCTCTTATTTTAACACTAAACTGCCGCCTTTAACACTAAACACGCCTTAAAACATGTGTAAAACCATTATTTTCCTGAATAACATAAAAATATAAAATTTGAAACTATTGCAGGTAAATTAAAAAATTTCGAAGCAAGTCATACTAAATTTTCCTTAAGACTAGAACACTACCCAACTTGGTTTGGAAAGCGTCCAATTTGACGTGAGAAGTGTTCAATTTCGTTTGAAAGACGTATAATTTGGATGTGAAAATTATTATCTATAATATGTTTTCAATTACGTATTATGTAACCGAGATGGTACTAGAGGCGACTAGAACAAGAACAGTGAAAACAAGAAGTGTAGGATAGATACATCCGAGGCAATTAAGCTTTAAAGAATATCCAAGTGCAAGAAGACGAGCTTCACGTAGGATGGCTTAGTTATACTGACAAACGATCTTATGTTCCAGGGGAAGTTTTGTGTTTGGGATAAACCGAGAGTTCTCGCCATTTTCGATTTCAAATTTTAAACGATCATAGCACTCCCTGAAAAATAGTGATGTGCCAGCGACTTGTTGGGGATCATAGTTAAGTAGAACTTAAAACCCCAACAACTTTTGTGCAAATGAATTTTATGGTATGTTCAGTGACGTGGCCTCTCTTTACCTACCTGAGCAAGATGCATTTTCAACAGTTTTTCATGCTTAGTGCACAGATTCCCATCCTTTCATCTGCGTTTTCTATTACCTTGCTTATTGCAATCCTCTGTGAACAATACGAACAGCAAAAACGATCCGTTTAGAGTGATCTAGATGGTTCGACATGGCTCAAAGAAACCAGTTGCTATGCAATGCTCTCCCTGATGATTAAATAAATGATAAAGAACGGCATAATCAATCCTTTCTTGGGCTGAGATCCGCATTCTCCGGGATGTCGTGGAAGTGGTGTGAATGCGTATTTGACCTACACAATGTCAACGCCAACAAATACTACCTTCGATGACCAGGCTGTGGAAAGGTCAATGTTTCAAGAGTTCCAAAGAATATCGCTAGCATTTCACCGACCCCGGATGGATGGAGGGCTTCAGTGGTCTGGCGGTTTGAAAACCCGAACCAAGAACGTTGATTCGCGAGGCAGGAGATACCCAATGTCTCCTCTGACTTCGCCACCACACAATCAATAAATAAATATTCTTTCAAATATCACGGATTTTTCTAGTGAAGGAGAGATATCAGAGATCGGGGCGGACACCAAATTTGTCCAGGAATTAGATCATGTAAAATACACCAACTATGCGCAAATTTCTTTCTTTTTCGTATGCAAAAAGGAATAGCGGGTAGCTCTCTACATGCTCTAGGCTTAAGCAAATGTGTTTAAAAAATACAGGGTAGCTTTGGGCACGTTAAACAACGGACTGCATTAAGCGATCGACATTGGAGTTTTGATTCTGCCTATTCCGTTGGACGATGATCTCTTCCGATCAAGGAATTCCTCATTCAAAGGTTTTCTGCCTCTAATTCATGGTGTCTCGTGTGAGTAATTCAGTAATCACTGAATTTCCATACCATTCCTACCCAATGGGACCTCCATATTCGATTTAATTCTGATATAAGGACAAGGATAAGTATAAGGATAAGAGACGGTGTTACACAATACTTTTGGGATGCGGCACGGATTCTACTTCCATCTATGTTTTGGGGGTGATTTAAATCCCTATTTGGCGTATGGGCGCGTGTAGCGCAGTCGGAGGAGGCGCGACTGTCGCGTGCACCCGATACCAGGTTCCTGGTTCGGATTTTCCGCCCAGGCCAACCAAGCCTTCCATCCCTCCGGGGTCGGTGAATTGGTACCAGACTTGTCTGGGAAAGATAAAGCGCTGACTTGTTCATCGGCTGGTCACCGCAAGTCATTGTATGGCCAAATACGCATTCATGTCGCCTCCACGACATACCGTAGAAGTAGAATGCATGGCGTATCTCAAAGAGGGTTGAATAACGCCGTCCTTTATCCTTATCCTTTATTTGGCCTATACAACGAATTCAGTTGCCAGCAGATGAACAAATCAGCGCTTTATCCTTCCCAGACAAGTCTAGTACCAATTTGCCGACACCAGAGATGGAAGGCTTGGGTGGCCTGGGCGGGAAATCTGAACCAGGAACCTGGAATCGGGTGCTCCCAACAGCCGGCACTTCCGACTTCGCGACACGTACCCTAAATCTGATATAACTTGTATGAAAATCAGGTGATAAACACCATGAGACGATAATCGAGTCCTTCGGCGGTCACAAAACTGGATTACCGTCTTCAATACCAGGAAAAGATTTTACGCAATTTGTAAGCGTTCAAAGTGGCATGTATTTCTCGACGCAGTAGGCCAGAACCTCATATTCAGACGTGGAGAAAAGAAGTTAAGCAAAAGCGAGAACAGAAAATTCACCAAAATGACAAAATTTTTCGGTCCGATCCAGTAGAATATAGCGGCCACTATGGCAGAACATATCGATTATAGGTTCAACGACCTCCCTCCTCTACAATGAATATGTGCTAAATTCACGCCGAACTGTACTCTTTAAACCAAACTGGAACCTTTTCAGAAGATACCGTACGCTCTTCGAAGAAAGCTTGACGCTTTTCAAATCAAACTGAATATCTGCCAAACGAAAACGAACGCCTTTCAGACTAAACTAGAAACTCTTCTTGGAAGTCAGCATAGATTTTCGTTTACGGAAAACTTGTCATGAATTTCTTTGAAATTTTTTATTCCCCTGCCCCACGCTTTAGAAAATTTGTAAAACTTTTTTGTATTCGAAGGGAAAACATGGCTTATAGTTTTGTTTGTTTGTAAGCGGTCAAAATGGCATGTCTTTCTCTACGTAGTTCCAGAAGCGACCGAACGTCATATTCAGAAGTGGAAAGCAAAGCAAAAGCGAGAACAGTAAGTCAGATTGTGTGATATTATATTTTTGTGAAATATAATATTTTATAGTGCAGCAAAGCAGTCACGATGGTAAAAATTCTGTATGGGTTCGGCTACACACTTCTTAACGTTACTACAAAGAGAGCTGCAAAAACACATCCTTAATTTGCTCTTTCAAGTAAAGCTGCGTTCACACTAGTAATCAAATGGAAATCGGAACGAGCTAGACGAGTGCATGGTTTGATCGTTTTTTTTTAAATACAGTAGAAGATAGCCGCCTTTCTGAATTGGAAAAAAAAGGTTCTAAACCAATATCTTTTTCTTAAAAAATATCACATATCATATTTTCTTTAAACAAAAAATTTCAAACAACGAGTTCACTTAACGGGAGAGGTAATTTCAAAAAATCATCATATATATTAATAATATAATATTAAAATAGAACATTAAAAATATCACATTTTCCTTAAACAAAAAATTATACCAACCAGCTTGGAGATTAGTATAATGTGAATAAAGCTGGTTTTGATTTGAAAGACTTGAGTTCAAAGCTTTAAGCTTGCTTCAAGGGGTGATCTATTTTTTTATTTTTTTTTCGATTTCTTTTTCAATTTTTAAGTGCTCATTGTGACAGGGAAGTGGTACACGCTAGGTCTTTTGTCCAATAAGCCATAAACCGCTTCTACTCGCTAGTGCTGACGTCTTGACCTTTAATGCAAGTCGGCAATCAGAGCTCGTCTGTGATGCCAGACAGAAAGTAACAAAATCAGTTTATTGTTGCTGTTTTGATTGTAGCCAAAGCCAAGACGGTAATCCTTTATTCGGCTAACGTTTCGGCTATTCGCCTTATATCAGAGCCTGAAAAAATCAAAGACCTAATTGATCCAACTGGTCCCAACTGCCTTTTTAGGCTACAATACAAGACAAAAGGGGGTCACTCAGTACCAAGTGTAGTGGAACACGTAGACGCCGGAAATGCTCACCTAATGAGATGGAAAAGACCTGATGGCAGGCCACCTCCTCGCGTAACGTGCGGTGGGTAGTCTGATAGACCGGCGAGAGGCCCTCCTGACTTGAAGACGTTGCGATCAAAGTCTATAGAGGTCAAAGAAGGCTGAGAGCTCATTAGTGATGGCAAGGCACTCACCCTTTCGATTCAGTTTTGGACTTTTTGCAGTAATCCAAAAGGCCTCTAACGTCTTGCGTGCTGAAGTCTTGGGTTTTCGCGCCAGTATTTTTATCGAAACCGCAAACTCTTCTCCGGAATGACCCTCCATCCTGTGCGCACCAAGTGGGGTCGCCATATCTGACCTCCTCAGTCCATCTAGATGTTCTTTAACTCTTAGACACAGGGGTCGCCCAGTTTCCCCTACGTACTCGGCTCCGTTATACGACGAAATCAGTTTATACGACGTTGCGTTGAAGCAGTGTTTGGAGCAACCTGAGAGAAAAGAACGTCAGTTGCCTTTCGACGCCGACAACAGATAACGCTGAGACTTGGATCATCAAAACAATGATAAGAAAGCTGAGCAGACGCTTTTGGATCCTTGCCATCATTCTTTCAGGCATTACCTTGAAATAGGCTGACACTCATTCACCTTTATTTATTTATTTATTTGCAGAATATAGTGCCACAAGAGTAACACAAAGTGGACACGGTAAATCGTAGAAAACTCAGTGTGAGGAACAAGAAATTAAAAACCATCAGTGACGACACGGATTGAAGTTAGTTAACTGAATAAATTATATTTCTTCAAAGAAGTGAGGGAGGAACTGTGAATTCGAGAAGAAACCGACAAATTCTATGGAAAATCTACTAGAAAGAAATAAATAAGAGAAGTCTGAAGGAGGTTGAGGATTTGAGGGAGAAGAGCAGTGGATCGCCAACACTGCAAGTTGTGAGATCGGCTCGGGATACCAACTTAGTAGGTCCTTCAACTACAACAAATCTCATACCGTCGGCTGCTGGGGAAACAACAGAAAACAGACATGTATGTACACTCAGATTTAATCGAACCAGAGAAAATTTAGTAGCCATATTTTTGTAAGCGTTCTTCATGATTTTGTTCAGCCCTTTTGTTCAGCTGGACGATAACGATCATTATAAATGTCTTGCATAAGCCTTGAAGAAGATTTGTAATGGAAAACCCAACTAGAATCTGAGCTCTGAACTGCGTCACAGACTTTCTCAGCCTAATTGTTGGCACTACACCACTGCCGTTGATTGCAAGGGCCGGATTCATCAACGACTTACAGCAATTTAACAGAGAAAATTACAGCAGAAATCCCTGATAGCGCGGCTTATCAAGCGATGTGGTCAGCGACAAGCTGCGTTATCTGAGTCTTCCGCTATGAATTCTCTGTTAAAGTTATGTGAGTCGTTTATGAATCCGACCATTGGACATAAACTACACTTCCCGACAACATTAACAAGGTCGTAAGGCCTTTCAATCTCGAGTAGCTTCACCTAGTACTATCTGGGTAGTTTACCCAGTCAACTTTCCCTATGCTTTTGAAATAGAGTAGCAGGTGAAATGCATCCTTTAATAAGGAATGATGACGGAATTATAGAAAAAAGTTTGGTTGGCGATGAAGCAGAGTAAGTCCGTCATGACCGATCTGCAGGTGCTCAGTTTCAGGTTGGGAAAGCCTTTAACGATTGAAGAGTGGAAATTAAGAGAATAATTTAAAAAATGTAGTTTGCAAGTATCCGTATAATGTGACAATTTTCGCTCCGATAACTGCAAACTCCGAGACGCCGGTCTGTTGCAAAAATGGTACAGGCCTCGAAGACCAGAGCTCTCGTCGTAAAGCGTCAGGCTGTTGTTTCCCACCGCTAGTGATCACTGATCAGTTCGGGTCGCGAAGGCGCTGGAAGGTCGAAGACCGTGAACTGTGCTACCAAGATACCGGTTACCCCAGCTTTATTAATAATAGTATCAGTACCAGTATCTGTGTTGCAAAATGCAAGCAACGGATCAGAAGTGATGAAAGCAAGTTTCTTCATCTGAACCATGGTCATGTTTCAGGCCTGAACATCGAAAGGGAAGTCGTGCCACTTTTTGGGATGTAACGAGGGGAAGGGAGATCGCACTGCAACGTGATTTTAGGAGAGGGTTGTCTCGAAATTTGTTTTCAACTTTCTATATGATTGTAAAAAAATGCAGCGCCCGTGCTCTTTAAAACAAGCAATAAACCAATATTTTTCCTTGAAATTGGAATTTTATAAAATTTCAAACGAAATGTTCACTTATTGGGTAAGTGAATTAACTTCAATGAAAGTTGTACTAGTTTGTTGCGAAAGTTCCCGCCATTTTTTGAATGTGCTTTTTTTCTCACTAACGCTCCCTATAAGCAACCTATCTTTTGTCCCAT
This sequence comes from Heligmosomoides polygyrus polygyrus, assembly GCA_947396885.1. Taxonomy (NCBI): domain Eukaryota; kingdom Metazoa; phylum Nematoda; class Chromadorea; order Rhabditida; family Heligmosomidae; genus Heligmosomoides; species Heligmosomoides polygyrus. The sequence continues at coordinate 22,626,863 of OX377205.1, read as the reverse complement.
AAAGAGATTAGGTATGTCTAAGTTTACTATTATTGCTAGCTGCTCACTCTCGCGTAACTTCTTCTAGAAAAATGGAGCTTCCAAAGGAGTACCTCCGAGGTTTCTCATTGTATGACTTCAAATTTGATGAGTCAGCAGTCGCTTCCTGTCGACGCATCAATGGGGCTTTTGGGGAGGGCCCAGTGTCCGATCGCACTGCACGAGAGTGGCTCGCACGCTTTCGCAAAGTGAAGGACCTGGGTGTGCGCTATGCCACCACCGCCAGGCACCTACAGCACGGAGGGTTCCCCATGACCCCACCGAAAGTGGCTGCCAGCGACGAACTGAGGTGGTCACTCAATTGCTCTCGTACAAGCACACAGATAGTTAGCTGAAGTCCATAATCAACGGAGATGAAAAGTGATGCCTGTACATCAACATCAAGAGGAGCACACACTGGGTTGACAAGGGTGGGCACCCTGAGCCACAATCGTTTGGTGGGATTTCAAAGGTGTCATTTCCTCGGAGCTGCTGCCCCGTAACGAAACTCTGATGGCGGACTTGTACTGTCAGCAACTGATAGACTGGCCGCAGATCAGACGATCGCAGAAAAGCGTCCGAATCATGGCACAATCTGACTCTTGCACGACAATGCTCGAAAACACATTGCAAAAATTAGTCGCCAAAAGCTTCTCGGACCTTGGATGGGAAATTCTGCCTAACCCACGTACAGACCAGACATTGCACCAACAGACTACCACCTTTTCCTGTCTCCCTCCAATGCCATGCAAGGAAAACCGTTCGATGTCGAGGACGACATGCAACGCTGGCTGGCTGACTTTTTCGCATCAAAGCCAGAAAAGTTCTACACTGACTGGATCGGGAGTTTGCCTGAAAGGTGGAGAAGAGCGATCGAATATGATGGCGGTTACGTCGTTTCTTGATGTTTCGCTTTTTTTGTAAAACTAAAAAATGTGGGGTCTTGAAAATGGCGAGAAATTCTGCAACATCTTAATAGTAAGCAGAGCTTGCCATTTTAAAAGGTGTAATTTCACACTCATATGTTGTCTCCTTCAAGTGGGAAAAATTCAGTTCCGTGCAGGCCTTAGGTTACTGCTCCGCCCACTTTAGGGTTCTTCCGTTCCGCGTCCCGTTTTCCGCTTTTCTCGAAAAATTGTTCGCACATCCCTGATTTGTATGCACCCCACAAAATGGTGTAGAGTTTTTTTACGCATTCGATGCTGCTCCACCCAACCTTTAGTAGGCCATTGTTCAAGTCACTTTTCCAGGGGCCAGATTCGTCAACCGCTTACCGGCCGGTAACGGCATATCGTTTATCGTTTCTGCATCTCTCTGTATACTACGTAGGCCGACATGGTGAATCAGCTCTGAGATGATACCGGCGGTATCGTCAATGAATCTGGCACCAGAATGGATTTGCCCGATGTATATTCAAAATACGTTGTTATCCAGATTAGGATTGTTAGCACACAAAAATTCTTCAGAATATGCGGTTTCTCTGCATGACAAGTGTCAAAGCATGGCTTTCCAAAGTTCAAAAAAAATTGGTAATGACAAAGTTTATGGCGCAGAGGTGCAAGCAGAGTTTGCTATTAGAAGTCGTGAAAATACTAAAGGTTTATACTTTTCAAAATATTACATAGTAGTATTTCTAGGCACCAAGAAGAAAGAAAATAAAAAGAGAGAAAAAGAATCACAGGTCCGCCATGAGAATTTATGGTGAACCTGTAATTGCAATACATACTCCTCCTATCCGTGTCCCGAGTCGGATTTGTACCATTCATTTTGCTGCTCGATATCATCCGTATCTGGACAGTACAACGAGCAAAAACTGTGGACTTTTCCAAGTTGGTCCTCAAATAAATTCGCATGTGGAAACCCCTTTTGGAATGTGCAGCGCAGTCTGTGGAAGCATCGGCTTTCACCAAGGGTCTTCTCAAGGTTTGGATCCAATCAATGTCATTTAAACATTCAGCTTTTTTTTTTTTGGGGGGGGGGGAGAGCCCACACACACGTAGATCTCCCGATTACTCACATTCAGATTGCCGCCAGCTGAAGTGGACATATCCAGCTGAAGCCTTGAATACCGTTCTTCATAAGATGATCACTGCGCTTGCCTTTTGACGAGGAGTACATGATGCCTACCATTCAACAGCGTCGAGCTGAACATTTGGAACAAACCGGCAACCAAATCCCACACATCTCACGTAGGACTCAATATCACCTTTTATTGTATAGAAATACATAGCAAAGAGAACAGACTCCAACAGTCTTTCAATAAAATGAAGTTCTACAAACAACCGTAATTCACCTCGTAATAGATATTTATAATTCGCAGTACAACTCAAGACTTGGCTAGTGTTGACCACCGGGATCGCTAGCTCACGGAAACAACATAATTGGCGAGAGGGGAGACTCGAAGGAAAGCCTTTGACAGATCGAGATCAGAAAATTGAATCCAGCAACTGACGACGCTGCTCCGTATTCATGAACAGGGCCTTGATCAGAGAGCGAACCTCATTCGGCTGCAGCCACTGCGCCAGCGGACCTTTGGCACTGCACCAGCGGTCGTCGATGCTCTGAACAAAGCATGAAATTAGTCTATCAATGAGCCGTGCCGACATCCGATATCAAAAGCTTGGCGTAACCTCTTATGCCCTGAACAACTACTGACCTGAAGGCTTCCTTTCAAGCAGAATATGATCTCCTTCGTGCGGAAATAGGATGTCGAGCACACCTCGTGGATGGCTGAGCGGCCGTTGATCTAAAAGCAAAGCAATAGTAGTACGGGTTAAGGCCAGAAGCCGATTTGGAGCTTACCGTAAATACGGGCACCAGCTGCGCTAACAGTTCATCGACCATAACCGCAGTGATCTCAGCGTCCACAGAACGAATGTCCTCCATCCGAAGAATCACGTCGCAAATGCTGTCCAGCAGGAAAGACACGATATTCGCCATTGTTTGGGAGTAAACCATCTCAGCGAGAACCTAAATGTCGCGAACAATAAGGCAATGACTCAGGGCATAAAAGCCGCTCATCTAGCTTTGCTCCTATCTGATCTAACTATAAGGCTTGTGGGGAACCCCACTTCATAATTACGACTAAACTCTTGGTGGAAAATCCAGGCTAGCACTGAACTTACATCTTTTAGCAGACGTGAAATATTCTGCACATGGTTGTTGCACGCATTCAACACGTTCTTCGTCTCGTCGCAGCGCTCTCCGTCATCAATTTTCACGAACACTGCAACCACTGTGATTAAACAGATAAATACCCCAGTAAGAGACTTCTGGACCTTGTGAGACAGCAGTTATGTGAAATGCTTTCATATCCGTGTCAGTTCAAAGTGCTTGAAATTCAAGAACAGCAGCCGGCCAATTTCGCCTACTCTTTCCCGTCACCCACTGACCACATCAGATACGCAGTTAAAGTGCTCATTGGCAGACTCTGTAGGCCCTCTTCCTGCACTGAACTCTTTCTGCAGTGATGGCGACTAACACCGTCCTCCATTCCAAAACAGATGGTTTTCACTTGAAGCTGGAAGTTTTGCTGGGCTTGGATACCAAATCACGACATGCATAAGACCATTCCCCAAATGGAATGAGTAACATTGTCATTTGTCCTTTTTATCCTTTAGCTTTAAATGAAGTCAATCTGTCTGAAAGGACAATATAAAACCATTCACACTTGAAGAGGCTTAGGAGATGAATGATGAAAAAAGATCAGTTGAAGCCGTGCAAGATGAAGCGGGTCCTTCTACGCGCAGCTTCGCGACGACGGTGGCATGAAACCGTCTCTTTGAATTCAAAGAGACGGTCCCATGCCACCGTCATCGCGAAGCTAGGTGTAGATACTAAACAGTGAATAGGCCAAACGTTTAGATTAATAGCTCGGAGATATGACTCTTAGCGAGTTCAGACTTCGATTAGCAGCAGAAAATCGAGATGTTATCCCTTCATAGAGGTCCACATGAACGTCCTAAGCCCAGTTCTATGAACACAGCCCTAAAGCTTCCCTCTTCTAGCTCTTAACACTATTCAGGACCATCGACGGGCGATAAAGCTTAGCATATTTTACAAGCAAAATGGCTGTAACAGAATAGCAACTAAAAACTTACAATCGTCCTTCGTTAGCATTACGCTGATATCACGTCGACACTGGCGAATAGTCTAAAGCAGTGTTTTTCGTCGCAATAGACTGAATCTTTGCTAGCTACCCCTGTTACCTGCTCCAACATATCTGCCGCAATATCACGCAACTTCCACAGTGAATCTGACAGGATCGGTCGAAAATGAGCATACTGAAACCAATTTCACATTCAAAAGGTCCTCACAACTGGGCGCTATAAAGCCCCTTTGAAGTGAAAAATGAGTAGGGCACCTTTTCAGACTGCTTATCGACGCTTTTCAATACGCTGAATGGCATCAGCATAAGACGATGACAGATGTAGTAGCAATTGTTGTAGAAAATCGCTAGAAATGACACTCCTCCAGTCATTCATAGGTTGAGAGCGCACTAAACGCAACTAACCAGCCATCTGTGGCATTGAGGAGATCGCAGTCTCATGATGTCGCGGCGCTGTCAGCTCGTAGAGTTGAATAACATTGCGAGCGGTCAATGCGAGACGAGCGGAAAGCTTCTAAAACTCCGATCTTCAACTAGAGCAGCATTTGGCGTAAACCGTTTACAATAACTTCGCCTCAAACCTCGTTATCGGTAGTGACAGCGTCCGTGAGAGTGGAAAATATCAACTCCATCAAATCCACGGTAGACTTGCTAAAATGCAACCCATGAACCATAAGAAACACATCTTAGAGTCTAAGGCTTATGTTATACTCCAGTGGGAGCATTCGCGGAAGGGCGGGAATCGCGCCCAGATTCCTCACCTGGCCAATCGCCGCGCCCGGCCACGCCCGCCATCCGCGGTGCACACATAGTCCGCGGACGTTCCGCGGATGCTCCCGCGGGAGTATAACTAAGGCCTAAGGCATAGCCGAGTTACGGCCCCTAAAAATTTACTATGGAATCACCCAGTCTCTCGAGCAAAACTCTCAATACATCGAGTATGCAGAAAATTTGCAAAAATACTGCAATGTCAAGGAAAGAAATACCTGAGATGCTATTAAGTAGTATTCTTGCTTTTTTCACATTACACGTTTGGAAAGCGGTGTCTTGTGAACTGTGCAATTCCATGCTAACTTTCAGGAGTCCTAACTCGGTTGGAGGACTATGCAAACAACAAAACAATATTGAAACATAATTCTCTTTTATTTGAAGAGATTATATAATAGGATTCTCGCACCGTTATTCACCTTCGCCGTTCAGCCATGCGCCTGACACCGTTTCCTGTTTAGGCATACGCCATATCAGTGCTTAATCGTCACAACTAAATCATTTACCGGTCATGTAGTAGATTTAAACTACTTCTAAAGTATTTGAAAATCCATCCTGAACCTTTCCACCCAGAAGCCACCATGACATTTTCTGCTTGCGATGTTGACACTTGTTTCGAACGATGTATTTGCAGAACTTAACGTTAAGGAGGGCACCATGGACCAAGTTGCTTTTATTCCAGTCAGAAAGTCAGCCTCTCTTTCCCTCGGGCATAGTGAATTGGTACTATTCTTGCTGAAAAAAGATAAAGCCTATAACTAGTAACATTTGTTGGTAAGATACTTGTTAGGGAAGAACAGAACACTGAACTGTTCATCGGCTCACCACCACAATAGAGCAAATGCGCATTAAAAAAGCCTCCACGATATCCCGTATAGGTAGCGTGCGTGGCCCATTCCAATTAGGACTGATTATCACTGACCTTTGTCCTTTACACTGGAACACGTTAACGATTTAACATTTTCAAGTCGTTTTATGACAAATTTGAACGATGTCAATGTCTAACGTTGCGCTAGGTGACAATGGAAAGTACCATAACACTGCTCTAGTTACTGCTTTTCGATGCGCCACGCATTCCAAGTGTGCGAAAAAGTGTGGAAACGGTCTCAACAAGCGTTTTACCACAGTGTAACCACAGTACCTTCTGATTAGCACTCATAAGACAGTACGGTTATCTCATCCCTCCCAAGTTTCTCTGGTAACACATCATACACAATCCTCCTGGACTGCGCCGAGGCACATTTTCTATACCCAATATCACACACACACATAAAACCGTTCAACAAAACCAGTAATCTAGCGTCGTACCTAATTTTGCACCGTGGCAGTTGCAGTAGAAGTGGATACATAGCATCGTATACGCCTGATGACTTGGGCATCATCTTCCCGAAGGCCTCTTTGTACTGGATAATTGTCTCCTCGCTCACTTCTTCGCCGCATCCTACCTGAACAGAAAGTGCTCTTCAACAGCTGCTGTTTCACAAGACCCAGTACACGTTTAGCTTGAAGGAAGCAAGTTCAAACGACGTTTATCAGCAAAGCGAACACGAATATGTTCGGATCAAAGGAAGGGCTTGCCTTGGTTAAGGCTTCATTTCATGTGAACTTCAAATACATAAAAAATTAAACAGACTTCACGACACTGAGCCTATCTAACCTCAGCCAGTTCCAAGTATGGCATGCAAATGAGCTCCTTCGCTTTCTTGATGATCTCTAGACATCGGCGATCAATGAATACCGTGAAATGCTGCTCCGCAAATGCTTGGAATGTCGGAGTGGCATCGTTGAAGAATTTCAAGTCCTGAAGCGACGAGGTAACGATGCTCCCGGTTCCAGAAATCTTCAATTTTTGGCAAAACTAACGATCATATCCACGCGAAACTGCTCAGCCAACTCCATAGCACGCTTCAACTTTGAGCCGTCACTGTCTGGTACTGATATCGACGCAGCAACGCATTGCTGAATGACGATTTTTACGGAAACAATGTTGCTCTGCAATTTCTAACAGATCAGAAGTGGCAAACAATCATACAGATCACGAACAAACGTTTGAAATAGTCTCTGCAGAAAAAAAAATGCGCTATGTTAGTGGGGGGGGGGGGGGGAATCTTATAAAAATTGTCACTAACACTGACAGTACAGAAAACCAACAGACAATACTATAGCTCTGTTCTATGCTCTCCTCCGCTGACGCGGAGAAGAGCACAGATTTAGGCAGGGGAAGGGACTTCAGGGTGTGGGCCGACTAACGCGCCCGTGTTAGAATTGCCTATATCCTGGAGTTCCCTCCCTTGTCCAACATGGAAACGGAGAAAACACGGATCTGTAATAGAAAAGAGGATTTAAGGAAGCATTTATATTTCCTGTACGTAGCTATTCGCCATGACTGCACGCCCGCGACTGCGGTGACCCCCTCTAACTACCATAGCCCAAATTTTGAAAAAAGTACTAGTTAGGTGCGACAATGGCTGCTGCGTAAAAATCAATCCCTACCTTCAAGAAGACGGTCATTAGATCCTCCTGGAAAAGCCCACCGAGGCTCATTGACAGCGGTCGATTGTTCAGTTCTACGCCTCTTATAGCCGATTCCAAGTTGGAGAATAAACGCTTCAGGCCGCTGAATAAATAAATAGAGAGAAATATAAAGAGTATGCGCATATCAACAACTGATACTGTTTCAAAGGCGCCTACTTTACTATCCCTTCCACGGAGAAGCCACGAACTGTCGGCCTAACCTTGCTGCTGAACGTGAACTCGGTCTTTCCGTTCTGAAAATCCTGTCATGCAGAGTGTGATGACGGCCCTCACACATCGGGTCAAATAAATGCAACGCAAATAGAAACGTTGCAAAAGTTTTTATCTATTGCGTTGAATTTACTGCTGTCTATAACATTACACAGGAAAAGTCCTTCCCTAGTAGGAAAGGATCTCAGGCGTACATCCAAATGTCGGAAACGGATAGCACACCGAGCACATCTCCACCCCTCGGGGAATAGAAAGAAATGCTCCATTTTTGCAAAGTCCTTTCCTTAAACCTACCGAGTTATGGATTTTGAAACTTCACCATGGAGTCGCATAGCCGCACAACGCTTCCAAGCATCGGATATGCAGAAGACGCGCAAAAATACTGCTTCGTAAGCTAGCGATCAGAAGAGCGACTCCTTGGGCTCCTATTTTTCATTTTATGCACATATTCGGTGCATAGAAGGGATTGCATTGTGCCGCTGTGCACTTACATAGCGAAGTCCGTGAGTTTTTAACTCGGTAGTTTGAACGACTTTGCAAAAATGAAACATAATTCCTCACTATTTGAAAGGTGGGGATTCTCGCAGCCTTGTTTATTTCGCAGTTCAGACACACACCTGAGACCTCTTCATTCGTGAGTAAAAAGGCAAAGTAACCGAGCAGCACGAATCTACAACCAATGTCGAACTGTTAATGGGCACACAATCTGAAGCACAATTTTCAACCTTACACCATAATGACGACAACAACAACCAATTATCTTCGAGAAAACGGCAGCCGTTTCTGATTTTACTCTTATTCCTAATTAGCCTCAGTCTCAGGAAAACTGATGAAATGTGTCAAAGGCATAAAAGTTGCGACGCACCCTCATTTTCTTCGAAACTACCCATGGCAGTCAGTTAGGAACGCTTTAGATACGCGGTAGCAAATAAGAACAAAAGTGAACCTCTACTAGCGATATAAAAATGAGGGGCCCAGCTAACATACAAGGTTTGATTTATAACGAGAGTTCTGAGGATACGTACTCCGATAGATAGACTGAGTTCAGCTATGACAGTACGGTATTCCCCTGCGCTAACCACTACACCGTCCATTAAATTAACCTCCATCTTTATTTATTTATTTATGGACACACGGAGAGTGCGTTTAATACAGCTAGTTATCCTAGTAAGTAATACGAAAATAGCTCATGTCCCCCAAGGACAATAAAACCTTACTGAAAGAGAAGAAACAACACCAGTAGAAGGAAATAAAAAGAAAGCGTCAACAGAAAACATCGAAAAGAAAGTAAGGAAACAACATCAAATGGTTAAGAATAGCATGAGCTCACGGCACAAATAGACTCTTATATTCAGGAAACCTTTGAGCTAATGGCTTTATGAACTAGCAATTTGAAAGCGCCGAGTTTCATTGTAAGCGGAATTGAGTACTTGCGGAGAAGTGTATTCAAGATAGGAGTCACTCTGATGAAGAAAAATCTGGATCTGGCTTGTGTTCTTGAAACGCTAACCCTGATATTATACAAACCACTCCTTGTTCTGGAAGATACAAGCTGAAAAAATTGGGTTGGCTCAAGAGCAGTCTTCCGAGTAACAATTTTGAAGGACATGATAAGGTCATTTCTCTTCCTTCTGCTTTTTTCATCTTGAGGTTGCTGGAAAACGGCTCAAAAAACTCACAGAGCAACGAGCTTAGCTAGACTCGTTGAATTTGGACATGGAGATGGCTGGTAAAAACCCCGGCTGCTCGAAAGAATTGGCGTAAACACCCCAGGGGCCGGATTCAGTAACGACTTACAGTAATTTAACAGAGAGAATAACAGCCGAAATCTATGACAGTGCGGCTTATCAAGCGATATCGTGAGCGATAAGCCGGGTCATCTGAGTTTTCCGCAGTGAATTCTCTGTTCAAGTTATATATGTTGTTGATGAATCCCAGAAGAGCAACCATCACTGGGAGAAATTATAATCGAAATGAGCAATAGCGTTCTGAGTCCAACAAAAAGGACCTCCACTGCGTTACATCCCCAGACCTTTCAGTTAAAAAAATACTAAACAGTATTCTCCATGTTCTCTTTTCATGAAACGTCGGCATTGTTGAGATGTTCCTAACACTTCTGGTGGATCAGATTCTATTGACCTTGCCTAGCGTTTCGATCCGTTCGTCATCTTTGGAGGCTTAAAAACGGCTCGACTGTTCTGGTACTGTGTCTCAGAAAGTCGTTGAGGCGTTTGGTCGGGAAAATAGTTATATCTGAACCTTTGTGTCACTTTTAGGCCTCCGATGACGAACAGTTCGAAAAGTCAGGCCCCTCAATAAAAACTGATCCATTTGATGCACAAAACAGTATCCAATCACACTACCTACAAACCGCACATGATATGAGTCTACTCTAGATCTCCTCTGAAAGGTAACGTCGAGCAAATATGAAGAAACGAAGGAATAGGCTTGTAGACTAGAGTTGATTGAAAGCGATTTTTTTTAAAAGAAGATCAGGTATTTGAAATTATTCACAACAACACCGCTTAGCACAAATGGGGACTGACTGTGATTGACGCTGCTTCCATCTAGCCTTTTCAAATGAACCTCAGTATAATCAGAACGATATATAGACTACATGAAACGTCCTTCAAAGAAAAAAGACTAGCCTTGATCTAAAAGAAAACTCAGCAGAACAAATATATAACATCTTAGAAGCTCGCATTTAAAATGTCATTGCCATTGAAACACGTACAATTTGCGTATCTTGGCGACAGCAAACGGGAAGTAATGATCTCCATTGTGATAGCAATGGAGATCATTACTAAGTCTTCTGGTTCACCTAAGTCGTTTTAGCTTTTATATTCAGCTTAGTTGTTCAGCTTCAACTGCCTTAAGTTAGGCGCGTGTCCAATTTGCAAGAAATGAATTAATTAATGCCTTTTCAAATGAACCTCAGTATAATCAAAACGATATTTTTTATTTATATTATATAAATATAATATATTATATATTTAGCTCATTTCGTAAGAAGGAAAACAATATGTTTAAGCCGTCAAAGCCAAAAGTGCAGAGAGACCTACCGTAACGGTAATCCTCTCGTATGGATCCACTCCTGTCTCACTGTCTATAATAGGTTGAACGAAATTCTTCACCACGTAGCTGGCCCACTTCTTTAAGCGTTTATCGAGTTCGCCCAGCAAGCTAAGTGCAGCCACGACCTGCAAGCGTTCAACGTTGCTTCAGTGAATCTCTAAATACCGAAAACGAAATGCTGTTATGTCCCGAACAGCTACCTGAGTGACTTCTTCCGGGTCGTCGTTCCGAATATGCATGTGAACTGTGCCCTTCACGTCCGTTGTCGGATAGGAGACGAACTCATCGAAGCTGCACGCCAGCGAATCTATCAGCGATTTCATCATAAAGCACACCTCGTCGCGTAGAATATCGCGCACTCTTCCGGTAAGAATCGGCCATCCGTCCTCCTAAATCGCGTCAACCCTCTCATCTGGCGGAACTAGACATCCGAAGCGGCTGTACCTGTGTGATCTCGTTGAGCAGCATCTCACATTCGAGCAAATTTCGCGCTTCATTCACTTTACCGAGCGAGTTGGATCGACAAGAAATCAGCAGACCTTCGATGTTCTGCACTTTGTCGAGCAGCTGCCGACAATCCGACAACTCGTTTAGTTTTTTGCGCAGGAGACGATCTTGCGAGCTCAGTGCCAGCCGCGACTTCTGCAGCAAACGAGGAATAAGAAGCACTTAGACAAAGAATATTTTGACTATAGAAACACCGAATCTATCCTAGTCGGGTGGTGCAGTAACTAACAACATTTTTGACCAAGCAGGTAAATACAACAACAAAATAACGCCAGAGGAAGTAGAGCACCAATCTACACGACATCCAATAAAGCAAAGCCGTCGGAAACGCTGAAACGTAGTCCATTCCTCATGTGTGGCGCATCCCACAAAGGGATCGACTAACGCCGCCCTTCATAAACTTGGCACCATTGTGCTTTCACGATTCCAGAAGTCAAAGAGAGGTCGAAAAAAATTCGCCCAAACTTCGCCCAAGGGGGGGGGGGGATTATCTAGAGTGTTGATCGCAAATCTGACATCCGTTTTTGAAATTTCGCCTAATTACGGTATTTTACGGCAGGTATGGGAGAGTAAGGCTGCCAAGGCCATAGTCATCGATTTCGCCAAAACTTCGCTTAGAGGGCTAACGACGAATCTAACACCCGCCTTTCGTATTACGTTGGTATAGGGTAGGTTACGATCATGACCTTAGGTCTCCTATCGTATCGTATCGTCCTGAAGCCCCTTTTCTTTATGAGTCCCAACCGAGAGCCTTCATTTTTCGCCCACGCACCCTATGTCCTGTATGTACCAGGTTCTGCCAAGCCCTTCAATTTCGTTGGCTTCAGTTTCACTCTAGGCGCAGCACACATTTGTCGCCCTTCACTCATTATTTGATCTTTTGACCTATTGTTGTTTGCCCTCCCCTTTTCTCGCCTTTTTGGCCCTAATAACTGATATATAAAGTGATCCTTTATTAATATGCTTACTTACTCCCTAAGCTAGAGATTAGCCTCGGAGGAGTGACCACATTTAGCTTTCTCCTTTCCTCTTTTACTATGCCTTTTGTCACTATGTTACCTGTCTAGGGTAAGCGGCGAAACAGGTGACATGATAGTTTACCTTGATTTCATTTTATTTATCCAAACGTCTCCTGTTCCTCTATAACGCAACAGTTACTATAGATACCCTCTACAGTTATAATGTAAATGTATCGGTTCATAGAAATGTAAGTGTATCAGTCCATACTTATTTTGAAGCCTTTCCTTTCAAGCAGCTTTTCATGTTAATGAGGATAAGAAGGATGCACCTCTTCACTAGCGTCAGGTTAATTAATACGTTGCTCCATGCCTACCCGAGGACATTTCTGTACTACAGACAGAACCCCACTTCTGGATTGATCCAAACTCATACGAACTCAAACGTTGGATGTCGTTTCTGTCGCTCAATAAATGCTGCGCTATCTTACTTGGGCGGTTTACACCATCCCCAGCCAGTAAAAGGCCGATGGTTAAATACTAAAGCCTGACCCCTGAAATAAACACTAAGCCAAGCGTTTAAATGCCAAGAGAGTACCTCCACGGAAGAGTCCATGCTACTGTTTTCGCGAAGAAAACTGTCGGCGATCTGAAGGTTCTCGTTGACTTTGTTGGACAAGTCGTCCAGCCTCAGAATGATGTCTTCTTCGGCGACCTTCATGAGCGGCTGGAACTCAACGTAGCGTTCTTGCAGTCCTTTAGCGATCACCTCGAGACCTGAACCATAAATCTTTATGAAACGTGGAGTTCCGGAGCACTCATGCGTCTTACCGCAGGCGATATCCCTTTCAAGTTCCTCCAAATCGCCGATCATCCTGGAAATTCTGTACAGTTGGTGCGTAATTTGTTTCGAGAGCGAGATCGAGTCAAAGCAAAGACTTTTCGCCAACTCAGCACTACGAAAATGCCTCCAACAGCACTGACTATCACCAATTGGTTGAAAACCGAGAACTGAAAGTGAAATTTCAAGAAAAATTCAACCCTGTCGAAATTCCGCGCCAAGCTCTTGGCAGAGGGTTAGTGGTAGATTAGAGCACGCTTGCTCTCTCTGCCATCGGAGGGGCGGGCTTAATGTACGAATTGTCGCCGCGCCCGCGACGGCGAATGTTGCGTGCGCGACGAGCTCCGCCGCGGTCGTGCGAGTTGTCGCTCATTACCTGATGCAAACGCTTGGTTTGAGTTGATGATCACCATTCCGCTGTTGCAGGTGCTGCGGGAAAACATGCTCTGGATCGCCATTATTCGGCACCGGCGGCTGCCGCGCCGCGACTTCGCGTGCGGCACATTGCGGCGTTGCGCTTGCTGCGCTGCGCGCTCTTTTAGCACTGCTGCTTCAAGACTGTTGAATCTGCCGCAATGAGAATAACTCCACTCAACAATTACACTCAATTGGTTCCAAGTAGACTACAATCTAACGCTCAGTCAAGAAAAGGAGAACGGGTGGCCACGGCACGTTGAGGTGATGCGTGTCAGCGGATGCAGCTTTGAACATTATGGATGTCTATTTCCTTCCTGAAACAAAGTTTGGGAAAAAGTATTACGAAATGTACTTCCACAGACTATTGTGAGGCGGTAATTGATGCGTATTCAGATTACTATACAGACTTGCTGTGGTCAGTTAACCAAAAAATCTGTGCTTTACTTTTCTCAGAAAAATCAGGTACGAATTCACCGCCCTCAGAGCGATAGATGACTAAGTTTGCCTGGGTGAGTTTCGCTCTCGCCCCTTCGTAAAATCACTGTACATATTACCTCCAAGTGTCACTGCGACCTGGTGTGTCCTTCTCTCATTAGTACAAATATGGGTATAGGTTTCTGGTGTGATTGTTGTAGTATTCGATGACGATTTCACGAGTAGTCGACGGTTGCTCATGCTTAACAATTACGAACAATCCCTTCGAAAAGGCGATTAGTTGATCATGGACCCAAAGTCGCTGATTATCTGAGCTGCACTACAGCTACTTTCCCAATACAATATACTGCTCGTTCGAGCTCTTATGGGCTGAAATTTCGTACTTCAGTTATCGACCAGTTAGTCAGCCAGCAAGCAAGGGCGGTAGCCATCCATCTGACAACCGTGGTAAAGATGCGTAATGTTTTCGTGTAATCCACGCATTGTAATTTCCATCAATGTAGAGTGAGGTTTAGCCCAATGTTCAATTCACGGGTCAGAGTACTCGAGTGTCGGTGGATCGCGCGCACGAAACAGCTGAGTCATTGCGCTGCGCGGTTGCGTCGCGGCAGCCGCCAGTGTCAAATAATTGGGACCACATGCTCTGGTTCAGAAATTGAGTTCGAGACACCAAACTGAACAACCTTCTAATGCTCAATCAATTTTTAGACGATGCTTCTTCAGTAAAAGCTGAAAAAGTGACACCCTATTGTAGTTAAATGATTTCGTATACACTTCCTAACACATGACGTGCAAGTTCTGATGTAAGTCTAGATAGGAGCCCATCCTGCATCTCTTTCTAAACTGGCAGCTTATCTTAAGCGTAGCAACTCTAACAATAAGTGAATTTCAATCGTAATAATACTTCTGTAATCGTGCTTAACGTTTTCATTAAAAAGATTTCAAGAAAATTCTCCGGTCGTTGAGAGAGCGAAAAGAAGGTGGATCTCTCGCTCTAAACTTGCACCCAAGTTCTTATTATTATCCCACCATATATAATAGAGGAGGGTTTTTTTTGTCTCAACGTGACCGTGGGAAACTTCGTAAACTCCGCGGGCTCGATGGTTTAATCACCCAAGTTTGAGGCAGGTTCTCGACTTCTCTCTCCGAAGGGAAGCGCAGGGATGTGAGCAATCGCGCTGCCGAGGAGAACACGCGAGCCGTTGCGAAATAGGCCGGCGCCGCGGCTCTGCCCGCGCACGTGTTGGGTGGCTACTGCTTCGAACTGACCCCCTTGAAGGCTCCTGTCCTTGCTACCGGTCAATTAGTGCTTGCAGTTAGGTGCTGCTACAGTTGCGTTACCGCAGGGTACGACTCTGCCGCCTGTATGCATGGCCGAGGTCACTGCTCATTCCTGTTCTTGCTACCTTCTCTGTGTTCGGGCATAACCTTCTGATGTGTACGAGCTTCCGCCTCCACTTTTCAAGAACAGCTCCTGCTGTGTTAATCCATACTGCCGCTCTTCGTTACTGCCTTTATCACCGTTTTACTTTGTTTCTGTTCGAGAGCCTTTTAAGTTGACGTCAGTGTTGTGGTGAGAATTTGCGGCCCTATTCTAGTGCTCCTCGCTCTACACGTTAGAGTATGTCCCTTGGTAGGAAGGCACATGTATGCCCATTCACAGCAGAAGTGAACTAACTTGGTTCACCATAGGGCTAGAACCCACCAGTGCTGCTGATAATTTTGAAATTCATACAACACAGAACAACGGATTGGGCGTTCCTACATCGTGGGCCTCCCGCTCCAGCCTATTTGATCCCCACTGCTAGTTGTACCACTTATATCCACTCGTGTGATTCTTAAAGAGGCTGACAACCACTTAACACGATGAGCCCTGTCCACCCGAGCCGTTTTGCGCCTGATTCTGTAGGCTGTAAGTAAGATTCTCCCATTCTAAGTTGGTTGGATTGAGCCCATCAGTTTCTCCCGCCCATATAAACTTTCTACTTTCTACACCCTTCCAAGCTGTTGGATTTTTATTCGTGTGATAGTCGAAGTTGAACAAGAAACACAACGATGAGGAACATGCATATCTCACCTTTGTGATTAAGTGGCTTTTACACTATTTGCGCTATATGCTTGCTCATAGGCTGTAAGTAAGATTCTCCCATTCGAAGTTCGTTGTGTCGAGCGCATGCAACAGTTTCTCTCCCCCCCCCCTCCCCACTCATGATTCCTATTTATCGCTTGGGCCTCCTTCTAAGAGGTTGCGATATTTATTTATAACGTAAGTTTAACAACAAATACAACAGTGAGGAACACACATATCCCCACTTTTGGTGGATCAATTAGGTGGCATTTTTGGAGTGCATGGCGCGATCTCATCTTTTAATGCGCTATATGTTTGCTTCTTAGCTGCGGGCTGTAAGATTCTCCCATTCGATGTTATTTCGGCTGAGCGATTTTTATTCGATTGATATCAGAAGCTGAACAACAAATACAACAGTGAGGAGCACACATACCCCCACTTTGGTGATTCAATTAAGAGGCATTTACGCTATCAATCAAATAACCAGTGGTGCTATCGATTTTCTCTCAGACCTAACCGATCGGGATTGGAGTTGCCTGATTATGTTGGCCGACGGAAGCGTTCCATAGTAGATTGGGCGTTTTGATCAGGCAGTCGATATCGATCGATATTATCGATCATTTGAGTGGAGCTATCGGTTTTCTCTCAAACCGAACCGACCACGATTTCTATCTGACACATTGGAGGTAGAGAAATCAGAGACACAAAATCGCACCATATATAAGGGAGGGAGGCATAAGTCATTGTCTGTAGTGGTTCGTCAACAGCGGAAACCAAGTTCCCGTCCCACTGTTTTCGACTACACTAGGCTTTCGGAATAATTCTTCCCGTACGTTTCCTCAAAATTAGTGGCTAATGAAGTCACCTCCGGAATTCGCCACAC
This sequence comes from Heligmosomoides polygyrus polygyrus, assembly GCA_947396885.1. Classification (NCBI taxonomy): domain Eukaryota; kingdom Metazoa; phylum Nematoda; class Chromadorea; order Rhabditida; family Heligmosomidae; genus Heligmosomoides; species Heligmosomoides polygyrus. The sequence continues at coordinate 22,610,042 of OX377205.1, read as the reverse complement.
CTAGCGGCTCGAAGCACGACGACTGGACAGAAGTGTCAGACATTTCTTTAGGCTTGACAAGCTCCAATAGGCTGTGAATTCAACGCTAGATGAAGAAGGCGTGCTGCGAACATTCTTCTGCGTGCTATAATGAGTGAGAGGTACCAAGCTAGGGATCAGTCCGAAGTAGGCGCAAGTTTCAACGCGCTCGACGCTACGGATGCTTCCTTACCCAGCGTCGGCGCCGGCGAAGCCGGCTAGCCTGGCGTGGCCCGCACACTCCAGCGTCGGCGCCGGCGGAGCCGGCGACCGACGCTGGTAGAAGATAATTTACTGATGTTAAGCAGGCATGTTTTACTCGATTACATACGTCTTGCTGAGAATTGATACCTATTGTGATGGCTTTATTTAGGTAGAGAAGAAGCGGTAACAGTCATTCCACACCATTTCGGTCGTTTTCAAGCAAAATTTGATTTACTTTTGTTTCCATTCCGGTGTTCCCTACTCCGGTTCCCTCCGTTCCCCCCCCCCCTTTCTGCTGTCCTATACGTTTTGCTTTCTTGACAAGGATTGTCGCGCATCGCTCGGCAAACAATACCTGCTCTAAGCCAGAAAGCAGTGTTGTGAGAGTGGAAATGCGAGGTTTACTGGCCTTCGGGTCGGTTCTCACTAAGTTGAGGTGCTGGCGAATGACGGTGAAGAGTTTTCCGGAAAGGAAAATTGTTCCTATACCCTGGACCATGGATCATGTACCACGGACCAATGACCCTTGAAGTCGCACATCTGCGGCGACTTTCGCCGCACTCGTCGCGCTATTCGCCGCGCCCGCGGCGACCATTCGTACATAATGTCCGGCAGCCCTGCCCTCGCAGCACTATGGTGTGTTGTGAAGCGGTCACTACTACGAGGTTATCTTCAGCTGGCTTCGTTGGAATTCGAATGTACAGCGTGCCTTGAGAATTTTTAAATGAGGTTTTGTGAAGGTGGACGCTTTAGTCTAATGAGCAGATGCTGCTTCCGCTTGCACGGCAGACGTCAAGTTTCAATCACGCCCACATCAAGTCGAAACACACCTCAGATCCCTATTCTTCAGACGCTGGCAAAAGCCCTCTTGATTTAATGTTCTGTTGCTGCACGCACTCTGTCTCCTCGAACTGCACTGGGGACCTTCCTAACAAAAGACTCAGCGCTGTGCTGCAGCGAATATGTTTGCTCTTTGCTCTCCTGATGGGCACGGAGGAGCTGAGCAAGGCTAGGAGCAAAAAAAAGTAGGACAGCGCATTGCATATACTTTTTGAAAAGATAACGGGATTTTTGAACTTCGAAAAATTGATCGAGTTATGAATATTTTTGTGAAATCACTCCAGTGACGCCGGTGAGGGGTCGATCCGAGGTTCAGTTCACGACTTCGCCAAATTGATCATAATTCGGCTTATTTTCCGAAGGTCAAAAGTTTTGCTCGCTCATCCAAAAACAGAGCAAATATGCTTTCTAACCATATAAGAAACGATTCCCAACAAAGCGGTCTTCATGCGCGGTGGGGGGTTCGATTTTCGGCACGTAATTTCGCGAAATCGACCAGAAATTGAACCGCTCCCGTCGCGCATGAAGATCCTTTTTTGAAAGTCGGTGCCTATATAGCGAGAAAGCGCTTTTCTTCTAGTTAGTGATAAGCTAGCAGGATTGAAACTTCGAAAAACTTGCCGGTTATGAGCATTTTTGTTAAGTCGCTTCAATTTTCTTCGCTCAAAAATTGAACCGACCGCCGTGCATGAGGAACTTTTTTTAAGAAATTGGTTTTACATTGTGGGAAAGCGCTTTTTTCTAGTTTTTGAAATGTTAGCGCAATTTTTAAAATTCGAAAAACTTGCAGAGTCATGAACCTGAACGTTCAATTTTATGATCCTATGACGTTGGTGCAAAGTCAACCAGAGGTCGATTTAACCTGTTGATGCAGAAAACGATGATTTTTTAACTGTGCGTTGACCAAGACTTGGAAGTTTCTGTGGCATAATTTTATCCGTACGGGTTGTCTGCTTTGGCTAAAAATTAAGAAAAAGAATTTTTTGAAGAACGAGAATTTCGTATATGATCCATCCTAATCATATCGTCATCGCAGCGGAGAAGCTTAGCTTTTTGCGTGTAATAAGCACGACTTAAAATTTTATATGGCACAGTTCCGCACTGTGTCGTTCTTTCCTTCAGAAGGCAGAAAAGTTTTTCCGCTAGGAGTCCGTCCATCCTTCAGATGCGATCGATCATGTCAAAGAACGCAGCAGCCGCACGTAAACAGCTTAACTCGGAGATTTTTGGAGCTTCTGGAAAATTCACAAAGCTTCGATAAATGTGGTTTCTATGCTTTAAAAAGCAGGTTCTAAAAGTAACATCTTCCATTGTGATTTGGGTCGATGTTTTTTCGGCAAATGACGCTAAATCGACACGTCTGATCATATAGAAAATCGTTTCAGAAAATCATAGTTTTATCACTGTGTGTCAAACGGGCTTAAGGTTTTATAGGGTACGATTTCACTTTCTGATGTTGTTTCCTGCAGAAGGGAGAAATTTCTTTTCGAGGCAAGTCCGTCCTTCGGTTGCCATTCCGTCATCGATTCGAAGAGCGCTTCAGAAATCTTGTAGTCTTAAAAATCTTGTAGGGTGACATTTAGGTCGTCCCCAGTAATTAACACTTGAAATTTTATAGAGTGCAATTTTGGTAGTAGATGTAGCTCCTTCAGGCAGAAAACTGCCATGTCCATGACGTCCTGGGAAAACAGTGAGTAGAGTAGGTGAGCACGGTAGAGTTAGAATCACCGATTTCGCCCAGACTTTGTCCAGGGGAGGGCATAGTCATAGTGCTAGCTATGAGTCAGGGAGTTTTTTGGTGCTAGTCGTTCATGTGGCTAACATGGGAAGGTGTCGTGACTCGCGTCCGACAAGTCCTCACAGGTCGCCGTCGCTGGGCCGGGCCGGTCGATCGACCTGGTCAAACCTGGTCAAACGCGTCGATCGACACGTCGCCACCGCGGAAGCTTCTAGAAGCCGGCAGAGACGCAGAGGGTGCGTGCCTCTGTCGTCCTTGGTCGCCAGTCCTGCCACCACCGCTCCCGCTGAGCGGTGGTCGTCCCCGGCCGCTCCCGCTGAGCGGCCAGGCGTCGTCGTCGTCGTCGCCCGTCGCCTCGGAGGGCAAGCACTACTCGTCGGTCGGATCCTGGCTTGGTCATCATCGAGATCCACCTCCCTGGTCGCTACGATCGTCAACCGTCATCCTCGTCGCTAGCCGCCAGTCGTCGTCAAGGAGCCAAGGATTCGTCGCCGACGTCGCCGTCGTCGTTTCCACAGGTAACGCGGGGCCCCTGCCTGGCCTCGTCGGTCCCGACTTGGCGCAGGCCACGGGACCTGGGTCAAGCAAGCCCCGCGGGTCGCGGTCCTGATCCCCTCAGTAGGTTTGGGTGCAGCCTGGCCCGTAACTCGTAGGATAGGTCGCCTCCATAATTTGTTATGTTATGTCGGTCATCATTCTTTAGCTAATATAAACTCATAATTCAAAGGTTTATTATCCAAACTCGTAAGGTGGTTTGCCAGGTTATCTGGGCCAAGTCAATGGTCAAATCAGCGTCGCAATTGGAGGGATCGCCGGGGGTCGGGGGACGCTTCGACCAACGGGGATTCCTCCGGAGGAAGTCAACATACGAAGAGACGCTATCATGTGGGATTACAAGGTCGCATCAAAGGGCACGCGGCAATCAAGATCCGCTAAGGGCCTCTCGGGTAGGAATAACCGCGTGGCAGCTTGAGCCCACTGGTCGCGAGCCGCGGATCGAATATGCCACAGCTCGGGCCGTAGAGGGGACCTCGGCCTCCACCGATGTACGGGCGGAGGTCCCCCCTGCGGCACGACATGGTGCATCAGTCCGAGGTTCAGTGTGGGGGAACCACACTGGGCCCTAGTGATCGGACGTTTGCGTTGGCTCGCAGGCATTAAGCCTTGTCGCCGCGTCCGGTGTAGGGGTCGCACAAACTGGACTAGTGCAGGTGCCGCTGACGGCACCTGCATGCGCTATAACTGGGGTAATGCCCTCCTCCTTCTAGTGGCCGTGGTTCTTACCTGTGCACCTCGAGTGGCACGAGCCAGCACAGAGACAGCCGTTATACGTCGAACCACAAGTGCCACGGCGCGCGCATAGAAGGAGCAGATAGTCGGACTAACCGACTAGGAAACCCCTCTTGGACTTGTCGCCGTCGCAAAGAAGCATGCAAACGGGACCCAGTAGGAGACCCCAGGTTCAACAGTGCGTAGCAGCTCCCCTAAGGCAGGTCTACAGGGCTACGTACTGTCTGGCAAGTTAACCCATTGGCAGTATTTACTGTTGTCGTCTTAGGTTCCGCCCGCAACTTCACTTGGTCCAAGGCCTTAGTCGTCATGCATTGCTCGTAGAGCACACGCTGTTCAACAGTTTCGTGTCTCGCCTACACACCCTGTTTCGCATAGGTCTACGCGTGTCGCAGTAACATCATTCACTTGCATACCCACATTTCTGTCACAATAGCTCTCACGTATGGCCGTGTGTCGCTATATTGACCGTGCTTGTATGAAGGAGGCTCAGGGCCCGAGCCCTCCTTTCAGTCAGCACACGCTTAGGTCATCTTATCTTAGACTCGGGTCACGGCAGTACCGCCTTCCGCCAATAATCTTTTCAAAGTCGAACAACGACCATGCCTACGGTTTCGTCGTGCAAGGCTAACCTTACTAAGGCGCTCACGGCCTTGGAAGCACTCAAAGGTAACATCAATCCCTCTCTTCTATCAACTGTCGAGGCAAACGACCGCGGTCAATACCAGGCACTCGACGCGCGATCTAAACAGCTCCAAACGACAATTGCAGATATCAAGTCAGCCCTAAACAATAGCGGGGATCGTCGCAAGGCGCTTCTAGACTTAGTCAGGTCGTCGTCCGACCAGCGTGCTGACCAGGCCGCCTACGACACATACATGCAAGAAACGCGCGTCGACGACGCGGTGGTGCAAACAGAGTCGCTACTCATCACTTTGCAATACAGCCTCGAAGAGGTACAGTCGCTGATGGAGGAGTGCCGCTCGTCGCAAACTCCGCCGATGACGCAGCCATCTAATACTGCCACAGAGGCATCTGAGTCGTCTGTCACCACCGCGCCGCCTACGGGTCAAGAGCCACCAAGCGGCTCACAGTCGTCGCAGGCGCCGCAACAGCCATACTACCCATTCACTGTCGCCATGCCTGCCATGCCGCCAATAGGTCAACAGCCACCAAATGGCTCACAGTCGTCGCAGGCGCAGCAACAGCCGTATTATCATTTCAATGTCGCCATGCCTGCCAGCCGCCACGGGTCGTCCCCTTCGGTCATGTGCCGGGATCAGGGATCCCGTGGTACATCTCTTGTGCCTTTTGCGGAGAAAATCATTACTCCGCGGCGTGTTACAACTGTCGGTCGCTCGAGAAGAGGTTTCAAGTCCATTCACTGAATGGACGGTGCTTTCTCTGCACAGGAGACCACCTCGATAACGACTGTCCACGCGACACTCCCCCATGTAGGTACTGCAACCAGGCCACTCACCACCCGGCCTTTTGCCCCGTGGGGCCCACGGTCATTCGGGATGTCAGCGTCACACGCTGGGAGAAGCGGCTGCGTCGCGCTCGTCGCAACGCAGCATATATGCGTTGGGTGCGCATCCGAGAGTCGTGGGAAAGGAATCGGTGCAACCCCGATGAATAATGAGGTGAGAAATGTTTCTAAATATTCTTTTCTCATTTTAAATTAATTTTTCACCCGCAACAATAAATTTTTACTTTCACAATTTTTCACAAATTTTACTTTTATACATACATTATTTTTACCTTTTATATTTTATTTTCTCATCCTCAATATTTTTTACCTTTCCCGTTTCCCAAATTCATCAAATTTTTACTATCGAACATACTATATAATTTTCTCCCTTTTCAATAATACACCCAAATTTCATAAAAGATGTTCCCCAGTACCCAACGGAGTTTTTTAAGGTCACTATCGTGTCGTTCGGTCGCTGTCGTCACATCATGGTCGCTGTCACATTGTATCATGGTCGCTGTCACATCTCGTCATGGTCGCGGTCGTATCCTGTCATCGTGTCATGGTCGCCATACATCGTCGTCGTCAGCCCGAACATCATGGTCGCTGTCCAACATGTACATATGTAAATATTCCGTCGCCACCATCAACCTCATCAACTGATACTCCCTTATCACCTCAACCACTTAGCCATCACTTATGTCGCATCACTTATGTTTAGTTGTTGTTATGTTTACTGTTATTGTTGTCTTTTTCTGTTGCATCCACATCATTTTTACTTTAACTCGTAGGTCGTTAACCGTCCCAAGCCCTCTCGTCATGCTTACCCACCCCCAGGCTGCATCTGTCACACCCGCCGTGGCGCACGCAACGTGGCATAGCCCGCCACGCCGCCACCATCTAATTCTGGTCGTCCTAGGCTGCGGTGTTGACATGTCTGTAAATTTTCTAGGTAAGCTTCAGGGCCGTGACTATCTGTGGATCCTTCTTGCCCCCCCCCCCCCCAGTGTCGTGACTCGCGTCCGACAAGTCCTCACAGGTCGCCGTCGCTGGGCCGGGCCGGTCGATCGACCTGGTCAAACCTGGTCAAACGCGTCGATCGAACCGTCGCCACCGCGGAAGCTTCTAGAAGCCGGCAGAGACGCAGAGGGTGCGTGCCTCTGTCGTCCTTGGCCGGCTTGGTCGCCAGTCCTGCCACCACCGCTCCCGCTGAGCGGTGGTCGTCCCCGGCCGCTCCCGCTGAGCGGCCAGGCGTCGTCGTCGTCGTCGCCCGTCGCCTCGGAGGGCAAGCACTACTCGTCGGTCGGATCCTGGCTTGGTCATCATCGAGATCCACCTCCCTGGTCGCTACGATCGTCAACCGTCATCCTCGTCGCTAGCCGCCAGTCGTCGTCAAGGAGCCAAGGATTCGTCGCCGACGTCGCCGTCGTCGTCTCCACAGGTAACGCGGGGCCCCTGCCTGGCCTCGTCGGTCCCGACTTGGCGCAGGCCACGGGACCTGGGTCAAGCAAGCCCCGCGGGTCGCGGTCCTGATCCCCTCAGTAGGTTTGGGTGAAGCCTGGCCCGTAACTCGTAGGATAGGTCGCCTCCATAATTTGTTATGTTATGTCGGTCATCATTCTTTAGCTAATAAAGGATAAAAAAGGATAAAGGATGGCGTTACTCAATCCCTTCTGGGATGCGCCAGCGCATTCTACTTCTACGGGATGTCGTGGAGGCGATATGAATGCGTATTTGGCCATACAATGACTTGCGGTGGCCAGCCGATGAACAAGTCAGCGCTTTATCCTTCCCAGACAAGTCTGGTACCAATTCACCGACCCCGGAGGGATGGAAGGCTTGGTTGGCCTGGGCGGGAAATCCGAACCAGGAACCTGGTATCGGGTGCACGCGACAGTCACGCCTTCTCCGACTGCGCTACACGCGCCCCTTTAGCTAATATAAACTCATAATTCAAAGGTTTATTATCCAAACTCGTAAGGTGGTTTGCCAGGTTATCTGGGTCAAGTCAATGGTCAAATCAGCGTCGCAATTGGAGGGATCGCCGGGGGTCGGGGGACGCTTCGACCAACGGGGATTCCTCCGGAGGAAGTCAACATACGAAGAGACGCTATCATGTGGGATTACAAGGTCGCATCAAAGATCACGCGGCAATCAAGATCCGCTAAGGGCCTCTCGGGTAGGAATAACCGCGTGGCAGCTTGAGCCCACTGGTCGCGAGCCGCGGATCGAATATGCCACAGCTCGGGCCGTAGAGGGGACCTCGGCCTCCACCGATGTACGGGCGGAGGTCCCCCCTGCGAACGTTCACCTAGTCCGCAAGATATGGGTCGGACGAGTACATGGCTCAAATTATATGTTTGTTAAATTCGTCAGAACAATTCAACTTTTTCGTGGCTCTAAGAAACGATAAAGGATAAAGGACGGCGTTAGTCCATCTCTTCTCGGTCTCGGATGCGCCACGCATTCTACTTCTAGGAGATGTTGAGGCAATTTGGATGCGTATCAGGCCTAAACAGTGACTTGTGGTCGATGGACAAGTCAGTGTTTTATCCTTCCCAAACGAATCCGGTACCAATTCAACGACCCCGGAAGAGAGGGAAACTCCAACCAAGAAACCAGGCATTGAGTGCATGCGACAACCGGCTCCTCCACCGAATCCGCTTCACGCCCGCAACAAGACTTCGATTTCTTCCATTACTAAAGGGGAAGAAATGTGTGGCTCCCTATTTGAGTTTGATACTTCATACTTTATAATTCAAGCAAAGATTAAATGAGAAATATTTCCTCAAGGAGAGGATGTTAGGAGAAAAACTGAGATGATGGCATTATGCTATCCTGGATAAAAAGGCTACTTATTACTGATCTAAGCAAGGCTAAAGTGGTAAGTAGCTACTAAAACCACTTTGCAGGCGTATTTGAGGAAAACTCTGCACCGCTTCGGTTTCGTGTCTCATATTATGATTTTCATCATTCTGGAGCCTTTTCGATCCGCCTTTCGTACTCCTTTTTTTCGAAAAAAAAATCGCACGTGCCCGAGCTGAAGTTGTATGAAGATTTTGAGTGCAGCTGTTAGCAGAAAATGAGGTGTTGATAGTTGTTCCTTTTTTCCACCCACCTTCACTTGGTAAGCTATGTAATTGAGTTCGAATTGAACCAACGAACTACGGAAATTCACACTTCGGAGATGACCAACCGTTTTGATACACGACGGAAATACGTCAGCTTAGCTGAGTGAGCAACTGATTATTGTGAGTCACTCGAGTGGCGCAAAAGTGAGTGGTCCCCTATCAGTCGATCGACGTCTGCAACATTTGTGGCACAACGTAGGTTAGCTGCATTTGGAATAAGGCCTAAGCGAAGACAACGCCTTCATTTTACGGCGGCAGTGGTCGCTAGGATTTCCACCTTTGATTTTATTTATTTGATCATTCAAAACACGACACGAGAGTGCCTTCAAAATCAAGCGTTAAAAACAGTAGATAGGAGAGCATGATAAAGGTTAACAAGGGTGGAGGACGCGTTATTCAAGGCCGTTCGGCTTGCGCGAGGCGTTCTACTTTCAGGCGACGTCTTCCAGATCATTTGAATGACTATTTGGTCCATACGGGCCCGTGTAGCGTAGTCGGAGGAAGTGCCGGTTGTCTCACCCGATACCAGGTTCCTGGTTCGGATTTCTCCCCAGGCTAACCGAGCCTTCCATCTCTCCAATGTCGGTGAAGTGGTATTAGACTCATCTGGGAAGTATGAAACGCTGATTTGTTCATCAGCTGGCCATCGCAAGTCATTTTATAGCCAAATACGCATTCCAACAACACAATTACAACTACAACAATGACAATTTATTGAACCAGGCCGAATACTGAGGAACAACTTCGTGGAAAACAGGAAGAAGGAAAGGAAAGCATGGATTGTGACTTCGCCCGTAACATGTCTTCTGAATCCGCATGCTAGCTAAATAAAGTCTAGAATACGTCTTCTGAACATGGACGCCCGTTGCGAGGCATCTGGGACACGTCTTCTGAATCGGATGCTGCTTATGCCACGTCTGGAAGACGTCTTCTGAATATGCAAGCAAGGAGATGCAGCTTCTACATTCACGCTCCCTGAACTCCATCGAAATCAGTGATTTCGAAGTTAATTCCTTATTGCTGGATGGAGCTATCAGTCGACACATGCACTTGTTCACCTAGATAGTGGCCCCCATTGTTTGTCTACGAAGCCATTTCGGCCGGCAGCGCCCCATGTGGCGTCTTCCGGGGGCGTGACGACTTCTTTCCGTCGTACCGCTTCAGACCCACCAGACTGCCGCCACTAGACGACGTACACTGCTGATACGATGTCATCTCAGGTCTCTTCGGACGGTGAGTGCAGTGCTATTTACTGAATTTCCCGCTCCACCGATTATTGACTACTTAATGATCCTGCTTTTCCAATTACATCGGGAATTGTTTTCCAATAGACGACCCCTACCCTACCTAGCTTGCTGCTTCTGTGCTTCTTTAGCTTTAAAGACTTATCGGTTTATCTTATCTGGCCACGTTATTGATTTTTTGCATCACTTCCGTGTAGAATCTGATTGCTCTCCTATCTCATCGAGTCTCGGCGATGATCAAAAAGCCACTATTTGGTGTTCAATCGAAACCGCTATTAGGACGGTACACGGGCTAATTGCTGATTAAAACGGATTTCAGGGGATATCCCCTTTCGTGGGCGCATGTAGCGCAGTCGGAGGAGGCGCCTGCTGTTGCGTGCACCCGATACCAGGTTCCTGGTTCGGATTTCCCGCCCAGGCCAACCAAGCCCTCCATCCCTCCGAGGTCGGTAAATTGGTACTAGACTTGTCTGGGAAGGATAAAGCGCTGATTTGTTCATCAGCTGGCCACCGCAAGTCATTGTATGGCCAAATACGGATTCAACTCGCTTCCACGACATCCCGTAGAAGTAGAATGCGTGGCGCAGCCCAAAAAGGATTGAGTAACGCCGTCCTCTATCCTTTATCCTCTTTTGTAGGAAAGTGCTAAACCGTCTGTGTGTCCTCTTGTTTGTCCGTCCGCGCAAAATAATTGGCTGCACGGGGTTTTACAAACGTGATAACCCAATATTCCCGGAGTGTTAACCGTAGAAGGTGGGCACCATATGGTGACCGGTAAACAGCCTTCACAACAAGCAAGTAGCACCAATAGGCCAATCCATATCGGCCGAGATTATCTACCCCCCGTTCAGGAATCGGTGATTGCGCTGGAGGTGAAAGAGGCCTAATAGCGGTTTGCCAGACTTCATGACAAGTTCCAGTGTCGATTTTTCACAAAGATATTTTCAGACAGATTTCAGATATTTTTCAGATTTTTGAGATATAATCAAGGGGAGGAGGAGGGAGATTTCTCGGTGAACGGACACAAAAATAAGCAGCTTCGAGTTTTTGCGCGAGTTTACGACCATGCACATCGTTCTCGGACATGGAATTACTGCTCTTCAGCGAGTAGCAGCGACTTTGGTGGGCCTACATTCCGCGTTTTCCTCCTCTTCCTCAGTGCTCTGAGTAGTTTAACAATTTCGCAACCATCTTTTGGAACCCTCTAGAACTCGTCCGTACCTATTTCTTAGCGTGTCTTCGGTGGCGGATGGAGATGTGGGAAAGTACCGTTAGATCAAGATAGGTCCCTTTTAAAGTAGCGCTCATACATTTCTTTGCAGTTTCAAGCACTATTTTCATCCTTTGACGTCTTCAAAGTTTCAGAGCTGAGAGATCGCTTGTTTACTGAACTGTTTACTTTACGAGGAAGGTCAACGAGGTGGTCGTGAAGATTCTCAAAGCAACATATATGGGGTTGTAGGGCGTTGTATTGAAAGCACTGTAGTACTTTCTAAATTTCTTGCGGACCTCTGGGTAGGTCAAAAATGGCAAAAATTGTAGCGCTTCAGTGTATGCTGACGCCTGGAACGCCCTTGTCGTGCTCAGAAATCGTCCAGCTAAAGTTTCCGAAGGAGAAGATTTATTTTTACCGACATATCCTGCTGTGTGGTTGGAATTTTTTGCTTGTTGTTATACGTCGTTTGGAAGAGAATGCCTTGCTCAATAAGAGTTTGTGTCGCGTTTATTGGCTCATGCTGATTGCTGTCGAATATCAACAAGTGAGCAAGAAGGAGTTGTTCGTGAAAATGATTTTTCTTATTTTGGAATTTTCTGGATATTCGACAGAAATCAGTAGAACCAATAAACGCGACACAGATTCTTATTATGCAAGATATGTTCTTCCGAACGACATATAACACCAAGCAAAAAGTCCAATCACAGAGGAAAAGTTTCGGAAAAAATTTGGATGGAAAAGTCGGACGTCCCAATTTGATGACCTAAAAATCAATAACGGACAATTAAGCAAATAGGACCAACAGGTATCCTTTTAGTACAGAACATTGTCTTCCAAATGCTATGAAAATACTATGAAAAACTGAGCAAGAGTTCCAAACCTAAGCGGAGAGAAGCGACTGCGCAGATGGCCACTTTTTCACTTTTCACTTTAATGCTCTAAACATTGAAAAAGTTCGAAGTGAATAAAGAAATGCCATACATGATCTGATAGAGCAAATTATTCTCTTTCGAAAGCTGTATAGCGCTATTCAACAGACCGCCGGCGAAATCCGCAATGAATCGTTGAAAAAACGGCGGGACTTATGAGACAACCTAATATATAGGTAGTTTTGAGAACCTCCACGATCACTTCGTTGAATTTCGTCGTTAGTTTTACTTCTCTCTTATTTTTAGGTTACCCTTCAAATCTCATATAATGATAAGGGTTTTGGTAACCCTCACCAGCGTGCGTTTTTAGCTACATAGAAGAACTCGAAGGCAACACAGAGATGAATGCCTTTGAGCTTCGGACCGTTCGCTTCTCAACATGGTGCGGTAACGATTTTTATATTGGAAGTAACATTGAGGCTACCACCCAACTTCATTCGTGTCAAGTTCTAACTCGAACGTGGTCCTACTTTAGAAAAAAACTGTATGTAGTCAATTTATATTAGGGTGGGCCATAAGTAATGAGACGAATTCAACACATTTCTTTATCTCTCTATAACTCGTTTACATTTACTCATTTTCTCATTTACTCATTTACTCAACGATGCTGAGGAATGTATTTGCCATTAAGGGCAGTGAGCTTGCTGCCATCGATCAGCTAACTTCCTGATCCCATCCTTCCAGATCTGCTTAGGCCTGGTGCTGATCCACTGCTCGTTATTGTTGTCGAGGTCTGCCTGGGTCCTTGTGTCCTTTCCGACCATAATGTCCTATAGGCTCAAGAAGTAGTGGCAGTCGCGAGGGGAGATATCCGGTGGTGTACGGTGGGAGAGGCATGTGAACGTAGCCCAGCCGAGCAAGCTTGTCCATGGTCACTTTTGCCCGATGGAGTGCGGCGTTGTCGAGGAGGAGGACCTTCTTGAAGCGCTGCGACTGAATAAGTTCGAGTCGCAGGTCCATCTCTTCTGTTTCGTTCACAAACAGCTTCCAGTATGCCGTTCCTTGGACGCAGACCCAAAAGCTTAGAAGGTGCTTCTGTGAACATCCCGCCGAACGAAGGTCGGTAACAGGTAACCAGGCTTCACTCAGACTCGCTGCTTGGCAGGGTTAAGGTAGGAGACGTACTACTCATCTTGCGTGACTATTGAGTCCAGGCTGCTCGGGTTGTGAATTGGGTGAGATTTGCGCGACACAGGTCGATTCGTCAGACTGGGGTTTAGCATGCTTCTCGAAAGGGCGAACAAGATCACTTCTCAGGTTTCCTCCAGTATGTAGCAAACAAACATACAAATACGACAAGCACGAAACCGGACTCCAATCACAACATATATGGGCACGGCATGGAGACTCTCATTACTTTTGCCCCCCCCTAATATAGCTGTTTTTGCCTTAAAGAGCGTTTCTTAGATCATATGCCGTGGAGGAGGATTTCAAGTACATGAGGGAATCGCACTGTACATGCGCAAGGGAGCATACTGCATTGCATCAAAGATTTAATGAAATTAGTTAATTAATTACTTGGCTTATTCTAATTTTCTTATATTTTTCTCAGGATCTACCTCAGTCAGGAGGGGCGACCGTAAAGTGACAATTGCGTTCGTCATCCCATGCAACAGAATTATATCCCCGGAATTTAAGTAAAAGTTCTCGCAGAGTGGAACTGCAGCTGAACTTGTCGTGGTGACTCAAATAAGGGACTGGAGATGCAACCTGCTATGTTCCCTCCAATTAGGATAGATCCTTCTCTCCTATTCAGTGTGTGTGTGTGTTTAAATCAATTGACTCCAGCCGTTTGAGGAGCTGTTTTGAAATGAATTTTAGAGCCGAGTGGGTCGGGTAGCGGCGTTCGGACAGACACTGCCGGTCTCGAAGAGAGTCATCGGAACTTCGCTCAGCTCTTAGCTCGACTCGATCACAGCACCGAGGAGATCCGACTGCTTCGGCATTTGGTCGAGTTGCGCATCCGCGCCATCGAGCTAGCTCAGAGTCAAGGTGAATTTTTTGTTTTTCCAATACGTTTTGTTCGAATACTAATTTTTGCCATTTTTTGGTGGTTTAAGTGGATGCAATCCTTTCCGAAATGTTTATGCTGTTTTTCATTTTTGTCACACCTTGTTGCTCATGAGTAGTTTTCGGGCGCCCCTCATCGCGTTTGTTGGCAAAAGTCCTTGTCTATCCAAAAGTTCTGAAGGTGCTACGATGCCGTTCTGCTCGCCATCCTAGTCTTCAGAGCTTGGAAGACCTTTACTATTAGCGAGCGTCTTGTAAAGCCGAAGAACAGCCTGCTTGTGGTGGAACGTTGTCGAAACAGAGCTCCAATGCCTCAAAAGCTGAGCCGATGAGGTGCTGCCCAACCCAGCGATAAAGTCTCCTTCCTTCACGTCGCTGTTTCTGATTCCGAAAACAAGTTTTCTCATCGCATTGATTACCCGTGATAAAGGGGCCATCCTGTTGTGAAGGGGAAAGCGGTCAGCACTTCTTGACTAGTATAGGAAGCAAGTTTCCATTGGTAAGCTCGTGACACGAAAATGACCTACACTTAGCAACCACCGTGGTCTAACCTAGTGGGGATGTCTACCTTAAGAACTGCAACTTTTTTCGACGACTCAGAAGATGGGGCAAACACTGCAGGCCCTCTGCAGTGCTTGTACACGCCGATCTCAGGACGAGTTTGAGAAGCTGAGACGTTGGATGCAGAAGCGAGTCGTAACCGTTGGATACCTGGGACCTTAGTCATGTTGAATAATATCTGTCTAGGCGTTTTAAGAGCATTATGCACCTATTTTTTAGAGATATCGGACTTGAAAATAGCTTAACGCCCTACCTTTTCTAAGTATATATTCCACTCCGCATTTCGTATGCTAAGGTGTACTAGCAAAGGCTTGTGGATCATTGCTCTGAGCCAGTGTGGGCTCTGAGAGGGCTAACCGCCGCACCTTGTGTATAGTGGTAGAATGCGGAGCACATTCTTCAAACAATTGCTTAACCTCGACCTGCATTTCTTTGATGTGCTTGACGTGCGTTATGCCCCATGCAATTTGAAGTAGTCCTATCCAACAATTCTGGAAGTTCTGAATCTATTATTTTAGGATTTTTTCTCATTTATACTTTTCTACTCTTTCTTTTATTCTTTTATTACAGTATCTTTTCCAACACCAAGTTTCATAAAAGGCGTGCGAATCGAGGTTTTCACAAGGCTCTTTATTTAAAACCTTACGTTTCAACCTGTTCGCCATGTTCAAGATCTCAATGTGGTCCAAGGTTTTTATTATGCAATTACAACACCAAGAGCCTCTACTGCTCTAGCGGTTTTGACGTTAACAGACCATCGTAAAAAAGGCCAAGGAGTGGGAGATAAACTTACACATCTACAAATATTAAACACAATTGAGCTTGAATTTTCAAGCATTGTTACTAGTAAGGTCCTCAGCTTAACCGGTTCCATGCTGATATCAGCGGCCAACCCAACCCCGTATCACGGGTGGGTGCTCACGGACCTCGAGGATATCGCGAATGTTACGTGTAGTCAAACAGCGCCGGTGGTGTAGGCGAACATCGCTGCCCGGAAAGCAGAAGATGCGGGTTCGAGTCCCGCCCGGCGCCAGAGTTTTGATCGTAATAAAACATCCTGTAACAACAATTGAGCTTGTTAATAGATAACCAGAGTCGTTTCAAATACATACATATATGGTGCCTCCGCACCGTAAAACTAGAAATTGCGACACATTCCGACATGTGGTGAGATCGTGGACCAGTCAGTTATCCTATGTGCATGTCTGTGAACTTCCACTTAAGCGCGTTTCATGTTCGCTATGTGTGTTCCAGTGTGAGTAATGTGTTTCAGACGCTCCCACTACTCGCAGAGGGCGATTGCGGTGTATTTATGCGTGGGTTTATTTCTCCCTCCTAGACTTGACCTTAGGTTAGTGACAAGACCGTTTGAGCGATTAAGGAGCTGAATGGCATGAACTGCATGTCAAAAACCAAGTACACACATTTAGGCCTCTAAAAATGGCCATTTAAGCCGTAAGTATGAAAAAGGATAAGAGGCCAAGAACGGCGTTAATTAATCTGTTTTTGAGATGCGCCACGCATTCTACTTCTACAATATGTTGTGGAGGGATTTGAATGCATATTTGACCTACCCATTGAGTTGAGGTGGGCGTGTGTAGCGCAGTCGGAGGAGGCGCGACTGCCGCGTGCACCCGATACCAGGTTCCTGGTTCGGATTTCCCGCCCAGGCCAACCAAGCCTTCCATCCCTCCGGGGTCGGTGAATTGGTACCAGACTTGTCTGGGAAGGATAAAGCGCTGACTTGTTCATCGGCTGGCCACCGCAAGTCATTGTATGGCCAAATACGCATTCATGTCGCCTCCACGACATCCCGTAGAAGTAGAATGCGCTGGCGCATCCCAGAAGGGATTGAGTAACGCCGTCCTTTATCCTTATCCTTATCCTTATTGAGTTGAGGTGGCCGGCCGATGGACTAGTCAGTGCTTTCTCCTTTCGAGACAAGCGTCGGTACCAATTCACCGACCCGGAGGGGTAACAGGCTTAGTTTGGGTGTGCAGGGAATCCCGTACCACGAACGTGGTATCGGGCGTACGCGACAGCCCTCCTCTGACTGCGTCACCCGTAAATACAGATTCACCTAAAAGCCACGAGTAAGCACAATATTGGCAACGACAAGAAATAGGTTACAAGGAAGGAGAAGATGGAGTTTGATGCTGGCGTCTTCTCGTTCGAGCCAGTTTCCCGCCATAACGTCAGATCATGTACTCTGATAGTGTATCGCTCTTGTAGTATATGCAAACGACATAGACGGTCATGCTGTTCTGCTTAATCAACCATATTTTCATTGTTTGCATAGGCACTACATCACTAGTGTCTGATAGGACGGTTACTAAGCAAGAAGTGAATCACTTTCTCCCTTGGAAGTTTAACAGGAGGGGTTTGCTGTCGGATCCCAGTTCTAGTTTTGCTGTATTTACAATAAGGAAGTAGAGGTAGGAGGCGTGGTACCTATCAGAGGCGATCGGAGGTGTCTGTAGTATATTTTGACTCAAACGAATGTATTCAAATAATTATTCTTATAATTTATTCGAATATTTTTTCAAATAGTAATAGCCGAATATTTATTCGAATCCGAACATCGATGGCTTTAAAAAGACTAATAATTGTGAATTGTGCTCTCGAAATTTTTTCGAATATTCAGGTGGTTTCGAATGCTGGCAAATTTCGAATATTCAAAATCGAATATATTCGAAAAAATCAGTTTTTTGATTAATCGATTTTCAAGGCATTGTAAAAACTCGATTTTTGAATATCCGAATTCGAATGTTTAAATTCGAATGGAAACCATATAATTAGAATGCCTATTCTAATAGGTTGTTCAAGTATAACAACTATAATATTCGTTCGAATTCGAACATCGAAAAGGAGCTATATTTGAATATTATTCGAAGATCGAACATTTCGACTTTATTCGAATCTCGAATAATTTCATTCGAATGTCGATTAAACTTCAAATCTTCAAGAACAGAACCTAAATCCTTCATTTTCATTTTCAGTTGAATCCGGTCATTACTGTTTTTCCTTTTTTCACCATTTTTATTTTACTAGCATTAGTATTTTGACGTATTTGATTGCTTGAGGCGCACTCTTTGTAGCGTATAAATAAATAAATAAATCGAACAAGTTATTCGAATATTCGAAAACGAAAAACGTACCCATTCGATTTTCAATCAATCGAAAAAATTGATGGGCGATTAAATTCGTTTGTTCATTTCCTCGAGATTTTTCGATATCGAATTTATTCGTTCACTCAACCGTTCGACAAAATTTCTCAAAAGGATAGCTATAGCCTGCAACGACGTTCGTAGTCTCCACTACAGTTATGTCTGACGTTTGCTCACATCGGATTCCACAAGTTTTTGCAATTTTTATTTGAGTCACGTGCACCAAGTACTTTCTGTCACTTGCCCTGTTTTCACACCGCTCTGCAGAAACCGAATTAGTCCTTTTCTTCGAGTTTATAGCAATGAGTCAACCTTTAACACCTATTGTTCAGCAGCACCTGAACCGTCTGTGCCCGATGGCGGCTCTTCGGCGTTCTCAAAAGCCGTTCGCTATGAATCAATGATAAAGTGAGTTCTGTGTGGCCACCACTATCAGTGCCACGATCAGCACCAGGCGAGGGCGCAAGCAACTAAGCCCTGGCTAGTCATCAGGCGAATAGCGTACTCTACGAGGCGATGAACTGACTTCAATTGCACCAAGGGACGAAAATTTCAGAAGCGACGCCTTCGGACAGTGCAACATATGCTTCGAGGAGGAGCCGTACGACCCCGTAGGGTGCATCTACTGCCTACAGTTCATCGGCTGCCGAAAGTGAGTGATGTTCGGAGCCTTTATTCGTGCACTACAACAATGATAAGGGGTTGATAGGCAGCTAGAAGGTGGCTGAATTGTCATGCTCTTCGTAATTCTGTTTTTTCCCATCATCTGTTAGAGCGTGAATAGGCTGCGCCAGCAGGATGATACTAACGAGGAAGGTCAAAGAGGTCACCGTGGAGTTTCTCAAAGCGACCTATATAAGGTTGTAGGGCGTTCTCTGGGAAGCATCATAGTGGTTTCCAAATTTCCTGCGGACCTCTGGGTAGGTCAAAAATGACAAAAAACTGTACCGCTTCAGTGCGGGCCGATAACGCAAAACTGACGCCTGGAATACCCCTGTCGTGCCCACAAATAGTCCTGCAAAAGGTTTGGAGCTTCAATCATTGCTAGAACCTAGGAATTGATTAATTCCTAATTGAAGCGAGACGGCGCATTCACGGGAGGCGCGCGCCACTAGGTTGCCAACGGCTGGGTGGCCGAGTGGTTAGCGTGGCGGACTTGCGGGTGGGAGGCCGAGAGTTCGATTCCAGCGGTGTGGTTTCTGCATTGATGGGTGAACATCTTGCATTTTTGCCACCGTAAAGTGCTTTTCTGTCATGACTAGGTGTCATATTCGATTTCCAATCCTGATTTCAACCTTCTGTGATGCGATTTTACTTCAAAACACAAGTCATGCTAATGAACATGCGGTAGGTAAACTGTTTAACAGTTGTGGTAACCTTCTATGAAACACGCGAAGCAAGGCAGCTTCTGACACCAGCAGCAGCGGATAAATGCCAAGAAAGAGCAGCCGGAAGCTTCCTGGCAGGACGTATCGACAGGCACTTTATCGAAGGCGTAGTCCGCCGGTGTTGAGAAGTGCCCCGGATGCATGTCCACATATCCAGCTGCCACCCACGCGTGCGCAAAGCACCTTCGGAATACCGGAGCGCAGAATTGCCTATACGTCTGACTGACCACCTGCAAGAACGGATACCTTGAAAATTGCCTTAAAAATTTAAACATCAAGTGAGCTGGTCCGAAGCGATTCATGATTTCCTTCAAAGTGTTGTCTCTTGAGAAGTAGTTGAAATCCGGACGGAAGGGGAGCACATGTTCATGAATTCGCCGGATGAACCGTTTGAAAAGCCGGAAGAAGTATACATCGAGAGGCTGGCAAAGGCTCGTCGCTCCTGGCGGTACTGTTATCAGCTTAAGCTCTTTTCAGCAGGCACCTCGGAAACGAGGTTCTCGTGATCCCTGAACCCATGCCAGCTGTCAAGGAGAACAATGTTTAGGGTTGCTGCCGAAGAGCCAACCACGCATTCTCGAAAGAAACGCGGGACTTGTCGCTCACATGTAGCGCGCTCACATGTGGGTGGTAGCTATGTATGTGCACATGCATCCAGGGCACTTCTCAACACCGGCGGACTACGCCTTCGATGAGGTGCCTGTCGACACGCCCTGCCAGGAAGCTTCCGGCTGCTCTTCCTTGGCATTTATCCGCTGCTGGTGTTAGAAGCTGCCTTGCTTCGCGTGTTTCATAGAAGGTTACCACAACTGTTAAACAGTTTACCGCATGTTCATTAGCATGACTTGTGTTTTGAAGTAAAATCGCATCAAAGAAGGTTGAAATCAGGATTGGAAAACGAATATGACACCTAGTCATGACAGAAAAGCACTTTACGGTGGCAAAAATGCAAGATGTACACCCATCAATGCGGAAACCACACCGCCGGAATCGAACCCTCGGCCTCCCACCCGCAAGTCCGCCACGCTAACCACTCGGCCACCCAGCCGTTGGTACCCTAGTGGCGCGTGCCTCCCGTGAATGCGCCGTCTCGCTTCAATTAGGAATTAATCAATTCCTAGGTTCTAGCAATGATTGAAGCTCCAAACCTTTTGCAGGACTATATGTGGGCACGACAAGGGTATTCCAAGCGTCAGTTTTGCGTTATCGGCCCCCACTTAAGCGGTAGTTTTTGCCATTTTTGACCTACCCAGAGGTCCGCAGGAAATTTGGAAGCCACTATGGTGCTCCCCAGACAACGCCCTACAACCCCATATAGGTCGCTTCGAGAAACTCCACGGTGACCTCTTTGACCTTCCTCGTAAGTAGCGCTGCAGTGCTATAATTGAGTTGTAAATGATCTTTCTGCTGTGATCTGATTAAACAAATTTTGAACGTGTTTTAAACGAACGAACATTATTTACAATCAATTAAGGCGATAAAGGAATCGAAATCCTCTGGGTGCGTTGAATAAAGAGGTTGCACCAAGCGGTCGTCCAGCAGTGCGCGATGTATGCTTTATAGACAGTGGAGTTTTCATTCACATTGAAATCTCAACCCTCGAAGCCTTCCCCTACTTTGGTTCTTCGTCTCCTTCGCGACTTTTTCGACGCTCTTGAAAGCTCCCAAGCCGCTCGTTTCCTCCTGCTCAGCTCCGGTGCTAGGTCGTTGGCCATATTGATTTCGCGACCCAGATACATGTAGCTGGAGCATTCAGAGATCTTCGTTCCGTTGAGCGATAATGGGGGCATCAAAAACTCCTCCGCACCTCATGAACATGGTAATTCGTAAGATTCAGCTGCAGTCCAACGTTCACACATACACGATCGAAGTCGGCCAGCATTCGCTCCGCCTGGCTGATGCTCGGTGTTATGAGCACGGTGTCGTCAGCGAAGCGAATATGGTGCAGCTGTCGTCCGTCGATCTTCACTCCAATGTCTTCCCATTCTATTAGGGTGACCCACACGGAATGTCGCTTCAGACCGAAAAGTTGAATTCATAGAAAGCAATTCAAACCAAAGTTAATTTAGTAAAATATACTCCACAATTATAAACAACGATTGCCCAACGTACACGCAAATATTGGATCCCGTCTCTAAAGAAATGAGCTGGCCGCGAATCGAAGAAGTTGGTCACCGAAGTCCAGATTTCGTAGTAGTCAAGGAACATTTTCCCCTCAAAGGCGTGCTGCATCGAGCGGAATATGTGGTAGTCGGATGGGAAAGTGTCAGGGCTGTACAGCAGATGAGACAAAACGGTCCACCAAGTTCCTCAATTTTTTTTTCTCGACTTTTGCGACATGAGGTCTCGCATGAGCATGCAGCGAGTTGGTAGAGGGCGTGTCAACTCGATTTGGTTTTAAATTTGGGGCAGGATTAGGAGTAGGATTTAGAGCAGAGAAGCTCTATTGCAAGCTCCGGCTCCGATTTTGTCGGATCTGCTTCAAAGGCAGTCCGTGAAAGGTCGCTATCCAGGAGAGGCGCCTGTTTCCAATGCTCTTCTTCTTCAAGACTTTCGTCGCCGGCGGCAAGACGTTGAAACCACCTCTCGCATTGTCTTTCGCTAAATGCAGCTACCAAGGAACAATGCTATTCCGCAGCGGATTTCTTCAATTTGAACTCGTAGAGCAGACACACGCGCACAATCATTTTCTGGTCCATTGTAGTCTGAAGACTATCCCCCATAGCTTTATAAACCGATGATGGAATGAAGTAGGAAAGGTGGGAAATGTAGAAGACGAAACGCCGCGAAAAACTAACCCTAAGTAAGCACACAATTGATGCGAATAAGTTTGAAAGGGAGGCCACAATGTATGTATGCGACATTCCGTGTGGGACAACCTAATAATTCGCACAAGACGTCTTCGAGGGTGACAGCTTCAGGATATCGATATCCCCTTGGCGAACCCTCTCTCCAGGTTCTGCAACGTCGTCGTGGTCTTGAGATCTTTGTCGCGAATCCACTGTACAGCACTTGAAGTACTCTGTCGTACACCTGCATGACCACGGTTTGGACATGCGCTTCAATTTCGACCGCGACGATGGCTTTGTCAGTTCGATTTGATGAATGCAAAGCAGAGTGACAGCTAACTACTCCATTTACTAGTTTTCTTACATGCTCTTCTTCCTCTTCACTGAAAAACCATGGGACGAGCATGAAAAAGTTTCGTCTGAAGAAAGTGGCAAAGCAATCCTTTCTCCTGCTTATTGGATATTTGTGAATTTGTCTGCCATCCTTTTTTGATCTTGTCTACTCTCCTCCCTTCATTTTCATGCAATTATTTCTTTCCTTTCTTTCGTTTATTTTCAACTGAATTCTCACGATACTTCGATGAATTTCCTAATGGCGTGAGTGTTGTCGATCGTACTGAATTGTCTCCGAAGCCCTGCATGTTCGCTTAGCTGTCTTCTTCTAGAGTTCTGCCGGCGCTATTCAAAATGACTCGGAGCCTCAGCTTCTCTATCTTGATTTGACTAGACCGAGAATTTAGCTAGCGCTGAAATTTAATTAATATCTTACAGTACAGTCTTTAGAAGATTATTTTCTAACCGTAAGTCATTTTCCAAGTCCATTTTTCATTTTTTACACACTTCTACAATGGCTGCCGAGATGAATATGAGCGACTGAACGGCATAAAAAGTGCACACCCGTCGCTTATCGCCCGAAAAAGATACATCATCGTTTTTATGGCGGTAGTCTGACTCGTGCTCTAAGGGAACAATCGTTTGCAATTCACCATCTGCTTCAAAGGGCTTCTCAGGAGACGAATACTTTCAAACAGACGAGAAAACGCGATAGTGCAACAATGATCCGGGCGACATGAGTTGTTCCTGGTAGCATAGCATGGAGCTGAGGAAGAGGTTGAAGAACACCCTCGCAGTTCTGTAACAAGAAATCGAATCTTCCGGCATGGATGAAATCGCAGCGAGCTTGTGAAATAGTAAAAATTAGAAAATCTGATCGAAATTCCTTTAAAAAAGGTACTATTATCAGAATAAAAACCAGGTGCAAGTCTAGTGCGGAGGTCCAAATGATATTCTCACTTAAATCGGTAAATCTTCGTAGGCTTTCGCGTCAGCACGCTGCCTGTTGTCACGTCATGTCCGTAAGCGTCTCCTGACGCAGGCGCGTACGTACACCCCCCCCCCCAACTAGGAATGGTGTTCTGGGCATTCATTCGGCCGATTATCAGGACTAGAGGACATAAGATTGGCATGGATGTACTGAGTGTTGCATGTTTTTTTTCTGTAATAATTTAAAGGAGAATATCAGGTGGACCGCCTCATAGACTTGCAGCAGAAACCATTCTCCAGAAGTAAATCATCTTCTCCCCATAAGAAAGGAGTTTATTTGAGATGCGAAAAACTCGTTCGTCTACTTAAATAGCACTATTAATGGTGGGAACTTTATCCCAGTTCGTTTTACGCTCCATCTTACGGATCTATTCAGGTTAGAGAATAAGTTTAAGTGATATTTCATTGAAACTCCGATAAGGTTTCTGGAAATCCTTTGCAAGAAAGGGTGTTGCTGCAGGACAGAATATGTTAATTGTGGGTCTATATGATCTCAGAGCTTAAAGAGAAGCCCGACGGTTAGCCTGTACTTTACTTCAATGCAAAATTCGCTCACGACACAGTTCCCAATGGGCCAAATCAACGACGTGGAAGGCCATAAGACAGAAGGCTTCACTGTTTACTTATTAACGCTGTGTTTTGGTAGACGGCTTTCAAAACATTCACTGATAATAGGAAGTGAAAACCACGAATCCTCTAGAGAACAAATGCATACGTAGACGTCTCCACAGATGTAATCGGCCTTCCTTATCAGAGCAATAAGAAAGTGCTGAACAAATAGAGCACGAGATTAATTCTTGATTAGACCTACCAACGTGCAAAATCTCTAGCTTCTAGGTTTCCTGGGGCAGCTGGCGGGCCCACAATGGTTTGATGTCGATTAGAATATGATTAGGCTCTAAACTTATGCGAAATAATAATCTTCCCAGATAAATTAAAAGCATCACTTCATCCAAAAATAAGAGGGTGACTTTTCCAAACTACCGGTAGCACCAAGTTTTTCAAATTTCACAGAAAAGAGTGGTAGACTTTTTGAAAGAGCGGTTTTTAATCTTTTAAAAGCATTATAGGTGGTACGAGTACGAAAATATTTCACATATCCGAAATCTTTGCAATTTTTTGTGATATAAGCACGAACTTACACTGATATGAATGTCGAGTTCAGAGTAGCAGTCATATGTACGGTAACAAATCGAGAAGTTTAACCAAGATTGTCTCCAGTAGATTGTCTCCAGCTGTGCCCTTTGGCGCCCTTTAGGCCTGAAGACAAAAATACGCAGCCGGATGTACTTCAAGACTAGGACCTTTAAGAGCTACTGAATTAGACAAACTTAAAATATTAAGACATCAGAGATTGAATGTGAAGTGCCTTTACGGAAGTTCGTTCCTCCATCAGCTCTTCGATGTAGACTCCTTCGGCAGTAGACGACACTGAAAGGGCTATGGCATCTACTTTTCCAGTCCCGCTTCACTGGCAGAAAAGCTGGTCTGGGTGGTCAATTATATTTAGTTCTTCAAGGCATCTTCGGTATTCATACTAAGCCGATTTTTCTGTACAATACCGGCCTTAACTTTTGGTCTTTGGGCGGAAAAAGCGAAAAAAACCGCGTTTTCCGCCGCTTTTCAGTAGCGCACTTCAAATTGAGCGCAATGAAAATTGAAACACATATTCGTGATCAGCACCGAGCCCTCTTCCCGATGAGCTCTAAAGCGCAGAACGAGCCCGGAAAAATACTTCAGTGACCTAATTCCTGGCTGTCGCGGCTGACCCCTTTCTTCGCGGGAGATAATTACACCCGCAGCTCCTAAGTGGCTAATGATGGAAGAAATTCGGCCTTTTAAAGCCGATTTTCTGCTTTATTTGTAGTAACATATAGTTCTCTGGATTCCCTAGCATTTCTCGATCACACTGATGCACTTTTTTTTAGAGGATCCGATAATTTAAGTGCTATTATTTTCGGAAAATGTCTCCACTTTGGAAGACTATAATTTCAGTGCGTCAAGCTTATGTGCTTTTATACGCGTTTGTCCCGTTGAAGGCAACAGTGGAAATCATGCTGCGAAAGCGAAATCTTTAGGGTTGAAATCGCTAGTAATTATACCCCGGCAAAGTTGGCCACATGACA
This sequence comes from Heligmosomoides polygyrus polygyrus, assembly GCA_947396885.1. Lineage (NCBI taxonomy): Eukaryota > Metazoa > Nematoda > Chromadorea > Rhabditida > Heligmosomidae > Heligmosomoides > Heligmosomoides polygyrus. The sequence continues at coordinate 22,584,597 of OX377205.1, read as the reverse complement.
CTTCTTTGCAGTTAGCCGCACACTTGATCACGAATATGTGTTTCAATTTACAACGCGCCCAGTTTAAAGGGCGCTACCGAAAAGCGGCGGAAAAGGCGGCTTTTTTCGCTTTTTCCGCCCAAAGACCAAAAGTTAAGGCCGGTATTGTAGCATTAGATGACCACACCGATATGGTCGCGTGTAGCGCAGTCGGAGGAGGCGCCGACGGTCGCCTGCACCCGATACCATGTTCCTGGTTCGGATTTTCCGCCCAGGCCAACCAAGCCTTCTATCCCTCCGGGGTCGGTAAATTGGTACCAGACTTGTCTGGGAAGGATAAAGCGCTGACTTGTTCATCGGCTGGCCACCGCAAGTCATTGTATGGCCAAATACGCATTCAAATCGCCTCCACGACATCCCGTAGAAGTAGAATGCGTGGCGCATCCCAAAAGGGGTTGAGTACCGCCGTCCTTTATCTTTTATCCTTTATTAGATGACCACAGCGCCACTATTTTCTTAGCCAGGCTGCTCTTGTCCGATGTTTTCAAGAATTTGTTCCATTCATCAAAACTCGCACAAGAGGTTTAGCCGACGAAACTAGCTCTGGGATAGAGTCAGAATACTAGGAGAACAGTCATTTATTTATTCAACGACTCCTGATTCAGGTGCGTGAATCGATGGTACGAGGCGGCCTGTCGACTGGGCGGTAAACAGTGCCCACTCTGCCGGCACGAGTGGGAGGACCAGCCGGAGGTGATGGACATCTTCGAGCTGAAGATCAACTGACCGTCTTCTCTGTCTACCTGCCTGTCTACTGATCCCAAGCCTAATCCTCGAGTGACATTCTGAAGACCCTCCTCAGTTATTCGTGTGCTAAAGACTATTGATGAGGCCAATGCAGGAGAACCTGCCGTGTGTTCCGAGAGTTATTTTTCGATGCCTTTGTATTTATCTTTTATTTAATGAATCTTGAAATTGCGAGGCATTGCTTTGTTGTTATTCTTTTCCCTTAAATTGAACACTAAACCAAAGCAGGTCGTCTGAAGTCTAAATGAGTGCACGAATCTAAATCACGTTTTAACAAACTGAAAGTAATCTTGTGTCTAACAAGGAAAGGTTCCCAACTCATGGTGAGCTTTTGTGATGCCATTTTGACAGGAGGTAGGGCCCTGTGAGCGGAGTCCAGAACCACAGTCAGTTTTGCTGAACGTTTCTTAAAGACCTGAAAAGATGTGTGAAGGCGTGTGTGCATCACCTATGTATCAAACTCTACGACACCCACGAGATGTGAGTCGGTGGCTCACTCGATGGGAGTCCCGCCTGGTATGAGCACACCGCGGGGCTTCCAGTTCGAGTCCGACTGCTGCCATTATTTTTGCACATTTTAGTTTGTTGTTATTACGCTTTCTCATGATTACAGGAGGCAATTTTAGACCATCAACTACAGCAAACCAAGGCTCTCTATTTGGGCTTTCATATGTGCGTTTTTCAACTATTCATATCTGCCCCATATAATTTCTCTGGGAATAAAAAGTCTTATATGTTATTAAATTAAACGTCTTGCATTTATCATTTCCCTTCCAGTCAACAGCTGTGTAACAAAACTATGAAACAAGTAAAACACAAGCCCGTGTCACACCAGCTGCATCTTACAAACAGCAGTAAGACACAGTCTTCTCCATGGCAAGGAATGACCAGTTCTTCTTCGTTGAACGCGTAGTTTGTGGGCGTAGAGAAAGGTCCTCAGTGTACAGCAACGTGGCCAGCTGTCGTCCGCGTGTATGACAGATACGGCCGAAACACCGGAACGCAGAACTGTCGCTGCTTGCTGGTCTTGCTTAGAATCTGCAATCAAAGGAAAAGTCACGGGTAGTACCCTTTTTATTTATTTATTTATTTATTTATTTATTTATTTATTTATTTATTTATTTATTTATTTATTTATTTATTTATTTACGTCTCAAGGACGCGCACTATATGTGAGAGCAACAAAAAAACAAACAGAATAAGTCGTAAAACCAAAAAAAGAAACAGAACCAGGCAGAAATACAAGATTGAAGCGACAACGTTATACATTAAATAAGAATCTCGGAAGCCATCTGGTTGCGAGAGCCTATATAATGATGTCATGCTCAAAAAGTAAGGAGAGCAGCTTAGATACTAAAGCAAAATCTTCTCAGGTAGCCTAAGCAATGTCAATCAAGCAAACGAATAATACAGAAAACCTATAATATTTTATCGTAAGCATTTAAATTTGATTGTAGCCCACGAAGCCTGCCTGTCCGCGTCAGCCAGCTATGACGCCCTGAGTAGATACCGGCACCTCGGCACATGGGTACGCTGGCCGCCCCATGGAACCGGCATTTAGGGCAGGCAACTTGAAAAAAATGGTCAGCTACCAATAGGGAGAAATAGTGCATGTTGGTTGGATATAGATCCCCGCAACCCATATGAACAGAAGGGAATGCAACACGTATTGAGAAGTAATAGAACACATTACTAAAACTGAACAGAATAGAAGTAAGACCACTCATCTCAGTGTAGAGCAAAGAACATTAATCATGAAACAAGAAGAAAAAAGGACGTAACCCATGCCGCTTGAAAGCACAGGAGTTAGTGCAAGCTTGGCTAGGCTAACGGCAGGTTGACCACAATAACAGGCATAGATGCGGCGATTTTGAGACTTCCTGAATGCAAAGATAAAAGAAAACACTACTGTATATCCTCAATGCCTAATACTTCAGTAAATCAGTTTTCGCCAACTTATTTCTAAAGACAGTAGTGTTGCTCGAGGCTAGAAACTTAGCAGGCAAGAGATAAATCTATCTGGCAAATCTTAAGAAAACAAAATTAAATAACTTAGATTCCAAATTCCTGTTAATCTTAGAATAATCTAGCCTGAACCCACCTGAACGTTCGCCGCATGATCTAAATATCCAGTACTTACTGGGAGCAAGTCTTACCTCTCCGCGAAGCAGGACGAAAACAAAAGGTGAGGTCAGCAACGATCCGCCTGTACAGTAAAGTATTTAGGCCCAAGAGCTTCAAACGATCACCATATTCAAGGAAATACGGTGAGTTTAGTTTCATCCTACTGCACACTATCCTCGTGAAAGTTTGCTGAACCCTTTCTAATTTAAGGGCCTGCTTCTTAGTAGAGGGAGTCCATACTTGGGAGCAATACTCTAAATGTGGCAGAACGTAGGATCTGTACAACCTAACCAAGATTGTTGGGTTATCAGTATGGACATGGCGCAATATGGAAAAAGAGCTGTATGTATATGCCTTTCTAACCACTTGATCAATATGCACTCTGAAATTGAGCGAAGAATCAACGGCTACACCAAGGTCCTTGGCAATGTCACAATTATTTAGAACAACCCCACCTATCTCATATCTGTTGGGCGGTAAACCACCAAAATGCACAACAAACGATTTAGATAGATTCACGGCTAGATCCCACTCAACTGCCCAAACAGTAAGCTTTTCAATGGAAAGTTTTAGAGCTGCTGTCACCTCGACACAATTATCTCTATTGTATATTCCGTAAATTTTTATATTATCGTCATAACGAAATGTAGCGGAGAAAGCACTCCTCCTTGAGGTACGCCACTGGGGCAACAATTCTCCAAACGCCACTGGCGTTTGGAGAATTGACGACCTATCTTTACTGTCATATGCCTTCCTTTAAGATGAAAACCAATCTAGCAGGTTTTCACCTATACCAAGTAAAAAAAGTCGTTGAAGAAGCTTACAATGATTCACTATGTCGAAAGCTTTAGACAAGTCCACGTAAACTACATCAACTAAATTACCTTTGTTGAGTGCTAAGCTCCAATCAAACACACTATCGACGAGGTTAGTGGTTGTCGAGAGACCAGAACGGAAACCATGTTGTTCTGGTGGGACAACATGAAACCTGTTCAAGTGGTTTATTAATTTATCTCTGATAATTCTTTCCGTAACTTTTACTGGTTGTGGCATAAGACTTATTGTTCGGTAATCGGTTATCGATAAAGGATTGAGCGTCTCAGGAATAGCCGTAATTAAGGCATCCTTCTACACTTCAGGTACTTCACTAAACATAAGGGAGACATTAAAAATATGCGCTAAAGGCTTACTCAGAGAACTAGCACATTTTTTGAACACAATTGAAGGAATTCCATCGTAAGGCTCCGTAGGTGATGGTTTCAAACACTTCAGAACCTTATAAACTTCTTCAGGATGAAAATAGATATTGCATAAATTATGGCAAGAAGTTGTTGGTCCAACATGAGTGCCATGATGTGGTCCAACATAAGTTTTTGTAAAATATTTTACCCAATTACCTACTTTCAATATACCATCTCGGCTGCATGTGACATAGGCACTAGTTAAAAGTTCCGACTCCACAGACACGACTTCGGTCTGAAAAAAAAATTTTGCTAGAACTTTGTCTTGGGGGTTATTTGGGGTGCTGATCACGAATCTGGCATCCGCTTTTCACGAATCGGCTAGATAATATAGGCACAGGAAGACATAGGATTACATTCTTAAAGTTTTTGCCGGTGACGGCAGAAGAAGTTGGTTTTGATAAGTGTTCGGTCCATCGAATGATTCCCTTGTCTTTTTATTCCTCCGCTGATACATTTCAGTAGTTTTGGTCATGTTGAGGCACAATATTTATCAATAAAAACCTGTCATTGTTTCATTCTCATTGCATCGTTCTCACCCCCGTACCTCTTCCAGCTTTTGTTTCAAGGTGAGAAATCGTCTATAAGATATATGACGCTTATGAAGTGGATGTCAAATTCGTGATCAGCACCCCAAATAACCTTCCTAGACGAAGTTTCAGCGAAATCGGTGACCCTGCCTGGACCACCCTTGTTAACGTTATGGGTGGTCTCCGACCGAACCTGAAAAGCAGATTTCAGATTCGTGATCAGCACTCCAAATAACCCCCTCCCTAGGCAAAGTTTCAGCGAAAAAAAAACTGCTCGACCAAAGTCGTGTCGGTGGAGTCGGAACTTTTAACTAATGCAGTGACATATTCCGGGTAGCCAGCTTTGTAATTTTTGCGAAGAAAAATTGCTACACCTCCTGAACGAGAGCAAAACTTCCATTCACGGTGATGAAACAGTACTCTAGCTTTATTTCAAAGGGCAGCAATTTTGAGCATTTCCAGATGTGCCGTGAAGGAAGACCACACCTCACACACGTTCAGTGCAGCGCGACATTTATTTGTTTGATTGTTCTAGATGCAGTTGCGCAATGAAGAGTGGTTACTTACTACAATTATTTCTGCTATTCTAGATTAGATTGTTAGATGTCTGTTATACTTTTATTATGTAATATTATATCTTGCATTATTTATTATATTATTTTTATATTATATTTGTAATATTTTAAATTTGTATACAGGGTGAACCACAAGTCATGCCACAAAAGAACACGACCTTATAATGAGTCTTTTATCAACTGCAGAGGACCATATATCAACTGTCAATGTCATTAGTGCTATACTCCTTGCAAGTATTACGGTTGTAGCTAGTTATTAGAAAGTAGTGCGCTCTCACGTAAACTACCGAAAATCTTCCCCTGGTCGGGCTGCAGCACTTCCAATCCGATGTGGCTAAATTTCTAAAGATTGGTGGTGGAATATTCGGGATTATGGCATCGTGTACAGTGATTCAGAATCTTTTCAAAGTAAACATTAGATGAATGGCTCTAAACTACAATAGAAGAACACTGTTAATTTTCTGATCATACACGATCGAGCAGCCAGGTGGAACAAATGCAATATATCAACCTAGCCTTGTGGTGATCTGAGCCACGCGCCTGGACCGCATCCGAATTGATTTTTTTCGGCAGAAGGTCGATATCAGGGGTGTGCGTTTAACGGTTAACGATTTACGGGTTTAACGGATTTACCGTCATTTTCGCGATAAAATCTCTTATCGAAAATTTTTGGTAAATTCCCAAATTTACCGGAAAATTTAACGACTTTTTTCACATAAAATCATGTTTCTGTCTATCAAATGGAGAAGAAGACATACTACCGATATCAGTCTAGAAGTGATTGTTTCTATCTTCTCCGATAACTTGCTATTAGCGTTTGTGGTCCTCACCCTCCTTAAAGCATCCATGTCCGCATCACGAGGCGGAGATGGTGTGCTCCAGCGTTAAAAACGCACTCCACTGGGACAGTATCTCGCCCTGAGATTCCCCACACGACATGAGATAATTCGAACTAGAGATATAGAGGTTCTCAGAACAGACGATCGCCAGGGGAATAAGGGGAAGATGCAACATGTCTTGTTCGCATAATTTAGTCCAAGATGTTAAGCATCGGAATGTATTCTTTTAGTCCACCTGATGTCCTGGTGGACTCTAAAGCTGTTCGTATTAGAAAACAGAAAAGAAAGAAGTTCGTTGTCATGTCACGTCTCGTTGTTTTTTCTGAAGTGTCTGGCTTTGCTCCAAAGTACACTCTAATAGTTCAAAAATAGTAGTGTAATCATTCTTTTATCGAATGAAACGATGATCATTGTGAAAATTTCAAAAAGCAATTAAACTGTTAATCCCAAAGAAATGCAGTATAGCAATATTCGATTGTATGTCGGATGTTTCAGAAATGCTTTTGTAGAGTTTCAATTAAGCACCCACAATATAGACGTTATACTTGTGCGTTGTTAGGGTTCCGCTTGCTTTGTTTGTTGTAGGATGCTCGTTGCTTTGAAAGCCTCGTTTGATTTTGGATGACGTATGCATGATAATATGAAGATGATATGGTTTCTCTGAACGAGATGATGCTTCGGTGAGAAGCTTTACGCTTTTTTGCATTACCACCGTTTAAAACTAGTTGTTTTGAGGGAATATTAAATTTTAAAAACCGGAATTTTTACCGGAATTTACCGAATTTACTGAAATTTGCCGGCGAATTTCTGCGCTAAAAATATGCGGTAAAAAAAAATTTAGCGACGACAAGTCAGCGCACACCCCTGTTTGTTATCGAGCTGGTAGCTGACGGGATGCGCGAAACACGCCTGCGATTGTATGGCCACGTTCTGCGTGGAAACGGAGACAGCGTCCGTAAGATAGGTCTCAACTTCGAAGTGTCTGGAAAACAGCTTACAGGATGTCCGAAGCAGCGCTGAGCTGATACGTTACACAAGGACTTTAAAGTAGCTGGTGTCCACCCTGATCTAGCACGGGATCGAGAAAGATGGCAACATGGCACCAGGAAAGCGGACCCCGCCATGAAGCGGGACAAACGCTGAAGAAGAAGAAGAAGAAGAAGCTCGAATTCCTCTCAGGCTGGGTATTCGGCCAGCGCTTAATTTGATGAAAATTTTCTCAAAGTTGTGCGATCCCAGAAAGGTCAAAATAATAGTGCATTTAATACTACACCTGGAAAACATGACGACATGTAAACGATGGCCTGGCATGGCTGCTGCTCGCCTTACACGATTTTCCAAATTCTCTTCCTCACATCCCATCTTTGTTTAAAAGAAGTGAAAATCGGAAAAATATTTGTTCGACGAGTACAATAATATGATATGTACCATAATTTAGGTATTCGGTGCGCTATATAAAGGCAGAAAACACATTTTAATAAAGCAATTATTCTGACAGCAAAAAGAAAATGACGTGGTAGCGGTTCTCCGTCCTTCTGCCAAACATCGTACCATCGTAAAAGACTAGCCGCAAAATTCCTCCATCTTTGAAGTTTTGACATTAATTATTTACGATTTTAAAGAAAAAGTCCTGTTCTATATGAAGGATAAGTGACGGCGTTACTCAATCCCTTTTGGGATGCGCTTCGCATTCTACTTCTACGGGATGTCGTGGAGGCGATTTGAATGCGTATTTGGCCATACAATCGGTAAAACCTGGCATCGGGTGACTTGCAGTGGCCAGCCGATTAACGATTCGGCGCTCTATCCTTCCCAGACAAGTCTGGTACCAATTCACCGATCCAGGAGGGATGGAAGGCTTGGTTGGCCTGGGCGGGAAATCCGAACCAGGGACCTGGCATCGGGTGCACGCCTCCTCCGACTGGCCTCGAGGACTGAAAAGCTAACCACACGACCTCTCTTATCAACCCATCAGTGGCCATTTTTGAATAATACCGCGCTCCCCCAGAGACTAGTAGCAAATAGTGCTTCAAATTGTTCCAAATTTGGTTCCTAGCCTTTTTGTACGACTAAGCTTATGTTGGAGAACAGAGAGTTCACCCTGTCGAAGTTGTCTTTCCTTTCATGAAAGTAAGAGGAGGTAGCCACTAGTTAAAAGCAGCTGATGTGTAATCAGTGTTTGACAGCTCTTTCCCGTGGCATAGGTCTCGGTCCAGAGCCCCATGAGAAGCTGAAGGCATTCCCTGGTAAGTGACATGAGATCCCCAAGGGTAGAGCACGAAGACTCTCTGAAAACGAAGATCCGTGTAACGTTTCACAAAGCTTTGTCAGCAATCCTAACAGTGAAAATTAGTCCTGTGGTAGCGCAGGCATCTGCTGTCGTTTACCCCGATCCAGGTTCCTGGCCCGAACTTTCCGCCCACCGAATCTTCCATTCTAGCACTGTCGGAGGAGATGCTAACTATCGCGTGCACCCGATTCCAGGTTCCTTACCCACAATTCCTGCTTAGGTTAACCAAGCCTTGTATCACTCTGGGGTTGATGAAACGGTTCCACTCTCGTCTGAGATGGGTAGAGCACTGACGTGCCATCGGTTAGCTACCGTGTGTTATTGTATAGGCCAAATGCGTATTCATATTGCCTCACGATATCCCATGGGAGTAGAACGCGTGCCGCATCCCGAAAAGAGATTCACTAACGCCGCCTTTTATTCTTTTTATTCCTGAAGAAAATCGTTATCCAGAGCGAAGGCTCAGCAAACCCAACCACAAAACTTGCGCATGTTAAGGCTGAAAAACTATGAATGCTGGGTTCCCACTACCAACCAAGTGTGCCTATTTTATATTTGAACCAGGTTAAAGAAATATTTCCACTGTCGCAGAAGTCGCAATTAAGAGGGCCACTATGGAAATTAAGAGAGCCAAAATAACACTGGGCTCAAGTCTCGTTGTCCTTCCAAGCGGGATCCTAGGATTCAAGGCGGTCTCGTGTATTCTACTAATTGGTGCCGAATAGCGTTTGGACGATTTGAATGGGTTCGTCACCGAGGATATGCCCGACCGATGAGCAGCGTGCCCTTAAAGGACATCGCAAGCACTCTTCTTGGTTTGGTTTGCTCTTCGACTTGATAACGACAAGGAACTGCGCTGCTTGTTTGTCAACCATGTCTCTATTTTTTCAGTGACCCGGTTACAAATGGCATTCTTGTGTGTACCGTGTCTACTTCATTCCTGATAAAACCCTCAGCAAAGAATGAGGCGACTACGTCAAAGAATCCCGTCGCCAGGGTTGAAAGCAAAGCCTGAGCCTGTCACGCACAAGCAATAGACGAGAGTTGCGAATGATAAGAGTAATATATAATTTGAGCAATAATTGAGAAATTTTATTCATTTTCTTCTTCTAGGGGTGGGCAGCGGAAAATTTAGTTTCCTAGTCCGAGGAGCAATACAAGATCGGCATTCTTCACTTGAAGGGGTGGCGCGGAAATCTTGAAGCTGTCAAGAAAGCACACAGTACGAAACTCACTGAATGAATACAAATGACTTGTCGACCGGCTTCTTGCCTCAGAAGTCGTTTTCTACACCATTCTCCACCATTTCTATGCTTCACCGTGTTGTTTTACAGTTATTTCTTCCCTTGCTAGTTTCTCTTACTAGTTACTTGCTTTGTTGAATACCCCTCTATAAAATAAACAAGTAAATAAGGGTGTGGCATTTCGAGGATTCAGGGCGACAGTGAAAAGTAGGTTGGCCGGGCACGTAATGTGCTCTTGCTGCCATGCTACGGGAGCCACACCTGATTCGTTAGTTGGGATTTTAAGATAAATGATGATCTCCATAACCTCCTTGTCGCACTTCTTCGTCGGCAAAGCGGTAAATGACAGATACGGGATTTTGAGCAACTATGGAATGGGTATAACCTACATACCCGTTAGGACCTTCGCTTACTGGTCAAGAGACCGGCGATCCAGGGCCAGCCTATGAAAACGGTTTCTTGGCCAGTTCGTCTACCAGTGGCTTTACTATCCCTCCAAATCTGATTAGTCTTTGGATTAGTATTCAACGGGGAACTTTGGGGCACAGAACTGACCTAAGAAAGCATTGGCATACAGCGCTGCGTTGACAGATTTCAGACGGCTTACCAGGTTGGTTAGTCACTTTTGTCGTTGCGCTCTGCTCTTCTCCATCTCATTTACTTTCCGTTTTTATATTACTCTCTAAAAAGCAATTATTGCATCACTTAAAATTGTTAATCCCTGGCATGCGCAAAAAAGTGGACATAATAAATATGCAAGTAAATGTGACGGGTTTTTCCAGCGAGAATCATTAGGTTGGGAACTAAGTCCCTCGCCGTATTTCAAACACTTTACTCCGGATTTTCCCAAAAGTTTTTCGCATAACGTTGACATTTGAAAAAAATGGTTTGCTTCATCATAAAATATGTTTCTCTTTTTCCTATTTCGATTTTTGCATTTTCTCGGATAAATGAAGTGAAAGGTAAAAGGAAGAATGACCTTCGCCAATAGCTCCTTTCTACTTACGTTTGTATTTTTTGAGAAATGTTATTTATTTACTATTTGAAAGACGACAATTTGTTGGACTAGAAAGTGTGTTGCGTTTTTCATTTGTTTTGATTACCGTTCATTTTCAGGACTTCAAGTGGAGTGTCCAGAAGAAAAAATTTTTAACCAACAACGCCAACTGTTTGGATAATTTTTTGAACGGTGCCATAAGTCTTTCGAAAGAGAATATTTTGCTCTATTAAAATCTTCGTCGCGTTTATTTGTCGTACTGGGTTTGTAAATTTTTAGCAGATTGTTAAAGAGGAGAAGAACTACCTTCACCAAGTTGCGTAGTTGGAGGAGGCGTCGCCTGTCGCGTTTACAAGATGCCAGGTTCATGGTTCGGTTCCCGCCCAGGTCCACCAAGCCTTCCATTCCTTCGGTGTTGGTGAATTGGTACCAGAAGTGTCTGGGAATGGCAAAGCGCTGACTTCTCCATCGGCTGGCCACCGCAAGTCATTGTGTGGCCAAATCATTGTACGTATGCGTATATTGTACCAAATACGCATACAAATCACCTCTAAGGCATCACGAGAAGTATAATGCGTGACGCATCCTAAAAGGGCCTGAGTAACGCCGTCCTTTGTCTTTTACCCAAGTTCAAGTTTAAAATATTACCTAAAGATAAAGAGCTTTTGGCAGCAATAATGTCTTCTGGACACCCCACTTTAATTTCCTGAAAATTAACGATATTCAAAACGAATGACAAAATCATACAGACAGCCTCGTAGGACGAATTATCGAGTTTCAAATAGTGTATAGAATTATGCAAAAAACTCAATCGTAAACAGAGAGAGGGAGCTGTCGACGAATGAGATCACTTTTCTTTTTCTGATCTTCAACCTTATTGAGCTAAAACTGAGAAAGACATACTTTCTGATAGACCAAATCATTCTTTTTTGAAGGTGTGCAACGTTGTTCAAAACACTTTCAGAGACGTTTATAATAGTATGAGAAAACAGCGGGGACCTAGCTTCCAACCTAATATCTTCTGGGAAGGTATTGCACGCCACAGGGACGAAAAGCAACGTTGCTTGCTCGACGTCATTAGGTCGATAACTAAGAACCTCAGGTGATGTAACTGAAGCATAGCTTCAGCTGCAGAGAATTCTGAAACTCCATAAGTCTATTCCGCAATCTAACCCATAATAGAAGTCCGACGTCTAGTACCGAACTAGCCTTCTGAGAAGACTTTTGAGGATGGACAAGAGCCGACGCCCTGAAGCTACTCCGAAGTGAATGCCTATCTTCCTCGGTAAACTTCTAACTGCAAATGCTATTGGACAGTTGCTTAAGGGTGAACCACGTTTGCCGAGATGCCAAGACCTTTCCTCGCCCCTTCCTTTAACTCTCTTCCACCTTGCATCATCAGGATGTCTTGCATGACTGAGCCGGAGCTAGCAGGCCTAACCCAGCCCTCCTCAAACGCAGACCTCTTGACTGGCCTACGAGTGCCCTTTGCCAGAGCACAGACTTCTTCGCGATTTGGTCAGCGAATCGAAACCCGATCCGAGCGGCTCTTTGAGCCACACTCCTCGACGGACGTCCCATTTCGACCCTGTCCGTCCGTCCGGTCGTGCTGTAAAAAGCACCGAAATAGCCGCTATTACGACACGAGAGGACTACGTCTGTCCTTTGGCCACTGACAGCATCATCATTTTCATTTGAAACTCCATTAATCATTTGTTTACTCTTCCGGCCAGCTCTGTTCCGTTGTCTAATGCTTATTTTAGCTTAATTTAAAAATGTCAAACTGTAGGAGACAACTGAAGGCGATTAATCATATTAGAAATGATTTTTTATCACGCTTTGCGATCCACCTGTACTGCAGGTTTTGCCCTTACATTAGTTATAACATAATAGGAATTAAACAACAATAACTGAATAATAAACAATTTCATTATTCAAATTATGTATTGCACTTTTGATGGATTTTTTTCAAACTCATGAAGGCATTTCAAAAATAGGATACGGCATACGGCCCACTTCGAGAATGGTACGTTGGACGAACATATCTTGAAGCTCCTTGGAGGCGTACTGGCCGAGATCCCCCTGAGTACCGCAAGAGCAATTGCTGTTCTCGCTTAACCTAAATGCCGATTGATGCTCAAATTCTCCTTTCCACTAGACGCTTTCTTGTTCTTCCTCAACAGAACGCGCCATGCATTTGTCTTGCACTCGTTTTGGATTTTGCTTTGTTCGTTTCATCTGAGCGGTAAATTTCTTCAGCGACCTTACTTTTTCGGGTACTAGACCGAAAAATCCAAGAAGAAATCAAGAATCTTAGACCCTAAAAACTAGGATCAACCGATCGACGTGCGGTATGTAAGTTAACTATCTTTAATATTCCTATGAACTCCAGCTGTACAATTTCATAATAAATCTTTAATTGTGCTACAAAGGATAAAGGACGGCGTTGTTAAATCCCTTATGGGATGCGCCACGCATTCTACTTCTACGGGGTGGAGTGGGGGCGATTTGAGTGCGTATTTGGCCATACTTGCGGTGGCCTGCCGATGAACAAGTCAGCGCTCTATCCTTCCCAGACAAGTCTGGTACCAATTCACCGACCCCAGAGTGATGGAAGGTTTAGTTACCTTGGGCGGGAAATCCGAACCAGGAACCTGGTATCGGGCACAGGCGACAGTCGGCGCCTCCTCCGACAGCGCTACACGCGCCCTGAATAGTGCTATGTCATAATGAAACTTTTATTACACTGTGTTGTAGTGCACACAACATAAGATTAAAGTTCTTAAAGCCATTCTGTTAAATTATTCCAGATAATTTGTACAACAGAAGGGTTCTTTTAGAGACAACGCCAAACGAACCGCTTCGTGTTAAGAAAAAATTGTGATCTTATACTCACCACTCTCACCTTATTTTATCGAACCTTGAGTGGACAGACCTTATGCTACATAACTCATGTTCAACATGGTCTGAAGACCTTTTATTCCCTTCTTCTTCTTTCTAACTAAGCTATGGAAGTGAGGATGAAGGTCGGCTTAAGTGGAAAGCTCTACGCGTTTCATTTCCACACAGCCGCGACAGCCGCTCGCCTCCTTTGACTATCCCACTATGTACCGCCTAGTTATCCATTTTACTTCTAAAATCGCCTCTGAAATCATGAATTTCCAGAAGAAAGTGAGAACATTGACTATTCGACCCGCAAAGTGGTTTTAAGGGCAACAGCACATCAGCAAGATCGCTACTCTTTGAAACGTTCTAAAGACATGTGGCGGTGTATGACAGTAGAAGGCTAACATGTGAGGGGGTATAAAGTTTTTAAATGCCGTGCGCCTTGCGATAGAAGGCGCAAAAATGAGTTGTTTCACATTCTCAAAGCAGTTTCGCTGAACATACTTTTCATTCAGGGAAAGTCAGTGACATTTTTCACTTGATTTAGACTTCGAAATTCGAGACGAACATAGATACGCAAAAATCCTGCAGGATTGTGGCGTGGAAGGCTTTAAACTTCATTTTCCCTTGTTATTTTTTCGTAATTTGAGCGCAGGAGTGATTTCAGAGAAGACGTAGGGTCTCGCGTCTACCCAATTCCGCGTTCTTTGTTCGGATTTGCCGCACAGGCCAGCCAAGCCGTCCGTCCCTCTCCCTCAACCATATGATGGTCAACGATGAATAAGTCAGTTCCTCCCGAGACAAGGATGGCACCAGGTTACCGAAAGGGTGGAGGGCTTGATTGGCCTGGGCGCGGAAATCCGAACTAGCAACCTGGTATGTAGTGCACACGACGGCCGGTGCCTCCTCCGACTGCGCTCAACGCGCTCGAGAAAAGTCGTAGTGATTGTTCACTTGGAAACTTATATTTTTTTACCTTCTTGATTTACACACTGTGTAGGCTAATTTGGAGGACATCGGTTTTTAACTGGAAAGTGTCCAGTTTGACATAAAGGTGCTATACCATTTTCACGTCGAATTTATTTAGTTATTTATTCATTGGAATAATTTCTATTTTTAGGAAAAGTAATAAATAAAATTTTGTGTTAAGAATCAGCCAAAAACAATTATGTCAAAAAACTACAAAGAAAGTTATAATAAAATCTTCCTTGATCAAAAAATTATTCTAACATTTTTGAAGAGTCTCTAGTCTATTGAATTGGACAGCTTTTAAATCAAATTGGGCACTCTTCTAAGCTAACCTAAGACTTTTCAAATCAAAGCGAACTCTTCCAAATCACATGATCTTCTTCTACATTAAACTAGAAACTCTTCAAAAATGTTAGAATAATTTTTTGTTCAAGGAAGATTTTATTATAACTTTCTTTGTAGTATGCTGTTACAGGATGTTTTGCTGCGATCAAAACTCTTGCGCCAGGCGGGACTCGAACCCGCATCTTCTGCTTTCCGGGCAGCTGATGGTCAGTGCTGATAGGCGAGATTGCTAGGAAGATATCGTGGATGTTCTGTTCGGTCTAAACAGCGCCGGTGGTCTTCTGCTTTCCAGGCAGCGATGTTCGCCTTACACCACCAGCGCTGTTTGACCGCACCTATCATCCGCGATATCCTCCAGGTCTGTCAGCACCCACCCGTGATACGGGGATGGGCCGGCCGCTGATATCAGCATGGAACCGGTTAAACTGAAGACTCACGCCAAGAGGACGGGGGTAGGAGGCACATCCCGTTATAAAGTGGACCCTCTCCTTTGGCGTTCCACCGAAAGGCCAAAAGTTGAGAGATTCACTTGGATGATCCTGCGAAAAGGAGGTCGGATCAATCCTGGCGGAGAGAGACCCCGCGGCAGAGAACTGGACACCTGCAGAGTAGCGTCCCCAATTAGCTACTTAGAATCTATCCTTTTCGGAGGGGAAAGGAAGCGCAGTGTTTTGCGTCTCCGTTCTCTCTCTTGAGTTTCTACGACAGCTTCAGCTGCCCCTCCAGGGTGCGAAGCGCTTTCATTTCAGTTCCGGGGATGTGGTTGTGTGGCATGGGATGACGTCCGCAGTTGGCATTTTACAGTTGCTCAGTCCCGATTAGGATAGATCCGGGTCGCATATAGGGTCATGGGCGGTCACCTTGTAGGACACCCTACATAACGTTTTGTGTTCTACGAAACAAAATTATGCAGCGCCGGTGTGTTATACACCTCTAGTGAACTGAGCTAGGCCATTGCTGACCTGGACATGCACATGCCTTCTTACCAAGGCGAATATCCCTCGAGTACATGGTGAGCCCCCCCCCCCCTCCCCGAACACATTTGCGCAAGATCCGGCAATTACATAGCGCTATCCACTCATAAGCCAGCGCACTCTGCTGCTTTGTATAGGCTATGAGATTTCTTGTCCAGATAGGGGAAATGAGGGAAGATTGCTAGTCGGAAGGGTGAATCCAAAGTGGCTGTTGGGTTTTTTGAATCGCTACTAGGGCTCTACATATGGTTCACGACATCACAGCCGCGCGCAAACGGGTTTCCGTGGTAAAGGATGTGCACTGTTTTTTGTTGTTGTTGTTGTTGTACTAAGCAGGCTGGTACCTGTTCCGAGATTGCACATGGTCGGGGGAGGGGGGGGGGGAGGGGCTGTGAATTTGTCCCAGAGGGAGAGAACTTCATAGAAATGCACAAACTTGGTTACGATAGATCCCTGTTCTGCAATTTCTTAGCCAGGGGAGACGGCACTCTTTATTTTCATTTCGCTGTTCTAGCGGTGTTTCCCTCCCCTCGTTAGCCTCCTCCACCATTAAAATAGATTCGGAGCAACTCACACCACCGCTTGGGTTCTTTCTCAGGGCGGAATGGGTCCTCTAAACTTCGGGAACACCATCATATTATGAGGAACTGGAGCTCCCGGACGCGCATAGAGCGAGGGTCTATCCTCTTTCTTCTTCATATCATTCAGAAGATTTGCCCAATACCTTTTCGAATCGAATTTTAGGATACATGCATACTTCAACTGAAGAAGAACGCTAATTTTTTTAGTTAGGTCAAGGCTACCAGCTACGAAAAAGGTTCACGTTCGATCCTCCTGTTGTGATATGGTACCGGACAAATTCTGGGGAGGCGAAACGTTCATGGCTAAACTTGTTACTAGTAAGGTCTTCAGCTTAACCGGTTCCATGCTGATATCAGCGGCCGGCCCATCCCGTATCACGGGTGGGTGCTGACAGACCTGGAGGATATCGCGGATGTTAGGTGCGCTCAAACAGCGCTGGTGGTGTAAAGCGAACATCGCTGCCCGGAAAGCAAAAGATGCGGGTTCGAGTCTCGCCTGGCGCAAGAGTTTTGATCGCAACAAAACATCCTGTAACAGAATATAGCCTCTCTACCAGCCTCTCCAGGCTTAAGCAAATGTGTTAAAGCATTTCTTTGCAGTTTTTCGACATAATTGTTTCTTTGCTGCTTCTTAACACAAAATTTTATTTATTACTTTTCCTAAAAAATTGAAATTTTATAAAATTATTTCACTCATTTGTTATTGTTATAAAAATATGGGGAATTATTTCACTAAATTATTATTTTTGTTATATGATATTATTATTAAGAATATTATTTTGTTTGTTATTTATGGCGCACAGCTTGTGTATTAAATAAATAAATAAATTTGGCAGCTAAAATAAAAAATAAAAAAAGTTTTTCTATGCTTTCCTTGAACCAAAAATTATTGTAACCATCTTGTAGAGTCTTCAATTTTACCTGTTAAAAGCTGGGCTCGATTTGAAAGATGTTCAATTTGATTTCAAAGTTTGCAGGCCAGTTTGGAAGAGTGTCTAGTTTGACTTGAAAGTTTCCAATTCGACGTGAAAATGATATGTGTTAGGTTTTGAGCTAATCTCAACAACAGAAAAATTCTGGAAGAATCAAGATATAGGCGAGATTTAGGCAAACGGAAACCGACAGCACTGCTCCAAACAATGAAGTGCATTTCGTTGGTGGAAAAGTTCAGGGGGAACGCGGTGGTCCTGAGGATCAACACAAAGAGGGAAAAAGTGGCTTTCGGATAACCACTCCACTTCCTGTTCATTAGTCTGGTTTTTGGCCTCTGAATTTTGGGGGCTGCAGAAAAAACAGAGACCCCTGTTTCTACACGCGAACTCTGAACATAATTCAAAGCCCGTGGCCTCCTTTGAGCGAAGGAAGTCGTAGGACTATGTACGCATTAGGAATGCATGAAGACATTACTAGCCCTTGCCGAAAGCGATTGATGAATTCTGAAGGTGTTTTTAATCCATTTATCCACTGCACTACCAACCCACATTTTGAACCCCATTTCTGTTTTCATGACGTCTGGAACGACGAGTTGGGTAGATGCAGTTGTTACTGTAATTGTGATCGAATGACCTATTCGAATAGCTATTCGAATGATATTCATCCCAATTTGAGTTTTCTAAGCCCGAGCCAACCAGGGTACCGATCATAGACGCCCTCTCTGAATAGCACGTCCACTCTATGCGGTCTCATTGGCTGGCGCGTTCCCTCCTCTCAATGCTGCGCACTTTCGCAACCTGGACCGTTAATTACCTAGGTCTTCTCATAATTTTTTGAACGTTTAAGAAAGGCAGTTCTAGCAAAGTCTGCAGTACACGCTTCACGACAAGCTTCCTTCCGACGTTGGGCAATCAGATTTAGAGTGAGCCACACATTTTGTTTCTTCTTATTAGCATTGAAACTCTTTAAATTAACAGTGAAGAAGAAATGTTGAAAAATCTCTCATTCTTTTCTGATCTCAAAAATCTCATCAGATTTTGTAGGTAATTCATGGAGAAAAGATTTTGATTGAGAAAAACAAAAAATATAATATTAAGTCAATGTAAAATTTACTCGCGGCTTGTATCCAGACGTCGTTGCACTTTTGCAAGAATTTATTTTTTTCGCCGATAAATTTTCTGCAGAAGCTCTCATCGCGTGCGGTGTGGACAGCTAACGATGACCGATTTAATGACGTGAAAAACCGAGCTCCAAACAAAAATGGCGTCCCATGTGCCAGCAGTCTTTTTTCGTCCGAGAAAAATGGCCAGACGGGATGGCACGGACCAGTGACGAGGACCATTATGTGTGGCGGCTCTCCACGGGCCAAGTTGCTCTCATTTCTGATGATCTCCGCTCGTTTTATAGCAGGCGCTCAAGCTGCTATAAAGCGAGTTCGAATTGGGAGTCGCCGCGCGGCGCCACATCCCCCCGTAATGCTCGCCTCGTCGCCGTCCGTTGCAGCCACCCTCGTGGAAGTATCCAATTTCTGGCCGGAGATCGCTGGTGGGCCATCTGGTCCTGACGACGAGCCGTCTTAAGTCAGCTGGTCTGCTTGGGGATCGTCCCATTCCGACGAATATTAGCTGGGAGACGACCATCACCGGGCAACAGCGGTCAACGGCGATTAGAAGCCCAATGCGATCTACGTAAAATTGAAAGTCTTCTTAAACGCCAGTAATATATGTGCTTCTACATACTGAGGCTTTATTCACTTTTTATTACTTCTTATTCAAATGATACATTTCACCTGTTCCTCATTTTTGTTCATTTTTATTCAACTGATTCATTTTATCTAAATATTTTTAATTAGTCATGGAGTTCAAAAATGAAAAAATGCAAACACGAGTCTTGAAGAATGCACAAAGCATCAGTCAAAATATGCTGCGATAGAAATTTAAGAATCATGCTCAAGAACAAGAAGCCAGTTGGACGCCTCGTAGTCTGCTTGCTTGTATTTTGAGCCTAGCAAAGGAGCGAGAATTTTCCCGCTTTCCGATGAACTTCGATTACTATGAATTGCGACTGCATAAACACAGCTCACTCGGAGGAGCTGTAACACGGACCAGGTTCTTGGTTCGGAATCCCAGGCATCCAAGCCTTCCATCCCTCCGGAGTCAGCGAATTGGTACTAGCCTTGTCTGAGAAGGGCAGAGCACTACCTTGTCATCGTGTGGCCACCTCAAGACATTAAGTAGGCCAAGCTCGCATACAAGTTGTCTCCACGATATGCCGTTGAAGTAGGATGTGTGCCACCTCTCAAAAGGGATTGAGTAACGCCCTTCTTTATTCTTTTATCAGATGAACCCGGAACTAGGCCTTTTTGTGTGAAAAAGTTGGTACGCAAACAACAGCCTGCTCACGGACAGTAAACCAAGTTTCTGCCGGAAGTTCCATGGGAAGCTGGATCCATTCCCTGGTGAGAACCTAAGTCGAGACGCAGGTGAGAGCATATGTACGTCTCCTCCACCGTCTCCTCCTGATCTATCTGCTTTGAGAAAAACATAGAAACGAAAACTCAGAAAATGAAGGGGAGGCCCATCTGGTTCCGGAATCTGTGCACAGCAGTCAATGTGTGTAGGTCTTGCTGAAAACATCACTGGTGAGCATAATATACATACCATTCCCACCATGCATAAGTTGAACATCTCTCCTTGAAAGCAGTTCTGTGGAGCCTAGATATCAAGTGTTGTTCTATTAATAAGAGGCAAAAGACTAGCAGGATTCGCCGTGCATTCTACTTTAACGGGATACCGTAGAGGGAAATAGAACGCATACCTGAACTATGTTTACCGTGACTTGCAGTGAGGAGTAGATGGACCAGTAAGGGTTTCTTCATTCCGTGGCGAATCGGTAACCAATTCTGGTGGAATTTTGTATGACCTGTTTAGAGGAGCTGCACCTCCTCTCCCACCCCTAGTGAAATCCGAACCAAGAGCGGGCGCATATTTAAAAAAAATAAAGGACAAAGCTCGGCGTTAGTTAGTCCCTTTGCGGAATACTGATGCCCTCTACTTATGCGGGACATCACGGAAGCAATCTGAATTCGTATCTGGCCTATAAAATGACTTGCGGTCACCAACTGATGAGCAAGTCAGTGTCTTGTCCTTCCAAGACGAGCGCCCCTTGAAAAATAGGATGCCAAGATATGTACACCTTCCTAGTAGAGAAACGTTCATAGTGTTCTTCATGTGGCCTTCTGTTCCACTTCGAATTCTTCCATTCTGAGATAGGGTTAGTCTCCTTCATTTCTATGTTCAATGCCTCAGTGGTATCGAAATTTAGAATTGCCGTTCAGCCCTAAGGAATGGTCTGGTACGAAACCCCTATGGCGGTTAAACTTGTTCTGTCCACGGAATACTTGGGCCGATTTTCAAGGTATTCTTGCCACGCTGCCTGCAATGCACCGACAACGGAAGGATGAAAGGTTTGGTCGGTGTAGTTGGAATCAAACCAGGAACCGCCTCCTATGTACTACAACTGTGATGCCTTTCTAGGCCCCCACTGCATGCTGCAGAAAGCATCTGCCTCTAAACTGACAGGATCATGAGAAGAAAGCAAACAGGTCTTACTACATAATTTTCTTATGCTTAGTATAAGCCACTCATTCTAATTCTATTTAGGTACAGTTGGGGGTAAAATTTGGGTGCGTATTTGGGCTACATACATCCGTCACGATTTTTTAAACGAAGACCGTGCGGGAACCATTCTTTAACTGCAAATTTTCTCAGAGTGAAGATGGTGTTCCATTTATATGTTTCCTTGTTGGCACAGAAGTTTTTGGTCTAGAACCTGTTCTGGGTTTCAAATCGAGTTAAAGGCAACTAATGTTAAGCGTGGCATTGCATCGAACAGTGCTGGTGCTGCAACGGCCTAAAGAACCTCCTCCGGAGCGCATAGGGCATTGCTTCAAATTCTGCCTTGCGCAAGGGTTTCGCTTGCAATAAAATCCATAAAAATAGAAATATATATAGGACGGCGTTATTCAATCCCCTTTGGGATGCGCCACGCATTCTACTTCTACGGGATGTCGTGGAGGCGAGTTGAACGCGTGTTTGGCCATACAATGACTTGCGGTGGCCAGCCGATGAAACAGTCAGCGCTTTGTCCTTCCCAGACTCGTCTGGTACCAACTCACCGACCCCGGAGGGATGGAAGGCTTGGTTGACCTGGGCCGGAAATCCGAACCAGGAACCTGGTATCGGGTGCAGCCGATTGCCGGCGCCTTCTCCAACTGCGCTCCACGCGCCAAGAAATAAAATATTGAGAGAAAAAGAAGTGCATGGAATACGTCGGAGAAGGTGGAATTTAAACTAAACGCTCAATCTACGACTTTTTATCATGACGACAAATGATAAGGGATAAAGGATGGCTTTCCTCAATCCGTTTTGTGTTGCACCACGTATTAGACCTCAACGAGATATCGTAAAGGTGATTTGAAGGCGTGCTTGGCCATACGATGACTTACGGTGGCCAGTCAATGGACATGTCTGCGAATTGTCCTTCCCTGGCAAGCCTGGTACCAATTAGCTGACCCCGGAAGAATGGAAGGCTTGGTTGGCCTGGGCGGGAAATGTGAACCAAGAACCTGGTATGGGGTGAACGTAACAGCCGACACCTCCTCCAACTGCGCTACGCCTCCCTTAATGACGACAGTGGTAACCAGACACGGTGATTGTTTGGTCCACATTTATTCACCTAGCAATCACCTCTACTTGGTAGTTTCTTGTGCTGTTGGTTTCCCCAATATGACTATCGCAATCGTGGAGCCTGAGCACTCAACTCCAAAGCAGTGAATCGCCCTGAAGATAGGTGGCTAACCAAAATATTATGAGCACAAAGGGCGGTCCTTCTGTTGTTTGTGTTCTGGGAACTGCTATTCCACTGTTTCACAATCCGCACAATTTTTCTTCATTTTCGAGCGCACTTTCGTTCCTACCTCGGTGAAAAACGAAGCGCGCTGTTGTTTTTTTGTCCCATACTGTCCTGTGTCTATTTAGATTACCTTACATCTAGGTTACTTTTCATGCTTTCATTCCTTTGCTGCTCTTGGTAGTGCGGAAGGGCGGATCTATCCTAATCGGAGGGAACATATAGCAATTTACGTCTCCATCCCCAAGCATGAATTTCTATGACAATTTCGGCTGCTGTTCCATGGTGCGAGGCCTTTAAATTAAGGCGATCTGGTTGTGTGATATGGAACGACCTGTGCAATTGGTACTTTACAGTCTCCCTCTAGCGACTAGGGCAGATCCGGGAAAGCTTGCAATTTCAGCCGTTTTGTGTGCAAAACCTCTACATATTCCACTCCTCTTTCAACTGCTAATACTTCTCAGTGAATAGGAATTAACCTTTCGCCACGTATTTTGAAGGGTACATAAACATGTTGGTAGATCAATAGTTCTTCTGGCTTATGTGCAAGAAATTTGGCAATTTTGTGCAAATTAAGATTAATCTCGTGGATTGTATCGCGGACACGTGATTTCCTCGATATTAGGACTTTCAGTGTATAGGTAAAGTGTTCTCACCCTTATATGAAGCATGCGGCGGTGTCCCGCACGGTATGGTTCTTTTTCGCATTTTATTACTCATTTGCACTTTTGAAATTCCCGATATCGAAAACCAAATGGAGTCACATGTAAAATGTACGCCGATGATATGAAAATTTATAAGGTCAAAGGGTAGCCAATGGACACGGAGCGCACGCAAACTACTATAAATTTTTTGAACAAGTGGTCCAAATATTAGTAACTACCCCTTACTGTCGGAAAAACTCAAGTTTTCGTCACTGGGAATAAAGCCGTGACTACAGTACCGGACGCGTCTTTTGAATAGACTCCGCAAAAACCGCGACTTTTCGGTTTTGCGTTTTTTTTTCTTATAAAACTCGCCAGACTTCACAGCGTACTACAAAGTCTCACCGGGACAGAGTACAACAATTCCTGAGTAGGTCGGCTAGAATTTCCCATAAATCTCCCTAAACGCTCACTCTACAATCTGTCCCCCCCCCCTCGATTGATATGTTCGATCCTATATGCGCACTCTCAGAGGATTCCTGGCATGACAGAACACTTTGCACCCTGCTTGAGATACTCCGAGAACATGCAAGTCCTGAAATATAAGCTGCTCCAATCGCAAAAAGTCTGCTCATTTTTGACCAACCACTGCAGCGGTCTGACGAAGTTGTATGCACGTGTAGATCTCGAAGAGGTACTCGAAGGGTACCAACCATTTCTGAAAAAACCGCAAATTAGAGGAAGTATGAGATCGCAACTGTTTTCGACGACTTGCGACCGATAACTCGTCCGCGACCGCCCTTCGCAATGGAGCGCGTTTTTCAATTTCGGAGATTTCCATGGCTCCACATGAGATATGTATACCAATCGATAGAGCTCGAGCTCCTGAGCTCAAATATGCCCTTGGTTTTTCAAACGGACCTTAGGCGTTGACCTAAGGTATTCTATCAGGTCCAACCCGCTGAGAAGGGTGGAAAGTTAGAGATCTCGGTTATCTCATGAACAAAACTTCGAGCCACATTACAGTATGCTCGTAAAGAAGCTCGTGCCTACAACCTTTTTCGGATGTTTAGAACCAAAAATCCCAAGGTTCTCTTAAGGGCTTATAAAATGTATATCAGGCCAATCGTTGAAAGTGGGACTATGTATGTCTTCAATCCTTATAAACGCAAAAATATACGTCTGCTGGAGAGAGTCCAGAATAAGTCCACCCACAGACTGATGCTAAGCTGTTTTTCGATGAACTAGACCTCCATTCCCGATGGTGAAACCCGAGCTATACAATTGGGGTTGTCGTCCCCTTCCCTCCTAAGGAGTGGGAGAATAAAATCCAATCATGTGATGATTTTCAAAATACTGGCAGGTAGAGTACAAACAAAAGCCTCAGACTTCTTTTCGTTGGCACCTGAGTACGGAACAAGATACGGTTACCTAGGAGCCACCGATCCAGTTGCGAGGAGCCAAAGTCAAATACGGTCAAACTTTTGAACGGAATGATTGAGTTTTTCGACCATTGCTCAGAGATAATGTGCTTCAGATGTCCCTCGGCCGATTTTAGGAAATTCATCGACAAGCGATTGAAAGAGTTCTGAGTTTAGTTCTTTTCTTTCATCTAACTGTTTGTTTTATTCTTCTGTAATCTTTCTTTGGATATGTTAATACTGTCATGCCATTTCTAATGTGTATTGCAAGTGGGTGTGATATATAGCACCGCGCCATAATTCGCGCCTCAAAATGAAAAAAATAAAATAAAAAATTAATTCGGTTCTCGCTGCTGCGCTTCCGCTCTTGGAACAGGGAAGAGATCTTGAACGGAGGAAGTGTCTCCCTTCTCCCAGACTGTCACTCAGAATGTCATCCCCTCGTCACATCCCGGCGTCGCACTCATTGCTTATTTATCTCAAGCGTATTAGATGCACGAAGATCTCTGAAGGGTGGTCTATGAAAGCCGGAAAAATGACCGAAATTTCTCAGACGGAGCTAGACGACCCACCCTCGACTCGGTTGAATCCTCCCTGGCCGGTAGCTGGCTCCTACCAGTTCTGATGCATTCGCAGTGTTGCCGTCCCGATCAAGATCGACCAGTTGCATGGCGCATTCGGAGATGCTTGTCTCCTACTGGGAAGGATTAAGGCATTACGGACTAGCTAACTCCCCGCAAACATCGCCTTTGATCCGGCTGTCAACTGCGGTCAATGGTGAAGGTTAGCAGCCACTCAATTCTCACTGATTTATCTTTTCACCCTGTGGTGGCGACACCGCTTTGGCCATTAAAGGCGCTACTTCCATTTCGTATTCATATGTTCATAAATCCCTTGCAGAGCTTCGATGATTTGTGCTATTCTAAACTACAACTACAACTACAACTAACTTCATTCAAATTATAATGTTTACGCTCAAAATGTGAACGATCCGTTGTTTTCATTTTTGACAGGGATCACTCACTGCTTTTCGTTGCGAGCTAACTGCGACCTTAACTGGCAAGCAAGCGTTCTTTTTTCCTGAACATTACGAAATTCCCCAGACCAACGATGTGAAATTCCTTCTCCTACAGAAAGTCAACGAAGAGGCTGTGCTGGTGTTTTCGAACAGAGCATTGAAAGAACTGGATGACCGTGGACGCTTCGATGACAGAAGCCTGTCCTTCATCGTTGTCCGGTGTGAGAGGGATTTCTGGCATGTTGCAAAATTGACTAGAAACTGTTGAAAGCGAAAAGCTTTTTAATTTGTTTGTTTATTTATTCATTTTTTACTTATTTTTGAGCGCGTGTAGCGCAGTCGGAGGAGGTGCCGACCGTCGCGTGCACCCGATACCAGGTTCCTAGTTCGGATTTCCCGCCCAGGCCAACCAGCCCTCCATCCCTCTGGGGTCGGTGAGTTGGTACCAGACGTGTCTAGGAAGGATAAAGCGCTTACTTGTTCATCGGCTGGCCACCGCAAGTCACTGTAATGCCAAATACGTATTCATGTCGCCTCCACGACATCCCCTAGAAGTAGAATGCGCTGGCGCATCCCAAAAGGGATTGGTAACGCCGTCCTTTACCCTTTTTATTTATCTTTTATTTATTTATTTATTTATTTGAGAGCGTCACAAAAACTTGCACTTCTTGTGAGAGTAGCAAAAAAACAAAATAAAAAGCTATGCAACACAAAAAAAAATGAAAAATGAAAAGCAGACAACAGTGTGAGACTGAAGCGGCAACGTCAGACATTAAACCAAAGAATCTCGGAAACCGTCCATCTGAGCCCATATGATGATGGCATACTCCAAAGTAAGGAGAGCAAGCTAGATACTAAACCGAAACCCTCATAGCCAGCTAGAAAAGCAATTGCCTGGCTAAGCTAGTTTACTAGCGAGATGTCTCAGTCGGTGATGGTTCTCGTCCAGCGGGTGTCTGCGAAGCGTGTTACTTGGCCGACCCACCTAATTTTCGACGACTTGGCCCACGAGACAACGTCTCTAATTTTCGAATGTCGACGAAACTCGGAACTCCGGAGGCCTTCTCTCACCTGCGTGTCTCATCTCACTCCACTTGATTACCCGCTGCACGACGCTGCTCGCCTGTTCATCGTGCTTTCGTATGGCTCAGGTCTCTGAGGCGTATATTAGGGCAGGAAGAACAGCGGAGTTGAATAGGTGAGCGTGGACGTTCTTCGTCTTCTTCAATACCTCTTCGACGCTCCTGAAAGCTCCAAAAGCCGCTCGTTTCCTCCTGCCCAGCTCCGGAACTAGGTCGTTGGGACAGTAGAGAGAGCAAAAACTGCGCCACATTAGCCAACCACAACCCACCTACTTGAAGAGGAGTTACAAAAACTAGTTACCAAAGAATGTCGCTACGCTACATATATAACCTAGACACTATGCAAATCTCCAATATCAGCTGGAAATGCAGTATTTGTGAAAGACTGCAGGGAGTTCAACTTTCGAGCACTGTTTCAGTGGACTGCCTAAATTTTTTGTAATGCCACTGCGTTTTTGATATGCCTTATGAAAACGGGAATTTCTATCAGCAAATGATGAGTAGTAGGCGATGACGCTGCTTCATTGTGGTGTAGGCAAATGTCTCAGGTGGATAAGGAGGGGTCCAAAACTGGCAAAACATCAGCTTTTACTCCCGATTCTTAGATACCCTGCTATAGGTTTCTGAATCATCTTGCCCTTTGATAATGGTAAAGGACGGCGCTAATCAATCCCGTTAGGGATGCGCCATGCATTCTACTTCTAGAGGATGTGGTGAAGATTATTTGGATGCGTATTTGGCCACACAATGATGGTGTTCAGCCGACGAACAAGTCGGCGCGTTGTCCTTCCCAGCCAAGTCTGGTACCAATACATTCGATAGAGATAGAAGGCTTGGTTGGCCAGGGCGGGAAAGCGGAACCAGGAACCTGGTGCACGCGACAGCCAGCATCTTGCTCGACTGCGCTACCACACACCTAGCTGAGCCGATATTGAATAAAATTAATCTAAGCAAATTTCTTGGAATCTTTCTTTTATCATCTCGAGTTTTGTCAATTTTTAGGTCGTTAAAGTGAAAAGTGCTTACGGCACTTGCCGTCGCAGAACGTCCTTCTGGATTTTGGTACGTTCACCATACTACCTCAAACTTGGGTAATTATACGAAAAGTATGGGCGCGTGGAGCGCAGTCGGAGGAGGCGCCGGCTGTCGCCTGCACCCGATACCAGGTTCCTGGTTCGGATTTTCCGCTCAGGCCAACCAAACCTTCCATCCCTCCGGGGTCGGTGAATTGGTACCAGACTTGTCTGGGAAGGGCAAAGCACTGACTTGAAAATCGCTGGCCATCGTAGGTCATTGTATGTCCAAATACGTATTCAACTCGCCTTCACGACATCTCGTAGAAGTAGAAAGCGTGGCGCATCCCAAAGGGGATTGAATAACGCCGTCCTTTCTCCTTTTATCCTAAAGTGAAAAGTGAAAAAGTAGCCATCTGCGTGCTTGTTCTCTCTGTAGTGGTATCTGATCTTTTTTGAAGGATTTTTCCGGACAAAATCGAGAAGCAGTTTTAATTTTCGTAAGAATGAAGGGGTTCGACAAGCTCGATATGTGAAGCTGGCAATGCCAGAAGACATTACCTTCACTGTCCTCCTCTCCTTTCCTCCTTTTTGTTGTCAAAAACCGGAAGTCGTCGTGGCGTTCTTGAGAAAATCTTGTGGACGAACGACAAGCTGACTTTTCAAAACAGGAAGTCAGGAGCTGCGCCCCTACCGCAGCATTCTTCTACGGAATTCATTAACTCTGACAGCAGCCGTCGTCATCCACAGGAATCCGACGCAGCAGCAGCAGTGTCTGGCAAGGAAATCCCTCAGGATTAGGCAGCAATAAACGGAAATCCCGGTGCCGGCAGCGGCAGCAGCAGCGGTGGGGGAGGCAGCGTCGCCGAAGCCGTCATCTGGCGAAGGAAGGCTGTATTTTCTCGCATTGCCACGCGAGCCCTAGCGACAGACGGCGGAGTCAGCCCTCGCTCCACAGCGCATCAGGAGCGGTGACGATGAGCGACGGTCTTCCGATGAGCCTATCCGAAGGCCTAGCCTCGTCCTCGTGGCAGGCCCTGGTGCTGGCCAGCGAGTTCCCGTCGGCGACCACCTACCCTCAGAGCTTCTCGCCTTCGATTCATCGGGTCCTGAGCCGACACTCTCGATCGCTCACATCATGCCTGCTCGTTCGCCGCTTCACCGTCAAACTGGTGAGGCCTGGAAGTTCAACCTGTTTCGCTTAGACCTTCATTTTGAAGTCGTTTCACTTGCAGTGCGTTGTTATTTCAGTTGAATTTGAGACCAAGCCTTACTCTCTTTTCCGTTTTCGCTCTCACCCAGTTTTTCTGCACCATTTTCCATTGTACTTTTTTGGATTTTTTCTTAAACAAGAACTATTGGACTATTTTTGAAATAACTTATCTTTTGTGTTCTGCTAAAATAATAATGAAAATTTACTTTTGGGTTTTTTTGTGCTATGAAGGATTTGTTGTTGGGCTAACTTTCCACGACTTTTATTAGTAAAATATTGTTTATATTTAAGCATCGGTTTTTTTTACTTTTACAACTGAATTAGCGCGTCAGTTCATAAATTAGACTTTTTTTGCTTGTTTTTCTTTTTGTACATCTTCGAAGTTTTGCAATACATCGGTTTGAGCTTAGTAGCTACTATTTTTATTCCCATTAAAGTAGTAAGCTTTTTCATGTCCTACTCACATTAAGTAGTAAGAGTTATCGGCTTTAAAGTGGCATTCAATCGGTGCAGGTCTTTTTCGAGTTTCTGCCCTGTTTCTCGCCAGCTCCTACCTTCTGCGTAATGCTGAACTTTATTATAAATACTATAAATTACGGAGGATACCGTAATTAAATTAACAACTTACACTCTAAATTTTTCTTTTCAGCTTTTCATTCTAATATACATAGTTTCTATTTACAACTCTTTTTCAAAATAGTGAGCCACTATTGTGGTTATTTACAGATGCACATAACATCTTTCACAATGTGGGAATTATTTGACTTATTTTGGTTTTTGTAGTTTTTTAATTCCTCACTCCTTCTATTACGTCTCGAAAATAGTTTCTAAAGCTGCATGGGAGCTTAGGTTCTTATGTTCGCCAATATTTCGTATTCGATAGGTTGGAAAACTTCAGTAAGGCTTCGCCTGTTGTTCAGCATCGTCCTTCTCATAGTCAGTACTCTTTTCCGGTTGCTATGCACAAATGGGATACGTGGCGCAGTCCTAAAAACCGTGCGCTGCTAGGAAACCTTGTTCTGGCTGTTATGCTCTAAGGAGGAAACGCCGTTGACCACATTACGAGGCTTTCCATGCGTGGCTAATGCAACTTCCAGATGCATAGGCTGATCGCTGAAGAGCAGTTCTTTGCTATAGAGGCGCAACGTGTAACTTCGCCTGAACTGGTCATCTGACGTGGACGAATCAGTACTTACGGGGTGGATCGAAACGTCAGATGTTGTTGGATGAAGATCCATCTGAAAACCTTGTGTCTTACAGTACACAGCAACCGACAACGAATAATTTTTTAGCGAGACTGCATCGTTAGATTTGTATGTAGACACATCCGAAAGTAGCTAAAGTATTTCCGAAAGGCGATTTTTAGATATTTTCAGATAAATGTGAAGAACACATACAGTTAGTGAATAAATTGGAAAATTAAGCATTAAAAGCATAACGGTGATGGATGGCGTTAGTCAATCCCTTTTGGGAAACACCACGCATTCTAGTTCTAGGCGACGTCTTGGAGGTAATTTGAATGCTTATCTGACCTATACAATGACCTTCGTTGGCTAGTCGATGGACAAGTCATCGCTTTATCCTTCCCAGACAAGTCTGGTACCAATTCACCGACCCTGAAGGAATGAAAAGCTTAGTTGGCCCGAGCGGGAAACAGAACCATAGCTGACAGCTCTTCCGTCTGCCCTCCGAGTGCGTTTGCCTTCTAATATTAATTGTACTATATGGAAGATACGTATTCTTGGCATTCAAAAGTTTTCTGATCTTGCTAGGGCACTCTAGGAACAAAGTTCAGCATTGTGCCCAGTGAATATGCAAAATTTTTATCACAATCGGGGCAGACCATTTAGCGAACCGTATCCCAAGAGACTGAGTATCGACTTTCACATAATAGTGCAATAGTCCAGAACGAATTTTTGTAACAATCTAGAAATCCGATTCTAAAATGTGGTACCATTGTCTTCCTTCATAAGGATATTGAAGTGATCGAAAGATTTTAAAATAATTTAGAAGGAAGGACTAGAAAAACTTTATATAGAAGAAGATCTAGAAAACGTATGACTAAATGCGGCTGATTTTTCGGGTTGTCACATTCTTATAATACAGATCTAGAATATGAAACACATCTCTTCGCATTCATACCCTAGAAAGTCGTCGAAAACTGATTCACATCTGCGTTGTGTTTGAAATAATTCCTGGACTTTGTGAGGCGTGTGGTGCAGCTTCGAGAAACGGCGGTGGCAATGTAAAGTTAAGCTCTGGAACTAGTATTCGAGCTCACTCATCTGCAGTGAAAGCTGCATCGCATTTGTATCCTTAGGAGCTGGGCTGAGCTGATCTTCAGCCGACTTTGCTTCTTTCAAGCGAATTGGCTCGAAAAACGTCCCTAAATCTTAATGACTGCCTCTTGTGTTTCATCTACCTCCAACTACAACACATTACATATTGTTATTACTATTACTTTACTATTGTTGTTTTTATTATTGTTACTGTTACTGTTGTTATTATTATCGCTTTCAATGCCATTCCTTGAAAATGGCATAAAAATTTTCCAGTTCTTCAGCTAAAGAGCGTTAGTTGCTACATAAAGGATAAAAGGTAAAGGACGGCGTTACTCAATCTCTTTTGGGATGCGCCACGCATTCTACTTCTAATGGTGTCGTGGAGGCGATATGAATGCGTATTTGGCCATACAATGACTTGCGGTGGCCAGCCGATGAACAAGTCAGCGCTTTATCCTTCCCAGACAAATCTGGTACCAATTCACCGACCCCGGAGGATGGAGGGCTTGGCTGGCCTGGGCAGGAAATTCGAACCAGGGACCTGGGGTGCACGCGACAGTCGGCGCCTCCTCCGACTGCACTACACGCGCCCTAGTTAGCTACTACATAACTGGGACAAATAAGAGCTTCCTGGTTCTCCTGTTCCGAGACACGGTGTTTCGATTTTTCTTCGTCGCTTGTTTGCTCTGTAACTACTACTTTCGACGAAGCGCGTGGAGGAATTCAGGGTTGTTGTCGTATAATGCAGAAGGCATTGCGATTACTTTTGCTCGCGCGCACGAGTAAACAACAACAAGAAAGCAAAGTGTGCCGTAGTCCTAAGAAAGACATCTTTGAACGGGGCTTAAAAGACCAGCTGCACATCAACGTACAAGAAGATGAGAACAAGTCGGCGGTAATCGTTCCTTCGCGGAATGCGTCATGTGCTCCACTTCTAGAGGCAATAAAGGCGCTGGTGTCAAGCGAATTCCGATCTATCCTAGTCGGAGGGGAGGGGGGGGGGGGGAGACCGCTAAAAAAGCGAAACAAATGTGAACGTTGAGATCCTTGCTGGCTAGAAAATCACAAAGAGAAATCTTCTAATAGACAAGGTCACGGATTTGTCTTTTTTGTCTTCGTGAACTATTTGCTTTTAGTTTTGACGCCGTTGTCAAAGAGTCAAAGCGGAGTGCCTCCCCCACTAGGATGGATCCTCGATTTCTATAGTTCAAGAGCATGATGTCTTTGCTACAAAACTTTCTATCTAAGCTTATGCTATTATTAAGGTTTACACTAAATACTAAATGCTGGACTACTCTTCGGCAAAGCCAATACTAGTCCATTCAAGATGGTGACGAACCTTTTACGGGGCCCTTTATTGCTGGCTTAAAAAAATCAAGTCGTAATACTAGGTTTTTCTTTTGTTTCCTCTCTTCGCTAGTATTGTTTTGGAGTTTTTAATGAGTAATCAGCTTGATGGGCGCGTGTAGCGCAGTCGGAGGAGGCGCCGTCTGTCGCGTGCACCCGATACCAGATTCCTGGTTCGGATTTCCCGCCCAGGCCAACCAAGCCTTCCATCCCTCCGCGGTCGCTGAATTGGTAACAGACTTGACTGGGAAGGATAGAGCGCTGACTTGTCCATCGGCTGGCCACCGCAAGTCACTGTATGGCCAAATACGCATTCAAGTCGCCTCCACAACATCCCGTAGAAGTAGAATGCGTGGCGCATTCCAAAAGGGATTGAGTAACGCCGTCCTCTATCCTCTCTATCTATCTCTATTAGTGCAGCTCTGGTGCAATAACTTTAGAGCCATGTAGAGATCTAGAACATTACGACGAGATGAAAGGGTGGGAATTTCAGAAGTCTCTTTCTCACTACGGCAATGGGGATTCGTAAGTGAAGGCATCTGTACGTGCTTGAAGTTTACGGGTAAAACCATATTGAATTTACATTGTGATATGTTTCTTTCTTCTTACAAAAGTATAAAGGATAAAGGACGGCGTTACTCAATTCCTTTTGGGATGCGCCACGCATTCTATTTCTATGGAATGTTGTGGAGGCGAGTTGAACGCGTATTTGGCCTAAAATGGCTTGCGATGGCCAGCCGATGAACAAGCAGCTCTTTGTCCTCCCCAGACAAGTTTGGTACATACAAATCCACCTGAGGGATGGAAGGCTTGGTTGGCCGGGAAATTCGAACCGGGAACATGATATCGGGTGAGACACTTCCTCCGACTGCGCTACACTCTCCCGCCTCTCTTTTTATGCGGAATAAAAACCGTTGCACTGGATTCCACAATTAGCAGGATATATGACCTGTAAACACAGAGAGAAACTGATGTATCTTCACTGCAGAGTCCTCTGCTCTGAAAATATCGAAAGTGCGCATGGGTTGCTTTTACATGGAACCTTAACGGGCTCAGAAAAATCTAGGCTGTTGTCGTATTGAAAATGTATGTCTATAATGGAACCTATAGGAGAGACTGTAACACCGTATACGTTGTATTTATTTACGAATACAACTCGGTGAATTCGCATTTAGCTGCATCAATTCTGTCTTCGGTGGTGAAGGATGAGGCTGCCACTCATTTGTCCAGTTTACCAAGAAAACAATACTGGCTGGGTTCCTCTATTCTCGTAACTACAAAAACACTACTACCACTCATATATGTGTATTTATGGAGCGTGGAGTGCAGTCGGAAGAAGGGCCGGCTGTTGCGTGCACCCGATACGCTCTTGGTTCGGAATTCCCGCACAGGCTAACATAGTCTTCCATCCTTCCGGGGTGTTAAATTGGTACCAACTTGCCTGAGAAGGATAAAGCATTAAGTAGTCGGTTGGCCACCGCAAGTTATTGTAGATCAAGTACACATTCGAATCACCTCCACGACATCCCGTAGAAGTGCAATGCGTGGCGCAACACAGAAGGAGTTGATTAATGCCGTCTTCTATCTTTTATATGCGTATTTTATTCTTGAGAGCTTACGTGGCGCAACTGGCAGGAGACGCCGCTACTTCAGCTGAACCACCGAGCTGTTATACATTTGCTGCCATACCAGCTCATTTTATTGCTCAACCCAAAGGGGATGTTGTTGAGGTTATGACGTACAAGCTCCTGTGCAAGCCAAGTCGAAGGCACCCTACGTGTTCTTGGTGACAGAATGCTCACGCCCTCTCATCATGGATACCGGTTGATTCAAAGCAACATTCAATATGTGTATTCGATACAGAAAAATATACTGACTTGCCTGCGGAATTACAAGTATTCTTGGCATTACAAGGCATTACGTACACTAGAAACTCCCTATCATCAGAACAATTCCAAGCGGAAATAAAGCGTCCGGAATCTTTTTACTTTTCAGTGTATTTAGGGTAGAAAGGAGATAAACCCTGGTAAATAGAAAAACCTTTTTGATAAAAGTGCTAAAACTAGGTTCTTCCGACTGTGAAGGTAGTAACTTGAGTGGAAAACTGTTTATTAAATTCAAGACAGGCCTACTTCTAGAAGTTCATTTCGAAAAGTGATGGAAGTGAAGTTACGGTTAAATCAAAAGGCTTGCTCGAGGGACAGCGATTTCTTTTTACCTATATGTTTACCCTGCTCTATCACCGGCGCTTGGGCATTCATTACTTTTTAAACATTAGCATTATTCATTTTTTATTACTAAACACTTCGTTTAAAACTTTATTCTATTTAAAACATCGTTTCCGATCATAAGCATACATCAATCATGCGCCGAAATTATTGACATATTAACCTTGTGTACGTCCATCTCCCTCCATATTATTAGGGGGGGGGGCCAAAAGTAATGAGACAAAATGAAAAAAATTTTATCTCTTTATAACTCAATTACAACTCAACGATGCTGAGGAATGTATTTGCCATTAAGGGCAAGGACCTTGCTGCCATCGCTCAGCCCACTTCCTGATCCCATCCTTCCAGAACTGCTTGAGCTTGGTGTTGATCAACTGCTCGATATGGTTGTCAAGGACTGCTTGGGTTCTTGTGTCCCTTCCGACTAGGAAGTCCTGTAGGCTCAAGTAGTAGTGGTAGTTGCATGAAGAGATGTCCAGCGAATACGGTGGGTGAGGCATGTGAACGTAGCCCAGCTGGCCAAGCTTATCCGTAGTTGCTTCATCCCGATGGGATGCGGCATTGTCGAAGAGGAGGACCTTCTTGAAGCGCTGCGAATGAATAAGAGCGAGTCGCCTGCGCATCTCTTCTATTTCGTTCACCGTGGCATTGGAGTTCATCGTAGTGCTCCTGGGAAACAGCCTCCGGTAAACCGATCCATGGGCGCAGACCCAAAAGCTCCAAAGATGCTTCTCACCGTGAACATCTCGCCGAAAGAAGGTCGGTAACAGATCACCAGGCCTCACCCAGACTCGCTGCTTGGCAGAGTTAAGGTAGAAGATGTACTTCCCATCCTGCGTGAATATTGAGCCCAGGCTGCTCGGAGTTGGGAATTGGGGAGATTTGTGCGACACAGGTCGACTCGTCAGACTGGGGTTTCGGCATGAGACAGGCTGGGGTTTTTGGCATGCTTCTGGAAAGGGCGGAAGTGGTAACATCTCAGATTGGCTTCTGTAAGTAGCATACAAACATACAAGTACGACAAGTATAAATTCAGACTCCAGCCACGAGATATATGGACACGGCATGGGGTGTCTCATTACTTTTGGCCCCCCCCCCCCTAATAATAACGAGCTTGATCTGCTACGATTTTTTTCCATTTAATTGAATAAATAGTAAGATGAATAAGATCGATAACCATTATACTGTATTTGTGTCACTGTTATAGGTTTTGTTTCGTCCAGTTAGAGTGCACCTATAAGTGTAATAAATAATAGTACACAATAATAATAATAGGTTGCCCTGAAAGTTCTCAGCGTTTTGTGTCACTATTTTTCATTCGTCTATTATTAAGGAAACATTCAACTAGCATTGCACATTAATGCCACTTTCTGTACAGATTTTTCGATCTGACTAAATAGTTCATGTTTGAACGTTGCTTTATATTCCTGTTCTTGACCGGCTCATTGAAGTATGTCGAAGGAGCAGTTCCGAACGATACTTTATTTTGACTTCAAACTGGGACAATCCGCAGTCGAGACAGCTCGACAATCAACCAAATGTGGGGCCCAATAGTGTTGGAGAAAGCATTGCGTAGTACACAATAATAATAGTGGTTCGGTGAATTTCGGACCGGTGATTCGGTGGCTTGGGGAATTTCGGACCGGTGATTTCAGGCTCGAAGACGACCCCGTAGCGGTTGACCTAGACGACCCCGTAGCAATCCTGGACGACGACTTGAAGGAATTCGTGGGTGCTGAACCACCTCAAACAGATCACAGGATCGTCGAAGAGCTAGACGTTGGTAAAACTGATGTTGTGAATGCCTCGAAACGCCTGGAAAGGTGAAAAAGCTCGAGTACCCCACGAGTTGAGGGAGCGGCAAAAATTGTCACGTTTCGAGATTTGTTCTTATCTACTTTTACGCAACAAAACTCACCCGTTTTTGGATCGAATCACCACTTGTGATGAAAGGTGGATTCTGTACGATATATGTAGGAGACGTTCCGGACAGTGGGAGGACGCTGACGAATCCCCTAGGCATCTTCCAAAACCGACCCTCCACCAAAAAAGCTAATGGCCACTGTGTGGCGGACGGCGGCTGGTGTGATCCATTACAACTTTTTGGCACCAGGCCAAACGATCACAGCAGAGTCCTACTGTGAGGAAATCGACGAAATGCACCGAAAATTGCGCCAACTTCAGCCAGCATCGGTCAATGAAGAGGCCCGATTCCTTTACCACAAATACCCGCCCGCCCAGACGTTCCACAAATCACCTGTATCACCTGTAGTCCCGTTGATCATCGACTTGCTTGAGCGGGCGCCAGCAGCGTCTCCATTCGTCCCTGTCGCGTGCCAGAGTGGTCCAATGGATCCTCCTCGCTCGAGGGACACGAAGAGCGTCATATCGGTCGTTTAGGGCTTTCACGAAGAAGTCCGACAAACGCGTTATTGGGCGTCCCGGTGTTCTCTTGACATCCCGCGGAATCCAGTCGGGGACTGCTCTCGTCCAGCGGGTGTCTGCGAAGCGCATTACGAGGCCGGCCCACCTAATTTTCAACGACTTGGTGCATGCGACAGCGTCTCTGATCTTCGAACGTCGGCGAAGCTCGGAACTCCGGAGGCCTTCTTTCACTTGCGTGAGTCGTGTCACTCCGAGCATCGACCTCTCGATTCCACGCTGAGCGACACTGATCGCATGTTCATCCTTCCATTAGCCCAGGGTCTCACAAATCAGTACTCGAAAATTAAACGAATAAGGATTGAAGTTCTGCCTCACCCGCCATATTCTACAGACCTCTCACCAACCAACTACCACCTTTTCAAACACTTTCAGAGCCTCGCTGGCAAAACCTTCACCAATCAGCACCGAGCCAAAGCAGCTTTCATGGATGGATTTTGTCGAATCTTGACCACTCACCGGACAACCTAATACAACGCAAAGATACAAATTTCGACGATAGCGTCTCAGTAATCATAAAATACACGAAAACAGAACGGTTATTCGATTCAATCTTTGACTTCACCACCTTCACCTAGATACTACGGCACCAATCCCCTTCATGGCTTTTTTCTCGTGAAAGCACGTCTTAGCAGCACATAAATCGTTCGAGCTGTCGCCAAAGAAGTGCTGCACTGCAGCCAAAAAAAGTCGGGTGGCGACCTTCGAAGCAGAAGCGCCCAGCGTTTACAGCAGCATCAGCAACAGGGTTTGACCGGTGTCCCAGTGGAGAACTGGTTTTTACTTCTGTTTTTTCACACGTTCTTTTTCACCGTTGCCATTCGTCATTGTCACCTGCACTCGTTACTGTCTGCAACACGATGGTGGCGTCTGACATCGGTATCATGTCGATCTCGTTGGAAACCGCTTCTCTGCTCAGTTTTTTGCCGTTCGACACTACGTCCGACTACAAGGTAACCAGCGATTCTACGCCTGTTCTACCTGAAAAGCTGAGAAGCCGAACGTTTCTTCTGCTTTGCTTTTCTTATTTTCCGCTTCAATTTTTGAACATCTTGCTTGTTCTTTTATAAAAAATAGGGGGATGTTGGTAGCTAGGGCTACCTTCAGTTTTTTTTCACAATTGAACTCAGATCGCCAATTGTCGATTCCACTCAGCAAAGCAGATCGATAGCGATCAATACTGGAGAGCAGTTATAGCTCACAGCTTGATTGCTGAAAAAGCTAGAAGCTAAAATCCTTCACGCTTACTTGCGCCATGTGTGTATTAGTAAAGCTCTCATATAAATTTTCTCTCCATCTTCGTTAATTGTTCACCAGTCCTACCCTCCTCTACTTTCCTTTTCCTCTTTCTTTTTCTTTAGTTGTTTCCTTTCAATAGCCAGTTTAATTTGTTCCCCTTGTGAATTCGTTCCCTTGCATTGTGGATTGAACTGGCAATATACCATTTTCAAGTTGAATTGGGCACTCTTCAAATCAAATTGGGCACCCTTCGAAACAGCTCTAACATTAAAGCCGGTAGTGTATTGGCGTAGAACATTCCCGCCCGGTCGGCAGGAGGTGCGGGTTCGAGTCCCGCCTGGCGCTAGAAGTTTTGACCACAACAAAACATCATTGTTATAGCATACATCCTCGGTCCTATCCACTTGAGGTTTAGCGAAAAAGGGTTCTAACACGCTTAAAACCAAACCGAACATTTTCCTAATCAAAACGAGCTTCTTTCTCATTAAACGAGAAACTCTCTAAAAAAGATTAGAATAATTTTTTACTCAAGGCAAATTTTAGAATGAATTTCTTTGAAGTTTAATTCATCTGTCCATTAAATCAGCACAGTGTTTGCCGTTTCTTAAAAATTTCATTTTTTCGTGGAACAATGAAAGCAGGTTTAAAGCCTGGTTTAAGGAGCAGGAAGGAGGCCATTTTTTAGTTCCGGAAAGAATGCGCCACGCCCTCTTCCAAACGTCCCGACATTTATTCGATGGGTAGCAGAATTTCTGTTGGCGTGAGGTTTGACATCTGTTAACGCTGCAACAAAACAACAACTGTAAACAACAACCGATTGCCACTTTAATCGTTCGAGTAAGTGGCATTTGCACTATTAATCAACAAGGTTTTCAAATATGTGACTTTTAGGCGAGTTATATCCAAAAGAGGCAAAAGCCGCCAAATCGCTGTTTTTTTTCGGCGTCTATTCAGAAGACGCGTCTGGTATTGTAAGTGGAAGTTGACACTGTCAATCATATAAAAGTTGCTGCAAATTTTTGAGAACATGGCGCAATTTGATTTTCTAAAACGCCATGTGTCTGCCTCTTTGTTGTGCTTTAAGGCAAATTCTAATTTTTCGTCTTTTCTCTAAAAATAAAAATTTTATAAAATTATTACACTTATTGGGGTAGGTAAACTAAAAAGATTTTAAAAACTTTAAAACCAATCTAGGTAAACTAAAAAAAGGAATGTTGCGCCACATTTTCCTCGAACAATTTTTTTCTAAACATCTTATTGAGTACTATAGTTTAACGTGCCTGAAGTTCTTTCAGATTTCAAAGAGTTTGCCTTGATTTCAAAAGCCCTAAAGCTAGCTTAGAACAGTGTCCAGTTTGATTTGAAAAGTGTCCAGTGTAAAGGAAAGATGGTGCAAATAAATAAATAAATAAGAAGTCATGCGCTTCTATTGTAGAAAAAACCCTCCGTTTTCATTCCTCCAAATTCATCCGTTCTATGAATTTTAGGAACACAGGCAGAATAAAGGATATATTTTCCGAAAAAATCTTTTCATGTCCTCCAGCTTTTTTGTCACCGATTTTTTTCTTTAATTTTTTCAGATGCAGTTTTGCTTTTAAAGAATTTTCGCGCCGTTCGTTTCATGCTTAAGACTGGTTTTCGATGGTGATCAGAATTACGAACCGTGAACAATGCCACAACCGTCGAAGATCAAACAGTGCTGATTCCCTCACGATAACGTCCAAAAGCAGGATGTAAGGATCAGTCTGTCCTAAAATTTGACGAAAACCAAGAAGACAATCATGTTTGATGTGTTACTACATAGTTTGAGAGCTTCATAAAATCCGACATTGAAACCTTTTTGCACGCAGAAGCTCAGCATTCATACGAGGAAATTCAACAAGGCACAGGAC
This sequence comes from Heligmosomoides polygyrus polygyrus, assembly GCA_947396885.1. Taxonomy (NCBI): domain Eukaryota; kingdom Metazoa; phylum Nematoda; class Chromadorea; order Rhabditida; family Heligmosomidae; genus Heligmosomoides; species Heligmosomoides polygyrus. Next base: position 22,544,551 of record OX377205.1, on the reverse strand, counting down.
AAAGCTTTTTGTATTTAGTGAGTTTAAGGAGCATTTATTTATTTATTTATTTATTTATTTATTTATTTATTTCATGCACTCAAAGGTGCGCCACAGTGGAAAAAACAGTCCATAGAGAAAGACGCTATCGTAAATTACGTCAAGAACAATAAAAAGAACTAGGAACAAGCAGGAATCTAGACACAATTAATAGACGACTAAAAGGATAAGGATAAAGGACGGCGTTATTCAATCCCTTTTGGGATGCGCCACGCATTCTACTTCTACGGGATATCGTGGAGGCGAATTGAATGCGTATTTGGCTATACAATGACTTGCGGTGGCCAGCCGATGAACAAGTCAGCGCTCTATCCTTCCCAAACAATAGAATTACTTGTAAATCTATGTATAAAATTATTTAAATATTTATTACGTTATCCTTTAATAAACTTAATATTGTCTTTTTTTTAAATTTATATAGCTCTTAAACAACATAAAATACAACAACACAACAATTTTATAATTAGTTACCTCGAGGCTCATCAGTGAAGAAGGTAATTAATTAATTTAGTTGCTAGTATTGTATTGGGCGAAAAAATTTTTATTTTTTTAAAGTGTTTTAACTTGTACTAGCAACTAAGTCTGGTACCAATTCACCAACCCTGGAGGTATGGAAGGCTTGGTTGGCCTGGGCGGGAAATCCGAACCAGGAACCTGGTATCGGGTGCACGCGACAGTCGGCGCCTCCTCCGATTGCACTTCACGAGCCCGGTAATAGACGACTAAGGGGTCTTAATTGTTAAATTAGTATTTCTGATCCTGAATTATCTCAACGAAATCCATAAATCCATAATTAGATAAATATACTCCTTTGGAGAGTAAAAGTCCAACTATACCAAAAAGGTATAAAAGAGCAGGGCTTTACTTGAGTAGCACCGAATATTAGAAGAAAAATGTAGCTGGGGGCACAAAAAGTCGGGAGTTTCTTCTCTGTTTGTGCTTTTTACTGGAATTCCATGTGACTGAAAATTCCCCCTACCTAGCTCCATTACGAGCGATTCAAGCAATAGGGTTCACCGACAGGTTGTTCATCTGCGTTGCATTCAGCACTACTTCGTGGAGGCCCATCATACGAGGATCGGTCATTCATCTGGTACGCACCTAGAAAGTGCGGAACACCTACTGGCAACCGCGAATCACTATTTAAGGATGGGAGAACGTCACCAGGATAGATCTTGTTCTGCTCGAGCCTAGGGCAGCGGATAACGTCTATTGGATGAGACACCGGCAGCTGTAGAGAACAACGGATTCTCCTGGCTTTTTCAGTCAGTGTTTTGTCTTCAATCAGATCCTCAGCGACCTCGAAGGAATGTAGGGTTTTGTTGCATTGCACGGGATCCGAACCAAGAACAACGATCCGAAAGGCATGCGATAGTCAGGGCCTTCTCCGACTGTGCTACCACTCACCTTGGGATAATAATAAAAATAGAGAATAGAGCACGGCATTAGTTGATCCTTTAGTTTGATGTGTCATGCCCTCTACTTGTACGGGATATCGCGGAGGCAATCTGATCGTGAGTTCGTATTCGGCCTATAAAATGACTTGCGGTGGTCAACTGATGGGCAAGTCAGCGTTTAACCATTTCCAGTTGAGTCAGGTACAAATTCACCGACCCCAGGGGGACGAAAGGGTTGGTTTGTCAAAAAAATTCTTATCAACAACTCGGAGTTCGATTCACGCGACAGCCAGCGCCTTCCACGATTGCGCTATTAAGAGGGCGGAAAGTTTGTACACCTTCCTGATAGGAAAACGTCATGGTGTTCCTCATGTGGCATTCCGTTCCGCTTCTAATTCTTCCATTTTAGGCTAGGGTTTGTTTCTTTAACTTTCGTAAAGGTCGTATCTTCCGTGCCCGAGTCTAGAGTCTTGGCTCAGCACCAAGGAACATATTATGAGGGGTTGCAATCGCCTAGTGTACCAGGCGGCATCTGTTCTGTCCCCGGAGTCTGTGTGCCGATTTTTCGAGGTTTTTTTTTGCGGCGCTGCCCGAAATGCAAATTTCTAATCGGATCCACATGTTTTGCAGGAGATTGAGAAGTGGTGGAAACCATCGGGCCCGAATCCCGTCACAGCGAACGGATCCCTTTGTTTATTATTGCGCACGCAGAATGGTTTATACGGGTTGTCGACCGACGGCAGCAAGCTCTGTCTGCTCGCTGACAACATGACTCGGCGACTCTGTTCTAAGGTAACTAACACTGTAGAAATATAACCCATTTTCCTTGATTTTTCTTCTTCATGAATCCTTCGATTCGCCGCGTCAACTGCGAATTAGTTAGACTCATAATCCCGCTTTTCCATACAAGATATCCAGATCACTGTCCACTAATGGCGCCTATCCAGCCTAGTATGATATTAGGTCTGGCTTAAGCGGAAGAACAGCCCATTAACTGGAAGTTAAACAAGATAAAGCCGTCTGACGAAGAGAAGAAATGCAACAGTCACAGCCAGCCTCTGCATTGTCTGACCGTTATCACGAACTGAATCCAATCAGACACCCTCTATCTCTTCGGTTTCTGTTAAGTGGAGTAGAATGCTTTTGTACTGAGTCCAGCGGTTACTTCTCATGCAAATCCGTGCATAGAACTAGTACGTGAACAGGAATTGCGCAAAGGAGGTTCAGTGCATAGCGTATCAAAGGGCAGCAACGAGCTGTGCTTAAAAGGATTTTTCTGATTCTTAAAAGGTTCTTCTCTGCGCAAAGACAAAGATCATTCGCTATTTATGTTCTTCACCTCGAGTTTTCTCCGTATATCTCGGAAGCGCGTGGTAGAGCAGTCGGCGATGGCGCCAGCTGCCGCGTGCACTCGATCCCAGGTCCCTGGCTCTGATTTCCCACCAAAACCAACTAAGATTTTCATCCATCGGTAAGTTCCTAGCAGGCTTACCTGAGATGGATAAAACCCTGACTTGTTCTTCGCCAGGGAATCGCAATTCATAGTATAGGCCTATTATACATTCAAATATTCCCTTAGAAGTAAAATGCGTGGCGCCTCCGGCGAGAGATTATCTAACACCGCCACTGCTTCTTCCCACTTCTACTTCTCACGGAGGCCGTTTGAAGGGACATGACAACCTACATATTCAGTGGCAAGGACGCATGATAGCACAGTCGGTGAAGGCGCAGGCTCTCGCGACTCCAAGTTCCTGGTTCTGATCCACTCCATTCCAACCGGCCTTCCATCGTTCCGGGCTGAGCGAGTTCACACCAGACTTGTCTAGAGAAGCACTTGTCCATAGACTGGCAACCGCATGCCGTATATGTAGGTGAATTACGCAATCGATTTGCCTCCTATGGAAGTAGAATGCGCGGCACATTCCGAGTGATGATTTTTTCATCCGCCCTTCTTTATTCTTTATTTTTGTACTGGGTTTCCCTCTTCATTTGCAAGTGAGTGATGTGTAGTCTTCACCAGACAGTCAGCTAGCTTTTAGTGTCGCAGTAACGATGTATGTACATCATAGCACGCTTGGACGCGAGACGGATCTAAAATCGATTCATGATTAGCGCGAAATATATCTTCCCTGCCCTCTGCACCACATGCATGCAGACAGAAGAACACCTGCTTAACTTCAAAGTCAATTTCAATGATGAGTTATGTTAGCCGTTTTTACGGGATCTCTAATTAAATTTCTGTTTTATGCAAGATAAAATGTTTCCAAGCACTCAGTCCTGCCTTCGTGAGGAGCGTTGCTGAACTTCTTGAATTTTGCAAACCCTTGATGAAACAAACGATCCGTAGAGGTCTCCAGGTTTTGCAACGAATCAGGTGGAGCCTCTCAACACTGTGTTGACATTAAAACACGCCCTTCGTTTATCGCCTCGCCTGAGAAGCACTTAGAGATAGAGGCGACCAAGGAATAGATGTCTTCCGTCCGAATTGCCGTGAGAACTCACCACAATTTGGACTCACTAGGTAGGGCACACGCTTTTAGCCACAAAGTTGTTGGTATTTTTTGCATAAATATTAAATTTGTTGACACGTCTTTCTACGTCATTATTCAGTAAAAAGAATTTGTTGTCGCCTGTTGATTGTTCTCTTACACCCAATATTTTATACCCATTTTTTAGGGGTCTTTTTGATGCAGTGCGTTTCTTTTGGACTCCTTTATTTTCGACCCACTTTCAATTTGTCGTTGTCACAATTTGTCACGTGTTGTTTGCCGAAGAGAAATTAAATCATGATTAAAACTTTGTTCCCGAGCCCGTCTCCAAAACAAGGATGTCTTGTCATTTGCCGTTTTGCTTATCCCATGTATATGATATTCCAAATTAATAAATTAAAATGGGTGGTGCAGCAGGAATATGCAAAGTGTGCCGCGAAGATCTAAATCGATCCATGGCTCGAGTACCGCGTAAGGCACTCAAGCCTTCAATATCTTCGACGTGGTCGAGTGGGTGCCAAACTTGCTCCAGAAGTACAAAACACTGACATTTCATCTATCGGCTGATCACCGCATGTCACTGTATTGGCCAAATACGAATTCAAGTTGCCTCCACGACATCCCGCAGAAGTAGAATGCGTGGCGCATCCCAAGCAGGGATTGATTAGCGCTGACTTTTATCCCTTAAGCCTAATGCATCCTCTGGCTTCCTTTTCCCTCCTCTATTATGCTTCAATTGTACTTTCCTGTGGCGCGGTTTTCAGCTTCTTTAGCACTAAATTAAATTACACGTTTTCTCAAAAGGACCGGTTTTTTAAGCAATTTTTGATTTTTCACAGCACATCGTTGGACATAAATCCCAGCAATGCCGATGTTTTATGTGAGAGAAAACTTAGTCTTAAGAAACACTGAGATTTGTTTATACAAACCTTTTTTATTTCTATTGCGACCGCATATGTAAAGAAGCATTTGATATAGCACTTACTGTTTGTTTTTGAACCTGCTTATGGACGTATGCTTGCGTAACTCCAGAAATTTGTAACTGAAGGATAAAAGTTGTGTTAGTCAATCATTTGTGGGATGCGCCACGCATCCTACTTAAACTGGGTTTGATTGGAACAACATGAATGCTTATGCGACTTATACAATCACTTGTCGTTGCCAGCAAATGAAGAGGTTTCTACTTTAACCTTCTAAGACAAGTCAAGTACCAATTCGCAGACCCCGGAGGGATGGTTGATCTAGCTGGTCTGCGTAGAACCCGAACCATGGATCTCAATTCGATGAGCATGCTAAAGATGGCGCCTCCTACAAATGCACTACTCATTTAGCTAATAGAAATTTATCCAATACGATTACTACTGCTAATACTAGATGCACAAGCTACTGCCACCATTCTTTTATTAGCTGGAATCAGAAGTATGCCCTGATGTTAGGATCGAGTATCAGTTCCTACCACCAAAGGTCGAACCGACTTCGGCCATTTTGTAGATGATCCTGATAATGGTCCTCTAGTGATGTACATATATGTACAATAGAACGGTTAGGAGGAACTAATGGTCCCTGCGGGCTTCAAGGAACTGAAATCTCTTCTCGGTCAGTCTACTAGGCACCCTTTTTGCGATGCGCTTCTCTGATTTCATAATCGCGCTCGACTTCTTGCAGTTGAATATGATTAGACACCCCATTCAGCGCCCTTAGACGATGTGCAGAATCTTTTTGAAGACCACTGATTATTCTGTTTCCTTCAATGACATTCGAACGAAAATCGAGGATGGAATAGACTAGACAACATCTACGCATTTGAATAGGCCATTTTGCATTGCTGCATCCCTTTCGGGAAAACTGAAAAGCTTCTGCGAGACACGCAGAAGCCATACTGTTGGCGGTTCTGAACATCTGTCGTCTTCTCGTTTCTAGCTGATCGCTGAAGGCTTTCGTAGGCGAACATGCTCAAGTCAAAAATCGCTCGACGGATAAGGCTGGTCAGTATGCGTCTGAGATTATATTATAGACGGCGAGGACAACTTGTTACATTGGGGTAAAAATCTTAGGCAGTTAATAATCATTAATATATATTTTAAGCAATTTATTTATTCACCTTTATTAATTAAATTAATTAGTAAATAAACTAGAAGGTTATTTACTTATTCATTTATTTCTACACTCGTGTAGCAGTGCGCACAAAAGATTGAAGTAGCATAATCCAAGCGCTGGCAAGACTCGGCGATCTATACAACACTTTACTATTTGCAAGAACTGTGTTCCAGGAATCTTGGAATCATTTATGGATTTCGACATTGTTACCGTTACTCCTAACTTTGCTACATTGCTCCCGATCAAGTTGTGTGGGTGGTTAGAGGTAAAACTAATGCAACATGGAGGCAGTAAAAAAATTGCACAAATTCAGGCCTGTGATGCTCAGAATGTATGGGAGCTTTGGCAGCAGCTTATAGAAGCAGGTTCTTAAGAAGTTGTTGCCTCTAACCACGACAAGCCTCCCTTTGGTCAAGCTATAGGGCGGTTATATTATCTATCCAGATTATATTTAGGTTGCTCGGAAAGTTTTTAGACCGTCGGGGAGCATTGTATAGTTAATAAACTTATTAATAATCACTATCATTCAACAAAATGTTCACCATTATGATCTATCACATATTGCCATCTTTCCGGTAGAGAGTGAACACTACGGGCGAGGAACACTGGAGACTTGGACAGGAAGAAGTTGTTGACACCACTTTTGACTTCCTCCTGATTTGCGAACTCTTTTTCAGCTAAGGAAGACTGCGGTGACCGGAAAACGTTTTAGTCACTGGGTGCAAGATCGTATGAGTACGCCGAATGGGGTTCCAGTTCAATCCCGAGTTAATCCAATTTCTTCTGCGTATTCTTTGCTGTGTGTGGTCTGACGTTATCCATGAGAAAAAGAATTTTTCCTCTTCTGGGATCGAGATTACGTAGGATTTCGCTAATTTTCACCAGCTGAGCACAGAACATATTCGAGTCCACCATGGAACCGGTAGTAGCCAATTCCCCGGATACTGGGTATTGATGTCCTACCAGAAGGAATGCAACTCCTTTTTGTCGTAATCAAGACGTTTCGGCTGTGTGTGAAGCAACTCATCGAAGTCCAACCAGTGCTTGCGATGCACCAAATTGTCGTAGACGCAATACTTTTCACTCGTCGTGACGATCGAGTCGATCCAAGCAATTGTGCGGCGACCGTTGAGGAGAGAAGCGCAGACATCAACACGCTTCCGTTTCTCCTCAGAAGACAAAGCAAGTGGTACGAGTCGGCAACTTCGCGACTTTGCACGAAGACCGAAGGGCATCGTGCATGTCGACATAGGAGTATTTGTAAGATCTGAAAGTGCGCGTACAGAAAGATCAGGTCGAGCATTGTAGGCGGCGAGTACGAGCTGTCCGTTCTGCGTACGTAGTCGACCTGTGCGTCGGAGTCCTCGAGCGATGCGTCACCGTTGTCGTACTTTCGGTACCAATTGAAGCACGTCGCACAAGAGGGGCTTTCTCCTTCATTGTCTTCTGTAGAAAACGATGGGCGTCGTTCGCGAATCGGCCGGAGCAGTACTGTAGAAGGGGAGCTGGTCGGTAGAACATCTTCTTGTCGTCCATTGCGAAGGCAATACTGGCAACAGGAGACGACATGTCGCACATGCTGCTGACAGCTACATATGCAGGACATGAAACACAAAGCTCCTAAGGGCTTGTTCATACTTTGCGACAGCACCGACAAGAGCTACGAGAGCGTAGCGCGCACGGAAGTATGAACAGGTGACAGCAGCGACTGGAGCGACAGCGGTGACGCTCGATAATGAACACTTTTCGGCGGCGCGCGATCGATTTGCATGTTTTGCACGGGAGCCACGAGAGCACAGCGCGCGGAAGTATGAACAGACGACAATAGCGACAGCAGCGACTAGAGCGACAGGAGCGACTAGAGCGACGGCGCTCGAGTATGAACACCTTTCGGCGGCGCGCTCTGGGTTTTAATCGATATGCATGTTCTGCACGCGCGACGAGTCGCTCTTGTTGTGAAGTATGAACAGGTTCTAAGCCCGGCCGGCTCACAGCTTCAGCTGGCAAAGATACGTTGTTTTGGATCTTTCCGTGCAATTAGTCTAAAAACTTTCCTGACAACCGAATACTACATATATTATACAGTTAGTGCCATCATGAGAGAAAATCAACGCCTTGTTCCAGTTTTTTAGTTTTTGTTAAGTAACTTGTTCAATATTTTACGTTGCTTCTGCTGCTATTCCTCAACATTCGAAATCAGCGGCTGTATTCGATTTTTCGACATTACCCTGCTCGATATGTCTGAAGATTAGTGACTCAGCTCCTTGAAGCAAGTCGTCAAAGACTAGGTGGGCCGCAGGTAATCTAGATGCTCCTGATTTGGGTCCTGCGTGCGCCAACTAAGACCACCAGACTTCCAGAGGCGGTGGATCGGTACAACACTTGTATGATAAAGATGACGCGTTGATTTAATAGTCGGCCCGACACAGGAACTCATTGTTTAGGCCGAATACGCATCCAAACTGTCTTCAGGACATCCCGTGGAAGTAGATCGGGCAGCGCACACAGCGAAGAAGTTCACTAACGTCGACCTTCCTCATTACTACACTTTTGGAAACTTATTTTTTAACCAACGGGTGTGGTCCTCTTCTCGAAAATGCTTTGATGTTCCCAACTATTGACCTCCAAATCTACGATGAACCAACATTCACCCCAGCATTGGCAAAGCAGCATAAGGAAGTGCCAAAGCTCAATTCGAATTAAGCGTTTCAGTCCTAAGAAAAGTATCTGCGTCAGACATCTACCACCACTTCCTGGTAAGCTACTCCTCCTCTCCGTCTAGGGGCACAGTGGAGTAACCAGTCCTGGACTCCCACGTCACTGAGAACCAGATTTCTTCGACATGAGCAAGAGGAAAGCGAACTCCATAACAGAAGCGCTCGAGTCTTCAACGACCGCGTGGGGCACGGTCTGTTTATGGCCGGCCAGTTTCCTGCTCTCGTAGTGGTGACAGACGGGGAGAAGGTATCTGCTCCATCGCACCCGAGGAGGAAAACACTCCTCCCGCGACATGTGTGGAACATAAATCGTCGCCCGACGAACCGTCTCCTTGTAACCCCGACAACGACTCGCCAACGACCATACTGCTGGGCCCTTTGTGACAACCCCCAATTGCGACCGCGGGAATGAGTCTACTGTAGTCAACACGGCGCACCTAGCAAGGAACTTTCTGTCTCGAAATTTACAGTGAATGAAATCTAGAATAGCTCTTTTTTGCCATCTGATATTCAGGCAATTTCAGAACTAAAAAGAGCTGCCTAAACTGTCGCTAATTTTGTGTGCGTTATGTGCTTATTTTACTAACAGACTTATAGCCATAAAAATTATGCAGAAATTATGAGAGGACTCGATCCTAGTCATTAGTTCCCCCATATAACTATGCCCTTTTTCAATAGAACTGCGTATTTTATTAATATCAGCTTTTCTATAATTTAAATTTGTATTGCGGTTGTTGATAGGTTTTTCGGACCGTTGCTCAGAAATCGTTCTGTTGCCTCTTCCACTACGAAGCTCAGTTGAACAACCTCCAACACTGTTGTTGCATTTCCGCTCGATTTTTCATGTCTTTAAAGTCCTTCTTCATAAATTCCGTAAAACGACGTTTTTTCTTTGAAATTTCTTGCAATTGCAGTTATACTATACTGGTTGTCGCAAAAAATGTATACACTGTTTGAAAGGTGATAACTTTTCTCACAACAAAGGCAAGGCACGGAGGAAGTTAAGAGCTCATATGAAAGCTTTAGAAAATAGAAATTTTCTGACATATGAGCGGCATGAAACGCGCCGTGCACTCGTCTGAAATTTTGCATTTTTAATAATAATAATAATAATAATAATAATAATAATAATAATAATAATAATAATAATAATAATAATAATAATAATAATAATAATAATAATAATAATAATAATAATAATAATAATAATAATAATAATAATAATAATAATTTTACATTTTTTAATAATAATAATAATAATAATAATTTTACACTCGATTATTTCTGTTTCGCTTGAATACTTGTGAGATTTTCTTCACAAAAGTGGCAGCTTCGAGTGATTTGTACTTTTTAAGGGTTTAAAGCTTAAAAACGCTCTACTGTTTGCGAATAATCCAGGATATTCAAGAGAAAGCAGGAACTGTTATGAAGGTTCTAACATTGCTGCTAGTGAAGTTCTTGAAGAAGTTCGAGATCCATATGAAAGCGCTTTGGTGAAAAATGGTGTTTGTATGTCAACATGAAGCACCGTCTCTCTGACAGCCTTAGCAGCACTAGAACTCTGGTTAAAAGCAAAGAGAAGAAAGAATAAGGTGCCAGAAGTACTCATCCTTGTCGACTTGGTACTCCATTTTGATGACCTGAAAATTAGCAAAAATTTAAATGACCGAAAAACAAATCATGTGCTGTGGTAGAGCAAGGCACCCTCTTTCAAGTGTCATATAAAACTGAGCAAGACAGACTGAATAAGGAGAATGAGTTGTTGGTGAAGACGAGTTTTCTCCTTTTGGCATTTTATTGATATTCAATAGAAATCAATAAAAGCGACATATGCTGTTATAGAGCAAGACATTCTCTTTCGAATGACATATAACACCAACCCAAAAGGTCCAACCGCGGAGCAGGAACTGTCGGCAAAAATAACCCTCCTCCTTCGGACGTCCCAATTTGATGGCCTAAAAATCAATAAAGGACAAGTGAGAAATAGGACCAACACACATCCTTTAGCACAGAACATTCTCTTCCAAATGCTGTAAAAACTGCGCAAAAAAATACAAGCCTAAGCGGAGAGAACAAGTGCGCAAATGGCTGCTTTTTCACTTTTCAGTTCAACGACCTAAAAATTGACAAAATTCATGATGAAAAAAGAAATGCAATAGATGCTCTCATAGAGTAAATCATTCTCTTTCGAATGCTGTGCAGCTCTATGCAAGAGACCATCGGCGAAATCTGCAGTGAATCGTTGAAAAAAAAAACGGCAAGGACTTATGGGACAACCTAATATTTAACCATACTCTTGACCACAAGAGCTGTCAGTTCCAATGCGTGAAGTGTCTGACTGCGTTGCGCGGTACATCAGAGGTAACCTTGGAAAGGAGTTCGACTCTAGGTGGATTGGCGACAGCAGTAGTAATAATAATAGCAGCAGTAACAGTAAAGACAATTCTTCATCAAATAATTGCGGTAGTCGAGCATTGACAATCCGATCAGGGGCCTGGTTCATCAACGACTTACCGCCTTCTAGCGGAGAAGGTGCCGCCCAACCCCCTGGTGTGACGTCCGTAAGCATCAGGTTTGGAGGTATTTTCACCGCTGCAGGGCGGTAAGCGGTTAATGAATTAAGCTGAACCTGAAATGTTAAGCTAACCATAAGCATTTTTGACGATTTCTTGATAGCAATGCTGCGGGTAGAGGTGCTGGCTCTCGCTGCAAGTTGTACCGGTTCAGGGTTTGATCTTCCGGAGTCGGTAAACTAGCCCAAGAAGTTTCTAAGGACGATAAAGCACTGTCTTCTTCACCAGATGTCTGATTGTTGTGTTGATCAGGTCTTCAAGCTGCCGTGAGAAGAATGAATGAATGCTGCGTCCCACAAATAGAACTGATTGGCGTTGACTTCAATCCTTCAGATTGTTTGGCTGGGCGCGTGGTAGCACTGTTAGAGGAGACTCCTGCTGAGGCGTGCACCCGATACCAGCTTCTTGGTTCAGATTTCCCGCCCAGGCCAATCAAGCCTTCCTCAGTCCGGGGTCGTCGAATTAGTGCCCGACTCGTCTGGGAAGGACAAAACGCTGACCTGCTCACCGGCATGCTACCGCAAGTCATTAGAACAGTCTAATTTCTCAAGTCTGTGGGCCAACTACGCATTCAAATTGGCTCCACGGCATTCCGTAGAAGAGTTCGTGGCGCATTCCAAGGATGTTTGATCAACTAACCATCTATCTCCATCCTATTTAGTAGTCACACCCTCACACACATTTGTGCTTAAGATTCGCATCCGATTTCTCCGTGTCCTCTCTATTCTCGATTAAAGCACAAGTGGATTAGATCCAAGTTTTTTTGTTTTGTAATTTTATTTAAACCTGTAGGTGCTTCCATAAAGGTTATAAGCTGTCGTAAGGGTGTTTTTTTTGCAATCTAGCTCTTGTCCTGCGTGGAACTCGAACCCGCACCCTCTGCTTTCCGCCAAGTATGCTGCGCCATTACACCACTGGTACTGTTTGACCGCGCGAAACGTCCACCACATCCTCGTTGAAGTGATTTATAATAGCTCACTCGTGGTGAATGGTGATATAGCGGTGATGCAGTGGTGTAACATCCTGCCCGGAAAGCAGAGGGGATAGTTTCGAGGTGCAACAGAATGTGCTTGCGTCAGCTCATTCGGCATCTTCTTTTCCGTAAAAAATTGGTTTATTCAACGGCTTTTGTTAAGCAACATCTTAAAAATTTGAAGGCATTTGAAAGCTACGCTTTTGCTTTCAGTTTCCTGTACACGATTAAAAATTTGAAACGAGCGAAATATTCTACTAGGCAATGCTAACTAACTTGAAACTTTTCGTTGGCCTAATACAACAAAACTTCAAACGGATGCATTTTGATTGAAGATATCTCCTTCTATGATGACGCCTTCGTGGTACCCTGTCTGTCCTGCTTATGTAGAAGGTTAACCCAATTATATGAAAGCCCAAGGCTGAAAAAAGAAAAGGCGAAGACGAAAAAGGAAAAGCAAAATTCCCGAAGACGAATACCACTAAATGTTGTCGCTTCACTTTAAGCACAAAAGAGAAGGTTAGAAACTTATGGCGGTGATTCGTTCCATTCGATGAGATTGACTGGGTATGAGATGACTGAAGAGCGGTGCTAATCAGCCGGCTTTGGATGAACCACGCATCCTACGTTTACGGGATATAGTGAAGGGAAGGTGAATACTGTTTGAAGGGTAATGTTGTGGGTAGCTGATGTACGAGCCTGCGTTCTATCCTATTCAGACAGGTCTGATGCTGTGTCACCATTCCGCTGGGATAGAACGCTCTGCCGTCATGGGCAGAGCCCGAACCTTCAATCGATTTGTGGTGCGCGTGGCGATCAGGACCTCATTCACTTCCGTACATACGGCTTAAACTTACAACGAGGAAATACGCAGAGAATTTACTACGCCCGCCATAATACCGGCTATTTTTTAAAAGCACAATTCAGAAAATACAATAAATTCAGCTGGAAACAAAATTTTTGGTCAGGCTGAAAGAACACATCAGTAAAATCGACTCTTTACAGCATACACTTTATGATTTTTCTTGTAGGAAAGTTTACGAATATTTTACAAAACCGAACTTAATTCCTCGTTTGAGCAAATTTCTTCTCTTTAGTCAACATTGCTAAAATAGTTAGCAATTCTACGATGTGGCGCGGGGTGGCGCAATCGGAAGAGGTGCGGCTGTCGCGTGCACCTGTCAATTGGTTTTTCGCTCGAGTTTCACTTCCCGGCCAACCAAGCCTTCCCTAGGGGTCGATGAATTGGTGTGAAATTCGTCTGCATAGGAAAAAGCAGTGGCTTCTTCATCGACTGGCCACCGCAAATCGCTGTGTAAGCCAAATACGCGTTCAAATCGCCTCTACGATATCCCGTAGAAGTAGAATGCGTGGCACATCTTGAAGAGGGACTGGTTAACGCCGTCCTTCATCTTCTATCTTATTATGATCACGCATTTATAGTACCAATTAAGTAGATCAAAGTAGGGACAGCAGAAATCGCAGAAATCTTGTAGGTCAAGTGCATGGCGTTATCTCAGCGTCTTGCCAATCACAGGATTATTGCTTGGTTGCCCGTATTGATCAAGCTGGGGTGCGTATAGCGCAGTCGGAGGAGGCGCCGACTGTCGCGTGCACCCGATACCAGGTTCCAGGTTCGGATTTCCCGCCCAGGCCAACCAAGCCTTCCATCCCTCCGCGTTCGGGGAAATGGTACCAGACGTGTCTGGGAAGGATATAGCGCTGAGATGTTCATCGGCTGGCCACCGCAAGTCATTGTATGGCCAAATACGCATTCAATTTCCCTCCACGTCTCGTAGAGGTAGAATGCCTGGCGCATCCGAAAAGGGATTGAGTAACGCCGTCCTTTATCCTTATCCTTTATTGATCCAGCTAAATATCGTATGGAGCTTTATGTAGCTGGAGCGGTAGGAACTTGTTGGTCATGGAAACGGCAATCACCTTTGTTTCCCCTCTCTTATTTTCGCTTCCGTGTTTTCATTTATCAGGTATAAAAACTTAATTACAGGACAGGCTGACCTTTTCGAATATCATATGCCAGCTCATAGCACTTCTTTCCGCAAACCACCACGTACCAGATTTCAAAGTACTCTCTATGATAATTTGACTTTAAAAATATCTCAACCACTATTCAAATTTAGAAGTTCGTCAAGCAGCTGCGGTTTGCTGCATTACAGTATCAACAGAAGTATTGCTTGGAAGTTTAAAGAAATTGCATTCACCGTAAGCTCATGCATCCTAGGAACCTGTTAGTAACGGCGGAGTTCGAAAAAGCGGGTAATGTCGAAACCGGTTTGCGAGTAAATCCCGAAGTAAATCCCGTTTTTCCGAGCACCACTTTATGGTAGCAGCTTTTTGTGGTTAACGATCCTCTCGTTTACCTCTTACAGTGGGCACATCAGGTTTAATAGTTAGAACTTTGGAATGCGCCATGCTTTTAGACGTTTAGCTAAATCTGACTTTGAGCAGGCAAGATCGCCACTGTAGCATATCTTACTTCTTTACTTGCAACCTCAGAGCGCGGTTGTCAATTTTGACTGCTCCACTTCTGAACGAATTATGTTTTATTATGGCTACATCGCTGTTGTTGGTGTTGTAGGTTCTTGGTTTAGGTCTCCGCCAGCCAAACCACTCGTAGGGCTCGGTTAATTATCTAGTATTGGACTTACCTGGGAAGGATAAAACACTGACTCAGCCGGCCACCACAAATCATTCTATTGGCCAAATGCGCATTCAAATTGCCTCCATAATACCACGGAGGATTAGATAGTATGGCGCATCCCACAAACGGCTCCTCTCCGCCAAGCGATTAGCCTTTTACCCTTTAATCACATATCTATACCATTTATATCTATACCATTTTCAAGTCGAGTTGGACACCTTTCAAATCAAATTCAACACTTTTCTAATCAAAGCGAACTCTTCCAAATCAACATGATCTTTTTCTACATTAAACTAGATACTCTCCAAAAACGTTGGAATAATTTTTTGTTCTTGGAAAATTTTACTATAACTTTCTTCGAAGTTATTCAAATCAGTTTCATTAAGCCTCAAGTGGTTGGTATCGAGGTTGTGAGCTGTCATAACGATGTTTTGTTGGATGTGGATGTTGTGTTCGATCAAACGGCGCCGGTGGTGTAATGGCGTAGAGCATTCCCGCCCAGTTAGAGGGAGGTGCGGGTTCGAGTCCCACCTGGCGCTAGAAGTTTTGATCGCAACAAAACATCGTTTCTTCGAAGTTTTAATTTACTTCCCAATAAGAGAACCATTGTTTGAAATTTTATAAAAATTTCATTTTTGAGAAAAAACAATTAACTAAAAACGTACCAACACATTTACTTAAGCCTGCAGTGGCTGGTAGAAAGGAGATATGTTGTTATAGGATGTTTTGTTGCGATCAAAACTCCTGCGCCAGGCGGGAGTCGAACCCGCAACTTCAGCCCTCCAGGCGGTGGCGTTCGCCTTACACCACCGGCGCTGTTTGACCGCACGTAACATCCGTGATATTCTGATGAATTAAAACTTGTTTTAAAGAGCAGGAAGGCGGCCATTTCATATTACCAAAACAGAGACTGCGCCGTGCTCCCGTCCGAAATTCCCGATTTTCATTCGATAGATAGCAAAATTTCTGCTTACATGCAGTTTCACACCGGAAAGCGGTGCAACACCAATATGTGTAAAAAATACACATACATATCCTAACTTTCTTGCCGCATGTAAGCAGTATTTATACTGTCAATCAAATAAACGTTTCCTTGAACTTTTTGAGGGCATGGCGCGATCCAGTCCTTTAATGCAGGACATGATTGCTGACTTGCTGTGCCTTAACACAACATTTAATTTGTTTTTTCTCGAAATTTTATAAAATTATTTCACTCATTCGGTAGCAAAAGTAAAAAAATCAAAATGTTATTCCAAGTTTCTCTTGATTGCCTATACAGATTGTCTACTATAATAAAATTACTTTCTTAAAATATGATTAGTTTAAACTGCCCTATTACTATTATTCTCATTCTACCATCATTCATTGATTCGGGCTGCTTGTACTTGTGCTTCTGGATGTGGAAGAAAGAAAAAATACGGACTGCGATGCATGGTGAAATGCGTTAACAGAGGTTGTGCGAGTTTGCTTTGTTGGTATTACCCTGTTTTATGAGCGCACTTAAGGTGCTGTCATAAGTAAACAAATTACTGCCGTCTGCGCTAAAAATCTTGGACGTTGCTGTTCTGGTGTCAGCAAGCGTCCGCAATCATAAGGAAGTTTTCATCAATTTCTCTAACATCTTTTCCAGATTTCTATTTCTAAAGCCCGTGTTAGCGTAATAGGCGAACCAAGCGACGGCTGTCACCTGCACCCGATTCTAAGTTCCTGGTTCGGATTTCCTGCTCAGGCGAACCAGGCCTTCCATCCCTCTAGGATCTGTGATTTGGTATCAGACTTGTCTAGGAAGAATAAAGGTCTGACTTGTCCATCGGCTGGCCCTATACTTGAGAGTGAATGGATTCAGATGCATGAGCTTGCCTCACTCATCTCACAAAACCCAAGACCTTCAATGGTTTTCTCTGGAATCGAAAAGCTAAGGATGACTGTGTTGTTTTTAAAATTCAAAGTGGGATGTTAAAAACGGACAGCTCAACATTTTATCGAATTGCGTTTTCAAGAACTAGTGGTAGCCGTGAAAATCACCTACGCCACACCAAAAAGAAGCTTGAGGTCTAACGCATTTACTTTTAGAGCAGGCTCTTCATTCTTGTCTTTGGGAAGTGCAGTAGATTTAATCCCCCCCCCCTAAGCTAGGTGTCGACTTCTACGTTATTAGAAGGTAGTGCTGAGTGGTTGCGTTCTTCTCTGATGTCTAGCTTGTATAGCGTATTAAATAGAAATAAATAAATCTTTCTTCTATTAGGGCGGGGGGGGGGCAAAAGTAATGAGACAAAATGAAAAAATCTTTATCTTTCTATAACTCAATTACAACTCAACGATGCTGAGGAGTGTATTTGCCGTTAAGGGCAAGGACCTTGCTGCCATCGCTTAGCCAACTTCCTGATCCCATCCTTCCAGAACTGCTTGAGCCTGGTGTTGATCAACTGCTCGATATGGTTCTCAAGGACTGCTTGGGTTCTTGTGTCCCTTCCGACTAGGAAGTCCTATAGTCTCAATTAGTAGTGGTAGTTGCATGGAGAGATGTCCAGCGAGTCGCCGGCCCATCTCCTCTATTTCGTTCACCATGGCCTTGGAGTTCATCGCGGTGCTCTTGGGAAACAGCCACCTGTAAACCGATCTATGGGCACAGACCCAAAAGCTCCAAATGTGCTTCTCGCCGTGAACATCTCGCCGAACGAAGGTCGGTAACAGGTCACCGGGCCTCACCCAGACTCGCTGCTTGACAGGGTTAAGGTAGAAGACGTATTTCTCATCTTGTGTGAATATTGAGCCCAGGCTGCTCGGGGTTGGGAATTGGGAGAGATTTGCGCGACACAGGTCGACTCGTCAGACCGGGGTTTCGGCATGAGACAGGCTGGGGTTTTGGCATGCTTCTGGAAAGGGCGGAAGTGGTAACTTCTCAGATGGGCTTCAGTAAGTAGCATACAAACATACAAATACAACAAGCACGAAACCAGACTCCAGCCACGAGATATATGGACACGGCAAGGGGTGTCTCATTACTTTTGCGCCCCCCCCCCCTAATAGTTGCATTTTCGTGGGCACTTCGGTTCCCCTTGAACCGGAAAGTGGGCAAAACCCTTCGCGAAACTGTGTCCCTATCACATGAGAGTTTCACGCTTTCCCTCTCCGAAGAAACGGAGCACTCGCTGGACTTTCAATGAGGTTTGCTCACCCAAACCGGCGTTTCAATTTAAAAGTGCGTCGATCCGATGAACACCCGTGTTCGCACATGCAAATCGCCCGGCAACCTCGAGCAGAACCAGTTTTTCCTCGTGGTGCCCAAAAATCAGTATAAAAAGCCGCCGCAGACGTTCGTGGACATCCGTCCGGCATGAGTTACGTCAAAGGCGTTCCAACTCCCGAGGTGGGTCACCTTCTTGAGTGCCGCTGATGCCTCTTGGAATCAGCGGTGATTCCTGCTGTACAAAAATTGTACGCCGTGGAGAAATGTGGATCTATCCCAATGGGAGGGGGTGCCTTATTCTATCTTTTCGACGAAGGCAAAATTGAAAGTGCACTGTTAGCTCGTGTCCAAAGTTTCTGCCGCTTTAGACTTGTAATTTCGAACATCATAACTTTCGGCTTGTGCCACGACGGTGGCAGCAGTAGGAGGTAGCAGTAGGAGGTGGGAGTGCATAGCCAAGCGAGCACCGAGCCAAGCCAACCAGGGTACCGATCATAGACGCCCTCTCTGAATAGTATGTCCACTCGATGCGGTCTGATTGGCTGGCGCGTCCCAACATACCAATGCTGCCCACATTCACGACATGGACCATATGTTCTAGTTGAGAACACTTTGGCAATTCCAGCTAATAAGCTGTTGACACACCGAGGCACACTTCCTCATTTGAAAGCTTTCCAGGAAGTCATGGAAGCTCACCTTGTGAAAGTGACGCACTTGAAGATTAATCAGAGTAAAATATGCCTTTCATGTTTTTAACCTTTACATTGTACGAATAAATTCAACGATATTATAATTATCGTTACCACTTGTTGCACTTGTGCGCGTTTTTCACTGAAACGAATTAAACGAGGGAAATACACAACATATAACAGCTTAATTCTTTCTCGAATTAATCACTCTCTGAGATGTGAAATTGGTTAAATCGTAACGTCGTAGCAAAACAAACTCTTGTTAGCAAATATGGAATGTAATGGTTTTGGTATGGAGAAGATAATTATGATGAGGATGAAGAGATGAGAGCAATGACGATGATTTTGATGTTTTAATGTTCCTGTGCCGATACCATATCTGAAATCGTACTATCGAGAGGATTATAAGCAGACGTCATAGTTATGGGAGTGATTAGATAGATGACAATCAGAAATTGATTCAGGCAGATTTGAAATTATTGATTTATTGATTTATTGGTATATATTTATACTTGTATTTATATATTTATTACAAGCTTAAGGAGTAGATGACCATTAAAAGATTGGTAAGAGTGACTGCTATGAATCACGAGACTTACTGTTCACGAAGGTATGGACAGAGACATGTTACTTGGCGTTCCTTCTTTCCCCATCAAAGGAAGAAGCCATATGTTGCCACTGACCTATCTATTGAGGCGCCAGACCGAGATAGAGTACCGGCGGAGGCTGAGTGAACGTCTTTTATTTTCTCCTGAAGGGAAACGACAGAGAAGGCTACTTTTTGATCTCAAAACCTGGGCTAAACTACGGACCAATTTTTATTGCCTTACTTCTTCTACCTTTTACTTCCTCTGGATGATCGTCTATTCTGTGCTTTCCAACATTTCACGGTCCCTAGTTCGGGTGCCTGTAGCGCAGTTGGATGAGGCACCGACTGTCGCCTGCATCCGATACCAGGTTCCTCGTTCGGATTTCCCGCCCAAACCAACCAAGCCTTCCTTACCTCCGGGGTCGGTGCATTGGTACCAGACTTGTCCGGGAAGGATAAAGCGCTGGCTTCATCGGCTGGCCACCATAAGTCACTGTATGGCCAAACACGCATTCAAATCATCTACGCGGCATCTCGTAGAAGCAGAATGCGTGGCGTATCCCACAAGGGAGTCCTTTATCCTTTGTCTTTAGTTCAAAATGTAGCTTTCATATTAGTACCTCACCTTTGAGTTTTAGGAAAAGTCCTTA
Organism: Heligmosomoides polygyrus polygyrus; assembly: GCA_947396885.1. Lineage (NCBI taxonomy): Eukaryota > Metazoa > Nematoda > Chromadorea > Rhabditida > Heligmosomidae > Heligmosomoides > Heligmosomoides polygyrus. The sequence continues at coordinate 22,524,486 of OX377205.1, read as the reverse complement.
GTCACCTAGTGTCTAAATGTTGATCTATAGTATGTAACTGTGACTTGTGTTTCTGAGATTCAAACCAACCACGAATCTTAAAGGAAAATCAAGACATGAAACAAGACAGAAAAATTGGTATTCCTGCGGTTTTGACAAAAAGTCAGTTAAACTTCTTAATTTTCGTTACGTGCTCCACCCTTGCATTTATTTGTTTATATTTAAATGAGCATGTTTTACTTGGTGTAGGATAAGGAAAAAGGATCTTTTGGGGCTTTTAGGATGCGCCACGCATTCTACTTCTACGGGATACCGTGGAGGCGATTTGAATGTGTATTTGGCCATACAATGACTTGCGGTGGCCAGCCGATGAACAAGTCAGCGCTCTATCCTTCCCAGACACCAATTCAGGTACCAATTCACCGACCCCCGGATGGATGGAAGGCTTGGTCGGCCTGGGCGGGAAATCCGAACCAGGAACCTGGTATCGGGTGCACGCGACAGTCGGCGCCTCCTCCGACTGCGCTACGCGCGCCGTATTCGCAGTCCTCTTCGGAGGGCGCGGGTTCGACCTGCGGATGATACTCAGTGTAACGGTGTGAAAATCTCCTATCAATTCGAGGAGCTTAACATATGAATAAAGGTGCGAATACTGAATCCACTAAAACGGCGGAAACTTTCGTTGAGACCTATGCACATTGTGCGGATACAGTACACTAGATTAGCCTGTGAAAGGACAACGTATTGGAAATTCCTATCTTTCGGTTGGGGACAGGAGGAGGGGTTTCGTTCTTCCCGTCATCTCTTGGCACGCCCATTCCCAAACTCCTCGGCCTCTATGGCGGTTAGTTGTTGCCCAACGAAACGCTGGAGATGTGGACATTTGGGCCCCTTTTCTTGGCGCATAAGAGAAGAAAACGCGAATCGACCGTAGGATTCCAATGGGATAGATCCAAAAATTCAAGGACTTCGAACCAGTGGAATATGAGATGGAATTCCTTTGCAGGCTGATACGATCACAACCCCGTTCGAATTACCCCGTAAGCTGCTTCGTCCATTTGCTACTTTGCGAGTGATGCAGAAGGTGAACTTATGTATGTATGACTTTTTAGTCATGTTGCTTTTAAGCAGTGCTTTAAAATTTTGGCTTTTTTTGAGTAGATCAGTGGAATTTTTGGGGTTGTGGCCTACCAGATCTAAGTTTACTTTTAATAAAAAATATGAATTACATTGGGCTACCGCTTCGTGGTCGCGATTCATCGGTGTCTGTTAAATAAAACTTTGCTACTGCTTTAATATTCACAAAGGCGCCATGATCGACTCTCAATGAACCTCGGCATTGTGAATTGCTGTTGTGCGTGTTGAGCTCTACACGAGGTTGGTAGACGGATTTATTTACTGGCCAACGTTTCGGCGAGATCGCCTTCTTCAGAGCCTGAAAGGGACCAAATCAATAAGAAGTTATCCCACCAAATGTCTACTCAACCCTACTAAGTTCAGTGCCACATTTAGTAGAGCGTTGTATCGCTGTCCGGAAAGCAGAAGGTCGGGTTCGAGTCCCGCCTTGCGTACATACAATGACGTGCGGTGGCCAGCCGATGAACAAGTCAGTGCTTTATCCTTCCCAGACAAATCTGGTATCAATTCACCGACCCCGGAGGGATCGAAGGCCTGGGCGGGAAATCCGAACCTGAAACCTGGTATCGGGTGCAGGCGACGGTCGGCGCCTCCTCCGACTGCGCTGCACTCGCCCAAGGAAATGATACTAGAACAATAGTGAACGTCAGCGGGAATCAAGTGCAACTTTGGAATTAGGCTCCCAGATACTTATTCGCTTTTGAATGCATGGAGTTTAAATGGTACAATTTGCGTTTTGCAAAGTTCAGAATACCCAACCCTGCTCTGTTGACAAAAAAGAGTTTTCTAATATTCTTGTGGCTTCTTGGAACCACAAATTTTAGGCCCCCTAGTGACAGAGGCTCTGACTTGCAGGAAATCACTAAACTTGAGCCGAGAAAGTTCTCCTAGCAAGTTTTAGTCCTCCTCTAATCGATTAGGCAGGAATTTTGTTATTTGTCATTGATATTTGCTCATTTTTTCCTATTTTTATGGCTTATGGTTTGTTAGACACAAGACGACCTCGTCGCGGCAATGCGGCGTCAGTTTACACACCATGTGAGTGTGGGCCTGTCTCCTCCCTCCTCCCCCTCCCCCACCACCCACTAATAAGACCTCACATTCTGTCTGATGATTTCTGTAGGTGGAAAAAGATGAGGTGGCGGTGTCCAAGTTAGGTAAGCGGCCAACCCCTGTGTTGATCTTGCGGATGTCCTTGCGACTTGCTCAAACCCCGAAGGCTTGGTCTCACTTTTGTATCGTCGTTAGCTGATCTCACTTTACTTTATCCAAGCTTACTTCACCCAAGTATGCACTGCAGTCGTAAGACTATATGGTTTCGTAAGTGGAACACGAGCCTTGAATTTTTCAGCTATTCTCACGTACCTTATAGGCTTAACCCAGAGCACAAGGAGCGCAGTTGGAGCAAGTGTCGGCTGTGGGGCGCACCCGAACCACATCCTCCGAGCATGCATGGGAGCAATACGATCGTGGAGTAGAAACTGAACTTTTGGGAAAAATCGTAGTAGGAAGAAGGTAAAATTCAATGTGTTCTCCTCCCCCCCCCCCCTCTAATAAGGACTTACATACTTTGATAATTTGATGGTCCTTTTGTTGGCTGGAGGCCTTCTCAGCGGGGGCCAAAACTCTTCCAGACCGCTCGATCTCTGGCTGCTTGCATCCAGTGAGGCAGACTCCGCTCTCTGAAAGATCTTGAGAATGAGTCTGCCCATCGCGTTGGCGGTCGTCCCAGTGGTCTCTTATGGTCTCTCGGGAGCCATTCTGTGACACGGATACTCCATCTGTCGTCCTTTCGTCGAAGCAGGTGTCCGGCCCAGCGATATTTGGACTTCTTCATGTACTGCAGCGGGTCTGCTAATTGGGACTTCTCCCGTAGCTCCGAGCTTCGTAGGCCTTCTTGCCATTGCTGACGAAGGCTTGTCCTTAGAAGACATCTCTCCAGTGCACGATGCGTAGTTTGCATTGCTCTGGCGATTGTGTTGGTGTCGGGTCAGGTTTCCGTCGCGTAACACATTACAGGCAGTACAGAGGCGTTGAATATCGAGCCCCTGAGGCCGAGATCCTTGACCTGATCGGTGACTTCGCGAATCGAAATGAAGGCTGCCCATGCTGCGCGTCTCCTGCGGGCTATTTCAGGAGCGAGGTCGTTACCCATGTTCAGCTCTTTTCCCAGATAGACGTAGGAGTCGACCTGTTGCAGAGCGACTCCATTTAACCTTACGAGTCCCGTGTCACACCACTGGTTGACCATAAATTGTGTTTTGGACATATTCATGACCAATTTAATCTTCATACCTGCCACACTGAGCTCGTTCAGCATTTCCTCGACATCTGCCGTCCTGGTAGGGATGAGAACAATATCGTCGGCAAAGCGAAGGTTGCTGATCCGTTTACCGTAGCCAAGGTAGCCTTTATCGTCCTAGTTCAAGTCCTTCATGGCATCCTGGAGTGCCGCTGTGAATAGCTTAGGAGAAGTCGTGTCTCCCTCCCGTACTCCTTTCCCGATAGGAACCTTAAGCTTTCGATCGAACAAATGGATGGTGGTCGATGTGCTCGAGAAGCATTCGTCGAGAAGTCGGATGTATGGCGATGGTATACCAGCATGCACAAGCGCGTTCAGAATGGCGTTGATTTCGACAGAGTCGAATGCTTCCCGATAGTCCACGAAGACAAGGACAAGTGGGATGTGGTATTCGCGGCTCCTCTCGATGAGCTGTGAGACAGTCTGAATATGTCCATGCAGGAGAAATCCTTGCGAAACCTTGCTTGCCCCACTGGCTGATACTCATCCAAGCAACGCTTCATACGATTGAGCAGTATCTTGGTGAAGATCTTGTGCACAACCGAGAGAAGACTGATGGGTTGATAGTTGCTGATATCCTCCATTTTTTGAAGATTAGAGCTGTTTTCGACTCCTTAAGAACAGATCCGGAAACAGTTTGGACGGCTCGATTACGAGTCCCGCTGTTCCTGCATGTCGGCAAACACCTCTGCACAGAGTGCACACCCGAAGCGCGAGGCGTGAGCGGGGGTCACTGTTGTGTGCTGAAAGGATCGCCTGTTGCACTCCGACATGCAGTAGCACTCCTGTAGTGGATTCAAAGGGTTCCTGGGCGATTTATGGTACCCAGTCCGGAGCAGGGCGGCTCGCCGACTGTCCGGTACAGTCGCAGTCAATAATCGTCGCCGACGTAGTCGAGGCGCTAACGCTGCAAATAGCGTCGACGATTCCATTGTCGCCGCCACTGCTAGCTAAGGCCACGGCCCTCCGACTATGCTTCAACCGCATCTCAACCGAAGACGTGGAGCGGACGACGCAGAGACGGTAACGTCTTTGGAATCAGTGTGCACATTTAACGGCTAAACCTCGTTTTTTTGTGAAAATCCGGCTTGATAACTTGACGAAAGCTTTCAGAAGTTCATCGGGATTTTTAAGCTTTGTTCTCAATAAGTTTACCACTTTCCTCTTGGTCATCAGCAACCTCACCTTGAAGGCCTCACCCCCCCCCCCACCTATCGGAATGCTCCTTTACCAAGTTTCTCACTTGGATTTCCCCTAGGCTAACCGAGCCTTTCACCCCTCCGGGGTCGCTAAAATGGTACCAGACTTGCCTAAGAAAGATAAACACTGACTTGTCCATCGGCTGCCCACCGCTAGTCGTTGTATAGCCTGAATACACATTCCCCTCCATGACATCGTGTAAAAGAAGAATACGTGGCGCATCATATAACGAATTTATAAACGCCATACTTCTTTGTAGAGATACCTAGCTAACAATACGTAGAACCCGAGTTTGATTCAGTGGATTCAGTGGAACAGTAGTTAATTTGGTCAAACATATTGCTATATTGAAATATTCGTGCGGGCAACGTCTCCGATCGTCCCGGTCACGTGCCAGAGTAGCTCAATGGGTGAGCACGAGGAGCGCCTTCTCTCTAGTTTTTTAAGCTACATTCCTTTTTATTAAGAAATACCAGCGCAGTGTCTTCTGGGAACCATTTCCGCATGGATGTCGATTTCTCTACATTCTAACTGATTACTCCATGATCGACTTTCGCTGAATTTTGGCATGACTTCATATGAACAGGTCTGTTCGAGCTGCGAAGCCAAAATTGTTATCCACACTTTATTCCGCCGACATTTCGACGACGTTTTTTTCTTCTTCAAAGCCTTATGGCAGCAGTCAAGAGGCTGATAAGTCGCCCTCGGATGGATCGATCATGGAGTAGGTAGTTTCGAACTTACGAAGAAACTGTTTTGTCAGTCGTAGACAGCTCCATCCGAGGAGAAGCTGCTCCTCCATGAATTGAAGGGCGTGATGGAAGATCTTAGGTAAATGCATTGTTTATATTTATATCTGTTTTGATGCGGTTTCGTCATCTCACAAGCAAGGGTCAATGTTTACATCGAACTCTACCCATAACACCTGTCCTTAGACCATGTCACTCTATATACGCATCTCGAAAGTCGTTCGGTATAGGGCTTTGCAAACTTGCTTTATTTAGTTCGATTTTTGAGCGCTGTTCATAGCATGATTTCTTAGCCGACGATGACAGCCTCAATAAATTCGCCTTCTGGCGGCCGCTACCCTTTCGGCCTTGAGGAAAACAGACGCGCTGGAATACAGATTCACCACTATCGAATCGCGCCGCAATCTGAAAATTCGAGAAAAAAATCAATGTTTTGTGTCAGTCTGCTGCATGTAGAATGAAAAGCGACGGTGGACTGGAGCGATTTGAATAGCAGTGAGAGCTTTGTTGCGAGAGCTGCTCCATTCATGGGGGACAAGTTTGCCCCGAAAGTGTACACCAAGAATGTGAGGAGTTGCAGGAAGTGTTACAAAAGGCAGCTTGTTCTCCTTTCCCCTTATTCTTTATGCTTTGTGAAAAAGAAGCAGTACGCCACAGGCTTTAGATAGTCCTCTTCAGTGCTTAAGCAGCTTGACTTGCACAGACGCACCATTATGTGCCTTCCGCTAACTACTGCCTAAATCGCCGCTTAGATAGTTGAGGGACATCTCCTTATGCACACAGTCTTCCACCAACACATGCACTTGTAGCAAGCGCATGTGAGCCAATGATATGGATAACGCTCTGACAAGGAGTCTACCCGGCAGTCCCCTCTTCTCTAACAACGGAAGGGTATGAAGCGTATGTCTGAACGGGGAAGCGTGTTACATAGAGAGAAACCCCCACGCTTCATCTAGTATAAGAATGCGTTTATTTTTTGCCAAGGTCGTTAAACCCAAGGAGTAGGGGTCCTTGAAGTCACGATGGGAATACGGCGCATCACGAGTTTGGGGGTCTTGTACGCCAGCGATTCCTCTACCGGCAAGCGACTCGATGCACACTGGAAGTGACGTTGCTTCGTGCGGAAAGTCGGGGGTTCGATTCTTCCGCGCTACTGCATTTTTTGCATTTCAACTGACTGGTTGAGATTTGGGGGATTCTGATGTCTACTCTCAAGTCTTCTATTCTGATGTCATTTTCAAACGGTTTTTTTGGCTAATTCTCCAGCTGCATGCTATGGTATTCAACATGATGATGTATAAATGTTCAAGATCAGCGATACACAGGTCAAAGTGCATGAAGAAGCACTGGCTCAATACGGGTAGCGTACAAAGGCTACAGGCTTCTCAGGTCTGTTTCCATACATGGAGTAATGACCTCAGAAAAAACTATCCTGCTCGAATTTTCAAAAGAGAGACCCATGTGTGACATCGGAGGTGGTTAAAATGAGAAACGAGGTGTGTGAAGACATACGTGTCAGACCCTTCCCTTGCAAGTCCTGCACCACTACCTACTCGGTCACCCCATCGCTGACGAAGGCTGTGAATGACTCATCCGAATTTACCCTTGGGTCTTTTTGAGAAGACCAAGGAAACTTACCAGTTTGCCTCAAGTTCATTGACTCCCCCCCCCCCCCCCCCCGTAAGAATCGATTTTGGGCTAAGTACGTGCCTGGATCTACCAATCCTTCAACAGCGCGGGAGATGATTCTTCAACTGGCCAAGCGTGTTACTCTGTATAGGACACATGAGGAAGTAGAATGCATGTCACATCCCTGGGATTTAGAGCACAATGAGAGCTCATCTGCATCTTTTCCTGCATCGGTTGGTTTGCCGGAAGACTTACCAACATTTGTTCGGTTGAGTTCATACCGGTAGTGCCATTCTTCTCCCACAAAAGACTCTGTGTGGAGGAGAGTGGCGGTAATACCGCAGAACGACTGCTAACTTTTTGCTTTGAGAAGAACCTTCACTTTGCGTTGCATTCCACCTCTGGATGCAATTGGAGTGGGGTGTTCACCTGCTTGGGCTTACTGACGGCTATCAGCATTTCGCCAAGGTAAAAGAATGAGTCTCTCTGTTTTCCGTCATCTTTGGGAACAAAGTCGGTACGAAAACATTGCTTCCTACCGTCACAGAAAGGAATTTTTACAATAATTAAAATCTGGCACCAATCAAGTCTTTGGAGCGTTTTTCTGGGCATTTGAATATCAAAAAGGGTTTTAATAATCGTAAGATGGCACGCTTTTAAGACTCGCCAGCGCTTTGGGACTAGGATAAAAAGGATAAACGACGGTGCTAGACGGTGCTACTCAATCCCTCCTGGGGATGCGCTACGCATTCTACTTTTACGGGGATGTCGTCGAGGCGATTTGAATGCGCATTTTGGCCATACAATGACTTGTGGTGGCCAGCCAATAAGCAAGTCGGCGCTTTTTCCTTCCCAGTCAAGTCTGGCTCCCAATTAACCAACCCTTGAGGGTATGAGGCCTTGGTTGCGGGGAAATCCGAACCAGGAAAACACTGTTTCGAATGCACGCGGCAGTCTGCGCCTTCTCCGACTGCGCTACACGCGCCCGCTCATTTGCATACGGCTTAGTCACCGAATCCTGATCTGGAGGAGTTGGTGGTTCTACGTACCTCTTCGAGGAGAAGGTCCTCAGCTGGTAGCTCGGGAGCGACCGTTGCGGCAGTTGGCGGAATGTGGGTTGCCAACACGCCTCTGCAGCCTTCTCGTAAAGGACGTACTTGACGGTCGTCGTCGGCACATTTTGCTCCGGTTCTTTCAGTGGTTTGTACGGCAAAGGCTCCTTCGAAACCTTCGAGAAATGTAGTCGAGTAGGAAGCCGCTGTGTTAGTCGTTGATGATAGGCCTAATATACAGTACCGGACATGTCTTTTGGTCATTGGCCGAAAAAGCCGCGCCGGCCAATGACCAAAAGACATGTCCGGTACTGTAGCCAGAAGGACAGGAACAGACGCTAATATTTGCATCTCCCCGACCTCAAGCTTGTGTAATGCAAACGGTATATGTGTGTGTAAATATGAATACGAGTAATTGGGCACTACCCATAACTTCGCCTTCAAACAACAGACGAATTAACTGCTGGTTCGACTTCAACTTTGAGAATATGCGCCTATTCCCCGGAGAGCACATCTACGACGACGACCTTGAAACACTGCGCGGTGTCACCAGGCTGCTCACGCAAACCGCCTTCAGCGCTAATTGTGCGAAGAGAGTTGGGATTGCTTGAAACATTTGCTGATTCGGAGTTCAGCACTCATTCACCGAACGTTGCTGCAGGCGCTGCAACGTAGACTGCGCCCCTTTGTTCTTCGTTTTCCACTCTTTCAGTTTTTCTACGCGAAGAAGATTTCGGATCGTTTTTGTGGTTCTTTTTCTGTAATCGCCTTGCCACTTAATGCGATTTCTCAACTGCAAACCATGGAATGCGCGTCTGAGTCGCCAGTCAGTATTCTGACACAATGGCCTGAAATTTTTTAAGTCCTTACTATTAGGTTGGAAAAAAGTCTTTTCATTTTTTTTCAAAGATTTATTACTTCACAACTACAAAGTCAAATCAATTGAGATAAACTCTATTTTGTTCTACTACACTTCTCCAAAGACTGGGTGATTTTCCAATTCCTCTCGCCTAAAAGACTGCAGTTCTGGAGTCGAACCATTGATAAATCCAATTTTTGAGGTCTTCATCCGTTCCAAAATATTTCTCTCCAATTTCTTGCTTGAGAGCACGGAAGAGATGGTAGTCGGTAGGGGCGAGATCAGGGCTATACGGTGGATGTGGCATTACCTCCCAGCCCATCCCCTTTACTGTTTCTCTTGTGAGTCTTGCAACACGTGGTTTTGCATCGTCATGCAGGATCATCACCTTCGACTTCTCCGGCCTGTTTTCTTGGAGAGTTGCGACGACTTTGTGGAGTTGGCCGCAGTATGTGACAGCAGTAAGTGTCTCTCCACTTCTGAGAGTTTGCCGATAAATCACTCCTCTGATATCCACCAAACACTCAAGAGAATCTTCCGTTCGTGAACATTGGGCTTGAGATCAGACTTAGGGCTCTCTCCCTTTTGTACCCATTGCCTTTTCCTCGGAAGTTGGCACACAGAACCCAGGACTCTTCGCCTGTCACAATCCGCGGAAGAAACGATTTTCTTCCTTATCTGGACAGAAGAGAAGCAGCGATGGAGAGCCGTCGACCTTTCTGAGTGTCTGACAGGGCATGTGGAATCCAAGCTCCAAATTTCCATGAAAGCCAAGATTCTTCAGATGGATCCCCACTATCCTATGAGGCACTTCGAGCTTCTCTGCCAGCTGACGTGTCGTCTGCCAACTATCGGTACGAAGAAGATGGTGTAGTTCACTGTCGTCCAATCCAGTTGGCCTTCCTGACCATGCTTTGCCCTCAGTGAATAATTTCCCTTTAAAGACTTTCCGAACCACTCATAACAGGCGCGATGAGTAGTAGATCCCAAGCCATATATGTGGTTAATTTTGTCTGCTGCCTGACGTGCTGTGGATTCTTTAATGAATTCTTGAAGAATGCCGTGCTGAAAACGGCCATGAGGTAGATCTGGCATTGAGTTCGGAAGATTGGATGGATAACGAATTACAAGAAGAGTCTCAACCTGTGTCTGCGTGCGAACGGTAGACAAGTGTGATAGGATTACGAAATCAGCAATCAACATTGGCTAGTGCGTTTACAAGGGGAAGGGTAAAAAAAATTTCGAAGTGTGAAGAGACTTTTTTTCCAACCTAATATATCAACAGTTGACCCCAGAATACGTCATCTACGTGATCATCATCAAAGTTGCAGGATTTATCCACGCGAGACGTCTTGTGGTGCCTAACTTTGCGAACATATCTAGAGGGGCCAGTTCCCAAGAGCCTCCTCTTGACCTCTTCCTTTTCCGTTTCATTCAAACATCTATCTGATCCACTTATTTCCAAAAGTTCCACAAAGTTGTAAAAGGCGCGTGGGTGTTGATGGTAACCGATACCAGTGGAGATTGCAGACAACATGTATATATCGATTATGATACGATACCACGAAGTTGAGTGCATGGCGCATCCACAGGAGGGCTCAGTGCTTGGGGCCGCTCTCAAGACCCCTGCTCGTTTTCACTCTTCCCTATCCATTTCTTTGTGAATCAGTTCTTTCACCGTTTAAGCATTCAAGTAGGAAAACCTTTGTGTGCAAGAAATTTGTAAAAACAACTCCTCAGCTTCAAAAATAAGGGATAATATAAAAATATAAAAAATCTGGCGAATAACGATTATCTTAACCAAATTTTCAATTATACATACTTAACATAATTTATGTCTATGTTTGACATATTTCATGTTTATGTATGGCCTTTAATTACGGTAAATATTATTAATATTGACAGAGTCATAAACATCTTATTATATCCAACCTTACAAATACAAATACAGATATTCACATTAATATACACCTTTTTTCAAAGTTTTATAAAAATCCAAGTTCAAATGTTAATAAAAAGTAATAATTTAACCAAAATGACACAAAAACTTAAACGGAACTTGGAATAGGAGAACACAATCCTTATTTTATTGTGCTCAACCTCTTTCTGATTTTCGAGGGCTAGAAAGAGATATGGTTCTATTTCATCTTCATTGAAAAACTAAATGAATTACATACAACAAAGGTTCTTCTGAAGATAATGGCGAATCGAGTCTTTTCTCTAGTCCTGTTAATTTTAAAAGACATCGCTTTTCCTTCTTTTTACAGCTTCTGTAAGGATTATCCTGATTTCTCTGCTTCACTCTTGTCTTGTCTTTCTTGTGTTCATTCGCTTGTGCTTCTTTTCTCTCCGTTTGTTTTTTCTATATTTGGACAACGTCCACTTTTTAACAATACATAAATGTACGGATGTGATTAGTACATCCCGAATAGACCCAAAGTTTGAGCCGCATTCTAGCCAACCAAACGCTCCATGACTATAATGAATCAGTGGATCAGATTTCACTTCTAAAAACACAGCAACCACCACATCCCGTAGAAGTAGAATGCGCTGGCGCATCCCAGAAGGGATTGAGTAACGCCGTCCTTTATCCTTTATCCTTTATCCTTATACTAGATATTGATCCACCTCTGGACGATGCCAAGCAGATACAGAATGCATGGCGCGCCCAAGGAAATTTACAGCAATCGAAATTTGCATCTACATATATTATTTATTTATTTATTTATTTATTTATTTATTCAAAAATGTACAATCTTGAATGTCAAAACAAACGCAGCCAGAAGGTGAAAACTACATAAAACGAGCGCATTATTATTATATTATTCTACCTTATTATTTATTATTATATTGTACTATATACTATTGTTATCTATTAATATTTACCACTAGCATTTTTAAACATATATTTGTTTTGAATTATTCACTTATTTGTTTATCCATCCCCTTAGTTTTCGCTGTCGTTATATTCCAAAGATATGTCGTTCTAACATCTCAAGAGCATCCCAAAAATGAGTCCAAGCCTTCTTTATGAATAGTTTGGCACCTGCTTAAGTAATTCGATAGCGATGTGGCAGTCAGCCGAATGGCCTAATTGTCAGGCCTTCGTCACTATCAGCTGAGACTTGCTTCAGAATGAATTTTTGAAAAATTTTCAAGGTCTATGTGTTGTTTGAAGGGATTAGAGTTCGGTGTCAGACCACCAGTCATCAGGCTGGTGGTAGGACGTGCTATCAAGACTTATACAACTGGAGTAGTTTTTCAAAACGACAGTATTTAATGGCTTTCTTTCAGAGGCATATGCAACGGCAGGGCATCAGCCTCTACAAGGTCGTTCTTCTGCTGCTGTACGGATGTTGCTTTTGGCTACTAATCAAGCACTTTTTATGGAACTATATGTGAGTTTAGCCTAAATAGTTTATCACTAACATGTCGTCTATACTTTGGCTCAACCAGTAGTTTTAATAGGCGCCATATATAGAGTAGAAGGAGCATATTAGCAGAGTCGGAGGCACCGTCTAACTTGAGTAGAGGTTGTTCGATCGGTTCCCGAACAGATCATCCAAGCCTTCCATAGCATCAGCACGGTGTATTGCTCCTAGGCTTGTCTGGAGGTGGTAAAGCTGTCAACACTAGCCACCAAAACACATTGCATAGGGCAAACACGCCTTCAAAGTGTCTTCAGGACATCCCACAGAAGTATTAGAATGCGCGGCGCATCCCACACAGCGATAGCCCTGCAAATGCATATAAATGCTGGGTGAAGGGGGCAGCACTATGAGGGCCACGCCCAGCACGCAGTAGACAGTGCATCTTCACTCGGGCAGGTGTCACACCAAATCCTCCATCCTGTAGAAGTGGAAGGTTTCTTTGTTTCAAAGATCAGCTACACAGCGTTGGATGCAACCATAGCGCGATCCTAAAGAGGTCCCGATTGTTCTAAGCACAGCTGTTCCTTCGAAAACTGCCGATGTTATTCCTAATTGGAACGTACTTTTCTTGTTAAGCCATGAAGGCCTTCCGCTACGTTTTCCTTGTTGAATGGCCTCAGATTTTTTATGGTTGCCGACCTTGAGCCTTTACAGCTCCAGGTATAGCCTTCTTCACTTCCATATTGAATTATGCTGAACCAAAATGTATGGATATCATACCCAGTACGGGGAGTTTGCCACGGGTTCAAGGGCAAAGGCTAACTGGATTTGTTTCACTGTAAAATACTTGTCTTGAGACGCAGTTTCTAGCAAATGTTGAAACCTAAAAGATCACGATAAAGGTCGGTGTTAGTCAATCTCTTTGCGGGTGCGCCACGCATTCTACTTCTACAGGATATCGTGGGTACAGCTTGAATTCGTATTTCGCCTCTGTTCGATTTCCTGTGGGCAAGACAGTGTTTCTTCCTTCCCTGACAGGTTTGGCAGCAATTCGCCGACCTCGGTTGGCCTGGGTGAGAACTTCGAACCAAGAACATGATTTCGAGTGCACCCGACAGCTGATGCCTGCGACTGCTCTACCACGAGCCCCTAGACTGGAGAACGCTTTGAGAACTAACTCCAGGATCAAGATCAAGATTAGGAGCAAGTTTAATTGGTACAAGCTGTTGTGACTCGCCACTCCTGGGTCACGCCATAATTCGCATAGCTAACTCATATACGAACTTCGTATGCATATAGCGCAAACGGAGGAAGCACGAGCTCCCGCGTGCGCCATGAGTCAACTCAAAGTTCGGGCCGCACCCAAACGAAATCCTTTCGGGATCGGTGAACCAGTATCAGACTTTCTGGCAAGACCGAATTTCCTACCACGTTCATCGACTACCCACAGAGAGTCATTGCATAGGCCGAATTACACCACCTCATAATTTCCTCTACGAGATTCATGGAAGTAGATTGCAGGGCGCACTCCGCAAAGGAGTTGGTTACTTACTCCTTTTTAGTCAATTGTCCATGCAGATGGTTTCAAGCTTCGTTTGATCCAATTATCATAATGCGCATCCCGCTATTAGTATGTACCAAGAGCAGGGTTTACCAGATAGAAACGCCAGCGCTTTCCTTCCCATTCGTCGAGTAGCTATTTTTCTCTACGAAAGGATAGGTTCACATAGTTAGGTACGCAATCGTTTCAAAATTCATTAAAAAATTGAAAATTAAGAAATGCGCCTTTCGGTGCACCCTACTTGGGCCGTACACAACGAAATACCTATGCATATTGTTGAAAGATGGTGTTAGGCAATGAAGTTAAGATTTCCCTATTCAGATCCCGAATGATCAAGCCGCCTTACCAACGACCAGCAGTCGAAAGGGAGTATCCTGACCTTTTAGACAGAATAGGCAAGTTTGCGGAGCTATTAGGTTGTAACGAAATAAATGGCACTGAACCACTGTAAATTTAAACAGTTAATATCTCGGCTTGTAGGCAAGTTTATTAATCTAAATAAAAACCTTCTGATTCTACACATCTTTGCCAACGTGACACAAGCTTTTTTATCCCAGCAGCATAAAAATCAGAAGTTCTGGAATTTCGACGAAATCTTCGAAGGCACTTTCGGCATCCGTTGGTATTTGAATATTTTCCCTACCAAGAAGTCCCAAGATGCTTGAAGAAATGGTAGTCTGTTGGGGAGAGGTCAGGAGAAAACGGAGGATGTGGTAGAGTTTCAATGCTCAGCCCATTCAATTTCTGCAACGTCATTCGTGCTACATGGGGGCGAGCATTGTCGTGCAGAAGGACAACTCGCCTTCGGTTTACCAAGGCCGGCCGGATATCCTTTAACTTTTTCATCATTTTTTCAATTTCAATGCAGTACTTCTCTGCCGTGATGGATTCACCGGGAGGGAGGAAGCTGTGGTGAATAATTCCCAGCGAACACCACCACACTGTCACCATTACTTTCTTTTGGTGCAATTCCGGCTTCGCAAAAACCTTGGGGCTCTCATCGCTGTCCACCCACTGTGCCGATCGTCGCCTGTTGTCGTACATTATCCATTTCTCGTCACAGGTTACGATGCGATCAAGGAATGGGTCCGTTTCGTTCCGTAGAAGCAGTGCGAACGAGATCTCATAACGTACGTCGGTTTCTTTGCTCCTCAGACAGCTCGTGAGGCACCCATCTTTCAAGCTTTTTGGCCTTTCCAATTTCCTTCAGATGCCGGGCAGCTGTGTTGTGACTGACGCCAAGAACCTTCGCTATCTCCCTGGTACCTTTGTGTGGATCCTCCTCTACCACATCTCTCAGCTTGTCCTCATCAACATCACTATGCCTCCCACGACCTTCATGTTCTTCCAAGCTCCCATCTCCATTCCGGAACTTCTGACACCAACGATACGCCGTCCGAATTGTGGAACATCCTTGACCGAATGCGGCGTTGATCTTCTCGTCCGCCTCCTTAGATGTAGTGCCCAGCTTGAATTCATACAAGTAAATGCTTCGGATTACCCTTTTGTCCATCTGCAAAAAAGTCAATAGAACTCTAAAGTTTTCCCACTTTTACATAGAAGATTTGGTACTCGCCGGTAGAGCAAAGTTTGCGCTTCTAAATGATATGCCATATGTTACGGTTTGTTCTTGATCAAACGCGTAAAGACGCGCCAAAAATGGCGCGAGCCAGTGCCATTTAATTCGTTACAACCTAATACATATATTCGCATTGGCTATTTATGCTTTTCTACTCAAATTGTTCAACGATTCTTTTCGATGTCGATAAATAACAGGTCTTTTTTTCAGATATCAATTGCAACGCGATTATTTTGGAAAATAAAACTGCCATTCAAAAAGCTAGACTTATGCAATACAACACATATGATGTGGAGAAGATTCTACTAAATGCCGATGATAGGTGAGTCCTTGGTTAAGACGTAGATTATAGGAAGACATCGTGAATGCTCTGTTTCATCAAACAGCGTTGGTGGTGTAAGCCGTAACACCGGCAAGGAAGACGTGCTGGTTCAAGTCAGCCTGGTGCAAGTTTTGATCGCAATTAAACATCCTTCTAGCTGCTTCTATCTCCTACATAGAGCAACGGGTCCAGGCTTTAAAAAAATGTAAAGCGTAGAACATCTACAAACATACCACCTGTGTCACCTATCAGGTTCGATCGTAGCAAGCACGGGCACTACCATGGTCTATATTCGTCCCTATCGTATGCCAGAGTGGCACAGTGGGTTCTTCTCGCTCTAAGTGCTCGTCATAGCTGTCGCTGAAGTCTTTCACGAAGAAGACCGACCAATTCATTATGGAGATGCTGCTCTGTTGTGATCCGTCTAGGTAGACATTTGGGGTTCTTGTTCGTGTCAGCGAAGCGTATCACTTGAATGGTTGACCTTATCTTCGACAAGTTATCCCAAACGACAGGGCATCTGTCGATTGAGATTATTTTTACGCATATTTTATGCTCACTCCTTTATTTTGGCTTCCCTGTGTTAGAATGAGGCCGTCTGTAAGGGCTTGGTTAAGCCTCCTTGGATGATCACGCCATAGCACAGTCGGAGGAGGTGCTGGCCGTCATGTGTAGGAGGTTCTTGGATCGGACCCCGCTCAAGCCAACCAAACGTCGGGTAGCATACTTGTTTGAGAAGGACAAGGTATTGACCTGTCTGTCGGGCGGTCACAGTCTTTCCCTGTGTGGGTCAATTATACACTGAGCTGGGGGCCCCTAGAAGCAAAGTGCGTGACTCATATCACGAAGGGAGACTAATGTCGACCTTTGTATGGTTATCCTTTATTTATCTTCCCCAGACCGCTTTGGTTTCAATCCATTAACCCGTATGAATTGAATTAAAGAGAAGGCCTCCGGAGTTCCGAGCTTCGCCGACGTTCGAAGATCAGAGACGCTGTCGCGTGGACCAAGTTGTCGAAAATTAGGTGGGCCGGCCACTTAATGCGCTTCGCAGACACCCGCTGGACGAGGGCCGTCACCGACTGGATTCCGCGGGATGTCAAGAGAACACCAGGACGCCCACCAACGCGTTGGTTGAACTTCTTCGTGAAAGCCCTGAACGACCGCTATGACGCTCTTCGTGTCCCTCGAGCGAGGAGGATCCATTGGGACACTCTGGCACGCGACAGGGACGGATGGAGACGCTGCTGGCGCCCGCTCGAGCAAGTCGATGATCAACGGGACGACAGGTGATACAGGTGAACCCGTATGAATAAGGTCCAGTTGCTGCAGTTCAAACTTTGTCAATCTTCGTTACAAAAATTCCGCCATTTTCGTCTCGACTGGATATCAGAAAAGGGCATATGTCGCGAACATGGGCAGCATTGGGAGGCGGGAACGCACCAGACAATCAGATCGCATCGAACGGGTATGCTATTCCGAGAAGAAGTGTACGTGTCTCGACTGTGTTCATTTGGTGCTCTGCTAGATTATGATTGGCTGGTGCGCTCCCACCTCCCAATGCTGCCCATTTTCGCGACATGTACCCAGAACGTTTGTAGTTGAATGCTTCAGATGTTTTGCAATTCGAAGCCTGTTCGGATTTGATCGCAAGCCATCATCTCAGGCAGAGATGGACTATCCGCTTGCTTACGGATTGATAGTCTACAAGAACCTAGTTCAAGTGAGTTTCACCAGATCTGAGGGTTCGGTTCTATAATAGCGTCCAAACGAAATTAATGTTTGACATTATGGTCTCTTGTACTTGAAGAGTTGCTCGAGCCCATCACTTTTTAAATAACCAGCAGCAGCTAACACTCACTCTTATCCAAACTCCAAGCTTTCACGTGGAATCACTTCTTACTGAGAGCCAGTAGAGGCCGAGAGAGCCACAAGAAGTCCCTGTGCAATTTACTTTGAAGGGGTGTCAAGCGATAATCTTGCTGTAGGCTTCTTTATGTCCCGACATACCCTCGTCAAAGGCCTTGCGATCTGCGATACTTAATTGACAGTGTATATGCAATTTATATGGAGTATTAAATGAAGGGTTGCTATTATTAGGTTGTAACGAATTAAATGGCACTGGCTCGCGCCATTTTTTGGCGCGTCTTTACGCGTTTGATCAAGAACAAACCGTAACATGTGGCATATCATTTAGAAGCGCAAACTTTGCTCTACCGGTGAGTTCCAAATCTTCTATGTAAAAGTGGGAAAACTTTAGAGTTTTATTGACTTTTTTGCAGATGGACAAAAGGGTAATCCGAGGCATTTACTTGTATGAATCCAAGCTGGGCACTACATCTAAGGAGGCGGACGAGAAGATCAACGCCGCATTCGGTCAAGGATGTTCCACAATTTGGACGGCGTATCGTTGGTATCAGAAGTTGCGGAATGGAGATGAGAGCTTGGAAGAACATGAAGGTCGTGGGAGGCATACTGATGTTGATGAGGACAAGCTGAGAGATGTGGTAGGATCCACACAAAGGTACCAGGGAGATAGCGAAGGTTCTTGGCGTCAGTCGCAACACAGCTGCCCGGCATCTGAAGGAAATTGGAAGACCAAAAAGCTGGAAAGATGGGTGCCTCACGAGCTGTCTGAGGAGCAAAGAAACCGACGATATGAGATCTCGTCCGCACTGCTTCTACGGAACGAAACGGACCCATTCCTTGATCGCATCGTAACCTGTGACGAGAAATGGATAATGTACGACAACAGGCGACGATCGGCACAGTGGGTGGACAGCGGTGAGAGCCTCAAGGTTTTTGAGAAGCCGGAATTGCACCAAAAGAAAGTAATGGTGACAGCATAGTGATGTTCGCTGGGAATTATTCACCACAGCTTCCTCCCTCCCGGTGAATCCATCACGGCAGAGAAGTACTGCACTGAGATTGAAGAAATGATGAAAAAGTTGAAGGATATCCGGCCGGCCTTGGTAAACCGAAGGCGAGTTCTCCTTCTGCACGACAATGCTCGCCCTCATGTAGAACGAATGACGTTGCAGAAATTGAATGAGCTGAGCATTGAAACTCTACCACATCCTCCGTTTTCTCCCGACCTCTCCCCAACAGACTACCATTTCTTCAAGCATCTTGGCGACTTCTTGGTAGGGAAAATATTCAAATACCAACAGGATGCCGAAAGTGCCTTCGAAGATTTCGTCAATTCCAGAACTTCTGATTTGTATGCTACTGGGATGAATAAGCTTGTGTCACGTTGGCAAAGATGTGTAGAATCAGATGGTTTTATTTCGATTAATAAACTTGCCTACAGGCCGAGATATTAACAGTTTAAATTTACAGTGGTTCAGTGCCATTTATTTCGTTACAACCTAATATTAGTACTTACTGTTCAGAACCTTTCTTCCGAAGAAAAGCTTACGACTCGTTCAGTCACGATTACTCACATAATATTGAGCCAGAGCGAATGCATTGAAGTGAACTTGAAATCTGTGTAACTTATATACCCTCTTAGTTTGAGGTACTCTGAACGACAATGACCATTGTCGCTGTCGTCCAACTCTCTGTGAGATCTATACAATCGTAGCTTCGATCCCTATTCGTATTTTCGACACTGCGGTGTAGCTTATGGAGGATACGCGAATTATTCGCTGCTCATTGCCAAACCGATAGGCTCCTATTGCAGGAAAATAAAAAAAAAACCTTCCTACCATCACACAAAAAAATTCATGGGCGAGAAATGTCGAGGCTACCCTATTTTGGTGTGGATCGTGGAGCACTCGCCCTTCCCTAAAAGTTTATCTTACCTGTAACTCTAAGTACTTTCAGTGAACTAAGAGAATAAAGGCTCTGAAAGTGAAGCGCAAAACTTGAAAATTTTCAGATGGGAATGTTGATTGATGTAACTGGCATTAATACAACCAATAAAGTGGAAATCTTGATACCTTTAAAGATGGCAGACCGCGACTCCAACATAACGGCTTAACTCAATACTCCAAATGTGCTTCGTTGCATTCGTTGCAGATAGAAACGTGAGCGTATTTGTCTCAAGTTCAGGCTACTTTTTATGTTGCAGGAAAAATTAAAAAAGCTTATCCAGGGAGAGTTGCTTTTCCGAACAATGCCCACTAGTTCGATCAAACAGCGGCGGTGATGTAATGGCGTAGAGCATTCCCGCCCGCTTAGAGGGAGGTGTAGGTTCGAGTCCTGCCTGGCGCTAGAAGTTTTGATCGCAGCAAAACATCGTTATGCTAGTTTAGTTATGCCCTCAGAAGATTTTCTAATATTCGAGTGATCTCAAAAACCAAAAATTAGAGCATTCTAGTGCAAATGTACTCGAAAGGTGGCGATTTCTTGAATGGTCGAATACATGCGAGAATTGTAATTTTCACTTCGATTATTTTAGATTCGAATTGTAATCATAAATTCCCATTTTTCCTAATCCTATTCGAATAGGTCCGTCA
Organism: Heligmosomoides polygyrus polygyrus; assembly: GCA_947396885.1. NCBI lineage: Eukaryota > Metazoa > Nematoda > Chromadorea > Rhabditida > Heligmosomidae > Heligmosomoides > Heligmosomoides polygyrus. The sequence continues at coordinate 22,504,286 of OX377205.1, read as the reverse complement.
GTTGGCCTTAAGTATAAATTTTACTGTTATGCAAATTCGTACTGAGTATTCGAATCACCTTTTGAATTCTTCTATAAATAAACAAATAAATTATGCATAGCCTCCTGTGGAAATTTTCGAATGCTCAAATGATTCTTGAATATTTATTTCATTTATTTTTTATTTCATGCACACAGGGTGCGCCACAATGGAAGAAAGTCAACAACCATGAAGAAAGAACCGCCATTATTATGTCAAGACCAAAATAAAAAGAACAAGGGAAGAACATGAATCAAGGCACAACTACATAGATGGGCGCGTGTAGCGCAGTCGGAGGAGGCGCGACTGTCGCGTGCACCCGATACCAGGTTCCTGGTTCGGATTTCCCGCCCAGGCCAACCAAGCCTTCCATCCCTCCGGGGTCGGTGAATTGGTACCAGACGTGTCTGGGAAAGATAGAGCGCTGACTTGTCCATCGGCTGGCCACCGCAAGTCATTGTATGGCCAAATACGCATTCATATCGCCTCCACGACATCCCGTAGAACTAGAATGCGCTGGTGCATCCCAGAAGGGATTGACTAACGCCGCCCTTTATCCTTTTCATCCTTTATTGTAGAATAAAAAAGCAGAGGGTTTTTGACTGCTTTCTAAATAATGCTGATCCTGAAATACCTCATGGTTTTCGAAAGCTGGGAAAGAATGTCAAGAAATTTCGTACATTCGAATTCCAGTATGTTTGATAAATTTGACTTTCCTGAATATTCGAATTTGACTACACTCGAAACTGGATAAATAAGTAATTACATAAGTAAATAAACTGTAGTTATGTTTCAAGTGTTAGAGTACGAATATTCAGACTCGAATCAAAATCAGTCCAACACTATTCAGAATGGGTACGGACATGACTTTAGCAAATAGGATCTGCACAACGTAGCTCGTACATCTAGCAGAGCTTATCCTGCTGCAACATGAATGAATTGGATGAATTTCTGATAACACTTTGAAATAAAGCAATGTTTTTACTCTTTGCACTGCAGCTTAGAAGGCAAAAGCTACTAGTAGGTGTAGTTGATGGACCACGTGAGCTGGTCGCGACCAGCTCACGTGGTCCATCAACTACAGGTGCCCATCAAGTAGTCGTTCCTTGATGGGCATTCACCGGTTCTAGTGGGTGAAAGATCTGCAATTTGTCTGTTTGATGACGTGGACAAATTGAAGTTAGACTATTTCAAAAGAAATACGCTGAACTAGACTATGAGTGGACCTTTTTGATCAGTTTCCCAGCCAAGGCCAGCATATGCCCGACTGTTTGTGTTTGCTTCGGTTTTCTAGCGGTGATGCCCTGAGACTAGGAGATTCCTTTCTTCACAACAGAACTCAAATAAAACGCAAGTAGTCGATTTCCTTCTTCGTTTTAGATTCTGTATATGCTGAGCGCGTTCTACAGGCCTCAGAACGAGTACTGCATAGCTGTTAGTGGAGCGGCCGATTCGGTGACTAAGCTTCTTCTAGCTGAAGTAGGAAACTGTTTCAGCAATGTCGTAGTATTGGTGAGTCATTTTGTCTGGAGTCGTCTACCCTATAGGATCACAGCTCCTACGGGTACTCTTTAGAACCGGCCGCGCATCGACTGGGGTTCGTACGAGGTCATCAACTCGACGTATGCGTGCTTGGAAACCCTGTCGAACAACACGACGCCTTGGAAGTACTTCCAGGTATAGTAAGCTCAGCAACATTATGGACCAAGGCATCGCCAGTCCTCGACAGATGCTTCCGATGAAAGCGTACGGGCGCTGTAAGTGCAGATCGTCATCCTAGTCCTTCTCATTTTGCGCAGCCTGGTTAGACCTCGAGATCTTGGCAGCCTCTTCGTACTCGTCCTTCCCATCGCTGTAGAAATGGGGGCTCTTTCGGGGTCGGGGTTTGACTGGAATACACACGGGTGCACGGTCAGGCCCTGAAGTGGGGGCGAGGAACTCAGGGCTGCCAGCCGGACTGCCCGAAGGGACGCGGCGAGACTTTTAAGGCTGCCTCGAATTGCCAAACAATGTACTTAATGTTTACCGAGTGTTAGCTTTTGGCCAGTCGGGCCGACACGGATACAATCCGCGTAGGCGCGGAAACATATACACACTCTGTGTATGAACATGCCACGCCCACACAGAAGGTATGAGCCAATCCGACACAGCAGGAGCAGGGAGTCGATTTCCTCCATCCCACCTGCATCTCTGGGCACTTTACAGCTGTATTCAGTTCGCGGTTGATTCCACTACGCTCCACCTGAGGACTAGCACATGGCATGGAGATCTGTCGAAGCGGATTCGTAAGGGAAGGCTTACCTCTCGCCATTTCACCCTTTAACGCGTCGTTGAGAACATGTCCCTGTTCTAGTTGGAGCCTCCGCTACTAGATATGGCTTATTTCCGATACTGTTATTCATTCTGGAAGAGGAGGGTACATGTTTATAAGTGTGCATTGAAGTAAAACCTATGACTTTAAACTTGGCAGTAGAAATCGCATTTCAATAGTCATTTTCGAAAGCCAAAATTGTCATTTTATTTGAAGTCTTTCCCCTACATATATCTTAAATTAAAATGTCTGAATCCAAAAAAGATAGCTCCGTACTTATTCACTTGCACCACCTTCATCACCTGTCGTCCGGCGTCCCGTTGATCATCGACTTTCTCGAGCGGGCGCCAGCAGCGTCTCCATTCGTCCCTGTCGCGTGCCAGAGTGCTCCAATGGATCCTCCTCGCTCGAAGGACACGAAGAGCGTCATATAGGTCGTTCAGGGCTTTCACGAAGAAGTCCGACCAATGCGTTGGTGGGCGTCTTGGTGCTCTCTTGACATCCCGCGGAATCCAGTCGGTGACGGCCCTCGTCCAGCAGATGTCTGCGAGGCGCATTAGCCGGTCCACCTAATTTTCGACAACTTGGCCCGACGCGACAGCGTCTCTGATCTTCGAACGTCGGCGAAGCTCGGAACTCCGGAGGCCCTCTCTCACTTGCGTGAGTTGTGTCACTCCGAGCATCGTCCTCTCGATTCCACGCTGCGCGACGCTGATCGCGTGTTCATCCTGCTTTCGTATAGCCCAGGTCTCTGAGGCGTATGTTAGGGCAGGAAGAACGGTGGAGTCGAATAGGTGGGCACGGAGTCGGACGTTCTTCGTCTTCTTCGCGACTTCTTCGACGCTCTTGAACGTTCCCCAAGCCGTTTCCTCCTGTTCAGCTCTGGCGCTAGACCGTTGGCCAGACTGACTTCGCGACCCAGATACACGTACCTGGAGCATTCGGAGATGTTCGTTCCGTCGAGCGAGACTAAAGGGCCGTACTTATTATGCTCACTAAAGCACCTGAAAGATGAATTGTGACAGAACTTCCATTTTTCAGTACCTTTCCGGAGTTGACATACCACTGAAGACGAATCTAGAAATGGTCGAGATATTCAAGCAATGGAATAACACTGTGAACACCGAAATCACACTATTCCAACCAAAACGAGTTAGGAGCAAAAGGGTGAGTAGAGGCTCTCTTCACCCGCTTGTCCAATGAACTTCATTTGCTCTTCAGATAGAGGCAGCACCTCTGCCCCTCTTCAAGTCTTCTCTCTCGGCAACCCTGCCGAGGGCAGCTGTCGATTACATAGTGAAGGTGAGTTCAGCGTCTCCACATGGGCTGTCGCATTATGCATAATGTTCCCATTTAGAGTTCAGAGGCACGCAAACTGCTGAAATTTCTGCAAAACACCTCGATACCGGACGAGAGCTTCTGGGCGACGTTGACAGGAAACACAGAAAGTTAGTTTCCCTATATCAAAGTTGATAAAGGCCATATTATGGCGGAGTAACACTCTCGTTGCCTTCACACATTAGACACTTCTTCTTCTTCTCCTTCTTCTTCTTCTTCTTCTTCTTCTTCTTCTTCTTCTTCTTCTTCTTCTTCTTCTTCTTCTTCAGCGTCTGTCCCGCCTCGTAGCGGGGTCCGCTGTTCTGGTGTCATGACGCCACCTCTCCCGATCCAGCGCTAGATCAGGGTGGACACCAGCAATCCTCAAGCCCATATGTAACGTGTCAGACCAGCGCTGCTTCGAACGCCCTCTAGGCCGCTTCCCTTCACCATATTAGACACTGATCTCATGAAGGATGAAGTAGTACCTGGGTCAGAGAGACGAGCGTATAATTCTACCGCACACCATAGGTTTTGGGGAGGCTGTTGATCTCTCCAAGCGACCGGGCAGAAATTACTTGGACGATTTGAATGGTGTCGTCGCCTTTGCAAAAGCATAGAAGAGTAGAAGGAAGAATTAGAAACTGTTAGATGGACCTTTTAACTGCGAAAAAGTATTACTCCAGGCTTGACTAGCACCCTGTCCTTTATGGACAGGATGCTATGCCTCAGGAACTTTGTACCAACTTCAACCACTCTCACCAGGTCCTATGTACTTGCCCTTCGTAGGCAACGGTGACGCTAATGGCATGACTTACCATAGGTCGGGTGTAGATATTTAGATGGAAGACTAATTTTTATTCCGACATTGAATTCTCCAAGATTTTCAGCACTTCGAGAAGAAGTAAGTTGTGAGAAATTGACGGCTGTATGTGTGGATTTTTTCGAGCGGCTGGTAGCGCAGTTGGACGAGACGGCTGTCTTGTAAATTCCGATCCAAGTTTCTTGGGTCGCATTCCTCACCCAGGCCAGCCAAGCCTTCCATCCCACTGAGGTCGGAGAATTAGTACCAGACTTGTCGGAAGGATAAAGCGCTGACTTGTTCATCGGTTGGCCACCGCAAGTCGTAGTAGAGGCCAATAAAAAATAGACCCCACCATATAGCGTGGAAATAGAATGCGTGGCGCATTCCGCAAAGAGGTTTCTTTCGAGTGCAGGCCTTTATCCTTTCCCAAAATTTGTGCTTTTTAGCCTTTCCAGTACCTGGCGGTGTAGACGCTGCCAGGTGGGTGGAGTATCGCGAGCAGTACCGACGCGATCACAAAAAAGAATTCGCTCAATACCAAGCCGAGAGAAATCCGATGCGATACTACCTCTCGCGGTATCAGCTTTGGGATCATAGACTATGTCGTGGTGAGTCTACTGTTCCTTTTCCTGTGTTTAGTACTCATTGGGTAGGGTAAGCCGGCATAGGTTATTGCCTTTGAGGAGCGTACTCTGACCTCTTTACACGTGTACTCTTTGCAGGCAAGATGTCATCCGGATCGTGCGTCTTCGGCGTCGCTGATATCAGCCATCTTATAGATAAACCGCACCTCGTCGCTCATAAGCTCTACATCGATTTCGAGCCGGCCGCCTATTTTTGCGGACTGAAGGTAAGAGTTAAACTTCCAAAACTGTTTCTGAAACTGTATTTCTGGAGTCACATTCGAAATACACAAAGTTGGAAAAGTTTGAGGGCATTCTATTTAATCAACGCTCTCCCGACTTCCAGTGTAAAAGTATTGTAAAAGATGTACAAATTCCAATTTTGGACCATTTAGACGTTAGAACAATTTTGGAGTCTTATGGAGCAGGATTCAATCTGCGCAAAAGGAAACACGTGCTCACTACAGAAAGATGACAGAATAATTTTACGAACAAGATTTATTCCACTTTTGCATAAAATTTTGACACTTTTCAATCTGACAACACGCTTCTAACTAACCAGGAAGATCTCAGGCGCAGGGCTGAACGGGGGAAATGGATAGTACTGCGAGAATTTCCACCCTTCATATGGTAGAGAAACATGTTTCGTTTTTGCTGAGTCCTTGAACCCAAAGAGCTACGTTCCCTCGAAGGTGGGGTACAGTACTGCATCGTCACTCTTACCAACCGTAACCTACCGTAATCGGCCGAAACTTGAAAAACGGATGCCAGATTCGTTACCCCGAATAACACTCCTGGGCAAGGTTTTAAGCAAAAAAATTTTCGGCCCCTCCTCGATCTCTGGAGTCGTGAAGGTACAATAGTGCATTAATTGTAGTTTAAACGAGCTTATTTCCTACACATCTCCGAAACATTTATTTCACTGTAAATTGCCAAATAACGATTTACTGCGAGCTGTGATTCACTGACTTTTCTCACTCTCTTTATTTTAAAATGTTTTGTGTTTTCAAGCGAATGTTAAACAGTGATCTTTCAGAGTATCGGTTACAGCAGGTATGGGTGACTAGCGCTTCCGAGGTCATAATCACCGATTTCACAGAGGGTTATTTGGGATGCTGATCACGAATCTGACATCCGTTTTTCAAATCCGACTACGGTAGGCTAGGGTAGGTACGGGTGACCAAGGCTGTCGAAGTCATACTCACCGATTTCGTCCAAGCCTCTCCCTGGGGAGTATTTGGGATGGTGATCACGAATCTGACATCCGTTTTTCCGTACTGCGCTAGAGTACCTTAAGTTACAGTGGGTATAGGTGATTAATGGTAAGGTCATGATCACCGTTTTTGCCTAAACTTTGTGTTGAGCACGAATCTGACCCTTATTTGACAATTTGAAGTTAAATAAGTGTGTAGTAGACGTGCAGGAAGCCAATGGGTAAAGGAGGCAGCTGTCATGAAAAAATGCAAGAACAGTGCATAGCAAGGGAGTCGAACATCTGACCTAGCACCTGCGAAACAGCCTCCCAACCTGCTGAGCCACCAATCCGCTCGTCGCAGGGCGTTTCGCCACGCTCCATACATCAGTACGCGCTGACGGTGCGATACCGTGCCCCACATTCGAGAGAACGTAGCTCTTTGGATTCAATGACTCAGTAAAAACGAAACATGTTTCTCTACCATATGAAGGGAGGAGATTCTCGCAGTGCTATCAATTTCCCCCGTTCAGACCTACGCCTCAGACCCTTCCAGTATGATTCATGCTTTTAAATCAGTCTGAACACCTACCAAATCAAAAGGGTGCCTTTCAAAATAAATTCGAGACTTTTCGAGAGGGATGGAATGCATTCTTGTTCAAGGAAAACTGGGTATGTCTTTCTTTGAAATTTTTAAAATCACTGGACCCAATAAGTGAGCATAATAAAGAAAGTGTTCATACAAAATGTCTATTTTTAAAGAAAACTGATGGTTTAAATTTATTCAAATTAGAAGTGCAAAAAAATCAGCGTACTGGCGTATCAAAAGAAGAGATCGCGTCATGCATCCATCCTGGACGTCGCGATTTTCGTTTCATTGATAGCGGGGAAAAAGTACGAAAATTCTTGATTGCCCCCACCCTTGCAACTGCTAGATACCGCTAGAGAAGTGAACCGAGCGCATCCAGAAAAGTGTATCCCGCATACGAGATTCAGAAACAGTGTGTAATAGTCTGCAGTAATCTCTCTGTGTTTTATTTTGTGGCGAGAGTCCGATTAAAACAAATGAAAAAGGCATACAAAGTACACGAAAGGATAAGTACAAGGAAAAAGGTCTGCATTAAACTTCGGCACTGCACTAATATCAAAGGAGTGCAGCGGCCTCTTCCACATAGGATAGATCCCAATTTTCTTTTACTTGGATGCGTGTGGCGCAGTCGGAGGAGGTGCCGGCCATCGCGTGCACCAGATACGAGGTTCTTGGTTCTGGTTTCCCGCCAGGCCAACCAAGCTTTCCATCCTTCCTGGATCGGTGAATTGGTACCAGCCTTGTCTCTTAAGGATAAAGCGCTGATTCGTTTTTCGGCTGGCCACCGTAAGTCATTGTATGTTCAAATACGTATTCAGACCACCTGCACGACATACCGTAGAAGTAGAATACGCGGCACATCCCGAAAAGGATTGAGCAACGGTTATAATTGTCCTTTTGTTACTTCCTCAGAGGGTTCCAAACTGCCCAGTCCAAACTAAACGGTGTTGAGTTTAATTTGAAAACCGTCCTGTTCAGAAGGAAAGTGGCATGTACACCCTATAACGTACTCTGTATTTTGGAGACCACTGTGTTAACCCGCGTGCTAAAGGAATTCTGGCTCACATTATTTTTTAAATTGAGAAGCTGACGCGAAGTCGGTTTAAAGTGAGCGTGGTAAAACGACCAGAACTATTAGGTTGTAACGAAATAAATGGCACTGGCTCGCGCCATTTTTTGGCGCGTCTTTACGCGTTTGATCAAGAACAAACCGTAACATGTGGCATACCATTTAGAAGCGCAAACTTTGCTCTACCGGTGAGTACCAAATTTTCTATGTAAAAGTGGGAAAACTTTAGAGTTTTAGTGACTTTTTCGCAGATGGACAAAAGGGTAATCCGAGGCATTTACTTGTATGAATTCAAGCTGGGCACTACAGCTAAGGAGGCGGACGAGAAGATCAACGCCGCATTCGGTCAAGGATGTTCCACAATTCGGACGGCGTATCGTTGGTATCAGAAGTTCCGGAATGGAGATGAGAGCTTAGAAGAACATGAAGGTCGTGGGAGGCATAGTGATGTTGATGAGGACAAGCTGAGAGATGTGGTAGAGGAGGATCCACACAAAGGTACCAGGGAGATAGCGAAGGTTCTTGGCGTCAGTCACAACACAGCTGCCCGGCATCTGAAGGAAATTGGAAGACCAAAAAGCTGGAAAGATGGGTGCCTCACGAGCTGTCTGAGGAGCATAGAAACCGACGATATGAGATCTCGTCCGCACTGCTTCTACGGAACGAAACGGACCCATTCCTTGATCGCATCGTAACCTGTGACGACAAATGGATAATGTACGACAACAGGCGACGATCGGCACAGTGGGTGGACAGCGATGAGAGCCCCAAGGTTTTTGCGAAGCCGGAATTGCACCAAAAGAAAGTAATGGTGACAGTATGGTGGTGTTCGCTGGGAATTATTCACCACAGCTTCCTCCCTCCCGGTGAATCCATCACGGCAGAGAAGTACTGCATTGAAATTGAAGAAATGATGAAGAGGTTGAAGGGTATCCGGCCGGCCTTGGTAAACCGAAGGCGAGTTCTCCTTCTGCACGACAATGCTCTCCCTCATGTAGCACGAATGACGTTGCAGAAATTGAATGGGCTGAGCATTGAAACTCTACCACATCCTCCGTTTTCTCCCGACCTCTCCCCAACAGACTACCATTTCTTCAAGCATCTTGGCGACTTCTTGGTAGGGAAAATATTCAAATACCAACAGGATGCCGAAAGTGCCTTCGAAGATTTCGTCAATTCCAGAACTTCTGATTTTTATGCTACTGGGATAAAAAAGCATGTTTCACGTTGACAAAGATGTGTAGAATCAAAAGGTTTTTATTTCGATTAATAAACTTGCCTACAAGCCGAGATATTAACTGTTTAAATTTACAGTGGTTCAGTGCCATTTATTTCGTTAAACCTAATAGTTGCATGGGGGAGGATTCGAACCCCCGATCTCCCGCCCATATGTTACTAGGCAGCAATTTTTTGCCATTTTTGGACTACCCAATGGTCAGCAGCAAAAACGAACTTCAACGCTATGCTCCTTACGATTAGACGTAGATGGCACAATTGAGAATCTCCCAATATTCTTTATTGGCAAGCTTTCACTGCTTAGCAGCTTCCTCAGGCCTTTAATAATATTACATATAGCAAATACCATCATCACAACATAGAATAACGGCGGTAAATACTAACTAAGCAGCGGGTCTCGCTAACGAGCCTCACCACAGCGATATTTCTTACAAATAAAGTTACTGTAAACAACACCTCCGCTGTTCTTCTTAATCACTACATGATAAGCCTTAGCGCATCGGTCTGTTCATCCCTACTGTTAATTTCGCTGTTCAGCCTCTTTATTGCAAGGGCCTCGAACAGTTTCTTTTCTAGCGGAGTTACCAGTGAGCGGTGTAATACGATAAGTTTGCAGGAGGGTCTTTCTGAGTGTGGTGGAGGGTGCGGTGTCGCGAAAAGCTGTTCGTTGGGTAAGAAGCGGGGTTTCACAAGCTATGCTCCTTGTTAGATGTAGTACAAGACGATATAGGTCTTGTTGGGAATCGTTTAGGCAATTTCACAGACGTCCTTTGCAAGACAAGTTTCGATCTTTCAGGCCATTCGCTACCGAGAGAATCGACCTCTTCAGTTCGACGTCACTCCCTATCGGAAGATCCCGCAAGTGGAGCTCAGTGCCGGCGTCGCATTCGAAAACCTCACGAATCCCCTCTGGATGTGATGGTCCTCTAGACTGTCGACGATCAGCCTCTCATAGGTGTCGAGTAGTGAGGCGCCGCCGCGCCTTTGTGGCTAGCTCTGCGACATGATCCATTCCTGCAGTCTGAAGCAGTTAGCTAAGTAGCCTATGCTCTCCTTTCTTTCGTTTCACTGAGCACTATCACAGCCACTCTTCGCCTCATATTTTAGTTCGACGAATAGAGGTGTATTGCTATTGCCACGGTGATCTTTCTGTGTGTAACACATTTCTCAGATACGGGTCTCCTTCTCATTCTAGTTATATGGCAAGTAGGTGGATGGTTGAACACCTGAATCCTTTCAACGTTGTTATCTGAATATTTGTTAATGAAGTCTTTGGAAATCCTCATCAGTACAGTTGGGATACAGTTCTAGTGTTATAGTTTATCACGATTTAAATGATTTATCCTCAACTCAAGAAACAGTGAACTACCAGGCTGTCCAATAATTCCTGTTCGAAAATTTTCAAAATTCTATAATTTTCCTTAGAAGTGTTATAATATCAGGTAAGTGTAAAAACCTTCTAGAAGTTTCTCCAGAGTTCCACGCTAGGGGTATATAAGGCGCAGTCGCCGCGTCTAGCTACCAGTACAAGCTAAAATGGACCAGGGTCGAATTCGTACGTTCGTGTACTACGAGTGTCGTCCGCATCGCAAGGAGTTTCTCGAGGACCTGATCACTGGGGTGAGAGCTGGGTCCTCTACGACAACGTCGCCCGCCGTGCCGTCTAGATCCCGCGCGGAGAAGAGCCGCCGACGACGCCGAAAGCCGACCTGCACCCGCTGAAGATCATGCTCCGCTGCTGGTGGGACGCCAAGGGCATGCTGTACTTCGAGCTGCTCCCGCAAGGCAGGACGGTTACCGCCTCCATCTACACCGATCAGCTCGAGAAACTAGCCGCCGCCATCGGAGAAAAGCGTCCCCGACGGGCCTCGGTCCACCTGCTGCACGACAACGCGCGTCCCCACCTGGCGAAGGAGACCCAGCAGAAGTTGGCGAAGCCCGACTGGGAGACGTTTGCCCATCCGCCGTATTCCCCGGACCTCGCCCCCTCCGACTACCACTTGTTCCGCCCGCTGAAGCACCATTTGGCCGGAAGAAAATTCACCAACTACGACAACCTCAAATCCTACATCGCGGACTTCTTCGAGTCGCAGCCCCCGGAGTTCTGGGCGAAGGGCATCGGCGACCTGCCCAATCGATGGGCCACTGTTGTGGATAACTATGGTGATTATATTGTTGATTAGACTTGTTTTTCAATAAAGTTGAAAAAATTAGAAATGGTGAAATTTTCGGACAAGAATTATTGGACAGCCTGGTACATATTAGTTTGTCGTAAAATTAGTCTCCGTTTCGAGGTATGTATAAATAAATAAGTTTTTTACCCTAAATCATTCCGCCCCAGGGAACGCCACACATACCGCTTGGTAGGCTTTTTCCTGCTCTTTCAAAGAACATATGTGGATGTCGCTCTAATTTTTCTAGCCGACCTTTTCTCAAAACCTTTACACAAAGGCTCCGCAAAATCATGAACCGACGCGATTATCGAGTCACCATGCTTTACGAATTTAAATTGTGACATTCTGCTGCAGAGGCATCCCGTAACCTTAGCAGCGCCTTTGTGACGGACTGTCCTTGCGAACGAATGGCGAGACTCTGCTTTGAAAAATCCGCTTCTCGTGAATTTGTTCTCGAAGAAAAACCGGGTCGCGGGCGCAGGTCGTCACTTGACGATGAAGTTTTGAGTAGAGCCGTCGAAGCGAATCTGGAGGCGAATACACATACTTTAGCAGAAGAGCTTGGCGTACATCGTAGTACGGTAGCAAGACACTTGGCGAGAGTCGCGAGGTGAAAAAGATGTCGAGTGGGTGCCTCAGGAGCTGACAGCTGAGCATCGTCTGGCACGTCTCGACACTTGCTCCAACCTGCTAGTTCGCCTTAAAAATAGGCCTTTTGAAAGCCCTATTACAACCACAGACGAAAAATGAGTCCTTTTCAGTAACAGGAAGCGGGTATTTGCCTGGGTAGATAAGGATGCTCCCCAACATTATTTTCTAACCCGACCTTCACCCTAAAAAAGTTATGCTTACTTTGTGGTGGTGTTGTAAAGTGTAATCCATTACAGCTTTTTGCAACCTGGTCAGGCAGTCACAGCTGAGTCTTTCTACTGTGATTTAGACCAAATGAGAGTTTGCAAAAATTCTGGCCGATAGTACTGAATAGAGAAGGGCCGCCCCTGTAGGCGGACAACGCAAGGCCACACGCAAGGCCACCGATGTTGAATGTGCCCTCCTAGATTTCGTTGATTCCTTTGATCTGTAGAGGATTAGATTCATTACCTGTTCATTGGAAAAAATGCATAGATTCTGGTGGTTTTTACTTCGATTAATAAAGTTGTGCCCAAGCTGAGCTACAGCAGTTTTAAGAAGGCGGTCCGTTTCGACTATTAATTTTGCAAGAGCCTAATAGATTCCTGAGTTGGTAAGTGGGGACCGCCTCCAGCAGCAGAAAAATCTAAATGCTTTGTCGCTGGAACTAGCCGCACTGCGGAAAACGGTCCTACAAGCTAAGCGGTGTCGCATTGGAAACAACTGACTGCTGACGGTCGTGATCTTCCCTTCCTAATATTTAAGGGGCTGAGTTTTGATTTTCATCATAAACCACTAGTCGAAGAAGCTGGCTACCGCATCACAACCTTTTTAAAGCCCTGAAGAGCAGACATCCTCAAATCCTCCTTCCGGCATTTAAGACATGTCAGACCTACACTAGAGTGAGGAGCAACAGCTTTCAATCCTTCGAAGAGAAAATACATCCCCTCTCAGACAATGCTCAGAACAGTTTCACTCGTAAGCTGCTTGACGTGCTTCGAGAATAACTACATATTATCAGATGCCGTATGGTGCTGAGAGCTGAAATAGTAGGCCTACCAAGCCTTTCATTGGAAGAAAAAGGTTTAGCCTCCTCATGATTTTTATACTCACAAGTAGGGCTCCTATAAACCCCGCTCAACTTTTTGGCTCGACATTAAAAAGAAACATAAAAGAAAAACTCAGACTATGTTTCGGTGGCAGAATTGCGAGCCCGGTCGAGCTTCTTCACTCACAGGAATTTAAGGGAGTTCAACCACATTTTGAGTTCAAATCAAGTCTATCTTTGCATGGTTTCAAGCAGCTAGTTTTACGTGTAGTGTAGGATGCCTTTAGTTATATTTATAATATTTATTTTTGATGAGTTCTTTGGTATTTTATCCCAACATTGTAATTTCACCTGTGGCCTTGGTGCACGTCATGAATAGAGAAATAAACAAATAACTAAATAGTTTGAGCAAATTTGTGTTTCTGGCATAAAGTGCGCATTTCCTTGTTCAGGGTTAGGCGTTTCCCGCAAAGGCTGGAGAACAATTGATAGGCTTTTAGCATAGCGTATATAATAAAGTGGACATGGATGAACAAGGTCTGAGTGAATTTCGAGATCCTGAACTGAATCCGCTGACCTACCATAACCCATCATAATCGACCGCACTTGCAAAAACGGAACATATTCGTGATCAGCATCCCTAATAACACTCAAAGCTTGGACGAAATTAGTAGGTAGTCGTGATCTTGTCACCCTTATTCAACATATCTACTGTAAGGTTAGCTCCGCAAATAATCCTCTTTTATGATCTTTGGGCAAATTAAAAATTCTGACCTCCACTCGCCTTCTGGAGCGTGCGAATGCAAAAACGATGTGGCAGGACAGAATCGAACCCTCGACGCCATTTTCGTTGAGCTGTGCCTGTAACTTCTTCCTATATGACTCCCTTCTGCAGCCGCACATCTCTACGGCTCTAGACAGGTCAGTAAGAAATGGAAGGAAGTGCTGGATGCTGCTGAAGCCCTATGGGTAGAAGAGCGAGGTACTGCCGTAAGAAGGGACTATCTCTTCCTGGCGCATGAAGAAGCTTACTGTTCAGAACTAATTTTAAGCGCCGGCCAGACAGATGTCGTGCCCTCAAAGCTCTTCAGCTTTTTCGTAAACGTCATACAATCTATAATAGAATGGAAAACACTGGAGCAATGCTTGACGGCGGGAAACCGCAGCCACCTTCGCTTGACTGATTTGCACGCCATGTCATGCACACGTTGATTAGCACTAGGAACTAGGCACTTGATATATCCTGCACTACGATATCTTGTTTCGATCAAAGCTCTAGCCTCAAGAGGGACTTGATCGCGCATCTTCTGCTGATCGGGCCGGATGCTCTAAGCCACTACACCACCGGCGCTGTTTGATCGAACTCAACATCCACACCTTGCAAGACCCATCACCCCACGTTTGTGTATCGGGATGAGCAGTCCGCTGACATCAGTATGGAACCAGTTGAGCTGATGATCTTGATAGAAACGATTCAAATCAGTTTCCTTAAGCCTCAAGTGGCTGGTATCGATGTTGTAAGCGGCTAAATATCGGAACTCTCGTAGCTCTGATTTTCAATAAACGGAAGTAAAAATACTGATGTATTGTTTAGCTGCCGATCAGTATTGGTGACAGCTTTATTGAGGCTAAAGTTCCAACTTTTCCGCCTTCGACAATGAAAGGATGTAGGAGAAAGGACGGCGCTAATCAATCTCTTTTAGTAAGCGCCACATAGGCGATTTGAATGCGTATTTGGCCCATACAATGACTTGCGGTGGCCAACCGATGAACCAGTCAGTGTGTTATCCTTCCCCTACAAGTCTGGTACCATTTCACCGACACGGAGCGATGGAGTGCTTGGTTAGTCTGGGCGGAGATCTCGCACTAACCAGGAAATGTTTCCAACTCATGGTGAGCTTTCGCGATGCTATTCTGACAGGATGTGAGCTGTGTGAGCTCAGTCCAGAATTACAGTTGGTGTTTGCTGAAAGTTTTTTAAAGACCGGAAAAAACGTGTGCGTGAAAAACGTGTGCGCAATAATCGACAACCCCTATGACACCACACGCACGAGATGTGCCTCGGTGGCGCAGTCGATGGGAGCGCCGCCTCATAGGAGCGCACCGGAGGGACCTTGAGTTCGAGTCCGCGTGCTGCCAGTAATTTTGTTCATATTAGTTTATTGCTACTACCCTTTCTCATGATCACAGGATTCAATTTCACCCGCAGCATCTCACAAATGCAAGTGGGAAACACTCTTCCCTTCACAAAGAATGACCTCTTCTTTGTTGAACACGTAGTCTGTGGGTGTAGAAAAGGTCTTAGGTGAACATCGACGTTGGGAAACTAGCAATTGTGAAGGTGCAAATAGACAGCCTTGGTTTGTTGTAAGTATTGATGGTCTAGAATTGACTTCTAGGATCATAAGAAAGCGTAATAACAACAAACTAGTATTAATATGTACAAAAGTGTGGGCAGTACGCGGACTCAAACTCAGAGGCCCTCCGGTGTGAGGCGGCATTTCCACCAACTGCGCCACAGAGGCACATCACGTGGGGTGTCATAGGGATTGATGATTGTCGCGCACATGTTTTCCCACCTCTTGGCAACTCTTCCTTGTAGGTGCCTGGAATCGCGTGCACGACTGGAATACCACGCGATTCTACGACATCACAAAGAAATAGAATGCGCCGCGCTTCACGCAAGAGAATTTAGATCACGATTTCTACGCCTTCTCCTGTACCCGCAGAACTGCCACCCTCATTTCCCTGACAAAAACTACTTCCACCAAACCGATCAGGTGTGAACGTCAATAAATGCCTGAAGTTCCATGCCTGAAACGCCTGCTTAGTAATCTATCTTGGTACGGCAAGCTCACCATCAGATCAGTAGACACCACATTTTCACTGTGTTGACCATGACCATTCGCTTGCGTTGCCTCGGTATAGTCTTAATCTGTTCGGCTCTTATGCCAAAGTAGCCCAGTGAAGGTTCCCAGACTTTAGCATGGATATCGTCGCACTGGTTGTTCTCTCTTCTTATCTATTATATAGTAGGTTGTCCGGAAATTAATGCAAGTTCTGGGCCTCAAATTTTAAAACGATATATCTCAGCTCAAACATAACATTCTTAATCGAAGTAAGAACCATTCGAGTCTACACATCTTTGCTAACGAGACTCTAGCTCCCTGTTGCATAGAAGTTTGGAGCTCTAGAGCGGATGAATTCGTCGAAGGCAGTTTCCACCTGGACTCGGTTATTGAAGCAGTTCTCGCTCAAAAACCTAACCAGATGCTTGGAGAAGTGGTAGTCGGTTGGCGAAGGCCCGGTGAATATGGTGTGTGTGGTGGTGTTTCGTAGCCCAACTCGTTAAAATTCTGTAGCATTGAATGCGCAACATGTGGTCGCGCGTTGTCGTGGAGAAGGACTGGTCCTTTCCTATTGACCACTGCCGGGTGCACAAGATGGAATTTTTCGTGCATTTCGTCGATCTGTTGGACGTACTTCTCTGCCGTCACTGTTTCTCCCGAATTCAAGAAGCTGTGGTGAATTAATCCAGAGGCAGACCACCAAACGCTTTTTATGATCTTCTTTTGGTGCCATTTCGGTTTCGGGGACAGCTGCGGAGCTTCATCGCGGTCCCACCACTGAGACTACCGTCTCCGGTCACCCTGGAGGATTCATTTCTCGTCACAAGGTAGGATACGGACGAGAAATGAATCGTTCTTGTTGTGAAGAAGCAGCGCTGACGACACTTCGAACCGACGATTTTTTATGGTTGCTCAACTCGCGTGGTATTCACCTAACTTCTTCGTTTTTCCAATTTTCCGCAGATATTCTCAAACACCTGATTTGCTTACGCAGAGTTCTTTAGCAAGTCCGCGTTCGGTCGCATGTGTATTTACTCTCACCATGGTCTTCAACACGCTGTCATCAATGCCAGAGCGACGTGCTCGGCCTCCTCACCCTCAAGATCGAATTCACCTCGACATTTTTGAAACCACCGCATCACCTTGGATTCGTTAACACTTCCTTGGTCCCATACCTGGTTGATGTTCCGACTTGTTTCTGCTGCAGTACGACCGAGCTTGAACTCATAGAAAAAATTCTGCCGAAAACGCTGCTTTGACTCGTTCATTTATACCCTATAAAATCTGGCGCGAAGTAATCTATATTAAAAACGAATAGCATAGTGAGAAAGCGCACAAAACCAGCTTTGTAAAAGTATACAATTATGCATTATTCCAAGGTAACGTTTTGGTCAAAAGTCCCGCCCTGAAGTTGGAGGTCGAAAACCTGCATTAATTTCCGGACAACCTAATAATCATACTCTATAATAACGCGCTAAGCGATGAGTCATCCTATCGATTGGCGGCACCGCAGAAATTAGCGGGGGGAGAATCGGGGAGAAAATAGCGGGGAATTACGACACGAAAATAGCGAAGAATACCCAGACGTCTTCTCCTTGCCTGGGTACTTCGGCCCTGTGGCGATCAAGGTCGATAAACACGAATCTAAAGTTTGTTTTTGAAGTATCGATCGCCATCAATCGATATTGCTCAAATTACGGTGTGGGAAAATAGCAGAAAATACCCAGACTTCTTCTACCTGCCTGAACACTTCAGCCCTGGGGTAATCGCGGTCGCTGAACACGGTATCTAAAGTTCGTTTGTGAAGTATCGATCGCCATCAATCGATATTGATCAGATTACGGTGCGCGAAAATGGCGGAAAATACCCATATCATACTCTATAATAACGCGCTAGGCGCTGGGTCATACTATCGATCGACGCCGCCGCCGCAGAAATTAGTAATAAAATATGGGGGAATTACGGCACGAAAATAGCAAAAATTACCCAGACGTCTTCTTGTTGCCTGGAAACTTCAGCCCCCTGGGGCAATCGAGGTCGCCGAACACGAATCTGAAATTCGTTTTTGAAGTATCGATCGCATTCAATCGATATTGAACAAACTATCGATTTTTTTGTGGATGGCGTCTAGGCGGTCAAAACTTTAGCTCGGGAGGTAGTCGAGGTCGCTTAAAACGGATCTAAAATTATTTTTTGAAGTATCGATTACCATCAACTGATCAAGTTACGGGGCGCGAGAATAGCGGAAAATACCCAGACGTCTTCTACGGGCCAGGGATTCAGAAGACGTGCCGAAGACGTCGTCCGCTAAGGGTGAATCATTGAGGGGGACCAGTACCAAGGGAAAAACCAATAGATCGCCGTATCATACTATACACTGTGCATACTGCGAGCCTTTTGCACTCCTAGGTAGGGAAGAAAGCTGTACAAGTAGAGCAGCTAGCTTGATGTGATTGTCCTTAGCTTAGTGATTCTGCAACATCGCGCGAAGCGCGCAAGTGCGAGGCACGCCGATAGGCGTGACGGAGCACTTGTTACGCGATAATTCGCATATGGTTGCCCTCTTTGGATCACCAAACTACCCGCGTCGTCACAGAAAGGCATCCCTCTTCAAATTCTCCATTCCTCAACGCTTTTTAACACTCTTCACCAATCTTCCACCTTCCCAGCAGTTAATTTCGTGTTTTACTACGATCGAAACTTTTGCACCAGCCCCGACTCGAACTCGAGCAAGATACTCTCTCCGACGGTGCTTCTTGAACGAACATGGCATCCACAACTCGCTTTACGCTCACCTACCAGCATTGCAATGATTCACATGATCTGAGGAAGCCCTTGCATGATTGATTTCCGAACAAAGTCGCGGGGAGGCGGATATAATTGTCTTTATATAGCATCGTTTTGCATAGCAACTGGGAAACGTCGTTCGGAACCACTGTCTTCAAAGGCGGTGGTCCAACTTCTCAAGTACAAACATTTCTTTGGGATCAGAACAGCCACAACATCTATAAAACGAAAACGACAACCACAGCGTTTCA
The DNA here is from genome assembly GCA_947396885.1 of Heligmosomoides polygyrus polygyrus. Classification (NCBI taxonomy): domain Eukaryota; kingdom Metazoa; phylum Nematoda; class Chromadorea; order Rhabditida; family Heligmosomidae; genus Heligmosomoides; species Heligmosomoides polygyrus. Next base: position 22,485,387 of record OX377205.1, on the reverse strand, counting down.
AGGAAATGGTCTTTATTAATTAAATGAACGTCTCTAGTTGAGCTACGATCAAGTAACATGCAGACGGAATGAATGAGGAAGTCAGTGCAAACGAGCATTTATATGACGAGTAGGTCCTGTAACAGAACTCAATATGGCGTGGACACTTCCATGACTAGTTTATCCTTTCATTTATGAACTTCTTCAGATCACGGAGTTCCTGAAAAAAAAGCATCAGCTTGCGAATCGATTCAAAACATCAAAAAATAAGTTTTATAAATTCATAAAACACCTTCATGAGTCTAGAGCCGGTTTATACTGAAACTACTTTCAGTATCAGCAATCCAGGTTGTTTTCAGTGTAGTAGCGTAGTCACGATTCCCGCCTCTTTGCACTAGATTCGCACCTCGTTTCACTAGCCCCAAAATGTCGTCGTAGTTGCTATTCTAGTAAGAGCGTTTCTTGTTCCCGATCGGTTATCGATTTTTCTTGTCCTACCGTGTTAATCGCGCGTCGCCATTTGACTGCGTACTCTCTGCGTTCTCTGTACCTTCAGATATATACGCACCATTTCGTACCATTTATCTCTACGTGTCAACCACTACACACTACACTTCTGGAGTATCAGTTTGGGACTGGCTCGCGAATGACGGCCCGGCACACGATCATTTTCGTCGACGACGCCAGCACGAGTAGCCGTGAGTTTCCTCTCTTATGTACTAGTCCTCGACTCCCGTAGGTGGTTGCATGTCTCTTGTCGTTGTAGCTCGCTTCGTAGACCTAGGTTGTTTTCTATGTTGTCGCTTAGCTTCTCCTATGTCCACTATGCTTCCTAGGTTGTTTCTATGCTGTCCAAATTTGAGGTTGCGTTGCAAAAGTCCCGCGTGGCATCGGTGAGCGACCGCTAATACCAGGCTGTCCAATAATTCTTGTCCGAAAATTTCACCATTTTTAATTTTTTCAACTTTATTGAAAAACAAGTCTAATCAACAATATAATCACCACAGTTATCCCAACAGTGGCCCACCGATTGGGCAGGTCGCCGATGCCCTTCGCCCAGAACTCCGGGGGCTGCGACTCGAAGAAGTCCGCGATGTCGGATTTGAGGTTGTCGTAGTTGGTGAATTTTCTTCCGGCCAAATGGTTCTTCAGCGGACGGAACAAGTGGTAGTCGGAAGGGGCGAGGTCCGGAGAATACGGCGGATGGGCAACCGTCTCCCAGCCGAGCGTCGCCAACTTCTGCTGGGTCTCCTTCGCCACGTGGGGGCGCGCGTTGTCGTGCAGCAGGTGGACCGAGGCCCGTCGAGGACGCTTTTCTCGGATGGCGGCGGCTGGTTTCTCGAGCTGATCGGTGTAGATGGAGGCGATGACCTCCTGTCTTGCGAGAGCAGCTCGAAGTACAGCATGCCCTTGGCGTCCCACTAGCAGCAGAGCATGATCTTCAGCGGGTGTTCCCTGTCCTCGAGGCTCGTGTCGCAGCTCTCGAAACGATTGAACCAGCGCCTGACTGTGCGTTGGGACACTGCATCCTCCTTGCACGCTCTGCAGATGTTGGCGACCGCGGTGCCCGTGTCGTTGCCCAGCAGCCATTCGTAGTACACGAACGAACGAATTCGACCTTGGTCCATCTTAGCTTGTACTGGTAGCTAGACGCGGCAACTGCGCCTTATATACCCCTAGCGTGGAACTCTGGAGAGCCTTCTAGAAGGTTTTTACACTTGCCTGATACTATAACACTTCTTAGGAAAATTATAGAATTTTGAAAATTTTCGGACAGGAATTATTGGACAGCCTGGTATCTCTGGTGTTATTTTACGACTATACTCACATTCTACCGCACCCCGCACCCTCGAACACACGGTTGCTGTATAGCCAAGAAAAAGCAAACTCAACGCGACTACATCACCCAACATTGGCCGGGCAACAACGGAGAAGCGATTTGGAAAGCAGCACACATCTCAAGCAAGCAATACTAACCTCTGCACAACTGCTATGCGCCATACCATTATACACATGCAGCTTCACATTCGGATTAAACGTCTTCAGAAGCGTTTCGGTCAGCTGACCGAACGTCAGTGGCACCAAGAAGTCGTTGGAGCCATGACCGAGGAATATGGGAGTCTCCTTATTGGCGGTATGGTTCTGAAATACGTTCCCTTCAAAGTACACCATTTCCAGTTGAAGCTTATGGCCGGGGCATACTTACACCTGGCAGCTTGTCCCGTTGAACTAGGAACGAACTCAGTCCTACGATTCCACCCAGCCTGTGTGGATAGGTGAGACCGGCGTAGAGCGCCAGAGCTCCTCCCATAGAAAACCCTCCTATTATGATCTTCTGCGACGGTATTCCATTAGCCACCTAGAAACACACCGCATACTGAGAAGGCCGCTTTCAAAGCTCCACCTCATAAGGGCCATGATTTAAGCTTCAAACAACCGCTAAAATACTGTTGAGCTATCGTTTTTGAAAACTCTAACATGAAAGGGATATCTTCACAGTACCACAAAGATAGACTTAAAACCTGACACACATTGATCTAGAGTTAATATGAGCAGAGAAGGAGACAAAATCCATGTATTCTTTACCTCTGCGTCTATCATTCCGTGAACTAGTCGCGTTGCTTGAGCAATTCCCTCCGCGTCTTCGCGAGAACTCGCATCCAATCCATATAAATCGAACCAGGCCGGCATTCTCATGCCCATATTCAGCGTTACCGGCCGCGAAGCACTGAAGCGTAGCCCTTATTGTTAAATCAAAAACCTCACCATACTCAACAACCTAACGTTACGCTGGCTTGGGATCAGAATGAAAACCTTGCCGCTGAATCAATGGGGTCTTCGGAAACACTAGCGGGCCTCAGCTCACACTGAGTGATTGTCTAATGGTTTATTTTTAGTTTTTCTGAAAGAGATTACAACGAACACCTCTATGCATTCGATTGCCAACCATTGCATTCATGATCTTAACAGGTTATCCTAACAACTGTTAATCAAAACTTTTGGTCAGACTCAACTACAATTTGAACTGGTTTCTAGGCTAGCATAAAGATTAAAACAAAAAGGGCGACGTCAATCAATCCCTCTTGGGCCGCCAAGACTACGAGATTTCGCGGAAGCAATCTGAATGTGTATCTGGCCTTTACACTACATATGGGGACCGGCCGACGACCATATCAGCGTTCTTCCTTTCCCAGACACATCAGGTACCATTCACCAACCCTAGAAAGTCCTGGAAGGCCGGAGCGGGTTCTGAAACAAAACCATCCATTTGTGATATGTGTTTGTTTCAAAACCATCCATTTGTTTGTTGTGGCGCGTCCTCTGACTGCACAACTGCGCCTCACTCCTTTTCCTCTCACTCACTCTGGAGAGCGGAGAATCCAACTACAACCGCTTTTGTCCGTCCATCCCAATAACTACCGTACAAACTTCTTTCGTAATTAATCCGCCCTTAGCCAAATAGCCTGTAGCAGAAGCGTATCCGCAACGCTGAGAATACCGACGTTCGTAATCAAGCTGGCAATGTTGGTCTCCAGTTTTGTCATTGTTGTCTCACTTCTTTCTTTCGTTTCCCTTCATAATTCCACCCAATTCCTAATTCATTCAATTAGGTCCCACTACGTTTCATAGAACGTGCTATGCCCCTGCTTCCTTTAACCAGCTGGTGTGGCTTAAAAATGCATTGTTATCATTGCTTGTCTATGGCATTCTTTACCATGATTGAGTTTTTTTTTCTCTCAGCGGTATTCAGCGTACGTCTGTGACCGCATATAAAATAAATAGCGAATAGTAAATATTCCATCTCAGCTAAATGCGGCACCTCGGTGCTGCGTAAATCCTTCTTCAGGTGTGCGTTCTTACCTGACCAAGCTTTACTTCGAATTGAACAGATATTAACGTCGTTGATTTCAATGCAATGCTCAGGAGAGGGCTGCCAGACAAAGTACAACCCCTTTTTATGACAAACTGATCGGTAATAATAGACAGGCGGGATCTATCCTAGTCCGGGGGGCCACATAACTAAAAAGTATTATATGTGACAAATTCACTGAAGACTTGCTGAGCGGCTCCTACAGAATAACACAGGACCTAAACAATAAAAAGTCACAAAGAAAAACAAAAATTTGCATTTGTTACGGTTGTAAGAAGGCAAAGTTGTGTGCCCTCATCACCACGTTAGGTCCTGGTTATAACATGTCAGGCGGCAGTCAGCACGCGGCATGCGGCTTCATGCGCCCTCCCTCCATGTTAGATCCTGGTTATAACATGTCAAGCGGCGGTCAGCATGCGGCATGACTCTATTCTGTCGCTCTTTGTCCACCGAGACGGTCGTAAACCGCGGCGATTTTTTGTCTTGTTCTTTTCGTCCGTTTTTGTTTTCTTTCAGGTTAGGTTTCGTTATCTAGGAGCAGCTCGGTAACTATTAATTCATTTTGTTGCCTAGTTTTTAGTGCCCCCCGGACTAGGTTAGATCCCACAGGAACATTAAGGATGAAAACGATAAATCACAAAAGGTATGTTACAACTGCTTACCTACTAGGACAAATGTATTTTGTGTTATCATGACGAATCTCGTGGGCGAACACATCTGACCAGCCGTCTCCGGAATCACCGAGCCCGTGTAGGAAAATTACCTGAAATCAATGCCCTTCAGTAATGTATCGGTAGCAAAAAGAACATAACGTTGCCTTAGGCACCTCGGTTGAAAAGAAGCAACTCTGCATGATGATAGTACGTCTAACAACAAGGTGCACATGTCTTAGATAAAGAAGGAAACGCTGTGTCTGCATTGACTGGAGTGTGGCAATGCAGTCTACCTCTACGTTCCAACGGATTTGTGACCGCTACCATTCAGAAGATAACCAGGCAAAAATTGAAATCTTGGCGTTCAAAGAACGACCTTGGAGAGTGATATTGTGGATCATAGGACCGTTGCAGGACGCGTGGTTGCGCAGTCGTAGTAGGTGCCGGCTGTCGCTTGCACTCGGTCCCAGGTATCTGATTCGGATTTCCCCATCCTAAATCGACCAAGTCTTCCATCCCTTCGAGGTCCTGATAGCAGACCCGTCTGGGAAGGATAAAACAATAACGCAACATGCATTCAAATTGGCTCGCAAGGCGCACCCCACAGCGTTGATTAACACCGTAACTCCTAGAACTAGCCATTGGCACCAATGTACCTTCACCACAGCTAGTGCTCCTCATTTCTAAAACGGCCTTATCGTCGTACGTTAGATTTGCATTAGTCACAGCCGGAGTTTTCAGGCATTTCTACTTACTTCGGGCTTCCTCCTTTCTTTTGAAATCTACTGATTAGACAATGTATAAATCTGGTGATGACGTTGCCTTACCTTCATGAGCTTCTCCCTACCATTTAACCGGATATTCATCATCTCGCTTTACCAGAAATCTGGGATTTTGTTGACGTGGAGCTGGCTGCCTATCATGCCCCTCACCCTTTTTCAACATGCTCAAGCACGCAACCGAATCTCAAGTCTTGACAATTATAGGCTATTCAACACTACAATCTCCAGTAAAACGAAGACTGCTCTGTTGCAGCCACAGCCTGTCAATCATTTAGGATATTAATGGCAGCTGGCTGCGATCAACGAACCAGGGTTGCTTGAGTAGCACTGCAGAGGAAGGGAAAACTAAAGTTCTAGAAGGTACTAAAGACCTACCGTTGATGTGTGGTTCTTCTTCGCATTGATGATCACTGACGGAAGCGACTGACTCATTGCTGAAGTATGTATTGCTCTTGCGATGTATGGCGCGAAAGGTTGACGCTTCACACAGGACAACGGTTGAGAGATGACCGAGTAGGCTGAGAGGCCTGACAGTAGAAGACGACTCAGTGCAACACAACGCCTTCCCATGCACAGAGGCAAACGCTAGAAATGATCAGATGTGGGGCTCGATAACTATATAAGCAAATACAGTGCTGGGGCAAGTCTAGAGCCGGGTTCCCACCTTGAAAGTTTCCTCCAGCCGAAACAGGCTTAGACGACTTTTATCGGCCACAATGTATATCTGTTCAAGCCTACTCTTTCTATTTTAAGAGTTCTTGAATAAATTCTTAGGAATTTATGGAGGAAAATGAAGGTGAACCCCGCTTTCTAGAAACGCACCCAATGCTGTTCTAATTGGTTGAGCAAGTCGAAGCATTTCTCATAGCTAGCACGCTAAACATATCAGGAAATCATGGCTCTACTTGAATGCATAATTGGCCTTTTGTTGACAATATTATGTTACAAAAGCTTCAGACAGTCGCTGAAATAAGTCTCAAGGGAAAAAGCTTTCAAGACACAGGGAGACATGAAAGCTGACAGTACATCTAAATTCATACAGCGAAAAAATTGGAATCTATCGAAATAATCATGTCATAATAAAGGGTGCTACTGCAAAAAAAATATTCGCATCCAGCGGTTATTTGGAACTCTTCTCAAAAAAAGGCCTTGGTAAATCTATATGGAACACATCCCTCTTTATCTACCTAGATCCATATTAGGCGTTCATAGTACGGTAGTCTAGAATACCCAACTTGTTGCTAACTTTGCAAGCCTAATTTGTTAGCTGTTGTTTTAGCTGTCTACTGTGCCGTGCTGTAATTGCTGTTTTCCTCGCTAACATGCTGAAGCATGTAATAAATATTAAACGTTAAATGATGTGCCTTGCTCACAGAAATCAGATACCATTCATCGATCCCGCAAAAATGAAAAAGTAGGCTTGGATCGGCTCTATTAACATCTAAAGCAGCACTAAAGCATATAAAGCATGGTCACAGCCTACAATGGAATGGGAAGTGCTTCAAAAATAGAGTATGAGCACCATTTAAATCATAGAAAAGGAGCACATATGCCAAAATGGTGTGTAACGTCATTAATTCTGCCAGTAAAGCCTCTATACTTGCGAGACGTACGAGCGGAAGTCAGTCATTCATTCACGAAGAGAAAAAAAAAATCGGACAAATCCCTTGGAAACGAATGATGTACGTAAAAAAAAGACGTGCAGCGAGTAGTGACGCAACATTTTCGTAGGTGACAAATTTATTTGCGAAAATAGAACAAAAATAAAATAAAACAGACAGCACCCCATGGCTCAAGCCGAAGAATCGGAGCAGCCAAGAAATAACTACCGTCTACATTTGGCCATGGTGCTTTCATCCTGGACCGCAATCAGTGGTCAGCGTCGCAACATCGGCACACGGGTGCACAACTCCCAGTGAACCAACATCACACCACGTAGAAGTTTTTGTTGGGGTAGGCACTCTTTCAATAAAAACAAAAGAATTCGTTCTTTATCAGAAAGAAACGAGTAATACCCACTGCACCTTCTGAAAGAATCCAATAAACTTCCCTAGCCCAGAAAAATCGCTTGGAACTATCTCCACCTCCCAACTCGTACGAAAATCGACAAACTGACAAAAATGCGAGTGAGGCGCTTTAGTTGTTCAAGAATAAGTTATTCTAATTTGAAAACCGCTAGGCCTCAAAGCTTAATTCACAAGAGTAGGCAAGTGTGGGTAGAAGTCGGTTTCAACAGAAAGGCTGTGTTCTAGGAAAATCGATGTGAATGCTAGCGTAATGATATTTCAGCAAAAACAAAATACAATCAGACAGTTGTCCATATGTCAAGTCTTCAAGACATTCCATTCAAAGAGGTTTTCACCTCCTCTTAGTTAGCAACTAGAAAGTCTCACATTTTTGACTACAAACATTTCCTTCAAAACACATTTCAATGAAATTCACGTTTCCTAATACGCCTCGGCAAACGGACCCATTGAAGCGCTTAAAAAGTGCTATCCGATGAAATTAACACATGGAATAGAAGGCCTGAAATCCATTCAATGCTGGGAATTCGACCTCAGTTCGGGTTATTTTCAATGACATAGGCTGAAGGAGTCGGTTATTATTTTTGCTGAGTGAATAAAGGTTTGATTAGAGAAAAAAACACTTGGGCTGAAGACACCTTGAACAAGAGAGGACATAATGTTGTCAAAGACACAAAAGTTTAGACTTTTAGCAAAGCTTGCAGATGGCAGGCACTGTGGCAAACGAAACCACCTTGCGATTAAAAAGGGCTTTTCAAATGAAGCAGATTGATCTACATATGCCTGTACGCGCAATTTTTAAATCCGACTGAAAACTTTCGAACTATTTTACACTTTTCATAATAAGCTGAACATTGGCTACCTAACGGATTGCACAGTTCATTCTACAGAGCTAGTCGAGGTTCCCAATACACCTACAAAATTGCTAGAAAAATTTTTAAATTAAGAAGATATAATTTTGGAATTGCGCGCGTGTAGCGCAGTCGGAGGAGGCGCCGACTGTCGCCTGCACGCGATACCAGGCTCCTGGTTCGGATTTCCCGCCCAGGCCAACCAAGCCTTCCATCTCTCCGGGGTCGGTGAATTGGAACCAGACTTGTCTGGGAAGGATACAGCGCCGACTTGTTCATCGGCTGGCCACCGCAAGTCATTGTATGGCCAAATACGCATTCAACTCGCCTCCACGACATCCCGTAGATGTAGAATGCGTGGCGCACTACAAAAGGGATTGAGTAACGCCGTATTCTATCCTTTATTTTTTAATTTTTTCTCACCACAAGTTGAAATAAAACATAGACGAACAGGAAAGTGGTAATTTGAGGAGCATCAGCTTTCATATAAGAGCAAGATCGATGAAATAAAGAAAGCAACAATTATTTCCACGATAATTCAGCTCACAAAGGGAGAGTAATTATGCTAGACAGCTAAAACTACAGCTCGTTGAGGCACTCTACTCGTTCTAATCCACTTTTTCAAACCGCCAGTACACTGAGACTAGAGGATTGTTTACTCGAGAGCCACGTATCTGTAATTAAATTTGATGAAATCCAATAAAGATGAGACCAATCCCTCGTCCAAAACAACTACCCAACTCTTTTCAAACTACATATTTGTATTATAGAACTATACTCTTCCCAAACTATATTTTGATAGCATACAAATCATATGTTCCCCCCATATTATAGTATGGCACCACAGTCTAGTCTTCCTTTTAAGAGTAGTGTACAAAAGCTTGAAGTATTCAAGAGTTTTACTAGAAAGCTCTTGTATGGTTACGATTACACTATCGTACCTTCGGCCTCTTATGGGAACAAAATTTCCAACACCTCCAGCCTTGAGACTCGTAGGGGTAAGAGGTAGCCAGCGGAAAATCTATTTCTCCAAGGTCATATACTCTATTTCTGCCTCCTTTTCACCCAAAGGGCCGGTTCACAGTTTTTAAAATTCTCAACAACAACAGAAAAACGTGCGCCCCTTAATTAAAGTCAGCAAGCCTCCTAAACTGAGTTAGCGCTCCCTAACTCAGTTTAAAAGGCACATATCTCCCGGGGTAATTAACTTATGCAGTGTATTGTAATATTCGTTCTTTTTTCACTTGTAATTATTTACACTTCAAATAAATGAATATAACAGGAAAGCCGAAACTGTGATGAAGAACCGAACCATTTAGTCTCCTCGCCACCTTCTACTCGCTACGTTATATTGGTCGAAAGTTTTGAAAAAAAAGTGAACATGAACCCTGAAGTGCATTCAGCTCATTTAAAAATTTAGAAATCTTGCAACTAAACTTCGCGGTGAAATCCAAATTTGGCGACAAAAACAAAATAACCAATTCCTAATGAAAAGTGCAAGCATGCCTAACAGAGGAACTAGCCGTACATAACGAACAACACAACTAGTTGAGAAAGCTCTCAAAGAACGCTATATGTGAAGCATCAAATAGTAGTTACTGGAAAGACCTTCTTTATATCGTGAATACAACCGCAAGCGAACGTTTGTTTATCAAGATTAGCTTCATAAATGCAATACGCCCACGACTATAAATAGTCAACATCGTCAGTAATTCGAACAGGGACAAGACAACAGAAGAACAATCACAGCCTATTACAGCAACCAGAAATAGCCGCATCAGTGGAGACGAAAAACACCAGTGCAACATATATGACTGCAATCGATACCAAAGAAAAGGATAACTCGAGTCGCATCATGGTTTAGCCGAGCCCTTCAACCAACGTAAGCCTAGGGATTATAGAAAATCAATAACACGATGTTAGGAAGAGAGATAAGAGAGCGTGCCCCTAACATGCTTTATCACAATGCATATACTCGTACAAGTAATATTCGTAGAGAACCAGCCATCAAAGCTGGAAACGAACTGCCGTCACGTCGACACATTACTTTTATGAGGAAATGTAATACGGCGCCTCGGGGATGAAAAACAAATCGAAGAACTGGCGGGATTAGTGCGCCTTCTCTCGCCTAAGTCCGATAAACATCGAAGGCGTTTCGTACCGACCAAGGCGACTAGGCTACGATTGCATACGCCCATTCTTTGCAGAAGTTTGATGGGACGGTTGAGCGTCGAAAGGCCTGCTTCCTCGTGCATGTAGCGATACCGGCAAAGCTGCAGCTTCTCTGAAATGCGGACTTAATCTCTCTTCTCGAATGACGATTTAGCGTTGACAATCACACTGATCACACTTAAAACACACTTAAATCGCTCTATTTTGCCCTCCACCTAGCTCTGATCTACCTCTATTAACACATTGACGACAATATGAGCCGCCGGTTGCTCATACGTGTCTGTCCTCGTGGGAATATGAGTTACCGGTGGCTCTTTCCGTGCTATGTTTTGTATTCCCTAATCACCTGTGATAGGAGAATGTCCAACAGGAATAAGCAAGAAAATGTCGTTCTTTTCATTAGATAATATCGAATTAAAACACTTTATTGTGAGGGAGACCAATTGTACAACCAAATCGATTCAAGTCAAACTTTTTCGTCCAAACGTTCATGGGAGTTAATTAGGGTGGTGATTACGAATCTGGCATCCGTTCTCGAAATTTCAGTCAACTACGGTAGGCTACGGTAGGTGCGGGGGTGAATAAAACTGTCGTAGTCATGATCACCGATTCCGCCCAAACTTCGTCTTTGGGGGTGATTTGAGGTGCTCATCACGAATCTGACTGTTCGAAAACTTTAATCTCTTAGACGATTTTTTTCTGGCCACAAAGTACAGCTTTCAGGAGTTGATCAATGCCGTTTGGGTGAGGTGGAAAAGGCTGGGCATACCATTTGAATGTGTGGCGGACAAAGGTACAGTAGCCGGCCATTTGATCACTAGTTGCCACAAACATCTTGTCCTCACTGTATGCATGGATTATAATTGGCTTGTTCGTCGTTGCTGACCTCGAGTCATCATACATCGTAGACAGTCTGAAGACCTCCCTTTTATCTCTAAATTTGATTTTCACCACTCCTTTCTTGTTCGCCTCTACCAGTCTGATCCTATGAAGTCTGTCCACGTTTGTTCTGATTATTATAACTGACGGATTCATACAAAGTAGAAAAAATTACAAGAAACAAAAAAGTGATCCGCGAGAGACATTATGAGCCACAGATGGCTCATAGCGCGCGTCCCACGCGGCTTTCTTCCGTAAACCGCGATTGTCGTCAATGTTTTAACAATAAAGGCACACGCAGTAAACAAGATTCGTGGTCCACTGCATTGCCCTCACTGCTGTCTGAGTGTTTCTTTTAAATATTATTTTTCGCATTTTTTGTTACAATGTCATTCTCATATTTTGAGTTCTTTTTTACTCGTGTACCGTCCGTGTTGTTTTCTGAAAAACGATCTGGTATGTAATAAACTTGAATTTGAATCTATAGTAGTATGTATACACATTTACAATACCGGACTTGTGGTAGCATAATCGGAGAAGGCGTCAACTCATGTCCACACTCTTCCAAGTTCGTATCTGCTAGGCTAACCAAACCTTCCGTCTCTACGGATTTGGGGAATGCTGCCGAGTAGAATTGCCGAACTTGTCCGTGGAGGATTAAACGCTGACTGGCCTGTCATAGAGCGACATCAAACACTGTACAGCCAAATACGTAATCAAGTTGTAAACGAGAAATGCTGCAGAAGCAGAATTCTTCAAGTCGAAGCAGTGGTTATCTAGCGCCATCTCTTATCTATCCTTTTAAAAATATATGGCATTTCTCGAATACTTTCTGTATTCGAGAAATGCCATATATTTGTAAAACTATGTAAGTAGAGGGAAATCTATAAATATCTTTAACGAGATCAAAGGACTACAGTCAGTCATGTTTCTTAACGGAAGTGTCGTGCCTTGGGATAGGTGCAGAAGCAGCAGATGTACGCTGTCGAAATTAAGATTCCCAGGCGGGCATGGAGCATCGATGAAAAAACCTTAATCCAGCTGAAGCTATGGACAAACGCCGGAAGTGATATAGAATCCACCTAAGACCAGAGAATCTCTCAATAATCACTGTAATAGAATTCGCATGGTGTGCGATGCGACTATGAGGAGCTCGTCGATGAGATGGAAGGACGTCATCGGTAGAGGTTTCGGCAAAGTCGGGCATTCGGTTGAAGTCCCATAGACGAGAACGATGTCTGCGATGAACTAAACTCTCACAAGAAGATCCAATTGTAAACGGTCCCTATGAGTTTCTACCGTCCAACTCTGACGTCTCAGCTTGACAAGCATGACTACTTCAGGGAACAGCATGCATCTGTCAAGAGACTTCTCCGGCGCTCAAATACAATAATAGACAACAGCTGTGATTCCTGATAACTCCAGTACTCGCAGCGTCCAGGAGAACCAGGAGGTCAACTACACGTCACCAGAAAATCAACAATAAAGGGACGCCGCCCCACATGAGCGGCAAGATTGCACATTACCTTTGCTTTACACCAGATCCACCTTACAAATGTGAAGCCAACAGTTTTTTTTTCAATTGGAAAATGCAATGCATATTTCACGCCGTTTACCAACACAACTGAAATCGGTGATTGCTCCAAATTTACAGCGGTCATTTATCCGCCGCAGGTGTGGTTCTTCGTCATGAGCGCCGCTTCCCTGCGCTTTTATGCTACTCCGGTCACTCTTCATCACTTGCCGTTAATCCATTTTCTTGAAAAGATTGATCACCTTCTCTCCTTGGGTTTTTATTGAATACACTACTAATTTTTTATTACCCATAAGAGGGTAAGTGCAGGTGAGTCTGGACAGCAATAGATATATGTTACCTCGTTCTTCTTGCGTTTTCTCCCCGTCGCTGTCTCTGGCTATAAATAATCCATTCAGCATTGTATCCAACGTCGTCACTATCCATACGTGATATCTTCCGTGTCACGAAAACAGTCACGTGTGCTCGATGCGATAGAGCATGATATTTCCATTGTCACGGAAACAATGACGTCTGGTCTATATGATAAAGCGTATGCGAGACGTCGCTTGCCCACAATTCGATAATGCTGCGATAGAGGTCCTGGAAGAGCCGTTCTACTAACGAGGCTACTTAGAAGGAAATCAAAGGATACGTTGCAGTGAAGAACGATCGATAGCGACATGGTACTCTACCTCAAAGCCCTGGAAACCGAACACAGCAACGATGTTCGTGTATGGGAACCTCTGCACTGCTCGGCTTAGCAGTCGCTTTGTGGATGCATGAACAATTGGAATGCTTCTATTCAGGCACTCTTCACGGACCGAGTGGAATAATGAAGGTCCTGAAATATTTTTTTCTCTCAAAAATCACGAAAGAAATTGGAGGATAACGTGATATACCATAGCATCTTTTAGGCTTTACGTCAAGCGTCTCAATACCGAGTTCTTTTACATGACTACGCATTGTACCTCTCTTGGAAAACTGCTATGGCTCCTACAAAGCAAGAAGAAGAATTGTACAATATCGTTGACGAGCTCAAGAAATCATCAAGCGTACTAGGGAGAGCTCTTGTACTTACAGACTAGTAAGAAAGGGCAGTAACTTTACTTTTAGAAACTAAAAAGTATAAAGGACAAGGATTTGCAGGGTTGCGACAAAGCAAAACTGTGGCGAAAACGTTGTAACGTCACTGCACGAAACTGAAACTACCTCACCTCACAATCTACGCAGACTTGCTCCTACTATTTTGGAAGGTAAACAACACGGTGTGGGGAGCAAATCTGCCTAAAAAGAGGGAGGGGAGGGGGACCACCCCCATTTTTCTCCATAAGATCTAAAGATTTTCTCCAAAAACTTTCGAGGCGGAGACGATTGGCTTGAACACCCATAGATTATAGCTGTTGAAGGTCCTTCAAGCATGTTTCGGCTACAGTAAACTTGCCAGGTGTGGAAGAGGTACACGATAAACCCACTCCGCTCTAGACTTGCATCCACAACTCTTTGTCTGAGCCTCACCAGAATTCAATTCAAGTTGCGATAGCTTTCCATATGCCTGTATTCATACCTGCAGTGATTTCTCCATCGAGATTCCGTGCCACAAAAACACACTTTACGTTGTCTGCCCTGATGTGTTTCAGTGACTCGTGCAGCCCACAGACAAAGTTTCGCTTCGCTCTTGCCTAAACAGACATTTTATAAAGGCCTTCTAATAAAACGCTAAATATGAAGCAACCCGAGGTAAACACAAACAGCTATAGGGAGTGAACATAGTAAATGAAGAAATCAAGAGGCAAACAAAATTAAAGGGGAGAAAAATGAGAACATTTGGTCTGGCCACTGCATGTGACGTCTTCGGATGAAGCACAATATAGCAGAAAAAACGTGGAGTAACAACTCGTGTCCTGCTTTATTTTGCTTCAACCTGCAGCGACGTCACACGATCGTGTCCTCGCTGCAATTTATCTATGCCATCATACAAACCATAGAGCGCCACAGGCTGTTACCGAAATGGTTCCCTTATTTACACTATTGTAGATGCAATCCTAGTTCCCGGAGGGATAACGGCTGCTTTGCCCCACCGTTCTCAAAAAACTACCTTAATTTGCTCTAGGGCCTACAGGCTGCTTCACACTCACAGGTTCACAGTTTCTTTTCAAAAAATCTTACCGCCATCCATGCTCCCTTGTCGGCTTCTGCAATCTACTAGCGCATTCTATCCAGCCAGCACCAAAAGAGCGAATGGTGAGACAAGTGTAAAGCAACTGTCCAGGACTACACTCTATTTCCCATTCTCCTTCTCTTTCCGTAAACATAGGATCCTTAGTGTGGCTACCGATGATACACACCCCATATAGAACACACGCATTGAATAGCCACATAGAGACCCTTCTCTCGAGCCACTTTACGCCCTCGATGGCCTGCCCATACATTAAGCTGGAAACTAAGTCCCCGCCGTTTTTGTTTTACGCTTAATTGTAAATTTTTCTGAAAGTGTTTTGCATAATATTGTACACGTTTTGAAAGACAATGATTTGCCCCATCAGAAATTATGTTTCCCCTTTCTCTATCTTGACTTTTCTCAATTTACTAGGTTAATAAAATGGAACGTCAAAAAGAAAAACCTTTTAACTTTTTTTGTACAGTGTAGTATGTTATTTGAAAGATAATGCTTCGTTCTATAAGAATAAATATTTTGTTCTTTCGTCGTTCTGAATTTTGCTTATTTTTAGATCGTTAGGTTCAGCATTATAAATTTAACCAAGTAGAAACGGTTGGCTAAAAAATGTATTCCTTCTAGACATCCAACTTTAATATCCTGAAAATAACGAAAATGAAAATGAACGAAAGCAGCCGGCACATAGCACTGTAGAGCAAATCATCCTCTTTCGAATGGTGTATAAAATTGTGCAAAAAAGCTCAAACGTAACCAGAGAGGAAGCTGTCCGCGGAGGTTATTTTCTTTTCTTTTCTTTTTTTGACTTTCCACATTATTAACTTAAAAACTGAGAAAAGTCAAAACGGAAAAAAATAAACTTTTTCATAGAACAAATCATCCTCTTTCAGATGGTATATAACAATGCGCGAAAGACTCTCTGCGAAATTTAGAATAAAATGTAAAAACGGCGGGGACTTAGATTCAAGCCTAATACACCTTGGTTCCACAGAAACACGAACTGTCAGGAATATATATGAGAGATTGAGGACAAAAATCGGTTCTAAAGACTAACTTTTTGGAATGACACACCAACTTCTCATCGTAGAGGAACTCTAAAGGAGTAACTGGCTACCTGCAGTTGGTAGCCAGTTATTCTTTCAGAGTGCCAGTTGTCACTGTTTTATCCTTCTTATGCAAGGCTGGTACCATTTTACCTACCTAAAGGAATGGAGGACTCGATTCTCTAAGCACGAACAGAACCTGAAGTCGATTCTGTGTTCCTCGAGAACAGACACCCTTCCCTGCTGCGTCATTCCTCTCGTCAAGGAATGTTTACATTTAAAACATAGCAACGCCACTGGTGTTTTTATTAAGCGAAAGCCTTTAGTGTGTCTCAACTCTCTTCAAGTTACGGGACGATAAGGCCCCAACATAGCAAACCCTTTTGTACAAAAGCAATAGAGCTAAAGAACACGTAGACATAAAGTGCGAAAAAAAGTTCGCTAAGCAAAGAGTGAAGACACCACCTTTGTCGGATTAGTTTTGTGGATGGCATCGATTTGCTTCTTTAGCCTCTTGAGAAAATCAATGACCAATTCGTCCAGTGGGCTAAGACGGATGGTTTCGTCAGTTTGCAGCAGTGCCAATGCATCGCAGTGCTCACGCGTGTTCAGGATTTGCTGAAGAGATCTCATGTTTCGCTGGCATAGCGCTCTGCTCGCAATAGTTGTCGGACGAAGAAGTGCAGCTTACCTTCTTCGTTTTCGTCGCCTTCTTGTCCTTCCTCACTCCTTTGCGCTCCGGCTTCTCCTTGTTCTCCTCATTTGCTTCGTCGTTTAGATGTGGAACAGCCTGCCGTCTAATCTTCTTCAACCCGGCATCTTCTCGCAACTTGTTGTCGACTATGAACTCTCTAAGATCAGCCTAAACAGAGGTGTCAAGATTCCAAACAGCTTTACATGGAAACAGTGTACATACCTCTTCTCCAATAGTAGGCTTTTTCTTTTTCTTCTTCCCTTTCCTATCTACAGGCACTTCTAGTGGACTCGTACAGACTCCACTGTATTCGCGTGGTGGTCTCGCATTTCTACCAGAATGAGTTAACCGCATGTCGTCATTATCTTCTGCAGGGCTCTCAAAGGATCTGTTTAAGATCATGGAAGTGGAGACTTGAAAGTTAGTAGAAAAAAAACGATGAATATACCTGCACTATGCGATTTCTTGGCTCCTTTATTCTCTTTTTCTTCCTCATTGATGGCTCTTTCAGTATCCACCCCACCGCAATTAACACTGCTCTTGGATTCGTCGAGTGCCGTCATTTCCCTCAAAGTTTCCACTGAAACCACAAAGCATTTCACCTGTTTGTTCACCTACGACCGCAAAATGGTGGACGAGAACACGAAAAGGTGGCCTTTAAAGATTCGGAATTCCCCGTTGAACGCTTTAATGCTGCGCTGTGTTCCCAATGGATATATCATCACAAGCAACTGACTGATTACCTCTACTACTGATACTGAGAGCAACAGCAGAAGAACAGACAAAGAAAACGGACGGCGTTTCGGGGAGCTCCTGCGACCGCAGCCTTAAAGATATCGGGAATAGCGAATTTAACTAAATAAACTAGAGGAAACTATTATACATATAGGGGTTATGGGATACTATATGATCTGCCGAACATGAAACATCAAACGCAGCCGTCCCACTGCGCTGTTCAGAAAGCAGATTCAAAGGATTATAAAGCAAACATCCACCACTTCATGCAATTTCAGAGCTCTTCTTCATGGCTAAGGCTAAGTTTCACTTTAGTAGTTATTTTTCGACTTCTTCAAAGCTTCAAAATATCATATTATGATAGTTTATCAAGCCCCCTAATAGCCCTCTACATTCAAGGAATTCCTCCCGTAAAGCCAATGGAGACCGCAAACCTGTTAAAAAGTTAGGTATTGGCTGACAAATAAGCCGCTGGCTACTGTTTCCCTCGGTTCCGAAGTGTTTCACTAGCCGGCATGGTTCTTGATCTCTGGGCGTGTGGTACCACAGTCGTAGGAGGTGCCTATTGTTGCCTGCACTCCGAAGGATCTTGGTGGTATTACCGCGCCCAGCCTAACCAAGTCTTTCATCCCTCCGTTGACGCTGAATTCGGGAGACTTGTGAGGAAGGGATGAACCACTGACTTCTCCATCGAATGACAACAACAAGTCGTTGCATAGGCCAAATACGCATCAAAATCCTTTCACGATAGTTCTTTGAAGTGGAATGTATGACGTATCTCACGAAGGAAATTGCTAACGCCGACCTCATTTTATCCCTTACTTAAATCACTACCTTAAATCTTCAAAAAATGCCTTAAATATAACGGATAAATTACGAAGGTCGACGTCAGTCAAACCCCTTGTGGAATGCTCCATGCTCTCCACTTCTACGGGTTATCGTCGAGGCAGTTTAATGTGTATTTGGCTCATACAATGGCTCTCGGTGGCCAGCCGATGTACGAGTCAGATTTTATCCTTCCCAGGCAAGTGTTGTACGAATTCACTGATCCCGAAATGTGGAAGGATTGGTTGGCCTGGGAGGGAGATTCCAACCAAGAACCTGTAGTCGGGTGAAGTCGACAGCCGATACATCCTCTGACTACTCTACCACGCGCCCCTCCCTTAGATAGAGTGTGTAAATTCGACGATATAGTGGTCGTAATGTGTTCTGACCCTTCCAGATCCCAAAAAGGGCAACTTCGCCGAAGCCTCACCGATAAAGTATTATTCAGCCTCGTGACAATTGCGAACACGCAGCATGATGCTGGGCAAGAATGAATGACCTAGCTTAATCGTGTTAAGATGCCTTCTCGCCCCTACGATGTCGGTAAAAGTACGGCATGTTTTATAGTGGAACAAAAGCAGTGCCGACCTTCATAATGAGTTTTGTTCACGCTCCACACAGCTCGCGGACAATGGCAGAAGCAGATGCTCGTTTTGGTCGCAGTCATAGTAGGGATACGGAATGGATATGTTCGTCAATAGCCTTATGAACAACATCTCAAAGGCCCCGTTTATACTTCGTCGCGGCGCGACGCGATGACCACGCATCAAGGCTGAATTGATCGATCGCGTCGCACAATCAATATGGCCACTATACGTGGCGTCGCGTCGCGCTGCGATGAAGTATAAACGGGGCAAAAGGCTTGAGAAACAAATGCGCAGGCCTTTAGCGCAATTATGACTCTGATAATGCAGCTAAACACGTCGTTGAACGAATTCGCGAGGAGGGTAGGAGGCTTTGCTAGGTCCTTGAAGATGGATGGCTTGAGCAAGAGCATATTGGTCTGCGTCACGCATAAATGCTCGAGTGAGATATCCAGCTAGATGGGATTTCGCTTTCATTTCCATAAGAGAAAGAGAATGAGAGGATGGCAAAGCTAAATGCGCACGAGTGCATAAGAACGCGCTTGTAATGTGATCGCAGTGGGTTTTACGTAGTTTCACACTATCAGTAACTCACGTATGCTGTGGTACGACAAAAAGCACTCCGCTGAAGTGAGGGATTTGAACTTCACCAAAGCAGCTAGTCATCACTCAAGTACCAATCGCACTTTACAACATGTAGGAAATTGTACACCAGTGATTTACACAGAGGAGGAGTGCACCACAGATCGCGTTTACGCAGTCCAGACTATTAAACTTTCCCTCTTGCGGGCTTGATTAATTAGTGCCATACTTTCCCTCTGAAGAGCAGAGCCTGGAAATCAGTTGGTAGCCCAAAAGACGTCCCACTTAACTTTATAATGAGGATAAATTATAAAGAACGGCGTTACTCAATCCCATTCGACATGCACCACACATTCTACTTCTACGGGATGTCGTGGAGGGAATTTGAATATGTCTTTGATGCAGTCACCAGCCGATGGACAAGTAAGCGCTTTACCCTTTCCAGACAAGTCTGGTACCAATTCACCAACCCCGGAGGGATGGAAAGCATAGGCAGCATAGGCCACTCGCGTCTAAAGCGACATGGTAGTGACGAGTTTTCCGGGGCGGGTTGGACGAGTTTTCGCACAGTATGCAGGCGATCGTTGCGGGACCGACTGGCGGCTGCCACGCGGTCGCAACCAATCGAGACCTCGTCGGGCTGAACTGTTCTGTGACTCGATCAAGGGAGGCAACACAATACAAGGTTTACACACATATAAGACCTTCCATCTCGGGAGGTAACATCAAGTGTACCTATGGTCCTTAGGCTCCACTAAGAGAAGGATAATAGTTTTAAGTGCGGATTAAAAGCGGTAGGACACTTCTGCTAAAACCATTTTCCTACGTTCTTAAGTTCCTTTGTTGTTTTTGGACTTGCAGACGGAAACGAAAAAAACCTTCATCAATAAACGATTATAGCATGTTTTATTCCAATACGAAGAAGATTTTACTGCAGTGCTCCTTGCGGCTACAACGTTGTGGGTGATGTCAGCGCAGAAGGAAACCGTTAGCCACAGAAGGTTGCTTCGGAGCGCAAAAGACTAAATCCACTGTTATTTAGATAAGCTATTTAATTTTCAGCTGCTCTTGTAAGCTTGGGACCAAGTTGTGGGGCAGCCTCAGGCAATCGAGATTTCTGCTTTAAAATAGAGAACTATTGGTATCTGGTAGTTAGGGGAGGGGTCACCATAGCATATCGTGGGGTGCGGGAGTGGAGTAGCTACATACAGCCAATGTAAATGCAGTCTTATCTCTTATTTTCGATTACAGGTCCGTATTTTGTCTGCTTCCGCATTGGGCGATGGAAGGAGCTCCAGGATGTAGGCAATTTTAACACGGGTGCGTCACTCCAGCCACATCCTGGAGTCCCTTCCCCTGCTTAAATCAAGAGCATAGAACATAGCTATAACATTGTTTGTTTGTTTTCCTCATTATAGGTTTGCCATCATTTCTTTTTGTTCGTGTTAGTGACACTTTTTAAACGTGACCCCCCCCCCCACAATACCATAGCGGCATAGTTCGTTATAGCAGACTAAGAAAATCGTTCAACATCTACTGCAGAACTCCGCTTAAATTGAATTTCCACCATCAATGAACAATGTGGACAGGTGTATGGATCAGTTCTTCAAAACAAATATAACATGTGAGCCATAGTCAATTCTCTAGTGGAAGCGAAAACAGAAGCTCATGCCCATCCCAACAGTGCAAACGTTTGCAAACATTTTTAGGGAATTGAGGGTTTTCTATTCCTTCCAGCTCCATGATTGTAGTTACTGCTCATTCCTAGCCTTCGTCTCCTTTTCAATTCAACTTCCATAGATTCCTGCTGAGTACAGAAGCTTACGCTCGTTCGTTGGTTCCTTGATGATTGATTGGAGCACTTGGGTCCCGCAACGATCGCCTGCATACTGTGCGAAAACTCGTCCGGCCCGCCCCGGAAAACTCGTCACTACCATGTCGCTTTAGACGCGAGTGCATAGGCCTGGCCGAAAAGTCCGAACTGAGAACCTGGTATCGAGTGCACGCGACAGCCTATACCTTCGACTGTACTACATGCGCTCATCTTCATAACCCTATAATATCCCGTGGGAATAGAATGTGTGGCTCGAAGACTGATATAACACCCATCGGTGCGAACGACAAGCACATCCAACTACTTTGGTAAGCACTTGCTCGACACAGTGCTGCCTATCATAATCCACTTCCCCATGCGCCGAATTCTAACGCTGCATAGTTCCCTTGAATTCCAGTCCGACGGAATCAAAGTGTTTGCCTCCCACCACCCCTATTCTGAATGTTCAGGAGCACAGTGGCTGCTTCGCGGTGGTTCAGGGATTTTTAACGGTGGCGAGGGTTAACAGAAGGAAACAATTGCTTCAGTGGCCGTTGGTCCGCCGAACTAAGATAGCATTTACTTCATCACGGAATTAAGATGCGAAATGTTTAGTCATGAAATTGGATTGTGGCAGGAACTGCCTATCCAAAAGCTAAAAGGCGGCTGACGATATACTGTTGACATCATTTCCCTCCAACTAGAGAATGGAAAGAAGCCGCTGAAGCATGCAGCCAAACTCTCAAGGGTAACGACGAATTATCGGCCAAAATGGTCGAGCTCTCGCATATTACCAGGCCACCGTTGTCAGACGACATGTATACTCCGCTGATCTTAATCAACTGAATGTGGCTCTTCATTTCTTGGGGAATGCTTTCTTCCTGATTTGCATTTCGCGTACTCAAGATTGGAGCCCGAGAGTCTGATGGCCGTCTCGAACGATCTCGGGGACATTTCTGATCGCCACGTCGGTCATCTTTCATCGTTTCTCTTTATTTTGCAAACGTTTTGACTACGTGCATCCACATGTATTGGTGGGAGGGCAGACGGGGGGGGGGGGGGGGGTACACACTCCTCTTTGCTCAGAACTTTCTCAGCATTTGCATCACAGCTTCCACATCGAAAACGCTCAGCACGGCTTCGTATGCATTACAACTTTAGAAGGACGGCTAGACTTTGTACGATTAAGGTAGAGCTACCAGTTACGGAAAAGATTCAAGATGGTCCCTCTATACACACGCTTCAAATTTATCGCTTGCTCCTCATTTGCTCAAGTTATGTAAGGAAGGAGATGGAAGACATTCACACTCAGCCTCTTTCCACTGATTAACGTGGTAGCACACTTACGTGGTCTCGCAGCAATCTCCTGGAAAACGAAAACTCGCCCATTCTGACGGACAACTCGTCGCTACCTTCGTATGTGGATATGCGTAGTGTCCGGTCATAGCCCGGACGTCACCGTCACTACTGCAAGGCCCCGTTTATACTTCCGACGCAGAGCGACGCGACGGCATGTCTAATGGCCAAATCGATCAATCGCGTCGCTCAATCAATATGGCCAGTAAACGTCGCGTCGCGTCGCTCGACGTCGAAGTATAAACGAGGCCTAACGGCGTTGAGTGACATAGATGTCGTCTTCCAATAAGTGAAGCCATCTGACCGACGACTCGATCTCACTTCAAGGAATGACAGCGAGAGTTCCAACAGTCGGATGATAACGGAGACGGGTTCGATCCTAGTTGGAGTGGGTCACATCCTGACGATGTTATAAGGAGGAGAAACGCAATAAAGAGGCAATAACGCATCGAAATAAGGAAGCTACGCCAACACGGCTGTAAGTGCTAGCACCTTCCGAATTCCTAGCTGACGATAAGGATGGAGAAAAAAGGACAGCATTGATCAATCTCTTCTTGAATGCGCTACGCGTTCCACTTCATTGCCTTCAATTACGTTTCGATCTGAGGTTCGTAATATGGACAGGACTCTACGGTCCACATCTTAATTACTTTCAAACGTTTCGACGGCAGGACGTGGTCTCAGGACGAAGAACTACCCAAAGAAATGGCAAGAGGCAAGAAATCGAACCACAATTGATACCTCCGCGTCTACGGGCAAAGGTCAACCAAAGCAGCGGAACGGCGAGAGTGCAGAGAAAGAGACACTCCTGCTGCGCTACGAGCGAGCGAGCTGACCAGCGCCCGAATGAGGGAACACGCTCGTCGTCTGCGTTTCCAGGGCTCGCCGACTGTGGCGGAAACTTGCTGTAGATGGGTACTGAATTTCAAGAAGGCCATGTTCTGAAAGAGTAGAACTTCCTGCAAGTCAGAATCAAGATGCACCGAAACCGCTACTTTTTTCGGGATTAAATATGATGATTCCAAGAAATGAGGGTGTAGAAGCGGTCCATCCTCAACCTCCTCGACCTTCTTTATTGTCCGTCTCCCTCCACCAAAGCATTAGTGCTTATGGACAGATCAATAGTGGAGGTCTAGTAGGGAGATACACTTCAGTGTCTTTAGAACTTCTCATTTTCTCTAGTCTTATGCATAGCCTGCCACAGTGGGTTGCGTTGGAGTCCTTGCTCCTTCGACTGATAAAAGGAATTCACTTGACAAGGAGGGGGAAATGCACAACCATTCACCGTTTTGCAAGGGAAAACAGTTCCTCACCTTCAAGTCAAAGACTGACACCGAAGACGCACTTTGTGTTAGTTGATCTTTGAAGCGTGAAGCTTCTTGAGGCCATGTGTCGTGGAATAACGGCATAAAATTCCAATCATGCACTAGAGCAAGCAAAATAGAAAAGCGTCTAGTTGCGCAGAACTTCACATGTGGCCATAAACACTGTTGTGTTCAACCCAGAACACGGCACCTCCCAAGCCCACTAGACGGAAGAGGCATCGCTTCCACGTAATGGCCATTCTTGTTGTTGACTAACATGTCATTGTCTCTACGCGATCTTTTCCACCCAACCTGTGCCAGAAAAGGTCGAAATCTGATCTCATCGATGTTGCTGATATGCCAACTCCCCCAGCAGACGCTCCTCCTTTGAGAAATGAGTGCTAATGAAGTGCACGGGTCGACTCACCCAACCCGATGACAGTATGCTCCGCTGTCTGCACTCTAGCGCGGGCAAGAAGAGACGTAGGGGCTGTGCGAGGAGAATCTCTAGTACGGAGAGCGCCGACGGCGCGACGAATCAGCGAAAACATGAGTCATGGTTGTCCTTTGCCCTATAACCATACCTCCGGGCATAGTACGTAATGCACACACTGGTCTCTACCGTAACCCTCCGTGAAATTTCGACCCTGTTTCTGTTCAAAAGGAGGCGAATTTGTTTCGGCGATGTTAACTCTCTCCTCAACTGATCGTTTCTCACAGTGCTTCAACATTTTTATCTCACATATTCACCTTTGCTAAAGGTAGCTTGGCTTCCCTCAATAGGTGGCTTGGAAAGTTCTTGCCACAAAGCACTGTAGAAGAAGAAACCAAGACGCCCGAATGGTTAACGAGAGATGTAAGCAAGTCTGGCTCCATTGAGAGTGATGACCCTGAGCTTCCACGTCCTGCGGTTCGCAAATATGTGGGTTAGTCAATAACGTCATTAAATAGGAAGAACGTCCGACTCCGTGCCCACCTATTCGACTCCACCGTTCTTCCTGCCTTAAAACAAGCCTCAGAGACCTAGGCTGTACGAAAGCAGGATGGAGACGCGATCAGCGTCGCGCAGCGTGGAATCGAGAGGACAATGCTCGGAGTGACACGACTCACGCAAGTGGGAGAAGGCCCCCGAAGTTCCTAGCTTCGCCGACATTCGAGTATCAGAGACGCTGTCGCATGGTCCAGTCGTTGAAAATTAAGTGGGCCGGCAATTCGCAGACATCCGCTGGACGAGAGCCGTCGCCGTCTAGATCCCACGAGATGCTCAGAAACACCAGGACGCCCACGAAGTACGTTGGTCGGACTTTTTCGTGAAAGCCCCGAACGAAGGATATGACCTTTTCGTGTCCCTTGAGTGAGGAGGATCCATTGGAGCACTCTGGCACGCGACGGGGACGAATGGAGGCGCTGCTGTCGCCCGCTCGAGCAACTCGATGATCAGCGGGATGACAGGTGAACCGAAAGTATACATGGTCATCTTTAGGCTGGTAGCAACGATATATGGTACTGAGTGCATTCCAGCGAGAAACGAAGCCGAAAAGTGGTGTAGCGGGGACAAGAGTGCAGCGCTGAACGGGTGATATTACGCGTTTGGACAAATATGCGCCGTTTGCAATCAGCAAAGGTCTAAAGGACAGCTGATAAGATGCGCGAAGCGCGCTTGTGTTGGCACGACCACGTTCTAAACATTGGATCCAACGCTGATTCGGATTTTTTCCAAACCTACGGTAAACGGATCGTGCGGATAATGCGAATAATGACATCTTTGAAAGACTCGGATCTTAAGATGGCTCGAATAAGGGTGACCTTCACCTAAATAGATTTTCGGAAGAACCAGAAATCTGAATCCTCTTCGAATCGGAGCACGGATATCCTACTCGGATAGGAACGTATTTGCGTGGTCAAATTTAGTTATCTGAGTCCCTTCCAAATTTGTTTTCCTTAAAACCATCCTTATTTGGAAAATCCTAACCGGGAAGGATCTTAATCCTATGTCTAAACGACGAAACTGAACACCAACGCGAAAATGTCTACGTTTTAAATACTACAAAAGTATGTTTCACTTTTGGAAATCCCTTGAACCTTCCGAGTTGAGGCTCGGTAGTTTATTATGGAATCGCTCAATCGCACATATCAATGCCTTCTAAACATCGAATGCATAGAAAAATGCAAGAATAGTGCAAAGCAAGGAATCGATCACCTTATCCCGGACCTATGAGGCAGTTTTTGCATATTCGATGTCTGGAAACTGCTGTCAGAGAACCACTTCATTCATTGTAAACGTTCGGCACGAAACTCGGTAGGTCCAACAACTTTCCAAAAATGGAACATATTTTATGCTACTTGAAGGGCGGAACATCCTGCAGCGGTGTTCATTTCGCCGATCAGACATACGCCGAAAGCCTTTCCCTTTGAGATCCGGAATTCTCAAAGATGCCATTATCCGAATGACCCAAATATTCTATGTGCGAAAAAAAGATATTTCGATTATCCGAATCGCTGTCGGGTTCAGTGTAGACTACGCTCTGATGTGACTGCGCCTTCCAGACAAGCTTTGACTTCGAGGTACCTGGCAGACGGTTTCAGAGGCTGTCTGAAACAACGCTGGTTTGACATTCTTCACGTGAGCAAGGTGAGTAGTGTTCATCATGATCTAGCACTCATCGTAAGAGGCATGACAACCGCCCAGTAACGCTGCTACATCATAACTGTGGAGGGCCATCTAGATGTGTTGCGATTAGGGAAAACTTACAGTCATTCGAGGGAGAGATATTAGGCGCAGAGAAAATTCAATTCCGTAAGGAAGCTACTTTAGCCTATTACATTACATTTATTGCGCAGAATACATCTGACAGTAGAGATAGTGACGAAGTTAGACGTAGTTCTTGGCTTATGATAAGAGATCCACACAATGTAACCATAGTTGTTGAGGAGATATGACGCATAGTTCCAGGCTTGTCATAAGAAATCCATACAATATAGCCATGGCTGATAATGAGATATGTGGAATAGTCCTTGGATTGTGACCAGACATCCAACAGTATATATAAGGTGTCCATCTTCATCCAATCGAACATGGATATATATCAAGCTGCACAGAGAAGCTGTTTTAAAGAGCCTTAAGTTTTCAACTGAAATCCATACAATCCTACTATATATAAGCGAGAACGGTCGTTTGTCTGTGGGTGAGTGCGTTTGTTTGTGTGTGTTTGTTTGCACAGAAGTGCTCGGGGAGTGTGTTTGGAGGAAGTGTGAGGAAGGGGGGGGGGGGGGTTGTAGTTGTCACCAGTTGTTAACTGTTGTATAATAGTTGTCGACAGGCGTCCACGTTCAGACGACATGTCACCAATGTCGCGCAAAGGACGTTCAGGTTGAGAAGAGGTATCACCGATGTCGCGCAAGGGGTGTTCGGATTCAGTCGACGTGTCACTGATGTCGCGCAAAGCAGATTCGGCTTGAGAAGACATGCCACCGACGTCGCTCATTAGGTGACTGGATTCAGAAGAGGTGTCACCAATGTCGCGAAAGGCCTTCTAGGTTCAGACGCCGTGTCACTGATGTCGCGCAAAGCACGTTCGGGTTGAGAACACATGTCACCGACGTTGTTCAACAGGGGTCCGGGTTCGGAAGAGGTGTCACCGATGTCGCGCGAGGATTCCGGATTCAGACGATGTGTTACCAGTGAAGGTGGGACCAGTAATGGGGGACCGGTGAAGGATGGGGTTCCAGCAAGGGGAACCGATAAAGGGTTGACCAATAAAGGAGGGACCAGTGGAGGTGGGACCAGCAATGGGGACCTGTGAGGGGGGAGGGGGATCCAGTGAAAGGGGAACCGGTGAAGGAGGGGAGAGGAGTCCAGTGAAGAGGGACCGGTAAAGGAGGGGAGGGGTCCAGTGAAGATGAGACCGGTAGAATATTGACCAGTGAAGAGGGGATCAGGTGAAGGCGGAACCGGTGAGGAAGGGACCAGTAATGGGGACCGGTGAATGGGGGGGGGGGGGGGAGGGGTCCAGTGCAGGGGACCGGAAAAGGGTTGATGAATAAAAGGAGGACCAGTGAGGGTGGGACCAGTAAAGGGAGGTCCAATGAAGGTGGGAGCAGTAGTAGGGACGAGGGGGATGGGGGACCAGTGAATGGTGAACCGGAAAAGGGCTGACAATAAAGGGGAACCAGTGATAAGGGGCCAGTTAAGGGGGTCCAGTGAAGGTGATGGACCTGCTTTGCCTTATCCCAAAATACCATTCTATATAGAAAAACAAGTTTTTTATTGAATGAGAGAAGGCCTAACGAGGAGAAGAAGACGTTCGGGGTGTTCTATTCTCGGGTTTGGGGCAAAGCCCCAACCAGACGTTTGGCGGCCGGTAGGCCGTTGAACGTCTGATATAACTGTAGTTGATAATGAGATATGGCGATTAGTTTATCTCGGATGATCAGATGAACAGATCGTACGCTCACGCAACAAGACAGAATCGTTTTAACAACTAGGAAGGAAAGTTGCCTGAAATTATAGCATAGTTGTTTACGTGAGCCAGAAGATGTTAAAATCAAAAAACACCCCTCTGTTTCAAAAAGCCTTCAAGTTGTAGACAGAAGCTAGCAGATGGTGACATAAGTAATGACGTGGGAGCTTCTTCCATGTACCTATCACTCGGCACCAAAAGGACTCTGCATGAAGTTGCGTGCGGGCTCTTCCAGGAAGTAGTCGAAAATGGTGACCTCTTGCTCTAATGACGGACTGCGACATAATTAGTGGGGATTCACAGCTAAAGTCAACATATCCCATAAGCAGCTTAAATAAAAACCCTTGGTCATATAACATCCTTCTCAGTTTTAGCGAACTACCACCGAGTCGAGTTAGACGCTTACGATAACTGAGAAGAAATTGGCCGTTTCTTGCGAATATCTCTATTGACAATCTTTTTTGAACGTCTTCAATTGTACTAATGTACTGAACTCGAGAAGCAGACCACATCGGCGTACAATACTCCAGGATTTGCCTCACATAAGTCACGAAGAGTTTTAAAAGTACTTCCTTATTTCGTATTTTGAAAGCTTGCAGCTGCAAAGTTTGACTTTGCATTTGCTATGATGCTTCTACCATGTCCAATTACCTGAGTATGTGGGCTTGAGCTTTTAACACTGTAGGTTGATACTGTCCAGGTTCAACTTTCAATGAGTCTTGTCATGACGTTCTTGATTGTCGATGTGGGTCTATTGAGCTGTCCATCAAGACTGCTAGTGTCTTTTATTAGGCTGACGTTTTTGCAGATTGGTGTTGTGTACCCGACGCGTTTCGTGGTTTCTACCGTGTTTTTTTTTTTTTTTTTTTGCTAGTGGCCTCTGTTCAGATGCCATGGCGCCTAGCATGCGCCGGCGTCTTGATCCACGCCGTACTGATATACTCGATATTCGACATTTACTACACGTCTCCCATCGTAACTGATGTGCCCGCACATGGGATCACCACCAAGGAAGCGCCAGCCAAACGACTCGTCGTGTTCACTGCAGGTCTGTTCGGAATAGTTCTTGATGTTGTTAGTTGTTGTAGTTTTCGCTAGAACTGAGGAGACTTTAAGTCATTCTCTTTAAGCCTCAATTGGCCGTTACTGAGCTTGTAAGCTGTTATAAGGATATTTTGTTGCTATCGAAACTCTAGGGCCGGGCGGAACTCGAACCTGCCCCACCTGTGTCATTACGTCACCGGCGCCGTTTGAAGAGCTCATTTATATTTACACCAACGCAAGCTGGTCCTCCCCCCTCCCCCTCCTCCGCCGGAAAGGGAGTCTTTCTTATAAAGCCAATGCGCCTGGTGGCATAGGGACACTTTACTGCTGCTTCAATGAGCTAAATTGGCGTCATCATCTATCCATTCATTGTCGATGCTGGCCTGATGTACATCACTAGGCCTAGTTACTCGCCGAGAATTGACATTTGTCTCATAGAGAGCATGTGGCGGTTTCGTCGCCCACTTGTTAAAATTCTTCTTCTTTAGCGGTTCGACTCCGCACTCGTGAAATCCTAGCGTTCTTCTCCGGGATCGTTGTCTAAGTTCCGTACTTGTCTGACAGTCTATTCATAGTTCGCGCGCAGCGAATGGTCATTCCAGTAAAGGATACGTATCGACTGTTGCCGGCGCTATACAAGCTTTCATGCTTGTGGGGTCGATTAATGTCTGTCTTACCAGGAGACTATCCCAACGGTAGGTCGGAACGGCACAAGTGTTGTACATAGGCAGAATCGCCTCTCTCCGGGAAACAAACAAATGCAAATATCTCGATCCCATTATAACTTTGCGCACAGTTAGGGACCACGGAAGTTGGGCCCTTGGCGGCGTTACCCCTATGCCTGCATGCGGAGGGCGATCTCAAGTTGGCTGGAAAAGCGATCATGGGGATTACGCTCCCCCTCTACCCACTCTCTCCGTCGTCCCTAACTCTTCGCAGAGTTGTGTTGGGATCGAGATATTTGCATTTTGTTGTTTCCCAGAGAGAGGCGATCCTACCCATATGTAACACTTGAGCAGTTCTGACCTACCGTTAAGATTGTCTCCTGGTTAAACGCCTGGAGGGACAATATACTGGCAACACAGGATTATTTGTTCCAAAGATCACCACGCCACCTGGAAGTGAGGATTGTGGCGCATTTCATGTATGGATTGGTTAACACCGTCATTTTCTGGTGCTAGACAAGCTTGTGCACGCTCGGGATTGTACAGGCTCGTAGCCCAATCAGAGAACACGGCTGTGGCCTGGCGATGTAGAGCACAAGACAAGGCAAGGTATGGAAACGAACTCCGCGGTGTGGCTGATCTAATTTCCCCACTTAAGACGGTACAAGTCCGCCTAGTACCGTAACGTACCTGGTTTATCCCGAGTTTTTCAAGTACTTGATTCACTTTCCATTTTGTTAAATCGCACTGCATACAATCTTATATCAACTTACCACATTTGGCTATAAATGAGTGAAATTATTTTAAATTATCAGATCTTAAGATGGACTTCGTCTTGACTCATTCTCTCGCCATGCCGAGAAGTCTCCGTTTCTGCATTCCATCATCAGAGAACGAAAGGCAAGCCCCCACTCACGGTTTTTTCTCAGCTTCTAATTGACCATTTTAAGGGCATCTATGCGATCTCTCAAAGCCATGTGCCAACAGAGTCACGTCCGGGACATGTAGCAATTTTTGCCGGATTTACGGAAGATGTTAGTGCTGTTGCTCGGGGATGGAAGGCCAACCCCGTTGAATTTGACAGTATTTTCAACCGGTAACTTTTGCCACTATTTTGTGCTGTTTACAAACTTCTGTTGGTAAGCTGTTAAGCAGTATTCCTATATACGCGTCTCGCAACGTAATTTTAGATCGAAGGAGTCTTGGATGTGGGGCAGTCCCGACATTGTGACACTTTTTGACAGTGCTCCTCATGCCCACTCGTTCATGTACTCACCAAATGATGAGGATTTCGGAACCAGCGACGCCTATAAGCTGGATGAATGGGTTTTTAAACGTGTCGAAGTGAGGTTGCCCTGCTTTTGAGTTCAGATTTTTTCTTGCCAATTGATTTATGTATTCATTTGATTGTTTTGTTTCAGGAGTTTTTTGAGGAACGCAAAAATGACGTTGCTGAACGGGAAAGACTAGACTCCAGTAGAATGGTTTTCTTCCTCCACTTACTGGGGTTGGACACCAATGGTCATGGAAATAAGCCTCACTCAAAAGAGTACTTGGACAATATCGAAGGTAGCTCCAACACATATTTCCTTTTGAGATTTGGGGTAGCTTCAGCTATGAAATCTTTGCTCTGATCCTTTCTTTCAGTGGTGGATCGAGGGATAAGGCGCATGCAGCACGTCTTCAACAACTTCTTCAACGATCAGTCCACGGCGTGGGTGTTCACGGCCGATCACGGGATGACGGATTGGGGCTCTCATGGTGCTGGAACTGATGACGAGGTCTGTTAGAGAATTGTTCTTTCTCCACAGAAGAAGCGTGGTATTGGCCGTACTGAGGACGATATCAAAACAGCAACGAGACATTATGTAGATGTATGCATAACTGGAGGTTTTGTAGCTCATTTTTTGCTTTTGTTGGAGGATTGTTCGCCTCTCAAATGAACACCAATATAAAAGAAGGCTTGGCGCATTCGGTAGCGTAGCCGATTGTCGTTCTATGAAGCCTTTATCCTTTGGGACCTGCTTCATGTGAAAAAAAACGTAGCATGAGCGCCTTTCGTTGTGACAGTCGCTACCTTTAGTAGCCTAAAAGAGAAGTGACTTTGTTATTATTTTAGCACTATCTGGCATCTGTTTTTTGAAGTAAATTCGAAAGATATGCAAGATTCCCATAACAGAGCGGATTTTGTTCTGAAAATCTGTCGTAATCTTCAAGTAAACGAGATGTTACAGGTTCTGACACCATTTGTGGCATGGGGTGCTGGAGTACAGAAAGGAGGAGCCACTAGCAGCATTGCACAGGTTTGAGAGTATGTTGGACCTTCCCTGTGTAGTTTTGTCCTTCTTCGTATTGGACTGGGGCGACATTGGTAACCTAGTTAGGTTTTAGTGAAGCTTTTCTAACCTTTATTACGTCTCACTTATTGGGTTCCTTACATTTCGTAGGAGTAAACCAACCCAATATTGTGGTGTCTACTTAAACTACTACTGTGTCCTTGTCTGAGCCATTGATCATGATTTATGTCCGCTTTTTATTTGGCCTACATTTCGGCAAACTTGCCTTCTTCCTAACCCTCGAAAATTCGGAAAGGTCTAAGTAACATAAGTCAAAAAAAACTATTTCAGACTACAGAATACTCATGGATATAGGAAACATAGAACAACGACTGACCTTACTGGTAGATGTTGAAGGTGCCACCAAATAGCCCTTGAGTAGACCCAGATGAGGGTGAATGAGCTTTAATCTTCAAGGCTACCCGACTTATGTATCTTGTGGATCAAATCGTTTAGATCTAAAGCCGCAGAGCTCTATGAAGGGTGCATGTTCTTGGGTTACCTCCAGACACTACTCCTGGTTGACCTTAGTACTATAAAATTTATCTCGGTTTTTAATGCTCTACACTCCGCTGTGTCTATTATACATCGATCGGAATAATGTCTATATCGTTCCTTGGATGTTTGTTGGTCCTCTTCGGCATCCACCTGTGAGGCATGTAGTTCCTCAGGATAGGGTTTTGCATTCGTTTTCCTTGAGATCAGTGCTCTGTGGTGTGAAATAGTTTTGGACAAATTGTTTTGTAGATGCTTCCACCCTTCTTAGTCTCTGAAGAAAGTGAGTTCGCGGAAACATAAGTCGACTTAGCATGGATGACGATCTTGGTAAACGGCTCAAACAAGGAGCCTATCTCTGTTTAGATGACTTGTCTTTCTCACATGAGGTGAATCGAGTGTACGAATAGGAATTCGTGTGACCGTATTGCTTCGAGCCAACTTTTCAGGTAGACATCACTCCACTTCTTGCTTCACTGATCGGGGTAGCAGTGCCTGTGAACTCCATGGGTGTGCTTCCAGTTCAAGTACTTGACGTCTCTCAGAACTACCTGTTTAAAAGTAGCTTGGCCAACTTTCTTCAGGTGATGCGCTTCAGACTTCAGTTTTTTAAATTTCCATTTCGGAAGTCTTCGTGACGTTTACTAATATGTTTATGGTGCTGCTTTAGCTCAAGGAACAGTTCTTGGTGCTTAGAGCTGAGAAAGCGAAGCGTCTGTGGTTCAAGGATTCGGACACCTTTGGCTTGGTTGCTTTGGAAGCGCTGGAAGCCGAGATAATGAAACTTGCAAAATTGAGGTATGTAGGCCAGATGTTGGCCATGGCGAGCGATGCTCCACGACATGTGTCATTTTTTCAGGAGGTTCGCAGCGGCTTCATCGCTATTCATCCAGAATGCGCCTCACATAAGGAAGGCAATCTTCCACTACCACCGCTACGATCGCTCCTTTCTTGGTGGAGCCATCAGCTGTTGCTTCATTGCTTGGATCTCGCTTGTCTGGTGCTACCTCACAAGGTGCGCCATCTCATTCGACTTCGCCAAGCTTTTACTTCGAGGACTGCACAATGCTTCAGAGATTTCGCCGTGCCCATGTTCACACGAGCAACGTTAACTCCGAACAGGATATTCGCAGGCCTCATTGCTTCCACGATGATGTTTTGCTGGTACTGCACACTGCCGCTTACGAATTGGCTGTACTTGCTGCTACCTCTGCTTCTTCTGTCGGTCATCGAAAACAGCATGGACCTAACGACCACTGTCTACCCCTTTGGGTGCCACGTCTTGGCGAACTATTCAACAGTGTCCTTCACGTTCCTTCTACAGCCGTTTCTTGCATTGATTGGAACAAGTGAGTAGCTTTAGGGCCCTGTAGTTATCCCTGATTGGTTGAGGACTTCTTTTCCATTTCAGGTGTGCTCCTTTTCGTCTTTGTTATCATATTCATGGATCGCAGGTTTTTGGCCGCCCTGTTCGTTTTGCTAGCGTTCAGCCCGACTATGTATGAATCGAGAGTGGTTGAGGAGCGGTCAGTCTCTTCACTCGTTTTTAATCTTTTCCTCTTATTGAATCAGTTTCCTTCACCTCATCCACTTCGAAACGGCGCATGGTAACGCAATCTGAGAAGACGCCAGCTGTCATGTATGCGCGAATGAATGCCCTTGGTTCGAGTCCCGCCAGTCCAACAAAGTTTTCCGTCGTCCGTCTGGGACAGGTGGATTAGTGCTCGAATGCCGACCGTTAGTGAGTGTATAGACCAAATGAAAGGATAAAGGGGCGCCTTACTCAACTCCTTTTGGGATGCGCCGCGCATTCTACTTCCACGGGATGTCGTGGAGGCGATTTGAATGCGTATTCGGCCATATGGTGAGTTGCAGTGGCCGGCTGATGAACAAGGCAGCGCTTTATCCTTCCCAGACAAGCCTGGTACCTATTCCCCGATCTCGAAAGGATGGAAGGCTTGGTTGGCCTGGGCGGGAAATCCGAGTCAAGAACCTGGTATTGAGTGCACGCGACCGCGGACACCTCCGACTGCGCTATATGCGCGAATAAATGAAATACGCATTTCACTTACCTCCGCGGCATCTCATAGAAGTGTTAAGGCATGGTCATCCCACATAAGATTTTAGCTTACTTTCTCATCGTTATTCTTTATATAGTCATCTGAGGGCCGGCCAAGCCATTGGGCAGGCATTTCTTCCTTTCAGTAAAGTGTGGTGCCACTTCACCGCTCTTACGGTTAGAGGGGAATATTTGTTCCGAATGCGAATCGATCATCTACAGTCGACTTGAAGTACATGTGTGGTCAGAGGCTTTCGTCTCTCTGAGGATGACGAGGTCTCACCAGACTCCTATAGGAAGAATGAAGCGCTCGAATTGTATATTAACTGACCGCCATTGAATAGGCCCTAAGGACCTCTGTATGCCACAACAACGTAGCGTACGTGTTAAACTCAATGCGAATGGTTAACGCATGTCTTTTTTCACGAATACTTACTAAAGATGAGAAATAGGAGCTTCTGGGTAGATCGTGCTTTTGTTCGTATCTTTTGCAACAATTCCCCTTTTTATCCGTATGTTTTAAGAGCGTAAGAACAAAGACATTCTCAAGTGCTACTCGTAGATGTGCTTTATGTCGGCAAATTATGCGAATTTTCAGCGAGATAATGCATGATACATCTGATCCCGAAAGATCATGTTTTCTCCATAATGAACGTATTTTTTTTTAGAAAAAACGCGTGGCGATTGTTCTGCATTGTATTGTTCCCGTTCCCATTCTTTGCGAATGTGGGCACCTTTGAAACTCCATGGCTATGCGTCAGCGCGCCACTGATATTAGCTTTGTTGCTTCGAAAGCTATCCGGGCACCCTCTGATGCTGAAGAAGTCAACTGATTTCAATAAACTGTCGGCGCTGCTGTTTATAACGGCAGGACTGATACTAGTTTCCAGCTATGTTTTCCAAAAGGTATGTTCTCATTGTCGGGATCCTTGCTTTATAAATGCTTGCTGTTGATGTGTCACCATTTCGTAGACTCCGGCGCTGTTGCGACTGATTTCATGGTTTTCCTTGCCGATTTCACTGGCACTACCGCTGTTCTCTCCGGCAACTATAGTAGACAGAACTGTGTGGTATATCTGTGAGTTTAAACTTGGAGCTTTACACTGTCTCACCTGAGTGAAATCCCTAGCCAAGTCTATACCGTTTCAGGTTCTCTTTTCGTCCCATATTCCTTGCTTTCAATAGCCTACGAGTCGATGTTCACCTTGTGCTTCATTCCACTTCTGGCACTCTTCCTTCGATTTGAGTTTGGCCACCTATCCGATGACGAATTTGCTCATCTTCCGGCTAGTCAGACGTTGAACACCAAAAGTTAGTCACCAGTTGTTGCAGCTATAGGCTACATAACTGCCGTTACGTGACACCCATACCATACCTCCAACTGCAGTCTGCACATTACGCTCGAGTCGAGTTACCGGTGCCGAGCTGCGACGAGCAGTGATTTGTGTGAGTTTCGTGCTTGCTACACTATTTGGGACTGGAAACTTTGCCTCGATGAACTCGTTCAATCCGTCAACGCTCAGTAGATTTATCTCTGTGTTCAGGTGGGTTCCACCGTTCTAACGCAAATCAACGGCACCTCACCCTAATTCTTTTCCTAAGTTTCCTAATTCTTTTCGTTGCAGTCCTTTCACTATGGCAGCTTTGCTGGTATTGAAATTATTCATACCGCTGCTGATGATATCGCTCGTATTCGCAGCTGTTCTACGCTTTAATCATGAGGCTATTCAGCGGCTTTCATGCTTGGTGCTAATAATTACGGATCTCATGGCTATGGTGAGTAAGAATCGGGACTCTTATTTATTTATTCATTCATTACATGACTACGTTCATGTGCTAGACCACAACTGAAATGCAATAGAATGCAATATGCCGTCAGCAATAGTTGATAGCAACTGATTAGAATTGAAAGTGTAACTAGGAGAGCCTAGTGAGTTCGCAACTAGCTAGGAACGTATATGCTTATGGAGGAATTTTTTGAAAGCGTGTTTGATGGCAAGAAATGATTTTTGCGAAGCTCCTCATATAACGAGAGTGTCCTGTAAGTGAAGAAGAAACGACAGCGGTTGTTTTTCTACTCATAGGTCTTTTTTCTCTTTTCAACTTTTAAAACGCGATTTGTATGATCAATTAAAATAATTCTTTTAATAAATTTTGTAAGTGACAGTAGCACATTTTTTGAAAATTCCTCAAAATTTGCAACGTCTCCCTCTTCACTGACAACCCACTGGGGAGGTGTTTCAACGGTAGGCCTAGATATGCTGTTAGCTAAACTTACAATTCAAGTTTTAATTTTTTATTACGCCGAGAGTGGTTCGTGCAGAGGCTGCTAGAAGGGTCTTTAGTTGCGGTGAAAACTTGCGTTTGACGAGACTCAAACTACCATCCTCTGCTTTCTGGGCAGTGTGTTACTCTGTTATACCACCAGCGTTATTGAGTTGAACTCAAAGTCTACGATAATCAGCTACGGCGACCTATATCTGCATTCAACCGTGATGTCCATGATGCCGATATAACAAGCCTTAAGGGAAAAGGCGGCTTAAGTAGTTGCCGACATCAACGTCGAGGCCAACCCACTACCATGTCAACATCAGCGTCGAGTTCAACCCAGTATCGCGAATGAGAGCTGATAACTGGTAGTAACGAGGATATCGTGGATCAAACAACATCACTGACAGTTAATAAACTAGCATCCTGCCAGGGAAGCAGATGGTGCAGGTTCGAGCATTGCCGGGCGCAGGTCTTGTTCGCAACTAAACATCCTTCTAACAGGCTACAACAGAGCTTTTTGGACAGTGGTAAAGAATATGAAGATTTTTCAGCCTTTGAATTATAACACAGAAGTCCTAGCTCTCCGGAGTCGTTGAGGCAAAGTGTTGGAAATGCTCCAGTTCACTTCGTGAAAGAAAAGAATGGTTGCAGAAGGAAGTGTGACCCATAGGCGGCTTAAAAAGAATATCAACTGATTAGTTTGGGAGGTTTAACACATGCACTTCTTCAAGCATTCTATATTTGACCTTCGATTGGTAGTCTGAGTAGGAAAGTTCAGAGATATGTTACATTGGGGGCGATACCTCTTAAAGTTTTAGTAAAGCGGCAGATAAGGAACAAAGGCATAGTGGTAGTAATAAAAACGAACTAACAATGCTACAGCTGTGTTTTGCCTGCTAACTGACGCGGAAGAGAGCACAGAAAGGGGAAGGGGAAGGGACTTTGGGGTGTAGCCCGACTAGCGCACCCGTGTTGAAATTGCCTACATCCTGGAGTTCCCCTTCCCAATACGGAAGCAAATAAAAGACAGATGTGCAATCGAAAGGAAGGGATGAGTGTTTTAATCACTAGCAGCTGGGAGTGGAGGCGCACCATTCGTGCCACGGCATGTATGTGGTGACTACCACCCCGAAGTAACGTGGTGCCGAAAGATTTCATCCTCCCTATGAGCCGTTTACTTGCTAACTTATCATCGAAGACTCACGGTTCACCACAAGTTCTTGTCCACAAATTTTGATAAAATTGTATATGAATCCTCAACATTAAAATGTGGTACTGCTGTAATGCTTCAATGCGTATGATATACTGTGTAAGCATGTGTAATATAATATTTAAGGATAAACCTCTCCAATGTCAAATCGATCGTTGCTTAAAGTGACAACTGCTTTCCGCTGCTTCATTTGTACACTTTCAGTGCTTCTTCTATCACCTCAAGGATGACGGTAGCTGGCTCGACATCGGTCTGAGCATATCTCAGTACCTGATTTCGATGTGCATGTCGGTCGCTGTTCTGCTGTTGTTGC
The DNA here is from genome assembly GCA_947396885.1 of Heligmosomoides polygyrus polygyrus. NCBI lineage: Eukaryota > Metazoa > Nematoda > Chromadorea > Rhabditida > Heligmosomidae > Heligmosomoides > Heligmosomoides polygyrus. The sequence continues at coordinate 22,446,698 of OX377205.1, read as the reverse complement.
TGTGCGCTCGCCACCTAATGACGGTTTCTTTGTCCAGACATGATATCATTCACGTCAAGAATCTATTGAAGCGTGATAAGCATGACTGCCTTCTGTAACGGGACCATTGTTTATGCTCACTGCCGTTTTAGCTTTATTTCACTAGTCTTTCATATATGTTTTGAAATGTGCCGTACAGCATTCCGGTTGAACTTCGATGTGAACACTGCTTAGCTAATAATAAATGTTTATCATAAACTCGAATCTACCAGGGGTCGGCATAAAGCATTGACAAGCGGTGATATAATGAAAACAAGCGCACTTAAGTGAAATAAATAAGTAACTGCAATAGAGTGGTAGTAAGGTGTAGCTGTTGTTGGGCACTCATAGTCGACTCCTGTCAGAGAACACACGCATTATTGAGCCGAGACCGAAGCGAGCGACCAGCTGAAGAAGGATAGAGATCTGCTTGACTTCAGTAGTAATTAAACAGTATTAGGCACTTAGGTTAAGGAACTGATTTCAAGCAGTTACATTTCCAATTTCTAACGCATACTCCACAACGCGATGAGTTTGAAATGCTGGCTAGAGCGTAATATACCGCCCTTCGGGCACGAACGACTTTAAGCATGTTTGAATTTCTGTACCCTAGCAATTACCAGATGAAATCAAAGCTGCATGATACAACACATCTGGCTTCATCATGGCAATACACCTGTGCGGTACATCACAAAACTTGCTCAACTTAGGAAATGATATTAATACTGAGCAGGCATGAGCGTTGAACTCCTATGTCCAAGGTTGCTCCCTATTACACCTCTCAAACAGCTTCTTCATCCTGACTATATTGGGGCGCGCGCGTTGAGAAGCACTGCTTGTCGCCCGCACCCTAGATCGGTCCAGGCCTCTTGTTCTGCTCCGTCAGTGAAGTGATGTCAGACTTCCCAAAAGAACAAAATACCGACTTGTTCTGTGGCTGGCCATAATGGATCATTCATTGTGTAGCGGCTAACCTATGAAGGTTTAAATGTCGCCAAACTTACTTGAGTTTAAGTTTCTTACTTTTTTTAGTATAAGTTTTAAAGTGCAGATTAGAGGGCACGTGTCTTGAATCGATTAAAGCATTATTCATGTCTACCCTAATGAACGAAGAAGAAGAATGCGCTACTATGTATGCGCAACATACACCACATAACGACGCAGACCTTTATTTTTGCTGCTTGGAGCAATGAAACGAGTGGCTGTAATTTGTGACAGATGTTCGAGTCCTCATGTGAAGAAGCTGATTGCAGTTGTTAACCAAGACTTTTATTTGGCTAACGTTTCGGCGTCAGCAGATGGTCCATCGACTTTTAGAGGTTCTGACAAAGACGACGACGCCGAAACCTTTTCCAAATAAAGGTCGGTAGTCAATCCTAGTTAACAGCCGTAATCAACTTCATCACATCAGTGCTGCCGATGCAAAGATTTATGGAAAGTCGGACGTGGACAGGTTTTCATATTTCCGCCTATTGCGAAAAGCGCAAAGTTCAGAGTTACCCATTCAGTTTTCTCCAGATCGATGTTGTCTTGTTGAACTGGTAGCCAAAGTTGTTATCTCATTTATTTACCTTACGTTTCGGCGACCTCGCCTTCGTCAGAACCTGAAGAAGTCGAAAAAAACTTATGAGACTGTCTTCCCAAACGTCATTTCATCCTATAGAGCCTAATCTTGAGGTCCAACATAACATTTATGAAGGAACGACTAACCTTATAGGTGGATGCCGAGAAGATTCTTCTTAAGATTAGTACTCTGTAGGATGAAATGGCGTTTGGGAGGACAGTATCATAAGTGTTTTTCGACTTTTTACGAAGGCAAGGTCGCCGAAACGTAAACCGAGTTAAATAAATATGATAACAACTTTGGCTACCAGCTAAACAAGACAACATCGATCTGAAGTCAATATGCCAAGGTTCATTGAGAGTCGAACTTGGACAATTCTGTTGTACTCTGCGAAACGTAATTGACTTGCAGTCAGCGGTCAACCGTCGGAGAAATCAGTGGTTTATGCTTCCCAGACAAGTATGTACCAATTCACCGAACCCGGACGAGAAGCATGAATGACACCAAACTCGACATCGATTGGCCTGCATTTGACAGCTCTTCTTGCAAATGGTATTATAATATTAATTACAAGTGCTCCAATTACCAGCTTTTTTCCCTACCTAGGGGTGCAAAAGGCTCGCAGTAGGTACAGTGAATAGTATGATAGGGCGATCTATTGGTTCCTCAATAATGGTCCTCCCTTAGTGAAACTGGTCCCCCTCAATGATCCACCCTTAGCTTAAACGCCTTCGGCAACCTTCCGAATCCCCAGGCACATTGGACGACGTCTTCGGCACGTCTACCTGATCCCCAAACACGTTAAGCGACGTCTTTGGCACGTCTTCTCACTCCCAGGCACGTCATGCGACGTATTCCGCATGTCTTCCGAATCCCCTGGCACGTAGAAGACGTCCGGGTATTTTCCGCTATTTTCGCGCCACGTAATTTCATCAGTATCGATTGACAGTGATCGATACCTCAAAAACAAATTTCAGATTCGTGTTCAGCCACCTCGATTGTCCCAGCGCCGAAGTTCCCAGGCAGGGAGAAGACGTCTGGGTATTTTCCGCTATTTTCGTGTCGTAATTTTCCCCCATTTCCCCCTCCCCTTGATTTTTTCCCTATTTTATGGCTAATTTCTGCGGCGGCGCCGATCGATTGCATGACTCATCGCTTAGCGCATTATTATATAGTGTGGTAATAGTTTGATCAATATCGATTTATGGCCGTCGATGCTTCAAAAATGAACTTCAGATTCGTGCTAAGCGACCTCGACTACTCCCACGGGGTAATGTTTCGGACCGCCTGAACGACATCCACAAAAATTGATAGCTTGATCATTATCGATTGATGGCGATCGATACTTCACAAACGAACTTCAGATTCGTGTTCAGCGACCGCGATTACCCCAAGGCTGAAGTTTCCAGGCAGGAAGAAGACGTCTGGTTACTTTCTGCTATTTTCCCGCATCGTAATTTGATCAATATTGATTGGTGGCGAACGATACTTCAAAAACGAACTTCAGATTTGTGTTGAACGACCTCGACTAGCGCAGGGGTAAAGTTTTCGACCGCCTGGACGACATCCACAAAAATTGATAGTTTGATCAATATCGATTGATGGTGATCAATACTTCACAACGAACTTCAGATTCGTGTTCAGCGACCGCGATTACTCCAGTGATGAAGTTTTCAGGCAGGAAGAAGAAGTTTGGGTAATATCGATTGATGGCGATCGATACTTCAAAAACGAATTTCAGATTCGTGTTCAGCGACCACGATTGCCCCAGCGCCGAAGTTCCCAAGGAGAGAGAAGACGTCTGGGTATTTTTCGCTGTTTTCATGTCGTAATTTTATCCCCTATTTCTTTCCCCCCTATTTTATAATTTCTGCGGCGGCGCCGTGATAGTATGACTGATTGCTTAGCGCGTTACTATAGGGTATGATCATAGTACTAATAGAAGCCTTGTGGAAATCAAAGAATCAAGTAGCGGTGTAGCGCAGAAGAATTATATTAGAACACTAGTTCTGGACAACACGTGGACTTAAAGCTGAAAAGTGCTAATAGATGTTCAAGAGACAGTGCCAAGTCCAACACCTATAAATGTCGGTGCATCAGAAGCTATTAAAGAACTTACCATTGAATGCCACGACAGCAGTGTCTGACAGAGCGCATTCTCCGGAGTGATTTCCATAGCTTTGTACACGTATTTCATCAAAATATCTCCTTCATCAAGAGACAGTTTCTAAAAATGGACATCACACCATACAACTGCGAACGAACGAGGAGGCTGGATAAAAGCTCACCTTTACAACGGCTTCTATTTCGCTGGTCTTAAAAGAGCCCAGAACCTTCGCCACTAACAACGTAGCCTTATCCTTAACTGCCTGAAACGTTCAAAGAAGAAGTACAAGCCACCGGCGGCGGTACTTTTCATCACTGTCTGCCTCAGTTAGTTAAATACCCTAAAGCAGAAGGAAAAGCTGACCTGATTTTTACATTTCAACGGAGGATTCAGCAAAGCGGCATGAAGTGCGTCCTCAAACCGATTGGTCTGCAGACAGGACGTCACCGAGCGCTCATCGGGTCCAAGTCCAGGCGTATCTCCCACTGAAAGATTTCTTAGCGTTGTTAAAGAAACTGATCCTAGCTACAGCTGACACGACCCTACTTTCACTGAGACTTGAGTTAACATTTAATACGGTACGTTGATACGGTACGTCTGCTCCCTATGTCTGCAATCGCAAATTCAATTATCAAAACTTTACGTAGATAGCTCAGGTGCCTTTGGTGAACCCAGAAACACCTCAGAGCCACTTACTTTCACCACTAGCAGATTTCATCCAATGTGGCCCCCACTGATTAGTTTAACGTATCCATATTGCAACATTAGAGGAACACTATCGACCGACGATCCTACTGGTATGTTCCCTAATGGTCACCAATGTTCGAATAAAGTTGCCGCATGCATAAAGTCTAGTCCTTTGGTTCAATGACAAAACGCCAGCAAGAGTCCAACAACATCCAGTTAGCTGCTGAAACAAGTAACCGGAGAGGGTAGAAAGCGGAGGAATCGAAATCCACCCTGGTAAGAGTGTAAATACATGTCCAATTACATCAGAAATGGTCTACCTCTGCTCACTGTAGTGGTAGAACACAGCAGTGCTGCAAAAAATGTAGCTTCCTAGAGCACAAAACTTGGCACTAGTTAAAAGTTCCGCCTCCACCGACACGACTTCGGTCGAAAAAATTTTTTCGCTGAAACTTCGTCTACGGGGTTATTTGGGGTGCTGATCACGAATCTGATATCCGTTTTTGAAATTGTGGCTCAGGTAGGTTACGGTAGCTACGGGTAACTAAGGCTGCCGAGGTTATAATCACCAATTTTGCCCAAACTTCGTCTAGGGGTTTATTTGGGGTGCTGATAACGAATTTGACATCCGTTCTTCACTTTACGCTGGAGTTTGAGCGAAATCAGTAACCACTGCCTTAGTCACCCTCCTTCCGTAACCTACCGTACTCCAGCGTAAAATGAAAAACGGATGTCAGATTCGTTATCAGCACCCAAAATAACCCCTCTAGACAAAGTTTAAGTGAAGTCGGTGACCTGCCTAGAACACCCTTGTTAACGGTATGGGTGGTCTCCGACCGAATCGTGAAAAACGGATGTCAGTTTCGTGATCAGCAGCCCAAATAACCCCCTCCCCTAGACGAAGTTTCAGCGAAAAAATTTTTTCGACCGACGTTGTGTCGGTGGAATCGGAAACTTTAGTGTTTGATAAACTTACAACCGGAAAAAAACCGTCTGAGTTATTCACCGTAGTTTCGGAGTGAACTTCAGGGAAATCGTTACGGGACCGAGTTGCCTATCCCTCTGCCAATCAGTCGCTGCAGATAGTGATATTTACTTGCATGCTTCTCTCTCCGGCGCAAATAGGGTCCGGGGGGGGGAGCTTCTGATGGGCAGAAAATCCCATAGAGCGTCGTAGCGTCGTTAATGTCCTTCATCCCTGGCTCCAACCTATAAAGCGTGTGGTAAGGGCGTTCCATGGATAATAAAAACCATGCTTGAATCGTGCGGCTTTAGGCGTTGCACACTGGACAACTTGGACGGTTTTTTCCGGTTGTAAGTGTATCGGCGAGTGGAACTTTAACCAGTGCCCAAAACGTATAGGGCTGTCCTACACGGTGACCCCTCTCACCCGATTCTATTTGCGCCAAACTTTATATCCTTAAAACGGTTATGAGCTCAATACAAAGTCTACCCCTTCGATATATAACATCATGTGCACGACATCTCTTGGAGAACAAAGAAAGAAAAGTCCAGCTGAACCATAGCATGTACGCTATACGGCGACCCCCACCTTATGACGTCCCTGTACAGTTTGTACGTTAATCCAGCTTGTATCAAGTCAGCTATAGTGCTTAATGTCATGCAATAAACACGACAGAAGAAAACAAAAGAGAACTATTGGGTGCAATCCTAGTTGGTGGTGGCCACTCTTGACGATTTCATACGAACTGAGTTGGTTCAGTATTGAAATATATTGTACTTACTCATTCCTTGGAAAACGACTGCACTAATGAAATCATAATATTTAGCACGGAGAACATGCTATAACATTTGTGAACTAGGTCGGGACGTTTGCAACGGATCACGACGTGAAACACATTGCATTGCTTGCGCCTGAAACACTGATTGATGGTGAATTGAGTCATTTTTATTCTATTTACTGTTATCTGTTTTAGCTGCTTGTACATGATCCGTTCTCTGTGCAAATCTATTCCACTGTTACTAGATTTGCGCTGAGGTTGCTCGTTTTTATGTTCCCCTCTCCCGACTATGAACTCGGAAACTGAGTTTGTTGGGCAACCGGATTGGCATAGTTTACTAATTTCTGCAAGCTGCCCATTTATTGTGTTTCGTTAGGTCGGGAAATCGTTTGAGAGCGGCCACCACCAACTAGGATTGCACCAACTATTGTATAAAAGAAGCTGAAAGAAAGAACTGACCATCCTCATTCTCGTCGTAGTTCTCTGGATCATAAGCATCCACATCGAGCTTTCGATAGCTGGTATTCTCCATATTCTTCGCCATTATGTCGACTTCACTAGGGAATAGTCGAAGAAGAAAACTCAGCCGATGAGCAACGATGACGTCACCAGCAATTTAGAACTTTGGGGCAAATGGCGCAGAATGTTTGATTAGAGCGCGATCACGGCGACCTTGTGTATATGTCGTCCCGATTAGATCAAGGCCACTGAATGGAATCCCTCCAGGAAGCGAAGGATGTGCATGCATCGGATTTCACTGAATCCCTTAAAGACGACGTTCATGATGGACGGAGGAGACTCGGAAGCTCCAATCTTCCTCAATGCATCAAGCGAACGTCTCCGAATGTTGAAGCCACTTGCCACCCAAGTGTGCGTGACCAATGACCTCGTCCCGGAGATGGGCAGAAGGAAACGAACACCTAGGGAGCTTCGAAGAAATCGTGAAGAAGACGAAGAACATGCCTACCTATTGGACTCCACTTTTCTTCCTCTACTAACGTATGCCTCGCAAAAAGGGGCCCATGCCAAACTAGGATAACAAGCGATCAGCGTCGCACAACAAGGAATAAAGAGGAAGGATGGAGTGCCACGATCCAGGAAGATGAGAGGTCTCTGGCGTTTCGAGCTTCTCCGACGTTCAAAGGTCAGAAACATTATCTCATGGGCCTTACCCTCGAAATTAGGTGGATCAGCCTTGCGATGTGTTCCGCTGACGCTCAGTGGACGAGGTCTTTTACAGGCTCGATTCGAGATGTCAGTAGAATGCCATGATCCAGGATGCCCATCAACGTGGTGACAGGCCCATAACGTGGTGATAGGACTTCTTCATGAAAACTCTGATCAACAGAACCCAGCTTGCGTCCCTCGAAAAAAGAGGACCAACTGCGCCACCGTCCACGCACCAGAAATTGACGAGGATCTCGTTGGCGCTCAGTAGAGCAAATCGCCACCCAATGCGAGATAATCGATACGCAAGAGAGGAACAATAGCCTCAAAGATGGTATAGAAACACTGTCGATTTTAGTAGCGTCAACGGATAAGAACAGTCTCCAAAGTGGTTCGTTTCACCACCTATCTCCAAACAAATCTTTTTTGTTATACCACCTCCTATAAAGCAAAGCCATTAAAATAATTTTTCATGTTAGGCAAATCAAATAACACAAAGAAAGACGGTCATAAACGTTATTTCACAAAAATATGGACAAGCAATACAAAAACAAACACAAACAAGACAAAACAACACATCGGTTATGTAAAAGCTAAACGAAACAGACTAGTACCATGACATATGTGAGCTAACACCTAATCCTAATCAGTTGCTTCAGCGTACTGTCTTCGCCTTCTTCGATTTTCACAACAATCTCTAATCTCAAAGTACGTTCATAAGCTTAGTATTGCACCTTTCCATGCTGATAAAGCAGTTAAAAGCTCTGAACAGCGGTACAATTCGTTACAACAATCGCACATTCATCTCTTTTTACAAAACAAAAAACTGAAGCAAATGATTCTATCTGCATGATTACAACTAAACAACATAACGTCGAGCAAATATGTTCTCTACACAGTTCTATTCCGCTGCCTGAAATGACTGAATAGGAGTGACACTTAGACGCTCCTGGAGTTCCGGAATTGTATCTTCCCAATGATTCTCCCAATCCACTGCGAGGAAGAACCGCGCTCGTTGAGCTTGTTCGACAATCCATGGGTGATTGCGTGTCAAGAACTGGTGGCGATGCCTGGAAGAACTCAACTGACCAACCATCCCGAAAATTGTCTGCATCCGGCAGCAGAGAAAACATGGGCATGCACGGAAAACTTACTTTCTACGAAGACGTGCTGCTCCAAAAATGCCGGCGAAAACGCACATGGGAAGACCGAATTGAATTCCTTCGAAATATTTCACGGTAACCTTAAAGAGGACATTCTAGAGAAGGGGAACAAAAAGGAACGCTCAGCCCTACAAAAGATGTGGAGGCAAACGTAGAAATTATGGAACTCAAAGATCGGTGCTGCTGCAATCTCATTATGCTTCGTTGTGAAAACAAATGCATGTAACTGTTGCTTTGAAGGCTTTGGGAGCTCCCTAGGCTGAATATCAGATTTGGTGAAAAATGTGAAGCTAGTTTGAAAAATGAAGTACAAAATCTAAAGGGAAGAAGAAGCACTATGAAAGAAGAAAGCCTAAAAGTGAGACGAAATGACCAAGCTGATTTATATACACACGCGGCACACAACATACGACCGGGTCAATCGTAACGTGAGTAATATGTGTGTGACTCGGTACGATTGAATTGTCAACTCAAAAGGTGGGTTTATCATATTTCTGGGCTACACAAAATCAGATCGTAGGAGTAAGATAACAATTACCACCTCATCAAGCTCCAGTGAACAAAACAACTGGGAAGTGTGGCTGCTCCCTTGTGCTTCATGAGTTTTTTCTCAATGGTAACGCCAACTATAAGCGACGGCGCTGGATGGTTAGTAGAATGAATTGCTCCCGCGAATCATTTTAATGCCCTCAGAAGCATAATTCGTCCACGCACAGAGATCCAAGGGCACGTTCATACTCCCCGGCGGGAGCGACAGGGCAAGGCGTACGTGTCGATTTTTCATAGGCGATAGCTCGGCAATAGTCGACACATATGCTCTACCCTATCGTTCCCACGTGAAGTATGAACAGGCCCTAAGAGAAACACTTCAGAATCACCGATACATGTGCAGCAGGAAACCTCACCTCTCCAAGCATATGTGTAGGCATCTCTAGAAGGATGTGGTTGAAGTCGTGTGTTTCTCGATAGCGTTGCATCACATACAGATGTTGCTCGTTCTGTATGAATTTTACTGGCGGCCTTGCGTCAGGTGAGGTCTTCAATCCCGACAAGAACCTAAGAAAGAATGGTGTATGGTCACACAATAGGAACTCACAATCATCGAGAGAAAAGATGGATTTTAGGTGCCCCGCTGAACTTTACACTTTAGTTCCTTTCACAGCCTGTGGAAAAGAAACAAAATGACAGGCGTCCATTGTATGTGGCGCATTCCATGCGGAATGTTGATCTGTCGCGTAACATCACGTATGGATTTTAACGGCTTACTCATCATATAGAAAGCAATTGTTTAATCGGCGACCCTGTAAACTCCACGAACAAATTTTTCTGTTGTTGATTAGAACGAAAAAGCCTTTCATCCTGTAGATTTGAAAAGTAGTTACAACATTATACAGAAAAGCCGAAACACTAAACTGTGGATCGACTTATTCACAGGAGTATAGGCCCACACATACCCAGAGTGCCTTCTGCAGAAGTAGAATGCATGGTGCAACTTCAAAAGCACCTTTGCATTTCTCCTTCGTAGAGATCGAAGGTACATAATCTACATTAAGGATAAAGAGGGAAGCTGAAGTTAATCACGAATCTATGAGAAGCAGAGATGAGGATATGGGGCGCCTCCATTTACCAGTAATACTGATGTGCAGCGCCCGTGTAGTCCGGTCAGAGCTGCCAGCTATCGCATGCATCCGATACCAGGCTCCTGGTTCGCATTTCCCGCACAGGTCAATCAAGCCTTTCATCAATCCGGGGTCGGCTAACTGCTACCCGACTTGTCTGAGAAGGATAAAGCGCTTACTTGTTCATCGGCTGTTTACCGAAAGCTATTGCATGGCCAAATACGTACTCAAATTGCGCTTTCCAGGCAATTCAAACACAACTAAGGAATGGAAGGTTGGGGTGGCCTGGAAGCAAACTAATTCATGAATCTATTCAGAGGGTAAGAAAGAGACGACGCTCGCCCCACAGACTGCTAAAGAATTCAAACAGACTGGACTCACTTGGCATATCGATTCCCGAATGTATTTTCCGGTAGCGATTCGAGATATTTCACATCCACGGTCGCATTGCTGACCCTCGGTCGTTCTCTAAGAAGGCGCGCACCAACAACGTCGCTATCCATTCGTTGCCTTTAACAGAAGTGAATTCAAAACATCAAGGTTAAGAGACAATTGAAAGCAGGATACCTTATGTTCTCGAGAACCGATTCGAGAGCAGTCGCCTCACCCATAGCAGCCACCATGTCGCCGCGCCTTGGGTCAGTGATGGCCATGGCTGCTGAGCCCACACCCAACAACATCTGGGATACACGTGACAGAGGAACATGGCCGGGATAGAGAGCGGTCATTTTTTCACCTTAAAGAGAAAAACGAGTCTACCTTGCAGCTAATTTTATTGGCAAGATGACATGTACACCACATAAGCGACGAAATGCATGCAACACGGATGGCTGATGGAGCATCTGAAGCACAAAAGCGCGCAAACAGAATGCTTCAAAAATGCCAGTAATCTGCAAGTTTGGCGCTCACGAACACTGGTGTAATCTTGTTCAGACACTTTACTGACCCGTGACTTTCAAGTTTATTATAAAGCTGTCAATAACTGGGGCCAACGTTTCCACTAGTTCGTCTCTCCAAACACCCCAAATAACCCTTCTAAGTGAAGTTTGGGCGAAATCGGTGATTATGACTCAGACAGCATTAATCAACCGTACCTACCGTAATCGGGCGAAATTTCGAAAATGGATTTCAGATTCATGAAGAGTACCCCAAATAATCCCCTGAGAGAAGTTTGGGCAAATTTTTATCAACCTCTCCTGGATCTCTGGAGTCGTGAAATTGCAATAGTATATGGTTTGGAACTCACATAAATTTAACTAGATAAATTGCCTCCTCCTGCACCACAACTTCACCGTTTTAAAACCTTCAGAGCCTTGTATTCAAGCCCCTTGAGAAAGGGGAACACTTGACGTTTTTGTCATAATGATAATAAGTTTTACATACAGTGCTTCAAAAGTACTTCCCCACACAACCCACCTCACTTTGGCCTGAAGAGGAAGAGTCAAGTTCGATGTTTATTCCCCTCTTCACAGAGACTCCTTTCTGTCGCAATATCTCCTCAATATTCTTTCCCTAAAAGAATAAAGCTAGAAATGAAGTTAATAAGCTTAAGAAACAATTGTCGGTACCTACCTTGAAATCGGAGAACCAACCCAAGTTGTCAGCGATAATGTGGTGGTTTTGACACTTGTCACAGGTCACGATCACCACACCTTTCTCGTACGAGTTTTTCGAGAAGGTCTTTGGCCCCTAAAGTGATATTTATGTGATGAGCAACAAGCGATACCTCTTAACTAGGCATTTAGTAACTGGGGATAAGGCGCAGCATTTGGCAGCGCGCTCTTTTGCTGCATGATGTCGCAGGAATAAATGGAATGCTATCTAGCCCACACAAAGTTGGACGGTCAGCCGACAGACAAGTCAAACCATTTTGTGGACCTAAACGGTTCGTCTAAGCGCGAATCGAGCCTAAAATCTTCTGATGTAAACAAAGGTGGCCATTTTAATGCATAGTTGCTGCATGCAGTTAATTGTGGTGGCCATTCAACACCATATTAACGTTTTCTCAAATAGTAAAGGCATGGTACCGATTCAACAACCTCGAGGGACAGAAGGCTTTGTCTGCCCGTGGGATCCGAACCTTAACCCTGATTAACCCTTACACGACATTGTCGATGTCGTCGGACAATTTTTTTGCCGCATAAAAATGGTTCATGGAAAATTACCGAGCACTTGGTAATACAATATTAATCAATGAGTCCACTAATTTCTATGGTCAAAAACGGTCCTTGGGAAACCTCGTTCGTTACTGTTTTTCATATTTAACAAATAATACAAATAAAGTAATTGAAATAATCAGCGCACGGGAAAAACGCGTGCTGTCGCACACGACAGTCACCCAAAAATCGCGCGTGTCGTGAAAGGGTTAAAGGGTGCACGCGAGACGCGGGACATCTTCATCCTAATCTCTATAACTGGTTCAATCCATCAGTGATTCGTATGTCATCCCTAACGCAATCGACCAATAATCTAGATTTTATACAGGTTGAATTGAATTGAATGAAAAATATTGAAGGCCGAATTAGGACGACAAACTGGATCGCTTCGGACAGTATCTACCAACCACTAATTAGCCGCTAATAATTGACAACATCGGCTTCCTAATAATTTTTTGGACTCTGATAAACTGCGATCTCGTTCGTGAAGGATTCTGTAAAGAAGTGGAACAACACTTGACGTTATTGAACGGCTTTCGAAGTTCCATACATTCCTGTGATACGGATAACACGAATGCAAATTGTGCGTGCAGGACATAGAGCCGCTGTAGGCAAAAGCATCGACGTTAGTCACTTGCTTAGGAATGCGCAGTCAGTACACTATTCCATTTATATGCGCAAGTGGGTGCGGACTTTGCTTTCGGCAAGTCCTAGCCTACAGGACCGATCTAGCGAGCAAGCCTTTTTAAATAAAATAAAAAAGCTTGCAGTGTTCATAGATGTCATATGAATGAAAAATCTAGTAGGTTTTAACGAGGGATCATCAATAGGTTCATGAGCGTGAACACGGCCAATCACAAATTTGACAAGTGAAATCAGTTGAGTGATGTAATCCCATCAGTGATAAACCAGTCATCAAGGCAAAGTTCAAGAAAGTCATCGTGTTACTGTGACGGAACACTAGAAATGGATGTGCTTACAACTAGATCCAAGATGTGGCCAATTCTGGCGTATATGCTGTAGATGGACCACATCGTGGACTGCTGTGACTGCGCACTAGCCCCTTCCCTGTAAGGACCGAAATGCTGTAGGATTACGAAGCCGGCGCTATGAGGATAAGGGGAGAAGCACCGACTCCTGGGCATGGATTTTTTCAATGTGCAGCGCACGCTGAGACAGAAGGTTGTGCTTCTTTTGGCGTAGCCTCCCCAGCACTATATGATTTCACTGTAATATGGAATTGCGGTAGGAAAAGTTGTCATCACAACAGTGCACCTACTCACCAATAGTGGCAGTTAACTTATGCAGGACGGATAGGAGACCTAAGAGCTCGAGAGGGAACTCGTCTCGTCTTTAATAGCATCTTATTGCGTCACCTCTTATCAGATTCCAAATACAATACAGTTCAATCACTAAGTTGGCCCCTACAAACTCTAGAGGCACAGACTCGCAAGAATGTGACTAAATCTCTTTAGTCTGCAGAGGATCTGGGTACACAAACCTAACAAACCAACCTGTCGCGTTCCACAGACTCCGCAGGTGTACTCGATAGAAAGTCGTGCCTTCGAAGGGTAGAGGGGAATGGAGGCCTGAGAGCAGTACCTACTTCCGCCGGCTGAATACGGTGATAACAGAGCACGTCCCGACCTAAGCGCTAAGGACACGAGAGATCGAAACATTGATCTGAGACGGCTGGAGCGCTCCAATGCGAACGGTCGAGGTCGGTTTCATTGGAGCACGTTATGGGTCGTTTCTGGTTGGCGGAAACTGCGCTTCGTTCGAACATTCGGGTATGGTATTGTTTTCGTTACGATTGCTTTTCTTGTGTCAAAAACTGACAGAAACGATCTATGCATTACAGTGACCGGAAAATCGGGCTGGTGGAGAGCAGTCCTGCTGGAATTCCGACTCCTCGTTTCCACTGACATCACTTTGGTTTATCCTCGGATAATCGACAGCTATGGAAGTGGAAGTGGTGAGTGAGAGGTCTACGAACTCTCCTGATTGAGACAGGGCTATAAGAATGCGTGTGAGACTGCGTAAAACGGTGCTTTCCGGGATAAGGAGTGATGCGACCACGCAGCGATGAGTGGATAAACTTCTCTCTTCTTTGTGATTGTTCACGCCTTCACCACTGGTAGTGGCGGGTCCATTCACCGAGCGCGCTGGCCTACGAAGGGATAGGGATCGTGACTGAAGACGAGGGTGCAATGAGGAGCAGAAGAGTTAGGGTCGCTGCATGGATTCCGAGGTACTTGTGGGCAAAGAGCTTATGCGCGAAAAACGAAGTCTTTTGGATGTTGGCTGACACCAGAACACCGAATGGGGAAGGGATGGAACTCTAGGGGCCGGATTCATTAAAAACTTACAACGATTTAACAGAGAAAATACAGCCGAAATCTCTGATAGCGCGGCTCAAGCGAAATGGTGAAACATTTCGCCGAGCTATCAGGGATTTCGGCTGTACTTTCTCTGTCAAATTGCTGTAAGTCATTGATGAATCCGGCCCCAGGATGTGGCTGAATTTGACACAGGTGTGGTAGGTGGACCACATTCTGGATTTCTTTAGATGCACATGGATCTTTTGCCCTATAGGAACCGATTCCGATAACCGGAGTTGTTGTCGACTAAGTCGTGAACGAGTCTCAGGTGTTGTGTTGTACTGCTTGCACCCTGTTTGGCTCTATCAAGGGAAGAAAGAGATGTTTTCTATTTTGACGGGGGAAGAGAAGAAATTCTAGGGCATCTTAGCACGAGTAAGATGAGCCATATCTCGAAATTCTCTTCCTTGCCCTGTCCGCTAACGCCGAGGAAAATAGGAGAGGGTAACGAAGGAAGAGCGAAGAGCCCAGGTGCAACGGTTTGGTACTTGCCCCATCTATCGGCTGAAATATTAGCCGTATTTTGTACTTATGTGAGTGGGAAGGATGGAACATTGACTTGCCAGACCAGTGTAACACATTGTACAGACGCATTCAAATAGCTTACACGACATCGCGTAGAAGAGGATTGGGTGACGCATTTTAAACAGAGATACAGAGATCAAATAACTATTCTTTCGTTTCTATTCTTGATAATGAACGAGATACAGCGCGAACCTAGGCCTTTCGCTCTAGTTCTCTAAGCTTCCGGTGTGGTAAGCCTTAACTAGATCGTTGGTATTCCAGATTTGCGCGTAATTCGAGCGGGGCAGTACGGTTGCGCATGCTGTTTATGCAACTTTACACGCATTTTCCCTCAAACTAGGAAATTTCGAGAAGTCCTTGGTTGATGTGCTGACTTTCATATAATCACTTCTATTTCAGTCCGTCGTTATTGCTGTTAAAAAGGGCATACCGTTTATCGAGGAATGCTTGATGTCCCTGCTCGTACAAACGTTCCAAGAATCGTGGGAGGTAATTCTTCTTTCGGCAAGTATCGTAACTGACCGTATCACCTGTATCACCTGTCCTCCCGCTGATCATCGACTTGCTCGAGAGGGCGTCAGTAGCGTCTCCATTCCCGCAAGGTCCTCAGCGTCTCCATGTCAAGAGAGTGAAGGCCTTTTTCATCTTGATCGGCATTGCTGAACGCTGCTTAGAGTTAACTTTTCAATGGGGGCATCATACGAGTATGCTGAGTAATGGACAGTCTTCACAATAAGTGACAGTATCGACCATGTGGCCTTATTGCCTTGAAATCCAATATAGAAGGGAATTGCTCGGCTGTGTTGCTAGTGAGTAGGCTTCACAACAAGTAAACAGCACTGGAGATTAGTGACGTAAAGAGGCTGCCAAATGTAGTCCGATCATCATGCTGGCTGAATACTGATGTGCTCGCCAGCCAGCCTAGTGATCGGATTGAATACCGATGTGCTCATAATTGCGTAAAATTGCTTCCTTCACACGGTTTCCCACCACACCGATTTGTAAAGAGCTTTTCCTTCCGCTCAGTACCTCCAATGTTCACGAGTCGCAGCCTCATGGAGTTTCACCATACTCGGTGCTATACCGGCTGAAGAGAAGAGGGGAAATCGAGAGTCGTCATTTGGTCTACACGCCCCCTCTGGGTGTTATCCCGTTCGATCGACTTCCACTCCGATTGGCTGGCGTGCTCTCGCCTCCGAAGCGGGCCGCGTTGCCGACAAGTACCTATGAACATGTCCTAGGAGGGTGAATGTGAACTTCCTGGTTATTATAGCCTCCTACTTTGCTCATAACCATCACTAGTCTGGAGCACCGTAGGCGTATCTGGGACTGGGAGCAACCTCACTTCAGGGATTCTACTTCCCTAGTTTTTTTTTTTGTCGTTCAGTAGTCTCCCCAGATCGTTGTTGTTTCCTTTTAGGTCTGCGTGTACGATGATGGCAGCACAGACGAGACGTTTGCTTGCGTCGAAAAATTTATCCCGCTGTTCTGCGCACGTGGTGTGATGCTTCGTATCGAAAAAGAACTGGTGTCGCGTGGTAATTTCAGCAATTTGTGGAATACATGTTTGCATAACAAACTACCCCACCCGTTGTAGGGGTTGGTTATGCGAAGAACCGAGCAGCGAATATGGCTTGCGGGCGATTCCTGTGTTTTTGCGATGCTGACGACCTCTCGGAGCCTTCGCGACTACAGTCGCAGTACGAGCTTGCTACAGCCATTCCAGACGGCAAACTTGCGTTTATTGGTCAGTTATTTTTACGTTACGTCGTACTGTATAAGGGTCAAAAGGCAAGCATAGAACTGAGGTGGTAGTGTAGGATTTTGTGGGATTAATTCAGTGGGCGCTCATTAAATAGTTTCCAAACGGTCTGTATATTTCGAAGCCGCTAAAACTCTAGGCGGTTTGAAGGTAGTTGAAGCAACGACAACCACTTATTACCAGGATTTATTTATTTAAACATGGTCGTGTTCCTTCTTCAAAATGAAACAGATTTTCACTTCACCAGCTACTGTATGGTGATGCTTTTACCTGTCATCCTGGGAACCATGGAGCTATGGCTAAAACTCTAACGCCAGAAAGAGGTTGAGCTTGTACTGCACCCACCGCCCACGCCGCCACCCATGAGAACCGAACCCCGTCCTCCTCAACGCCACCATCCACTGCTCCTGAACCACTTACTACAGCATGGGCGCGCAAGAGACTCCAGCGGTAGTGAGGACACACCTTCACCGTGACATAGTAAAGTTTAAGGACCCCCTACTCTTTTCTTTTAACGACCTGGCAAAAAAAGAAACACCAATTTACAGTAACCATAAGTGAAGGATGGAGGTCCTTGCTATATGACTCGCTTTTACCATTAAGACATACTCTTTTTATCGTTCCCTTGTTACAGAACGCCTTACTCGCTCGGTTAACGACCCGGCAAACCGCGAAATATACAAACCTCTCCACTAACTGGAGTCTCGAGATTCCTCATACTACTCGTTTACTCGTCAGACGTACGCTTCAAAACTCACCCTTCTTAGGGTCTGGACTGGACGTGACAGTTAGATGCAGCAATGGCTAATACTACTGTCACGTGTTTTGTCTAGATAAATAAGCCAATTTAAATGGGGTATAAATTTCAAACGGAGTCGGAGTGAATAACGATAATCCATTTTTGTCGTTTTTAAGAAATTTTGTGCAGTTTTCAAGTTGCTATTAGTGCATTTATGAAACTTGATTTGTTTTACGTCGATATGTATAGAGAAAGGTTTAGGATGCAACTTCGTGCGACAGCCAGAAGGTTCGACAGCACGGTACACTAGGTGGGCTAATGGCTTGGGCGTTGACAAACTGAGAACTCAGGTTTGTTTGCTTTCATTGAATCTTTATAGATTGTGGTTTTAAAATTTCAATTTAGGTGTACACGTCTCATGGTCCTACATTAATTGCTCCTTCATGGTTCATTTCCTATGAACTCTATATGCGTCTAAAAGGGTTTCGGGAAGATATTCCGTTTTATCCGGAGGATCTCGAATTTTTCTTCCGGGCACTCGATTTCGGTGACGTTCACTTTTCAAAAGTAGGTTTGACATAGACGAACATGGTCGACAGAGCGAACTCGAATGCTTAGGGCCTGTCCATAGTCCTCTGCGAAAGCAAGGGAAGGGACGAAAGCGAACGGGTGTAGAGACGGGAGCGACTGCAGAAAGTAGTGTCTGTACACAGCAGAACTTCTTCAGAAAGAAGATCCTTGAAATGTAGACATTGAGCAATTTCGTCACGACTAGATTTGTTTTCTGGATTTCGAATGAGGCAATAAGCCTGTGTCTATGGGATATTATGATCCCAATGGTTTGAGCAGCAGTAATTCGTTGAGGATGTTTTCTGGGCAACACCTTGAATTAAGCAAGCACGTGTTCAAATTTCGAGCTTATTCGACCTCTGCAGGCGGGAAATTACATGATCCAAACCTAAGCACCAGTCTGATTCTTCGCTGGCAACTGTGACAGGGAGCACTGAAGGACTGCCTTAATAACTCCATTTTTCCGAAGTGATTAAGACGGCCTTCCAATCGGAACATGATAGTACCAAACTAGCTAATACCGCGTTTGCGAAATACACGTTCACTCTCCCAACTTCCATCTTCTTGAAACCTCGGCATTGTTAGTTGGTAATGTCAGCAACGTATTGTGCCACGCCAGGTCTTCAGATGAAATCCTTTAATCAGCACCTGACGTTTCGACGTTCACTCGTCTTCAGAGACCCAAGCATTGTGTATATTCTAAATCTGCGCTCTACCCCAT
Source organism: Heligmosomoides polygyrus polygyrus (assembly GCA_947396885.1). NCBI lineage: Eukaryota > Metazoa > Nematoda > Chromadorea > Rhabditida > Heligmosomidae > Heligmosomoides > Heligmosomoides polygyrus. The sequence goes on along the minus strand of OX377205.1, from coordinate 22,427,777 downwards.
CGAGCAATCTAGCATTTTTCACCTACCATTACAGTCACCACAAGAGGCCAAATGACAGAGACGAACTCACTTGGGTTCATCATTAAGGCCTTTGGTATATTGCGTCGCGCCGGCGATGGGTCACGGGAGTATACCAAAGGCCTAGGAGATGAAGATCGCCCTGTGCTTGAAGACTATCGGTAACATGTCGCCTAAACCAGAAAAATTCACGAGCAAAGAAAAACGAAAAAAAATAAATGTATCCGCCGCGGTTGTAAGCGGGTGAAGTTATGTGCCCTCCTCACCATGTTAGATCCTGGTTATAACATGTCAGGCGGCGGTCAGCACGTGCTAGGTAGCTTTATGCGCCCTCCTCACCATGTTATATCCTGGTTATAACATGTCAAGCGGTGGCCAGCACACGGCACGACTCCATTGCGTCGCTCTTTGCCCGCCGATACGGTTGTCAAACCGCAGCGATTTTATTTTTTTATTTATCCGTTCGTTTTTTTCTTTGTTTTAGGTTCTATCGTGCTCTGTAGGAGTCGCTCGGTAAGTCCCAACTCGATTTTTTACATAGTTTTCAGTTATGTGGCCTCCCCGGACTAGGATAGATCCTGAAAATGCTAGAGTGGTAGAGGCGCTTTTTAGGGAATCGGGCGAATGTAAACCTTTACACGCTGTTTAGGCCTGTAGAGACGACAGAACGTCGGAACGTAGTGAACAGAGAGTTCCACCTAAAAACCTCGAGGGGAGCAATACATTACTAACACTCCATGATATGTTCCACCTAGCACGCCTTACTAACACTCCAGGATATGTTCCACCTAGCACGCCTGTGTCCAACTGGGCACATCCTGGAGTTCCTTCCCTTGCTCAGTCTATGCAGCACATAATCCAGGCCAACGTCCTCGTTTTTCGCATACATGCCCTCCACCCTATAACTACCCTGAAAGGCGCTGTAGGCCACATGCTCATTCAAATTCCCTGCGTGATATCTCGCAAAAATAAGATGCGTTGTGAATCCCGAGTGAGCTCTGATTAACGCCATCTTTCCTCCTTGCCCTTATCAATATTGTTAATCATTCTCATTCTCAGGTTAACGAACCTCTGGTTATGTATCGCTATCATCCCGGCTGCGCTTCGTTCGGCGTTCACGAGGATGCCATTTGGAAACTGCGCATCGATCGGTTTTGTGAAAAAATTCTTCCGACCTGGAAAAGCTTCACGATATGGAGTGCTGGCAAACAAGGAAAACGATTCTTCAAGTTAGTTCGTGTTTCTAATAACCGTTGCTTTCTTTGGGTTGCGAATTTTCTCATGCAACTTTCCAGATCGTTATCAGAAGAAGGGAAGGGACATGTTGTATCATTCTGCGATGTAGATGAGAAAAAGATCAAGCGCGGATTGTTCGAAGAGTACGATGAAATTGCTCGTGTGGTCAGGTGGAAGGTGCCTATTGTGCACGTCAGGTAAGTAGTGCTTCTGAAGTAAGCGTTTTGATCAGTCCACAAATTGCTAATATTTTTCGTGGTTTAATCCGTGCGATACAGTGCCAAACGAAAGTTGAATTTCACTCTCAACATTCCACTTATCGTAGTGGATAGAGATGTTTGTCAATCCGCTTAATAGTTTGCTCGATCCTTCAACATGGGACAGACGGATAGTTCGTGCTAGAACTACCTCACCTGTCGATCTATAGCTGTCTAGAATCCGCTAGTACAAGGGTTTCACCGAAGCGTGTATGAAGGTTGTCGGGAGTCAAACAACTATGGGTTCCATTTCGTAAATGCTTGAAAGCCCAGCGTTAGAAAACATGCTGTTTAGCTTGCAAAATTACTAGGGGAAGTGCAGGTTAGTCTGTAAGATTTTATTTGATTTGCCGCCCGTTACACTTTCGTTGAATATAGTGGGGTTGAAATGCGTATTTGTTCTATTCAATGGCTTGTAGTGGTCAGCCGACTGCCAGGTCAGTCTTATGCTTTCCCAGTACAGCTGGCACCAAATTACCGACCCCAGAAGAATGGAAAGGTTGGTTGACCTGGCGAAACTCGAACCTTGAATCGATCCGTTGGACACACAACAGCCGGCGTCTCCTGCGAGGAATTCGTGCGCCCGTATTTTCGGACTTATGATTAGAGGAATTGAGATGTATATAACCGACGACCATCCTCAAAATTTTTAGAGACGCCCACCCTCCGCTGGTGATCTGCGTGAAATTGGACTTGACAGGAGGAGATCTCGAGCGTTTAGTGGCTGAGTCTGGTTGGATTGAAGGACGTGACTACATCCACTTCGGATAGATGTGCGCGCATTAGTCAGCGTAAGTGACAAGATTGTCTACTCCCGTTTCTCCCAATCATAGTTTTCTGTATTTAGAGATAGATGATTATAATCCGGGTAATTGGTAATTAAAAGTATTTTATGAATTTGTTCACTGTAGAGGTGCTCTGTTGCAGTCAGATATCTATCTTACTGATCACCTTCTATCCTTCCATTAGTAGAACGCCGCCTTCACCTTGCATATCCAAACGTAGCTCCCAAGACAAGGTGATTTTTTATGTAATTTATAGTCGGACATGAAAACACGTGAAAAACCATATATTAAGCCAGGGCGTCGACAGTACACATCTAGGGGGTGTGCGTCATTACGGTTTACGATTTTACGATTTACGGTGGTTTTAGCAAATTTTTACGATTTACGGCATTTTGGGTCATAAATCATATTTTTTAGATGTGATCTTTGATCTACGAGTAGCGTAGTCCACAGGTTGTGAGGTAACTTGCTCTATAGTAACAAGGGACTCAACCCAACCTTAGAGTCTCCTCTCACAGCGCTTTAATATTTCGTGTTAGATTTTGTCCTTTAATTTTCATATGTGGATCCGAAGCAGGTGACCCCGCTTTGTGTAGAAGCGACTCAACCTCTGTTTCTCTCTCTCTCTCTCTCTCTCTCTCTCTCTCTCTCTTCTCTTTCTCTTTCTCTCTCTGCTTAACCATTTCTCTAACATTATAAGGCTGCCACTTGGTATCAGGTTGCTTTCGAGGAGAAATAAAAATAAATAACTGAAGGACGAACTCTCCCAGGACATTGGATCCTCCCCTTTTCCCCATTGCAGGTTGGAGGAAGTCAATTTGCATTCCAGTTGTGTAAGATCATTTCGTTCTGGCTGATAGGAAGACAAGCAAGTCCTGTACGGAAAAAAAGGCTCATCCATATTATCGGCTCATCCATATTCTATTCGCAATCCCTAATCGCCTTGTCCGCAAATGCATGTTCTCAACCCAAACGAACAGAAGTGAAGCGAAACTATGAAGAAATATCATTCTTGGCTAAATGCAGGGTACGGAGCAGCTACGAGGCTAGTTTCCATCAGATTACCAAAGCTCTACACAATCTGTCCTTCACTAACAGAGCTTTTGAATTCGGCCAGCGCGTGGCAGTAGTGACTAGGTCAACATACATTGTGAAACGCTTAACTAATGCTTAACTGCCTATTTCCCTCGATAGCCTTCCCAGTTGCAGCCTTCTCAGCTAGAACCGGACTTCTTGGCTTGTAAGCTCAAATTGAACTTTAAAATTAAACTGACCGTGAGTAGCTTCTAAATCACTTGACTGCGCTACATACTTTCATTTATTAAAAAAAGCATAATTCGACTATCTAGGGTGTCCAAAAAATATGATCCTACCGTTTCAGTACTATCCCCTGTGATGAAATTGTTTTATTTTTATACCAACCGAACAGTTCATTGCTAACGGAACCCTTTTCGTTCTAAACCAGACTTTTTTCATTCTGAACCGAACACTTCATTTTAAACCTAACACTTCTTAATTTTAAGCTACATTTAGAAATAAAATGGGTATTCTGCAGACCAAGTCATACGTAAAGTTTAGATAAACATTGTTTAACGATTCGCTTTAAGGAGTGTCCTAAGAGAAAACTACACTTCGAGTAAACACAAAATTCTTGTCTTGCTTGAAAAATGTTCGGTTTAAAATGTGAACGAAAAGAAATATAGTGTTAATAGTACGCCTCAGGTACTTCTTACGGTTTACGGCTTGCGGTTGACGGTTTACGAAATTTCGATTTCTATTTACGCACACCCCTGGCACACCCTTCTGAGTGGCATTCCCATTTGATGCGGCTTCGCTGAGCGTTCCTGCGTTCCCATGCTCGCGTCAATGACCAGAACCGAAATAGGCACTTAGCAGGCTGGCGCCCGCATCGATTTTGCACGAGCTCGTAGAACAATCGCACAACACGTTTTTTATGTTGTGCTCCGCGTCAGCGAACAAAGCAGAGGAAAGAGCTCCCGGGTGTAGCTGATATAACTTACACGTTTGCCTTGCCGGTGCAATACGCTAAGTGGCTCGAAGTAGCCACTTATGCATCTTTGTTACTCGTTCAAAGCCTTCATTGAAAGATACTATTTTTGAATTCGAATTGGACACTTTTTAAATCAAATTCGACACTCTTCTAAGCTAGCCCAACCATAAGACTACAAAGCGAAATCTTTCAAATCGAAATTACCTTCAGGCAGGTTAAACTACAGATTCATTATGATGGTTAAAATAATTTTTTGTTCAAGAAAAATTTGGTAGAACTTTCTTTGAAATTTTTTTAGTTCACTTGCCTCAAGATGTGTAGTGATTTTATAAAAATTTTATTCTTGAGAAAAAATGCTGTGTCAAATTTTGTTTTGAAGCGCAACGTTACAGCAATCATGTACTGCATTAAAAGTCTACATCGCGCCACGCACTCGAAAAGCAAGTGTATGCGTGTTTTTAGCAATCGTTTATGTTGCACCATTTGCAGGTGTGAAACTGCATGCAAACAGAAATGTTGCTATCAGTCGAATAAGAATCGTGAAGTTTCTGACTGCATGGCGCAATCTATGTTTTGGTAATAGAAAGTGGTCACCTCTCTGCTCTTTAAAAGAAGTTTCAAATCACTGTTTTTCCTCAGAAAATGAAATCTTTATAAAATTTCAAACTATGAGTTCGCTTATTAGGAAGTAAATTAAAACTTTAAAGAAAGTTATAGTAGATTTTCCTTGAGCAAAAAAATATTTTAACATTTAGGAGAGTCTCTAATTCAATGCAGAAGAAGCTTATGTCGATTTGGAAGAGTAAGTTTCGATTTCAAAAGTCGTAGGCTAGCTTAGACACTTCTAGTTTGGCTCAAAAAGTGTCTAATTTGATTTGGAAAGTGTTCAATCCGACGTGAAAATGGTATATCCTGAGGCCACAGCTGAGCTTTTTTTATATTGAAAAAAATATAATCTAGTAATTTCTTGTTTTAATATTTTATTTATTATTATTTGTTGCTTCCGAAATCACCGTTTCTGTACTCGTGCATAATCCCATTGCTAAAATGTGTTTCCCATGTAATAAACGAATGAGTAAATAAATAAGTATCACCTGCATCACCTGTCGTCCCGTTGATCATCGACTTGCTCGAGCGGGCGCCAGCAGCGTCTCCATTCGTCCCTGTCGCGTGCCAGAGTGCTCCAATGGGTCCTACTCGCTCGAGGGACACGAAGAGCGTCATAGCGATCGTTCAGGGTTTTCACGAAGAAGTCCGACCAACGCGTTGGTGGGCGTCCTGGTGTTCTCTTGACATCCCGCGGAATCCAGTCGGTGACGGCTCTCGTCCAGCGGGTGTCTGCGAAGCGCATTACGTGGCCGGCCCACCTAATTTTCGACAACTTGGCCCAAGCGACAGCGTCTCTGATCTTCCACCGTCGGCGAACCTCGGGACTCCGGAGGCCTTCTCTCACTTGCGTGAGTTGTGTCACTCCGAGCATCGTCCTCTCGATTCCATGCTGCGCGACGCTGATCGAGTGTTCATCCTGCTTTCGTATAGCCCAGGTCTCCGAGGAGCATGTTAGAGCAGGAAGAACTGTAGAGTCGAATAGGTGGGCACGGAGTCGGACGTTCTTCGTCTTCTTCGCGACTTCTTCGACGCTCTTGAAAGCTCCCAAGCCGCTCGTTTCCTCCTGCTCTGCTCCGGCGCTAGGTCGTTGGTCATACTGACTTCGCGACCAAGAAACACGTAGCTGGAGCATTCGGAGATGTTCGTTCCGTTGAGCGAGAATGGGGCATCAGAAACCCATCCGTTCCTCATGAACATCGTCTTCGTAAGATTCAGCTGCAGTCCAACGTTCCCACATACACGATCGAAGTCGGCCAGCATTCGCTCCGCCTGGCTGATGCTCGGTGTTATGAGCACGATGTCGTCAGCGAAGCGAAGATGATGTAGTTGCCGACCGTCGACCTTCACTCCCATGTCCTCCCATTCTAGTTCGCGCATGACGTTTTCGAGTATGGCGCTGAAGAGCTTCAGGGATATGGTATCACCCTGCCGAACCCCTCTCTTCACGTCGATGACGACGTCGTAGTAGAATGGTGAGATCTTGGTCGTGAATCCATTGTACACCTCTCGAAGGACTCTGATGTACTGAGTAGGAACCCTCTGAGTGAGCAGGGCGTTGATGACCGCTTCAGTTTCGACGGAGTCGAATGCCTTCTTCAGGTCGATGAACGTAAGGCAGAGCGGCAGCTTGTACTCTCGCGACACTTCGATGAGCTTCGTAATGGTGTGTATGTGGTCGGTCGTGCTGAATCGTCTCCGAAATTCTGCTTGTTCGCATGGCTGTCCTTCGTCCACCGTTCTGCTGATCCTATTCAGGATAACTCGAGTGAACAGCTTGTAGACTACGGACAACAGGCAGATCGGGCGATAGTTGCCAATGTCGTGCACGTCTCCCTTCTTGTACAGCAAAACGGTCTTGCTGGTCTTCCACTGAGATGGAACCTTGACTCCGACAGGTAGCGTGTGAAGAGCCGCGCCAGGGTGTTGATGAGCGCTGGCGGTAGGTTCTTCAGGTGTTCGGGTCTGATCCTGTCGGGACCGGGTGCTGTACGTCTCTTCACCGACGAGATGGCGTGTCGGATCTCGAAAGGGAGAATAGAGGGAAGGACGTATCCATCCTGCGGAAGATGGCATGGGGGCAGGTGGACGTGGCTATCGAAGAGATCGGAGTAGAAGTCATGGATGACCTTCTCCGTGGTCCTTCTGGAAGAGGTGATTGTTCCGTCAGGAAAGCGGCCATCTTGGTCTTGATGTTGGCGAAGTTCCGGCGGGCATGCGGATGCTTAACCCTGCCTCTGCTGCTTCAGTCAACACTTACGCCCTTCTCTCCTTGAGATCCTCCTTTATCGCGGCTCTGCATAGCTTTGCAAGCTCGGACGTCAGCTGGTAGTTGCCTGACTCTCGTGCTGCTCCACGCTGGCGTATAAGCTCGAGAGTTTCCGAAGACAGGCGTCTCTTGGTGGTCTTCAAGCTCTCGGCTCCCTTAGCACTATCGTAGAGATGGTGCACGAAGCGGTCGTATTCCTCGTCGATGTTGTCCATGACGGTATCTTCCCAAAGGCCGGCAAGAGAGGTGTAAAAGTCCCAGTTGATGGTCGTTCTGGGACTCCTCTTCTTGAACTTCACGGCCTTCTCTCCTTGACGCGAAAAGCGAAACCTCGCGCGAAGGAGGCGGTGGTCCGATCCCGTGTAGAACTTGGGGACAACGGAAACGTCGGACAGACAATACTTGCGATTGAAGATGATGTGGTCGATCTCGTTGTGGAACTGGCCACCGGGGGATTCCCAGGTCCATCGTAGGGAGGGAGGCTTCTGGAACTGTGAGTTTCCATAGATGGTCTTGGTCGACATGATAAACTCAGACAGCCTTTCACCTTGCTGGTTCCACTCCAAACCGTGGGTTCCAATGTGAAGTTCTTCCGGCGACCTTCGCGGTCCGATCTTGGCGTTGATGTTACCGACGATCACCTTGTAGAAGGTGTGGTCTTCCTTATAGAACTTCTCCAGCTCCACGTAGAAGGCCTCGACGTCTTCGTTGTCGTAGTCGGATGTTGGGGCATACGCGACGAACACAGTCAAGGCTGGCACGGAGCCACATCGCTTCAGTCGCAGACGTCCGATTCGGCTTGTCAGAGACTCGTACGAATCGATGTTCATGGCCAAGTGCGTGTTGACGAGGACACCAACGCCGCCTACTCCCCTGCTGTCGCATGTTCCGAGGAACAGTTCTTCTCCGGAGTCGTAGGCGGCGTGTAGGGGTGGTGTCTTCTCGTCTCGGTCAGTCCGATGACGTCGTACTTGATCTTCCTGGCTTGCATCATCAGGTCCTCGACGGATGCTTCCGATGCGAGCGTGCGGGCGTTGTAAGTACAGATCGTCATCCTAGTCCTCAATTTGCGCAGCCTGGTTAGGACCCGAGATTTTAACAGCCTCTCCGTACTCGTCCTTCCCATCGCTGCAGAAATGGGGGCTCTTTCGGGGTCAGGGGAATAAGGCCCTTTAGTGCTGCTGTTTTTGACTGGAGTACACACGGGTAGCTAGTCGGGCTCAGCCGTGCGGGCGAAGCACTCCGGGCAGCCAGCCAGACTGCCCGAAGGGACGGGGCGAGACTTAAGGCGGCCTCGAATCGCCTTACATGTACTCCCAGTCTAGCGAGTGCAATCTTTTGGCCGGGCCGACGCAGTTACAATCCGCACAGTCACGGACACATCCCCGCACACTGTGCACGAACATGCCGCTCCCACGCACAAGGAACGCGTCGAGCCGACACAGCAGGAGCAAGGAGTCCATCCCCTGCATCCCACCTGCGTCTCTGGGCAGTACACGGTCGCATTTGGTTCGCGTTTAATTCCCCTATCCACCACCCGGGGACGCGCCACGTGGCCCTGCGACAAGCGGCCCGAGATCTCTCTTAACAAGAGAGCCCGAAGGCTCTCTATGGAGGGAGATCCGTGGAAATAAATAAGTTGCTAATATAAATAAATATTTACTGCGAGATCGGCCTCTCGTCTTGCCTGAATCCTTACTATTTCCTAACCTGCTTTAAACTTGACTTGTTTCAGAGATCTTTTGTTTATTGATCAAGGCCACCTTTCTGTCCATTCTAATCTATTTTTGTAACTGGACGTACTTGTGTTGAAGTTGCCTGCAGCAGTTTCAAAACTTGCATAAGAACGTGGCTGAATTTCGTTGTAACAAAAACAGCAACCTCTTTCAAGAGTAGGCTACATCATCTGTAGAGTTTTAAATATTCTTCTTGCATTTCGCTACTTCTTTGCAGTTTCGAGGTTTTCGAAGTTCAATCCATAAACGTCTAATACAATTCGGCGCCGGGTTCATGTGTGTTTAGGGTTGCCAATGGAGAAAAGGCGATCAAAATTGGTGGGAGTTTCCATTGCTTGTTCAATGATTTATTCGATGAAACATGATCGGAATTCGTTGTCGACATAAACATTCGCTGCTGTGCGTCCAAATCGACGTAATCATAATTCGAGACAGTTCCCTGCACTTTGGTATAACGGTTAATACCAAAACTGTGACAGTCAATGAGTCCTCGAACCAGACTATTGGATGGAAGATTAGGTTGGGTAAGAGAAGAAGTCACGCAACGCTAACAGACCATCACTTGATATTCTTGATTAAATGACAAGTAAGCTAGAAGATGTCCAAGCGACCTGTCGAGAATACTGGATAGGGTTTCGCTCACGAATTTGAGATATCGGAATATTGAATAAATAAAAATATATAAAATAAATAAAATAGAAATATGTAACGGTTTCGAATGTTTGATCTTGAAATAGCATGTTTCTGAGGAAAAGTTAGAGGTTTCTCTCCATACTATTCGATTCCAATTGCTGTTTCACGTCATTGTCCTCGTGTTTACCGTGGTGGATCGCTGTTTACGTGATATCGCTGATAGCTTTCGCATAACAGAGCGCGTAGGACATATTCGGCCACGGTGCAGTCTCATCAAAAGACATGGAAGCGGAGACGCCCTCCAGTCCTCACCGTTCGCAGCATTTCGATTCAGTCACTGCAAGAGTATGATTTCCGTTTGAGCAGTCTCCATGTCCTTCATTCTCAAATCTCGGCTTTGATGTTCTTTGAGTATATTGCTTATGTGGCAACGAAGGACTCGCGACTAAACAGCCAAGGGTAGCCACGAGTTTCGCGCCACAAATTGACGAGGAGATTTCTCACAGTACTCGGCGGTCGTTGTAGGACCACGCAACAAGCCCGCCCTAGTCCAACTAATGTGCGGTGATATTGGATATGCCACATTTCCTCCGAGTTGACTTCTTTCGTTTGCGTTTTTGTGTCGAAGAAACTTTCAACCCGTGGAGTCGTGAAAGTACAAAGACGAAACTGGCCTCTTTTCTGGTGACATTTTCCGTTGTGAGTTGATGTAGAGGGTTTTGGTTGGTAGTAGCAGATCTTTTTCAGGATGTGCAAAAGTTGTGCACTGCCGAAGAGTCGAACCATGGAGTACCCTGTTTCACCACGCCGCTCCTCTATCCACTGCGCGGTCAGTGCTCAGTGGTCAGTGCAGTTGCATCCTACATGAGCTCGCCCTTTTGTGATTGGAGGACAGCGCGCAGTCAGAGGGCCTAGGAGCCAGGCTGAAAATGGACGATGATTCCGTTCATAGATGCCAGAAGCGGAACACCTATTTGGAATCAGCGTTCGGATCCGCATCCCGTAATGTACGTCTCACGTCAAAGTTCCATGGTCACCTAGTATCTTTCCCTTGTTATTTCAACGGCCTGTTCATACTTCGTCACGAGAGCAACTCGTCGCCCGTGCAAAACATGCATATCGATTAAAACCGAGCGCGCGCCGCCGAAAGGTGTTCGTACTATACCTTTGTCCTTGGGAAAAAATTTCGAATTTCGAATGGTCGAATAATATTCGATTTCCAAAATTTCGAATATCGAATGATCGAAAAATATTCGAGTTTCAAAATTTCGAATTTCGAATGACCGAATAATATTCGATTTTCAAATTTTCGAATTTCGAATGATCGAATATTATTCGATTCTCAAAATTTCGAATTTCGAATAATCGAATTTCGATTTGTCGAATATTCGAATAATCAAATGAACACCTTACTTATTGTGGTCACCCAATGATTGACATTTACTTTTTTCGTTGCCCACTGTAAACTGCGTTCGAGAGAGCGGCATATACAAAGGCTTCAGATTGTCACTACTCTTGTACCTGTTGGTTAATTGCGAAAAGAGTCGGTAATTATCACTGTGGTACGTCGATTTCTATTAATGGATCTCCTGTCCCGTGGCCGACATACTCCCGCTACTCTTACGTTAAATCAGGGCTAATGGAGCGGAGTGTGGCGAGTCCAGTGAGTGATAAGCGCTACTGAGGCTGAAAGCGACGAGCGAGGCGAGGGCGAGCTGAGGACCGAACCGAGGCTGTGGAAGTCGGTGTCCAGGCGCAGATGCCGTTGTTCAAGCGCCGCGAAGGCTGCTCCATCCATTTCCTTCACGAGAGCAAAAGACGGGGACAAAGGTATAATGGCAATGAAGCACAATTGCTTCCCTAGGATTTCGTGCTCCGAGAAGAGAGAAACACCCTGGATAGGCAGAGCTAGATTGTTATACATCTTGCTCTATAGGATACTGTCTCCTTATGTTATATCGAAGCTTCCATTTGGTAAAAGAAAGGCTAGCATGGACGAGGAAGTAACACAAAGACGATCTGGTGTAGAAGAAGCACATTGGAGGCTCATGAATGGCATTCAACCTGCGTTTGGGCTCGGTTGAAGAGGTTCGCGTCACTTATAAGTCCATGGTAGGAATCTAATCTGATATATCACTACGACTTGGACAGTGTTGTTGCGAAAATGTAGATGGCTCGCTTTCATAGAAAACGGAATATGACTGGATCTTGTACTCCATAGCCATTGCTCTTCCTCTCTTCTTTAACGTCTTTGCTGGCAGAAAGCAGGAGCTTCCCAGGCTCCAGAAAGTGCTACCTCCCTACCGCAGCTCCTTCCGGCTTTAATCGTTCCGTTGTTGTACTTGGGGTAGAAATACAAAACGGAGATTCTCCCGTAGCATACCGAAGGCAAAAACGTCATTGAACAGCCATAACACGACTGATTTGTTATTCACGTCGCTGGCCGCAAGACGTCGACAGCGTTCAAAGGAAGCAGGGACGCCGCGGAGGTCCACTTGCCTGTGCTTACCTCGCGTCGACTAACAAGAGAAGTGTCTGAAGCGTACGTCTGAACGGGAAGAGCGAGTCATATAGGGAGAATCCCCACCCCTCTATTAGTATAAAAATGTGTTTATTTTTTACCAAGAAAAACCCAAGAAGTAGGGGATCGTTGCAGTTATAAATGTAATGGGCGCCTCATGAGTTCGGCGGTCTTGTATGTCAGCGATGCCTCTGCCGCATGTGGGTCGCAGCGTGTGGATAGAGACGTTGCTTCATGCGAGGGAGATCGAGGGTTCAATTCTCCTGCTCTGCTGCACTTTTGCATTTCAACTGATTGTTGAGATTTGATGGATTCTGACGTCTATACCGTTTCAGAGGTTTTCTATTAATTTTTCCAGCTGCATGCTGTGGTATTCAAAATAATTATGTATAAACGTTCAACATCAGTGATACACAGGCACAACGTGCATGAAGAAGAAGCACTGGTCACAATACGGACGGCGTATAAAGGCTACAGGCTCCTCACAGTTTGTTTCCCTAGATGGTCCGATGACCTCGGAAAAAACCATCCTGCTCGGATTTTCAAAGACTAGGACGTGACGTCGCAAGTGGTTTCAATGAAGAAACGAGGTCTGTGGATCCCGCAAACTGACGTTAACGGCCATCGATACACTCTTTCCCTCATCTTTGCCTGTCAACTGGAAATCAGAGGAAGCTGAAGGTTTTTAAACCTACACCAACAATGTCCGCCGACGCTGGAGTGGTGATCCACCTACTTACGCTGAAGTGTGGCCCACCTTTAGGCAAGGAACCTTCGAGGGAAGAAATCAAGCTGGCCGAACGGATGGGTAGCGTACTCAAGGACTTCGAAGCACGTCAACTTGAAGTTGACGAAGACGAACAGCTGGAGGTGGTGGAAGAAGAAGATTGGGATCCGCAAGATGAACTGATAGACGTGGAGATGCAAGAAAGAATTGGACATATGAGAACGTTTTCGGGTGGAATGATTTCACTCCCACGTCATAGTGCACGACCCTCCTTTTGACCTGCAAAAAAGGGACAACATCCTTAAGGTAGATGGCGAAGCTGCTAGTAGCTGAAGGAGAACGAATTTGTTATAATGACATTAAAGGTGGTGTCGCTGGTATACCTGTGAGGAGCCTGTAGCTTTTATACGCTGTCCGATTGTGACCAGCGCTCCTGTTTCATGCACTTTGGACCTGTGCATCACTGGTGTTGAACGTTTATTCATCGTTGAGTAGCTTTCTCATTGCCTTGTGGTTAGTAGTAAAAAAGTGGCAAGAAATTTACTCTCCACGACGTACAACTGGAAAAATAGGCAAAAACATCTGAAAATGGTATAGATGTCAGAATCGTTCAACTCTCAACCGAACATATGAAATGCAAAAATGCAGCAGAGCGGAAAAATCGAACCCCCGACCTCCCACCCATGAAACAATGTCTCTATACACTGCTCTCCGAGCCACCTGATGGACGTACAAGACCCACGAATTCTATTGTAACGGACCCCTACTCCTTGTGTTTAACGACTTGGCAGAAATAAACTCATCTTTGTACTAATTGAGGGGTGGGGATTCTCCCTATATGACTCGCTTTCCCCTTCCAGACATACGCTCCAGACCCTTCCCTTGTCGGATTGCATACACACAATTCGGCCAATTTGAATGATGCGCGAAACAAAACATCGTTCTTATCAAAAGGTCACAATTCCCTGGTTTTCGAAGAGGAGTGACATGAACTTGCTTAGAGATTGATAAAGAATATTCGAAATTCGAAGCCTTCGAATATTCGAATAAACGAATATTCGAATATTGGACTTCTCGAATATTCGAATAAACGAATAATTCGAATATTGGACTTTCTCGAATATTCGAATAAACGAATAATTCGAATATTGGACTTTCTTCGAATAGTCGAATATTCGAATATTCGAAATTCGAATTTATTCGAAATTCGAAAAGGACAAAGGTATAGTTCGTACTCGAGCGCCGGCGCTGTCGCTTCAGTCGCTCTTGTCGCTCTAGTCGTTCCAGTCGCTGCTGTCGCCTGTTCATACTTCCGCGCGCTGCGCTCTCGTCGCTCCCGTCGCCAGTGCAAAACATGCAAATCGATCGTGCGTCGCCAAGAAGTGTTCATACTCATACGCCGGCGCTGTCGCTCGAGTCGCTGTTGTCGCCTGTTCATACCTCCACGCGCTACGCTCTCGTAGTTCTTGTCGCTGCTGTCACGAAGTATGAACAGGCTATCACTGCTGGAATCTGTTCACACTCGAGCGTCGGCGCTGTCGCTCTCGTCGCTGCTGTCGCCTATTCATACTTCGCCCCAGCGAATGGAGCGACTGGGCGACGGATGGAGTGTGGAGTACGTAATTAATTACGTACACCACACTACCTCCGTCGCCCCAGTCGTTCTTACCGCTCTTGTCGCTCCCGTCGGTGCTGTGGTCTGTTCATGTTTCCGGGCATTGTCGTCGCTGTTGTCGCTGCCGTCGCGAAGTATGAGCAGGCCCTAAATTGGACTGCATTTCACTTCGGTGAATGAGCGGTAGAATAGCAAATATTTCTTCTATTTCGTGTAGGTGTAACGTTCGGCCATTTCATCGTCTTCAGAGCACTGATGCATTGCCACTGAAGCACTTCTATCTACAAATCCCGTCTGAGCATTAGAAGATGTTGAAGCGACTCATGGCGTCAAGATGAATTGTTGCATCGGTCTGTGCCACCGATGTCTTGCCGTTCCGATCGATGACCGCGAATACCTCTCATACCGTGGGCTCCAGGAGCGGAGGAGAGATGCTCCTGCTGTGTTCGTTCGGGCGTTCGTGTTTCTTCAGCCGTGCGACTGACGTATGATGGCGGCCGATATCGATTCGCGGCCGGCTCTCGTCCGTCCACTCTCTCCCGCTCGTTTTCGTCGGAGCAGTCAGTGCTTTTCCACCGGCGCTGATTAGCTCATTATGCGTTTTCGACGAGCGAAGGTACCGCTTCGGCGCACGCCCTGGCCCTGCCCACTTATTTTTACGAAGCGAAAACCCCGCTCAGTTCTGCTTCAGGTTCTGACCGTTTTCGAATTCCGCTTTCTCGCGAAGTCGGTACAGTCTCAGTGATGGTCATTTACAGCTGCTGAATTAAACAATTGTCTTACGATAGATTTCCTTTGAGAAATCGATCAACGATGAGGCAATAGCAATCTGCAGCTGTGTGTCTGTACGGCTGGCCAAGTTGTTAATTGTATCGGAGCTGCAGTGGAGGATTGTTGTTGTACGATCCACGGTAGCAGTTCTGTAGCTGGCTCACCTCCATTTCCATACTGTTCAGCATTCCCAGTTTAGCAGTCCTTCCTAGTGGAGTCGATCGTGTATATATTCATAGCTGGCAGCTCTTCTTCCTCCAGAGGAAGTAAACCTGAACGAATGGGGACTGTTCTCTCCAGTTTTACATGAGTACGAGGCGAAGCCCCCCGACTCCGAAAGTGTTAGGTAGTTGCATATGAAATGGCCAATTTTTACTGAAAACTTTAGCAGACTGCTTGAAAGCAATTTTATTAATCGAAGTAAGCACTATTACAATTATTACTCATTTCCCAAAGCGACAATAGCTTAGACATTCCATCTTTACAAAAATCAGATTTACGAGAATTAATAAAACATAAGAAGCCGTTTTCGGTATCATCTTCGTTGCTGAATTTTTATCCTTCACATGACGACCTAAATGCTTGAAAAATGATAATCGGTAGGGGACCGATGTGGTGGATGTGCTGGATGTGGCAGGGTTTTGTATCCCAGTTCATAGAGTTTCTGGACAATTTTTGAAACGTTTGAGATTTCGAGAATTCCTTCTCTAGATCCAAACCTTTAGAACTGGTGGCGAATTATTTGTTCCTTAGCGAAATCCTTCCCGAATGCAGGGATGGTGTTACGAGCTGTGGCCGTGGCTGTTGATTCATACTGTAAAAACGACGTCGAAAACTCAGCTAGCGGTAATTATGTCACAAAAGCTATAAATGGTAGGAAAGCGGGGACTCCGCGCTTTCAGAAACTATAGACAATGCCTGAAACAGTAGCAGTCCTTCCCACGAAAAATCGACCAGAAATTGAGGTAGCAAAATCGGGCTTTTTATATGCAACGACCTAATAGAAACCCTTGCAATTGGAAAATTGATTTCGCATACTATGTAGGCGAGAGCAGTGTGGGCTTTTCAAAACGGTTCATATGAAGACTGTGGGCCTATTCACACTTCGCGGAGGGAGCGTTTGATCGGCCAGGCAAATCTTACAATCGATTTTTGCCGAGCAATCGCCCAGCAAAAGTCGATACATATGATTTGGCTGGCCGCCCAACCGCTCCCGTCGCGAAGTATGAACAGGCCCTATACAATTTTCAACGCCGAGTACGCCTCCTAAATGTTTAGCATCCGCTCTGTCTAATAGGTGCACTTCGTCGTAGGCAAATAAGTTCCTCGTCATCAATTCTCATTTTGATATCTGTTGGTGGACGTCGGTTACATGTCTTTCGAGTTCAAACGCTCATGGCACGATGTCAGCTTCACTTCTTTTGAGTCGCGAAGCACGTCGAAAGAGTCTGCGACAAGTGCTCTGAACCCCTAAGCACGTGATACGACGTCTTCGGCAAGTCTTCTGGGTTCCTATGCACATCGGACGATGTGTGCGACACGTCTTCTGAAACCAGACATCGCTGATGCGAAGGAGCACAGAATGCAAGTGTGAACTCAGAAACAAAGAACTGCAGGGAGGAGCAATGCGAAGAAATGATCAAGAAACAGGTGTCAAGGCTCCCAAACTCGTATTTCCTCAGCATCAAGTGGAGGTTGAGGTACTTTCGTTGTCAAACAAAACCTAAGGCTCATAGCTATCCCCAAATTCGCCCTTCCGAATGATGCTGTGGTCTAACCCCATTTTGGCACACCAAAAATCAGTCAAATCCGCCTTCCTTTCAGCTTTCATTGCTCAACTCCTCTTTAGGGGTGCAGCCGTTTTCACAAGTTGTTAGAATGATGCATAAGCTCTCGGACGTACACGAGCGTCTTCATTCGAGTAGAATTCTCCCACCATTGTGAGCAGAGACTCAAACAGGAAATGTACGCCTCGATAGTGAAGAAATCCCCACAAAATCGTTCCCAGCATTAACTTCAGTCTAGTTCCTAGCTAGTATAATATTATGGTTTCGTAATTCATGCTCTAGGGACGTGATTAGCGCAGTCGGAGGAGCCGCCGACTGTCCTGTGCACCCGATTTCATGTTCCTAGTTCGGGTTCTCCGCCTAGGTCAATCAGGCCTGCCATCCTTTCGAGGACGGTGAATTGATGCCAGCCTTTGCCTGGGAAGGATGCCGCACTGACTTATCCATTGGCTGTCCGCCGTTAGTCATTGGATTGACTAAATGCCTCTGGAATTGCCTCCACGATACCCCATAGAAGTACAATGCGTGACGTATTCCGCGAACGAATTCACTAACGCCGATCTTTGAACCTTGTTCTTAAATGTAGTGCTTTCGCTGTGTCGTATTGCGACCACAACAAAAGAGAGCTCTCCGTCTAATTAAACCAAGTATTTAGCTGGTTCTGCTTCTGAAAATTCTGATAAGCTGGACTTGTAAAGGGCTGGATGACCATGTTTTGTCACGGTTAATCAGTACTCCATGTTCACTGCCTAGTCAGCTTCATTTTATATGGGAAGACGTTGGTTGAGTGAGGGATTTGTAGGTATTCCATCAAACTTGTGGAATTTTCTGTCGTTTCCTTTGAGAGTAGAAACCTTTAGTTTCCCGCTCCATCACATAAGCGCACATTCAGGCAATGACACTGAGCTGGATGCGTGGCTGTCAGCGGCTGTTATCGAGCACTTTGCTGCAGCGAAGTTTCCGTGGGCACCGTCATTCAAAGAAGATTAGTCTTCAGATATTCATCAACTGACAATCACTTGCCTTTGTGGTGACGGACTCTACCACAATTTCTTCGAAACTATTGCTTAGTACCTTCACGACTCCAGAGATCGAGAAGATGTCGTGAAAACTTTCCGCACAAATTTTGCCTGGAGTTATTTGGGATGCTGATCTTGAATCTAGTTATAGTTTAGTATTAGGCCCCTGGCATACCAACGCCGACACTACGCCGACGGGAGAGACCCTGCCAACGTCGCATTGGTGGCACGGTGCGATTCGTCGACGATCGCTGGCGCTGGAGCGCGTTATTAGCGCGGAATGGTCAACGACAACAGAGAAATCATCATACCATCGCAGGCCATCGCAATGCTTTGCAATGCGATGGCGCGTCGCAGTCCCGCTGCGATGGTCGTCGTCGGTGTGACACCCACATGCGACGCGTCGTTGCGATGGGGTAGGACAACTGTTCCCCGGATCGACCATCCCTGTGCTTTGGAGCGCAACTCTGGTGCATTTCGTACCTGTTGGCAATTTCGTCGGCGTAGTGTCGGCGTGGGTATGCCAGGGGCCTTACGGTGAAGGTGGTAGGTTACGGTAAGTACGAAGTCTGAATGAAAGTGTGGTCGGGATTCAGAAGATTGCAAGAAAACAACCTACCATCAACGCTTCCCTTCAGAGGCTGACTTAAGGGGGGGGGTTACATTCTTATGATGATGAACTTTTCTTTCTTTTTTCCTATTAGAGTTCACTACTCTAGCACAATCCTAGTGTGGGGTAGGCCGCCGTTAGGCCCCGTTTATACTTCGTCGCGGCGCGATGCGATGGCCACGCAATGAGGCCAAATTGATCGATCGCGTCGAACAATCAATATGGCCACTATACGTGGCGTCGCGTCGCGCTGCGACGAAGTATAAACGGGGCCTTAGGAAAGAGTGACACTCTGTCCTGCCGTAGGCTGTACATAGAAAATACTCAAGCATGCCAGGGGCTGCACAACCGTAATCGGCTAGCGTCGCCATAACTATTGTATGAAGTTGAAAATCTTCTTTCAATACATCCAGAAGCTTATTCTGGAGCGTTACCTATCCGTACCTACTATGACCTACCCTTATCGGACGAAATTGCAAAATCGGATGCCAGAGTCGTGATCAGCACGACCGTTAGCCCCCGTAGACGAAGTCTGGACGAATTCGGTGACCCATACAGCCTTACCGGCATCCGAAATTTCAAAATTGGATATCAGATTGATCACCACAGTAGTAAATAACTAACTCCACGTGCAAAATTGAGGTTTTTTCCTTGACCATCAGATAAATAAGTATGATAAAGGACGGCGTTACTCGATCCCTTTGGGTTGTACCACGCATTCTGCCTCTACGGGATGTCGTGGAGGCGATTTGAGTGCGTATTTGGAGGTACAATAACTTGCGGTGGCCAGCCGGTGAACAAGTCAGCGCATTATCCTTCCCAGACAAGCTTGGTACCAATTCACTGACCCCGGAGGGATGGAAGGCTTGGTTAGCCTGGGCGAGGAAACCGAACCAGGGATTTGGCACGGGGTGCACGCGACAGTCGGCACCTCTTCCGACTGCGCCACATTCGCCCAAGCACAGGAGTCGTGGAAATGCAGTAGTTCCATTTCTTTCCGAGACTTGAACTCTGCCTTGCGACTTGTGGGTGGTATTTTTTGGTAGTGGGCTTAGTGAGCTGGCGCTCGAGATGCAACGGGCGGGGTAAAGTGTGTTGGATTTTCGCACTAATGATGGGAATGTGATGTGCTGTTCGTTGGGTGGACAGTTCTCTACCTGGCAGGTGCGAGAATGTCGCTTGCAAGTGTTGTTTCATTCTCGTCTTTTTGTTTGCTCGCGGAGAATTGGGCGCTTTGTTGCTGGCCACGTTATACTGCTTCAGTAAAGGCGGAATACTTGAAGGTAAACCAGAATATGCGCAGGTAACTAAAAAAAATGAATAAAGCAGCAGCATCAAAAGAGTCTATTAAAGGACAAAAGAATGCAATGGTGGAAGTGAATGTAGGAAAGGGAACTCAGCATGGTCATTACGATACGTCTTAAAATAAAACAGGAAAGGACGTAGTGGGACGCGTAAATCCGTGCTTTATCTCGTTTTAATTCGTGAAAGGACCATGAGCTCATGACTTTCGACTTCATTCACGTCTGCCGTTCAATGTGGAGGAGGTGCCCATGCCATCTTATTTTTTTTTTACGTTTTCGTTGTTTTTGCGTGTCCGATTTGATTACAATCGGATGGTGTTCTTGATCGTCCATGATGTGGTCGGAATCGGTGTAGGTCACCGAATATATATAGTTAGAACATGTAAATATACACATGTGTATCTTTATTTGGACAGTATATTGTATAGTAGTCTGTATAATGCATAGAGAATATAGAGTAGCACGCGGTATAGAACAGTGATAGTATGCGAAAGGACACAATAGGCGATTGAAGTGTTGTAAAATACTTCGTTCAAAGTAAGTAAAAAAGTATGAAAGCAAAAAACACTCAATCCGTGAAAAACAATCTTCCACATCATCGTAGTTGTCTGCAGTAGACAATGATAATGCTTCCCGCTATCTTTTGGAGAGAAAAATGCAATACACTAGTATTACATGAACTTCTCAGTGGCTATAAAACACAGAAGTACTTCAGAGGTCGGTAATTTGCAGATCTGAAAGAAAATCTCTCTGCTTCAGTCTTTTTAAAATCAGGGATAAGGATAAAGGATAAAGGACGGCGTTACTCAATTCCTTCTGGGATGCGCCAGCGCATTCTACTTCTACGGGATGTCGTGGAGGCGACATGAATGCGTATTTGGCCATACAATGACTTGCGGTGGCCAGCCGATGAACAAGTCAGCGCTTTATCCTTCCCAGACAAGTCTGGTACCAATTCACCGACCCCGGAGGATGGAAGGCTTGGTTGGCCTGGGCGGGAAATCCGAACCAGGAACCTGGTATCGGGTGCACGCGACAGTCGCGCCTCCTCCGACTGCGCTACACGCGCCCTAAAATCAGGGATATTGTCTTTATCATACATTTCACACTGATCCCTGTAGTGTTATGTGGAAGAGCCGAACCCTGTTAGGGCACTATTGTTTTTTCTGACTTTCGCTCCGAATAATATTTCATTGCATCTTCAGTTTCTTATGCTCTCGTATTTTTTGGACTTTGCTAATAAGGGAAAAGTCGCAGGTACATGTCGGAGCGGTGAAAATGAATACCGCTATGAGATGTCCACCCTTCATATAGTATAAAAATAGGTTTCAATTTGCTGAGTCCTTCAATCCAAGGAGCAATATGCCCTCGAAGTGTACTATGAGTTCACTGTCTGCGCGTGCAGACGTGTTAAACTACCGTAATAGGGGAAATCTTTGAAAACGAGACCGTGATCAGCACCCTAGATAACCCTAGGCACTTTGGGCGAAATTTTTTTCGACTTCGACCTCTGAGGCGATAGGGCAATAGTGCTGCTTCAAATTTACCCATAATACTCGCACATCCAGTTGCTAGATTAATCAACTGCTTATAGGCCAGGCCTGACGCCAATGAATCTCGGTACCAGAGGTTTGCCGTACTTTTCACCGTTACCGGCCGGTAAGCGGTTGATGAATCTGGCCCCAGGTATCTAGTCACATCGAATCATTGTGATCGATGTTTGAATGGAATCTCTATACGCTATCTTCAACAAAAAGGGTATCTATTTTTCTTTATTTAACAATTTTTGAAAGGTCTACTAACCAAACGCCAGACGTGGGCCTCCAATTCGCTTGCTGGTCTCGTGTGTGCAGCTGAAAGCAAAAATGGAGCCTACTTTTTTATTATATGATTATATGAACGGTGGAGATTCTTGCAGAGGTATTCCTGCTGTTCAGACAGACCACCCCCCCCCCCCTCTGAGACCTTTCCTTCCAAGCATGTAAGTGGCGCGTGGGAACAGAAGAGGCGCCGGCCGGTGGTGTATTCATCCCCAATGAGGAGTCTCGATTCCGCTCAGGCCGATAGACCTTCCATTCCTCTGGGTCATTGAATTGATAACAAATTTATCTGGAATGATAATATAATAATAATAAGTAAAAATTAATAATACTGACAACCATCGACTGACCATTGCAAGTCATTTGTATGGACAAATATGCATTAAACTTGCCTCGCGACATCCCTTAATAGAGTGTGGGGCGCATAGCACAAAAGGATTGAGTAACGCCGTCTTTATCCATTATCCTTATCTTTTAAGCGGAATGAACGCTATCTTCATTCATGACTATCTTTGTTCTGTTCACTATATTATACTCATCCGCGCTTTCCAATTTATCCTTTACTTCGAAGCTTTGTTGTGTTCATCGCTCCATCGTCTGCTGCACGCGTTTAACCAACATGGCAAGGAACAGTAAAACTTAGATCTTATAAAATCCTATCTTAAAACTTATAAAATCGTCCTATAGATCTGAAGTGGGGTATGGACACTCCTACCTAATTAAGAACTAGAGAATCTTAGAATTGGCACAGACACATTTTTACTTGTCAGCTTCATCGGCTTATAGCTTGTCTTCACGTAAAGGAATTGTGTTCATCCACATCAGCTCTTCATTTTGATGCTGACTGTGACTATGATCACTTCAAGAAAAGTTGACAACGTTGTAGTCGAGAGCTGATGAAGTTTTTCTCATTGTTGGGCTTCAAAGGACGTCGCAATTCTCATTTCGCTTTACTGATGTAGTTGTCTTAATTGTATCTTCTACTTTATAGATGGTGTTTGTGCCAGTACATCCTGATGAGCAAAAATTTGTCGATACGGCTCTACACTTGGTGAAGGAAGCAGGCAGGGTGAGTCTCAGTTTCCAAAGCGTTTTCTGTTACCTTTCTAACGAATCTCGTAATACTTGGACAGAATTTTGGGATGAGAAAGGTGCTTCTGGGTAAAGGTGGTCTTTTTGACAAAATTTAAGGTTTTGTTTAGATTTTTTAGGCTTTTAAGGCTGGGAAATATGTCGAGATTCTCTTGGCGCGATGTTCAGGGGAAGCACTGCTTCTTGCCTTCCATTGCTGCTGCATATGGGATGTCGTGTTGCACGAAACATTTTATACATCGCTGAATCACGTCAGACGTCAGAGCGTATTATTTTCTCTCCTGACCAGGACATGGTGCATAAGAGATCTTTCCGCAGCCGTTTAAAATCATTTTCTGCAGAACTTATTGTACTATTGTTGTATTAGTCGCAATTATTGTGCTGAAGTATCTGTCGACAGCTGTTTTTTAAGCGCAACATTTTCCTGTTCTTTAGACGCTAAGGTGACATTTCTTTTCGATGTTCCTATGGGTTTGAAGAATGCTGGGTTGTTATCAAAACTTTTACACTAACCGAAAGGAACTTTTCTCTCGTTATCGTTTTCTTGTCTGTGTTATGTCCTCTACCTCACTACCGCAAATGGCTCAGTTTAAGCCAGGTGTGAACTAACTAGATAACTTGAAGTAACGTGAAGTGGTGACGAAGGAAGAGGGGAAACAATGGCTTTCAAGCTGTGGTAGTGGCGTTTGGCAGGGCACTAAGGTTGATTTCACCTGATTTGAACTACTCGACGCTGTTTTACCCCCACATTCTAGGCTTTATCTTCATCAAGCCTATTGGTACCAATTTCCTTTGAAGAGCTCAGCTATAATGGATGCTGTGATCGTAAAAGAAGTGTTTTCGAAATTTCTACTAACAATTTATCCTCTTGATGAACAGGAGAGGCAGCTTAATGCGTGCCGACTACACAGCGGGTGTTGTTACATATTTGTACGGAGAAAGGTTGGCAAAAAATGTTCCTAAGATAATCCCTGACAGGGCCCTCTTCAAAGAGCCCTGGAATTTTTGACGAAGACACGTTATGTACGCGCGGCTATCGCCAACCATCTCCGTTCCTAGGATTTTGTTGAGAAACGCTCGCAGGAGTCCACTGCGTACTGGCCGAAAGGAACAACGAAAAGCGGCTTATCATCTTCGCTCAACACCTCAGCAAACAGTGAGCAACCCGCGGCCACAAACATAGACTCATAGGAAGAATCGCCCCATAGCGAAAGATAGATACCGCCCCTCAATGCATAGCCAAGTTACAGAACTCTGGGTGGTGTTTTTTCTGTTGTTCGAAATATAATACGAGAACAGCACATGAAATGTTCAATAACGAGCCTGTGTAAATATGCAAAAGTAACCTTCGTTGTTCATATTTTAAAAAATCATAGATAACTCATCTCTTTTTCTTTTCTTCTGTTCTTTTTCTCATTCTACCTGTGTACGTTCAAACGACCTCTCTGTTTTATTGGTTTGTTTTTCCAAACGCTCTCGTGCAGTGCTTGGTTTCTCCTGTGTGTTCGAACGAGAGTTTCCTCTCCTTGCTATTTCTACGGAGTTATCAAATTGAATTTAGGGCGCGATAAATCTTGCGAACAGTTGAGTTTGACAAGATTTGGTAGCGCATTTGAAGAAGGTCCCGGCCGTCGAGTGCATCTGTGTTTGAGGGTTCATGCTTCCCGAGGCCAACCCGGCCTCCCCCGGCGTCTGTGAATTCTTGCCAGAGTTTTCCTATGAGGAAGTACTGGCATGTCCATCGATTGACCATCGCAGATCATTTTATATGCTAAGCACATGCACAAAATGGCCTCCACGACAAACCGTAGAATTAGGATGCGTGGTGCAACCCGAAGCGATTTATTAAGGTCCTCTACCCTTTTTGCCTTCTAGTCGAGTTTGCCATGATTTTGTTGTTGTTTGTAAAGTCCTTATGTTCCTCCGCATTAAGTTGACAATTTCAGCTAGTTCGCGATGCGTTTGATCAATCGCACTGTGTTGTCAAAACGAAGGATTCTGCAACAGATTTGGTTACCGAAACGGATCAAGCAGTGGAAAAGTTGTTGATCAAAGGATTGTCGGAGGCGTTTCCTGATCATAAGTTAGTACCGTATAAAGATACCTATTTTTCTAACTACTAGATCGTTAATTAGAACTGCAGGTTTGTAACCAAATGGCTTGCAGGTTTATTGGCGAGGAGTCGACAGCTGGTGGTGCTAAATACGAGTACACTGATGCACCGACATGGATTATCGATCCAATTGATGGCACGACGAATTTTGTTCACAGGTATGATGGCTTCATTGACCATTTTCGTTCATTCGTCTGATAATTCCCTTCGCATAAAATATGTGCTATCTACATACTGGTCACTGTTGTGAGGCTGTATAGAAATGGTACAGATTGACTCCTGCCATCGAAACCAGTGAGCTATTTGTGTGCTTGCAAAGTCAGTAACTCTTAGGATTTGAGCTACCTTGCCAGCATTTTCCAAATGAAGTTTGTACACGAATGTCGTCTAAAACTAGGCCGTTAAATTTCTCCTAGTTTCGACGTCCTTGTGTTTCAACACGGTTTGAGAGAGTTCGTCCTATAAATGAAAGAACAAATTTACAGAAGTTAGTTACCCCGATGTCTTGTTGCGATCGAAACTCTAGCGCCAGGCGGGACTGAACCCGCACCTTCTGCTGACCGCGCAGAAATGCTCAACACCGTTGCACCAGCGGTGCTGTTTGATCGAACGCAACAATATGCCCTCCTTGATTTCGTTAATTCCTGTGATCTCATTTTTTATTGTAGAGAATTAGATTCCTTACTGTTCGTTGGCAAAAATGCCGAGATACTGGTAGTTTTTGACCGATGGATAAAGTTGTGTTTAAGCTGAGTTATATCAGTTTGAAGTAGGTGTTCCTTTTCGGCGGTTAATTTTGCGACTGCCTAGTATATATAGCATGCCTCTGCCGTGCTCTGGCAGCAGTTTTCTTTTTCATTATCCTCTTTCGTTATCATTGCAGTTTCCGTAATGCTCTGTCTCTACCAGCATCTACTATTGAACGTAAATGTGCTGGATGGAAGTCATGTCCCCTGGATCCACACTTCACAGTTTCCATTAATCTTCCAGTTAAAGTTAAAGAAAACGATGAACCAAAAGGAAAATGAGCACGTTTCTTTAGAACCAGAAATTTTTGTAAACTTGTAAGGAAGGGTTGTGCTATTGTCCCTGCTAACTCTTTATTATTTATCAATTCTAGTTATTGTATTGTAAAATGCTCTTGTCTGAATCCAAAACACGCTTCCACTTGGACACTTTGGCACACATTGAGTCATCTTTAATTAATTTCAAGGATTCCACTCGTCGCCATTTGCGTGGGCCTCTCAATCAATAAGGAGCTGAGAGCAGGCATCGTCTACAATCCGATATCGAGGGAGCTGTTCTTTGCTCAGGTACCTTTAAACAATAATGCCTGTCACGAACATCGTGTCTGTTTTCCCAATCGATAATCAAGAAGAACTCTGAAATGTCAGGTCGGATGTGGAGCTTTCAAAAACGGGTTCCCGATCCACGTTTCGGAAACAACTGGTGAGCTTAAGATTATTTGCTTTCGAGCACCACCTATGTTTGTGTGTTGAGCGCTGGGCGACTCATAGATTTTCTTTTTTTGCCGTTCTTGATCACTGAGAAGGAGAACAATAGAAAAACAGAAGTTGCTGTAGAATTGCGAAAATTCCACTGCTATGAGTTGCCTAGTGGGAACGTTGCTTTCATGTTTCATCAGTACCATCCTCATCAGCAGCGGATTTGTGATTAGCTATTTGACCATGTTTGTCGACCAGTGCTGAGGTTTTTACTTCAGACGACCTAGTCGTGTTAGATGCGCTCGAAACAGGAGAGTATGTCTATAGGCGCGCTGCTAGTGAGCGTGCTGCTGATGATCTATGAAAGCAGTCGGAGATTTGCATGCTTCACCTTTGTTGACAATACTGCCTGGTTTTTTGCACTCTAAATGTGTAGATACAAGACTAGTAAAGGATGCATTGTGGGTGTTTTCGGCACACCCAGGGTCCGGATAACTGCCCTAGTGCCTCGGTGTTGTAGGAATTACCGCAACCTTAGCCTTATAGGGTAGATATAGTCGCGATTAAAGGACTCGCGCATATTCCCGGAAGCCCTAGAAGTGGCGGGTGATTTATAATCACTCACCAAGCGACTAGCCGTTTGGGCTAAGCTTACAAATTGGGTAGTTTCGAGCCATCGCTTGTAAAATCGATCCTATGCTTTGCGCATGTGTTCAGTTGTCTATTTGACGACCTCACGTCAGCTTACGCGGATTGGTCGCACGTAGCTTACATCGCAATCGAACTGTCTTAGAGAATTGGACGATTTGAACTTACCAATAACTGGAAAGTATGAATGCTCCGTGCTTCAAACATCATCCTATATTCTATTCAAAGTAAAGAAAATGTTGTTAATAGTGGTATAAAAACACTGAAATTTTGTTGGCGACATCTTTTTCATATATTCCAAATCAAATCCGTCCAGTATGGGTGTTGTTCAATGTTACCTCAGATATCCTAGCATTTTTCCAGTTTCTCCTGTGAATCGACTCTGAAATTCTTCGCTCTATGTCCCTAAACACTCGCGGTAGATGATTGTACATATGAATGTACGTAACATGCGAGCGCATGATTTTTGGTATTTCCCGATGCTAAAGCTCTCTAGTCATAACTTTATCAGGTATTGCTGCGGAAAGCTTTTCGAAGTGAAGGCACTGTCAGACGTTTGAACGCTTTATCATCGTTTGAACCAATTTTTAGATCTCTAAATGCTAATAGTCTTATTCCCAGCATTCGCTCCAGCCTGTCCAAGCTGTTTGGTGTTTTTATACGACCAAACACCCATGTAGATTACTCGTCGGTTTCACAGCTACAAATCACAGGGCATATCGTCTGTGAACAGCTGTGCTGATGCCTTTTGTTTCATCGCTGCTTAATGGCAGTTATTGTGTTCAATCAGTGAACCCCTAGGTCACCTCACATAACATCCCTATGATCCTAGGCTAATTCTACTGAGCGCAAGTTGCATGTTGTTGAATTGAGTCCGATTTTTCATCGTTTGCTACAGTTAGGAACACGAAAATTGTCCATATAGTGCGCTCGGAGCTTTCACGGGGAAGTCCATCCAGCGTTTTGAAGTGCGTTCTAGTGGTCTCGACATACCGCAGTGTCAGCCGGTCATAGCTATCGTCCAGCGGATGTCTGTGAACCGTATTACTTGGCTGGTTACCCAATTTTCGTCAACTGAAACCATAGGTCTCATCCTCGAGCCGTGATTTTTGAAAGTTGAGCTCCATTTTTCCCCCAAAAAATTGAGTGTTCCTGAATATTTGGAGATTAGACGGTTTGCAAAGTGTGAAGTGGACGGAGGAAGTAGCCAGTATGTCAAGATTGTTGGTCTTAATTGTGTTGGCGTTTTACGTCTGTTGATCGAAGTGTTTTCTGCGAGACGCAAATCAAGAAGCGGTTAAATGCTTCTGTTACCGTTGGGAAGCGTAGAACAAGATTATACGGTCCTAATCTTGCCTATTTGAAATCGTTAAGTCAAAGTAGTTATGCTTTATTTGCATGCTAGATAGTTTTGCTTCCTCCACGCCCATCGGAATTCTCCAACGACAAAAAGTCTTATCGTTGCATCATTTTTTTCTTTGGTTGCTGTCTGATACATCGGGGAGTTTTTGGCGTTTATTTTGTGCTCCGTTTCACGCCATGCGATCACTCGAAACCCTCAAACCCTCTGTTCGTTTCGTTTGTCGTGCTGCTGCTGTAATTTGTTTGAAGAAGAGCTGGAAAATTTTCCAGAGGAACATTGTTCCAGTAGAATTATATATCATTCAAAACCACCTGTTGAGAGGTTCATGACTAAGTACCTCAGAGATGCAATCTTATGTCAATAGGACATCTTTTCGCATTGTTTCGTGTTTGCACCGACACTGTGCTACCTACAGCTCTGGACCGGTCGCTGATATTGGCGTCGTTAGCGATCCATAACTATCAGAAGTTTGGTGAAAGTTGGCTCGACATCGCTCAAGGCAACATGCGACGTCAGATTGAGGCCGGTATCAGGGGGTGGGTCCTTTTACACATTGAACTAAAACTTGTAAACGAAAGGTAGACATTATTGTCGTTAACGTACTGCTACCGCTCCTTCGAAGGAATAAAAGCAGGATTTCCATGCTGTTTTTAAGTTGTTTGATGTTCCAAGAGGACAAGTCAATCGAAATTCTTCGATGGACTGACTGATAAAAGTGCGTGTGTCCCTTCATACATGTGAATAGCTAAATAGCGGTTGTTTTTATTTGATATTATAAAAAAAGACCAGGTTTATAGCTCTTAAGTGCGCAGATGGACGTCGTGAGACTCTGCACTCTTCAGGTTTAGTCGCTTTAGCAAGTAGTAGCACTCTCTCCCATGAAATCGATTGTTTGTCACAGAATTGAGCTCTTGTAATTATCACGTAGGTTCAGCCTTCTCTAAGGATGAGTTGTGATTTATAATTCTAGAGATAGAGCGAGCTAAGGGGAATTGTGAGACGTGATGATCGAAACTGGATTGAGATTAACATCTTAAGAGATCGATAGACAGGACAGGAAAAAACTGGAAGAAGAAGTTCAGTCGATTTTTCAAATACAACTGTGCTGAACGAGGCTGCAAGATGTGCCATTGTTATTGAGCGGCATGGTGTTTCTACCCGTTCGTCGTCTTCGGAGGCCTAAAAGTGGCTCAAGGATTCAGATATTGTATTCTACCCGTCCAGGCGCTTCATCGATTCTAGCCTTCTGGAGATTGTTGTGAGGCATAACAGGAACCTGAGTCGATGAGCGATAAATTCACCCGCTGTTCCACCGCTTGAGCGAAGCGACGTCGCTACCGCTGTCAGTGGCAGATGGTAACCTAGACTCACTACTGTTCATTTCCCATTGAATATACCGTGTATATCAGGGTCATCCTTTGACACGTTTGTCAGTACCGGTCGTACTATAACTCGCAGTGTGAAGCGAACGGCAGAAAATCAACTGTTACGGGCAGACACTTTTTTCGTAGGTTCATTTCTTCGGGATCCAGAAGGCTTCCTTCTCTCGGCGGTTCATTCGCGGACTTCAGGATCCAGAAAGCCTTCGCTCGGCGGTTCATTCGCAAACTTCAAGATCCAGAAAGCCTCCTTCGCTTTCCTAGAGGAAATTTCAGTCTCATAATTTTATCGTCCTGCTATGCCTCAAGACGGTATCCCAAAGGTTAGAATCGGTGGGGCGCCTGCTCGGGTAGAGAGCAACATCTGAACCCTTAAGCCACTTTTAGGCCTCCAAAGACGCCGAACTGGTCGAAATGCTAGGCCGCTCAATAGAAACTAGTCCACCTTGTAATCTCGTTCGGCACAGAAGTATTTGGAACATCTCAACAATGCAGAGGTTTTACGAAGAGAGAACATGAAGAGTAGTAGACTGTTTGGTAATGGTGCGAGACAGCAGCGATTACAGCGGATGATTTCTGTGGCGAAAAATTCAAGTCCACCAATGCGGAATCACTAATTGCCAAAAATCGTTTGCGTTCTTTGGCTGAACAATAGAACTGTTTATTGTAATCACAATTCGCGGACGCTGAAGGAGTTTCTAATTGCAGAGAAGTCATGGCTGTAAGTCCCGTAGTAGTTCGTTTGTACAGGGTGGGCAAAAATTACGCGCACAAAGATATCACAGTGTAACTTGAACACAAATGCGGATTTGACAACGAAACTTAGCACATAACTCTTTTATTTCATTACTAATAAAATCATATCGAAGTCATTCGAAGTGGCCACCTTTCTTACGAACATAAGTCTTCAAACGAGTAGCGAACGCATCACACGTGACACGGAGGTAGTCTTCGCCCATTTCGTTCCACCATGCTTCAGTCAGGGAAGCTTTCAGGGAAGCCAAGGTTGCGTGTCGAGTGGAGCAAACTTAACTCTCATAACTGACCAGACAAAGAAATTGAGAGGATTCACATCCGGTGAATTCAAAGGCCAGACGTTTGCATACTGCTGCGGTGTCCTCGCCTTATGTGCGCAGCTCTAACATTCTGTGAGAGAATGCGATTATTTTGACGATTCACCGTGGGTTCCAAGGTGAAGACTTTCTCATCAGAAAAAAAAACTGTCGCGCAGCGCGTGACATTCGCCAACCGCTTCAGCAAGTTCTTGCATCTTCGTAGTCGCTTCGTAGTCCTTTCATTCTCTCAGTTAGCATGTTAACACGTTGAATACGGTATGGATACATCTTATGCTTCTTCTTGACGATGGTTCTAACACTGCTTGCAGAAATATTGAGTTCTTGAGCCATTTTTCCCATCGAGCGGGAGGATTACGACGAGTCCGCTCGCGAACCTTTTTTATCGTTTCCGGAGTGATAGCAGTCAATTTCCTACCTCGTCCAGTCCTTTCTGATAAATTCAAAACTTCCTTGTATCGTTTAATGGCACAGTTCGTCGAGGAACATTGAGAACATTGGCGATAAAAGCAGCGCTGCGACCAGAAAGCTGCAGGCTGATGATGGCCATTCGTTTCGGATTTCGCTTTGCCATCACGGCTCTGTAAGCATTCATGAGCTCAAACTTGGAATGCATTTGCGTATGGCATAAGTGTATAACATCTTCCAATGTGGAGCTCGGAATTCAGTTCTGCTAGTAGTTGTGGACTGCGTCGTACCCTGTGCGGGTAATTTTTGCGCACCCTGTATACTACGACGAACTTGAGGTGATCAAGGGAATAGGTTTCAGACAGGATTAGAACCCTCGACACCACCTTCCAGACAAGTGCATCACCATTAACCGCCTATGATACAGTGAAGGAAGCTTTGCACTTCACTGAAGCATAGTTTTTTAAGAGCTAGGTTTTGTCTGCTTCTTCAAGTAAATGTTTAAAAAATGTTTACATGACCCTCCACGCGGCGTTGCATTACGTACGCACGTTTACATTCCGCATGACGTAATTTATTGTCTGATTGTGATGCTGCCAAGTCGTCTGGCGAGATGAGTATAAACTGGCCCTTAATCAACTGCGTTTGCTAGTTCAATAAGTGGCCGGGAGTATGGCGAATTGCACAAAGCTGATAATGGACGCAAAGGGTGTTCTGTGGTTTATTGAAGAGAACGAAACCTTACAAGGGACATTTTTTGGAAAGTATCACAAGCTTCCTTGTAAGGAACACCTTACAAGGAAGCTTGTGATACTTCTGAAACGATTCCTTTTCTGATATTCAGTGTTTTAAAAAAAGTGTATAGAAACATGGTACTGTTGGGATATTCAATGCTTTTGTGAATGAGTCTGGCATTCTACTTATAAGGGATGCGATTTCGACGCATGTTTATTCTTTATTCATTTACGCGAGTAATGTTGTGTCAACAGAGATAAACAGGCACATACATGACGAGACCTTCGATATATCAGAGAATGAAGAAGGACATTACGAATATAGGCTGGTAGGAAAACGAAAGTGGCAAATAATAAAAAATAAACAATAGAGGCCAAGTCGAAGTCATGGTGGCAAAGTCGGTGTCACCTAGGATTGGGCACCATTGGAAGACTAGTGTAGCTTGAGCAATTACACCAGTAACGCTGCTTTCCCCTTGGAACGAGAGGTGTTCCTAGCGAGATCCTTGTCCTGACCCAGAACACAATCTGACAGCAGTGCTGGGGCTTGATGACAACTTAACTCGAGACGAACGCATTCGAGCGAGACCCCAGGCGGACAGGCCCGGTGGGGGGGGACCTCAATCTAGCAGTTCTCCAGAACCTCTGGATCCTCAACCAACTAGTGCAGCATTGCTCCAAGAGGCGAAATGATCGAGACATCATCATTAGAGACACGTTGTCAGTCGTCTGTCTTATGGTCCCATAGCACTCGAGAGTTACCCATCTTGGCAGCAGTCAAATCGGTGGTAGGCAAATTCGAAACACAACTGAAATCAATTAACGTTGGTGGGGCGGAGCAGTTGAGTCATTTCAAGAAACGTACCAGATTGTAGATAATTTGCTCTCCCACGGCGGCCGACCCTGTAGGTGTGTAAGACTTCGCTAGCATAGCCGAGCCTTACTTCCCTCTAGAGTAGGTAATGTAGGGCGAGCTGCACCAGTTCTCTCAAATATCCACTTCTAAACTATACGAGAAAGAGCAGCTAATCGTTTCCTTTCTCCGTAATTATCTATGGTTTTTACCCATGGGCGCTCCAGGTGGGGGTTTAAGTTGCGTCTTTTTTTTTTTTTTGAACTGGGGGTGATTGTCCTGCAACAAAAGTTCCGCTCACCATTGTGTTGTTGCATCGTTTTTCACGCATGCTTGTCGAGCAATATCCTTCACTGCACCAGTCTCCAGTGCTTCAGCTTATTTTTTTTTTTCGTCTCAGTCCGACTCACCTAAGAACGAATACCGGCGCCGGCCTTTTACTATGCTGTTCGTGTTGTTTGGCATCATATGGCCGGTAGTCGTATTGTTTCAGCCATCTCGGACAGCGTCGTCATCACGCAACTCGGATCCCATCGTTATCCTGAAATGCTCAAGTCCTACACCGCCTCGTATAAGGCGCTGATGGTTGATCACAGTTGTCATGGGTGAATTGTCCTTCTAGTTATGCATTGTGGTGAACCTCGAGAAGGTCCAGAACACTACGGCGTTTTCATTGCGGCGACTTATCTTTTGGTTTCTTTCACCGTGATGTGTTGCACTGGGGCGATTTGTGGCAAATGTCGAATTTGATTCTTGGAAAGTGTGGAAGCATTCGAGAAGTGTCGTTCTCCGAGCCATTGATGATAAGGCTAGAAACGGGAGTGTATAGGTTTTGCGGTGGGAAGGTTCAATATGGTATGAATATACCGACAAAGCGATTTCTTGGATTTTTGACAACGGAGATATAGGTGAAATCGGGAGATGAGAGTTAAGATGCTGAAGATCTTAGGGCGAACTGTACTGTTTGAGTGATTTCATCGCGATGCATGGGCAAGACAGGGGTGCACACAAAGTTCTGTGCGTTAAAATTTTTAAACGAATTGTTTTAACGAAAAATTTTCGTTAAATTTCCGGTAAGTCAGTAAATTTCGTCGAAACGTAAGTTACCTGCGAAATAAACATTATTTAAAACAAAAAAAAATCAGGAAAAACGTTTTATGTTCTTAATTGAAAATGTGAACAACTAGAGTTCAACAAACGTGGTGTAACATGCTACAATATGACATAAACAATTCACTACCAACAAAGAGTGAAGCAAAATAAAATAAATGAAATAAGAGCAAAAAAAACCAGCTATCAGCAACGAATTAGAGTTCAAATTAGATCAGGCGGACGCAGGAGTCCCTTCCCTTTCATAATTCTCCCCAAAACTGCTTTGCGTGGCTGTTCTACGAGCATGTCGGTCAGTAATCGCTAAGTACCGGAGGAACGGCGAAAATAGGCTCGAGTAGGGCCTATTTTCTATTTAAAAACTCGGAATGGGGAAGGATAGGCGCCTTTTTACCTAGCCAGCCACGGATACTTATTCCCGTATATATTCGATAGGTGTGTGTAGCGCAGTCGGAGAAGATTCCGGCTGTCGCTTGCACCCGATACCAGGTTCCTGGTTAGGATTTCCCGCCCAGGCCAACCAAGCCTTCCATCCCTCGGGGTCGGCGAATTGGTACCAGACTTGTCTGGGAAGGATAAAGTGCTGACTTGTTCATCGGCTGGCCACCGCAAGTCATTGTATGGCCAAATACGCATTCAAGTCACCTTCACGACACCCCGTAGGAGTAGAATGCGTAGCGCATCCCAAAAGGAATTGAGTAACGTCGTCCTTTATCCTTTATTACATACGAACTAACTTCTTCTGTGCGGTTGATTCACAAAGCAAACACTACTCTTGAGATGTGAACGGACCCATAACCACGTCACAGAGAAATCGGCCATAATTTCACTCCTTAGGCCTTGTTTAGTGTACGCGCGACGCGATGCATGTGTAGTGGCCAAATTGATCGAGCGACGCAATTGATCAATTCAGCCAGTCGCGCGCACACTAAGGGCCTGTTCATACTTCGCGACAAGAGCGACAAGGGCGACTGGAGCGACTGCGGCGACGGATGTAGTGTGGTGTGCGTAAATAATTACGTATTTTACACTACATTCGTCGCGGACGGAGTGTGGAGTGCGCAATTATTTACGTACATCACACTACATCCGTCGCCCCAGTCGCTCCAGTCGCTCTTGTCGCTCCTGTCGCGAAGTATGAACAGGCCCTAAACGACCCCTAAACAAGGGCTTAAGCGATTTGTTTGTATCGAGTGTATATGAACCTTTGATTTTTTGTATTTTTGTATCGTTTATACTTTCGTGGCAGTGTGCA
This sequence comes from Heligmosomoides polygyrus polygyrus, assembly GCA_947396885.1. NCBI lineage: Eukaryota > Metazoa > Nematoda > Chromadorea > Rhabditida > Heligmosomidae > Heligmosomoides > Heligmosomoides polygyrus. Next base: position 22,392,579 of record OX377205.1, on the reverse strand, counting down.
ATTCGACAAGGTAGCGTGAGGGATCAATACTGGCGGAAGTCGCGCCGCTGAACAGCTGAAGAGGCTGTGCATGGTCCGCGGTGGAGCAACAGTCTCCTGGGCAGGCGATGCATATCGATTTTTGTCGAGGATCGCGAAGCATTGATTGAGTCGTCTATATTTCACACGATTCATCAGTTCTTCTTTTCGCTTCCATCGCGGAGCATGGACAAGTCCAAAGTGTACAATACTACCAAATTACTAGAATAGCTAAAGGTCACGGTACCGGCTACTTTACATAGTGAACTTGTTGGCAGTCCCATAGTTTCTGTGTTTTAAGGCATCGTTGTTTCGGATCGGCTGCGATCAACATGATAATGGTTGCTCAAGGCGCCTGCGACGCGATGGTCGAGTACGGACTGCATTCGTGGGACATCGCAGCAGCAGCGGTGATCGTCTCCGAAGCCGGCGGATGCCTTATCGATCCGACAGGTGGGAGCTGACCGAATGCGTTTTTCTGCCACGTTCGTCACAAAGTGTGCTGTGACAACCGCTTCTTAATGTCATATGACAGCTGTTTACAATGTGACAGCAGGCACTGCTGATTGGTTGTGTTCGGCTGCGGCGAGGAGTTGCCAAAGTGACTGATAGGCACGCATATCAGACTATTCTTGTGCGAACTCCACGACGTGTGTTTCAGTATTGCTTCAGAAGGTTCGAGTTAGGTGCGACCTGTGTGGTTCTGTATCACCAGTAATTGACAACGTCTCTTGTTCAACGCTGTCTCTCTCCCCCTCTCTTAGTTACTCTCACCCTTCTTCACATCATTGTGTAGAATCTTTATCTATTTATTTATTTAGCTCACTCTAAGTGCACAATCGACAAAACAACGCAAAAGAACTAGGAGCCAGAATCAAGAAAGTTACAATGGAAGCATTTTTGAGCTAATGATCCATGTGAACGCTATAGGTAGTGCACTACGCTGGTAAAAGTTTTAGTGAAGGAGAAAAAGTGTTCGAATTGATTGGGACTGTGCCAGTTTCCCTGCGATGTGAGGTCCTAATATAAAACTACCAAAAGGAAAAACTACAAAAAACAGACGAAACCGATACATTGTAGACTCCTAAACTGGGATAAAAGTTGCCTGAAATTAAAGAACGTGAGGTCAGCCTGTGACTAACCAAGATTATTAAGAGGCGGGCCAAATAGGTGTCTCTAATCTGATGCGAAGCTCTGACGTAAGACCCATGTTGAAGTAGACAACGATAAATCTAGACCACCTGTTGACCTCAGCAGTGAAAGCACGATGCTGTTGAAATGAAATCTGTCAAAGAGAAAAATGAGAGAAATTTGACATAGGAAAGCACCGTAACTGCTAAGAGCACAACCCAGAAATCGAACAAAGTCTTTGATAGGACTTAATCTAATAGAAGTTCTTTTATACAGGTTTGCCCCATCCAATTTATACTACACCTGTGTGGCTTCGACCATAAGTGGGGGGGGGGGGGGGCTGGCACCTACCTCGCTTTCACAAGATATACAGTTGTATCGAAAAAAAAGCATCGCTCTAGTCCAAGAGTAGTTCATTACAAGGTGAGGGCACATTAGCGTGGCATGTATACATTAGATCCGATCGAAAATTTTCGGATAATTGGATGATTCGGATAACGGCGATTTTGCGAACCCCGGATTTTTGGATGATTCGGATCGTGTTATCCGAATCGGATATCCGAAAATGATTCATTCGATACAATGGATCCGATCGAAAATCTTCGGATAATTGGATGATTCGGATAACGACAATTTCGCGGACCTCGGATTTTTGGATGATTCGGGTAACGACAATTTCGCGGACACCGGATTTTTGGATGATTCGGATCAAGTTATCCGAATCGGATATCTGAAAATGATTCATTCGGATCCAATGTATAGTGGCATGAAAGCTCAGGTTTCATACCATTTGTGGTAGATATGGTGAAACCTTGTCACCCCACTCCGACGGAACCATTTGATTCCGGAATGAGGTTATTATGTTGCGGATCTCTCTGGTTGAGTCCTTGGCTGACAAAGTCTCCCGATATCTCTACTTCTCAGAGGCCGGCAGTCCAAAGCTTCAAAAATGCGCATGCACCGTGGCCATTGTTTTAGGATCGATATAGAATTAGCGCGTTTTATGTGAAGGAATTGAGTTAGCCGTGCGGGGCCTATCCATTTCTGGCAATCACTGAAGGGGAAAATTACTCGGTGCGCCTCTGGTGCAGAATTAGCCGATAACGGGCGCTGCTGAAAGTACATCAGCTGGCCACCGCTTCTGCGATCACTCAAAAATAACAGTTGGCAGTATTTGTCACTATCGGCGAGGTGCTAGCAGTTAGTAGAGGCCAATTGATAATATAAAGCGATCATGAGGATGCGGGAGACCCCCTTGTATGTAAAATGGAATCATTGCCGTTTAATTGTGCTCATATAGAGACCCGAATGTTCAAAGTAGTAACTCATGCCACTCGCGTTGTCATGCAGCAGTTATTGATCACAGCTATGGTATCGAAAAAAGAAACGCTGTTCACCATTAAGACCTGGAAAAGTGCTATGTGACGGTGCTGTTAATGAGTGATGATGGCCTTGCCGTCCAAATGTTTTCGTTATGTTCTGAGGGCTACGAACGCGCACGTCTACATTCTGCTTCAAAAATGTACCCTATTCCTCATCAATACTATATTATATTGTATCACCTGTCATGTTGTTAATTGTCGATGCGCTTCTGAAGGCAGCAACAATGTCTTCATTAGACCCCGTTGAACGTCATAGTGTCCAGTGGATCGTCGTCGCGCGAGAGACACAAAGAGAGGTCCTAACGCGTCGTTGGGTGTTTTGGTGGTCTTTTGATATCCTGCGAGATCAAGTCGGTTACGGGTGCCGCCCAACGGGTACGCTGAGCGTGTCTTCATCCTGCTTCCGTAGAGCCCAGATCACTGAAGCGTATGTTAGCGCAGGTGGAAGAGTGGAGTCGAATAGGTGGGCACGGAGCCGGATGCCCTTCTTCTTCTTCGTCTTCACGACTTCTTCGACCCTCTTGAAAGCTTCCCAAGCTGTTCCCGTGCTCAGCACAGCTCTAGCAGCACAAGGTCGCCGGCTCCTACTACGATACATTCGAAAATGTTCATTGAGCGAGAAGGTGGTTCCATAAACTCCTCACCTCCCCATGAATATCGCCTTCAGAAGGCCCAAATTAGCTCGTTGAGCTACGCTACGGTACTTCCCCGTTATGGGTTTTCTTCGAGCGAATAATCGGTGGATCGCATGCCAGGCTGCGAAATATAATAAGCAGAGGCGTCGGTGATGGCATGATTGGTTTAGACGAACGCCAGCAGCACTCGGCAGTTCTCCACGCCTCCGATGTGGAGAGCAGGCTTTTTTCATCTTCCGCGCCGCTGCTGCTGCGGCGATCAATAGTTGCTGAACGACCTGGCAGACGGCTATTACTATTCTGTCTGTCGACGCCATATTCAGTAACGTAATTGATCACAGAAGTTTTTGAAAATTTAACCGTAAATCTCTTCACTGATCTGTGATGGCTTAAAGTGCAAAAATTTGTTCGCTTGTTCTGGATTTTCCGGCATATCTTTCAGTTTTTTGCTTTTGGTATTGCTTTTGTTATCGTAGCGGTTTTCGTTCGCTTTAACAGTTTCATCTCGGCCTTTAAATTGAACGAACCTGTGATCCTCTTTTGATATAGCGAAGCGTCCCGCCTTAGACGAATATGCTCTGATGAGGCGAAACGAAGTTGGCCGTCCTCTTTACTTAAAATTGATCAACTTTCATTGATAGTTGCTGCCGGGACAGTGAAGCTAATGTTCGAATTTTCGCAGAAGGGACAGTTTCGGTTCTTTAAATGCCAGAAGCTACGTTGATCCTCAACGAAATCTGTCCTCGGGTAGTTGCCTGCTTTGAAGAAGCTGTCATTTCTTGATGCTAAATCGGTGCAATCAAATTTGGCTCGACGAACTGCTTTATCCTTGACCGGTTACTGTAGGAAATATGGAATCCATGAAATAGTGACTTCTGGTAAATACAAATAGAAGTCCGTTTCGAATAATCTCTAAGACGTTCACCTCAAATAGTTGCATGCTGAAATCAGCTGTCGGCCCATCCCCGGCTCGTTCATATACAGGTGAGTGCTGATTAGTCTCACGAGGTGTGGATTCCTCGTTCGATCAAGCGGTGCCGGTGGTTTAATGGCATAGAACATTTCTGTCAGGTTAGCATGTGGCGAGGGTTCGAGTCCCGCTTGACTCTTGAATTTCGAAAGCAAAACTCTTTCGCTGATGCCTCGAATTTGTTAAAATGCTTTTACAATTCTGTGCCTAGCGGGCTTATTAGGAAGATTAGCTTTGTTGAGTGATCTAAGTGATCCAACGTATCGAGTCATTTTTCGTTTTCGTAGATTCAAAAGTAGCTCAAGGGTTTTTAATGTTGCTGTCTATCCACTATGCATGGGATCCGAGTGAGTCATTTTCGGATATGCGCTTCGTGTATCCTGATCCTAATCATCGAAAAATCCGGGCCCGCGAAATTGCTGGTATCTGAATCACTCAAAAATCTGAGCTCGCGAGACTAATGTTATCCATCCAGTTGTCTCAAGATTTTCGATCGGATTTAGTGTTTCACTACCCGAACATTTCATTGGCCCTTCACTTCGAATATCAATCAGATTCGTTATGGAGAGTAGAGCTTCCTTCATTCTCATTGCTTTTAGCAGACATTTCGTTTCAGTTCCTAACATTGGTAGACTGGGTTTAAGGTTCTAGCCTTATCTATTTGAAGCTGTCCTCGAGTTCACTTATAACGTCTTCGGACAAAACGTGGCCCCTAACGTTACTCCTCTTAAGTAGTTGCTCTTTTCTTCGGAAACCGGCAAACTTACCTTTACACTCAAGTGTTAGTATTGTGCAACACCAGTGTTAGTATTGTGTTTACCTTTACACTAATACAGGCAGACCGTAGTTAAGACGCGTTGCATATAATGCTACTCCCGCCATAGCGCCTTTCGTAGAACCTCACGTTCAAAGTGGCTACCGATGTAGCGAGGCCATGCTGACTGTGTTTCGTAATCTGGTCTGCCCTTCTGCAGTTTCGTTCGTAGTCATAAACTGTGTGAAGGCGCCAATGTGTTAGGTGCACACCGATATTCTTCGCGTGCCAACGTTATAGACGTGTCGCAGTACGAGCCTAGCAATAATGGAAACCCGAGAGTCATTAGAGGCTGCCTTGAAGTCGTACAAGCTCACCAGCTATCTTAACGGTAGGCCGGAATGGGTCAAGTGTTGTATAAGGGCAGAATCGCTCTCTCCAGGAAACGACAAAATGCAAATATCTCTTCTCCAATACAGCTCTGCGCAGACTTAGTGACGACGGTAGTTGGGCCGTTGGTGGCGTTAGCCCTATGCCTGCCCGCATAGGGCGAGCTCAAGTTGGCTGGAAATGGCGATCACGGGGAATACGCCGCACCTTTACCCACTGCGGCACCACCGCTCACTCGTCATCACTGTTTCCAGCCAACTTAAACTCGCCCTCCACGTGCAGGTATAGTTCTAACGCCGCCAAGGCCCAGCTTCCGTCGTCCCTAACTCTGCGCAGAGTTGTGCTGGGGTCGAGATGTTTGCATTTTGTTGTTTCCCAGAGAGAGGCTATTCTGCTCACATACAACACTTGGGCCGCTCCGACCTACTGTTGAGATAGTGTCCTGTCAGACTACTCACAAGGTAATGGTCTCAAGCGTATGTCTAACGGCGGAAGCAGGTACCCCCTCTAGAATCTCCACCCTTCAAGTAGTGGAAAAATCCGTTAAATGTGTGCTAATCCTCGAACCTAACTAGTTAGGGGAGTGGGTTAAAGTTTACTGTGGACTCATATAATCTGAGAACGCAATGTTTTCCAAACGTCAATTATTTAAAGTGAAAAGTCCTGATTTATAGGTGCGGGTTCAGGTGTTCGACTCTTTGCATTGAACTGCTTTTCATTTTTTTTTCTGCATATTCGATGTTTCGAAGATATTGCCTCGTGTGACTGTGTGATTCCATAGTCAAGTTTCAGTGTCGTTGACTCGATAGGTTCAAGGTTTTGGCAAGAATGTAACATACCTACTGCTATTTCAAGGGTGGATGTTCTCGCAGTGCTACTGGCCTTCCCCGCTCGCATATATGCCTAAGGTCCCGCTTTGGTCGACTTTTTTGGTTGACCGTGTCTACTTATCATTGGTTTTATTATTATTATTATTATTATTATTATTATTATTATTATTATTATTATTATTATTATTTATTACACGGGATGTCCGTGTGAAATCGCATAACAACAACAAAACATTTCACCCAACACAACACAGCAACATAACGATATCTAATGGAGTGTAATAACAGAAATTTTTGAGGTTGTAAGAAAAGTATGCCAGCGATGTGAATCTCCTTAGAACAAATCTAGCCTGTCAAGTTTCCTTTTGAAATCTCTGAGTTTACCTGTAACAATCCCTAACCTTAGCACTTTGTCGAACTCGATGCCAGCTCTATTAATGAGGAAGTGGAACCTCACATTCCTTTTAGTCCTCGGAATGGTTAATTTCACTGGGCTTCCTCTGGTACGAGATGCCTTCAGTTTAAAGGACATGTTGGAATTAAGTCCATAATAGCCGCATAGAACCTTGTAGGCTGTGGCTATTTTTCCTCCTATTTGAGAGGGAAGGAAAGTCTAGCACCGTTTGTCGCACTGCGCTGCAGGGAATATTGTGGTACGAAAGCCCCTTAGCCCTAGTTTATACTTGCGCCGCCACGCGGCGCGGCGTCACGATCGTCATAAATATCGATTTTTCGCGCCTCCCGGTCGATATCTGTCTCGAGAATCGTGCCGCGCCGCGCAGCAGCGCAAGTATAAACTAGGGCTTATACGTAAAGGCCCATGCACACTTCTGCGATACCGCGGCGCGGCAAGTGGGGCGACGGCTACCTCCGCGAAATCCGGCGGTCGCTGCGCGTTCGCGTTAGAGCACCGTTTTAGGCAACGGGACCGACGTCCCCGTGGATGCCGCGCCGCCAGGAATGGTTTGAACTCTTCCAGCCTGCGGCACTCAGCGCGGCGTCGCCTACGATAGCCGCCGCGACAGTCACAAGAGTGTGCATGCCCCCTCCCTGCGGCACGTGTCGCAGTGTCGCGCCGCGGCCGTCGCGGCCCTATGCTTCATCATGGCCGCGTCGCGCTGTCGCAGAAGTGTGCATGGGCCTTAATGAACGCATTGCGAGTAAAACTTGTCTGTACTTCTCCAGCTCATTTATTGATTTTACTTCTTGAGGATTAAGAATTTCGCTATATTCTTGTAAGGGTCTATATCTCTTCTATCAGACTTATGCTATATGTCTGATACTATCTCTGAAGACATTAATTTTCCGATGTTATTGTACGCCTACCAGTTGTCTTTCTTGTCACATGATTCACTACTATTTAGCAATCGTATGGTATTTTGAATCAATCTGTGAAAAAATAACAGTGCAAAAAAGCCACCTTCGATTAGCACACCACTCTCTTCATGACGCCGTTTTGCCGATTTTCTCCGATTCCTTGAAACGCGTTGTTAGGAGACTGTTTTAAGACAGTGTTTTCTCGTTAACCAGAACAATTTGTGATTAACAGAAGAGTGATTGAAAAGTTTTAGCTTTTTTCAACTATAAAATACGCTTGTTATTCAATACGGCTAACGTTGTTTATGTCAGTGGTATTTACAAACGAGTAATCTTCTGCGTTGCATACAACCTATTTGGGCATCTTATTTCTCCTGCTTTAAGCGAGGAAAATATTTGAATGTACATTCCATGGTTTCTTCTCATCTTTTATTGCTTCCTTCAGTACATTTCTCCAGATTTCGTCAAACTTTATCCTCAAACGGTCCTTTCCAGGCGAGCCGTTCAACGTGATGTCTCGCAAGGTTCTGTGCGCCAGCACCGAGGAGTTAGCGACTAGTCTGTCTAAGATTCTCACGCATGCGGACTTCGAGCCCGAGTGTCATACGGTTTAGGCGGTATTGTCTGTGTTAGTTGAATTTCTCTCAAGGTAGCCACTGCATCCGTGTTCTCTTAATTTATACAGTGTGCTCACTTCATACCTAAACTGTCCCCAAACATTCCTCATTCCGCCTTTTGGTGCAATATAATAATAGAGTAATGTTAATATTTTTACTAATAACTTGCCATTGTAGTCCCAATTTATGGTGATCTTCATTTGAAATGATCTTTCAAGGATTGTAGAGATATCTCGTGTGATAAATCCGATTACGTTACGCGGTGTTCGTTTCTGGCCGGCTGTTCGATGGATCAGCTCAACCTATCTCGTTTTTGAGTCTCATTTCCAGTACTGCTGTGATCTTTCGTCGCATACCGCCGAGTTCAGTTCCAATCGAGGAGATCTGGCTGCACGATGACTGAGGTTAAGAGCAACCAGTTCACTCAGGAGGAAGTGCAGAGCATTATTAAGCAGGTATGTTGCTCTCTCATTTCATTCTTCTTTTTCGGCTTTGTGTTGAGTTTTTTCTGCCTTACTCTTGCGAGTTTCGAACTTCTTCCACCTTCATTCCGGCCCTGAATACAATGCATTACGTAACCGAGTATGAGCGCAGAACAGATCAGCTGTCTTGGTCGCCCCATTATCTGGTCGATAGCGAAGCTTGCGATGCAGGCGGTTGAAGTGTAAACTCAGTCCAAGTTGTCAATCACTATGAAGTCCTTTGTTCGAAATTTTGTTCATACTCTCCTGCCACGCACTGCATTATATTTTGTTCGTTGTTTGACTTTATTTTATTTCTTCCTGCACCGGAAGTGTGCCAAAAGCAAGACACTGACAATGTTGCGCTTGACAAGTATTTGATGGGCAGAGAATTGGAAGAAAAACTGAAGTAGGGCAACAAAACACTTATTGAGAGCTGATTTCCCAGTATGACGAAGAAATGAATCGGAGAGCACTACCTGTGTGCAAGAAGCGCATAGGATAAGAAAAGTGATAAAAGGAGATGGATAGCGAAAAGCCGCTCCCTACGGCTGTCGAGGCCTGAGTAGGGAATCTGAAAACCTGATTTATAGATGTTAGGTATTCCGCGCTCTTAACAGCAATTGTGTTATAGCTTCATCTATACACACCAAAGGTTTGAAAATAAAAATAAAGGTTCCATCTAAAAAATCAGCTGCATCGCTTGTCGTCCCGCTGATCATGCAGTTGCCCAAGTGGGCGCCTACAGCGTCTCCACTCGTCCCTATCGCGTGCCAGAGTGGTCCAATGAATCCTCCTCGCTCAAGGGACCCGGAATGCGTCATATCGTTCGCTCAGAGCTCTCACGAACACCAGCTCTCACGTTTTGATGTTCTCTTGAAAACCCGCGCAATCCAGTCGGTCACAGCTCTCTCTAGCGAGTGTCTGCGAGGCGCGTTACGTGGCCGGCCCACTTAATTTTCGACGGAGTTCTTCGCTCGCACAACAGAGTCTGACTAGCGCTACCCGTGTGTACTGCAGACAAACACAGCAGCACTTAGTGGGCCTCACTCCCCTGACCCCGATCTAAAAATGAACAAAAATGCTGCTTTTGGTGTCCTACTTCTGAAAAGTGTAGGTGTTCCTGTAATTATTTCCCTCTTATGGTGGCGGCTAAACGCTGATAAATGAAATGCTTATGTCTCGAAGCTGGATGCGGTTTTTGCACGCCTTTACGATGCAGTTTGAAGAGGATTCCGCTTGCGTGCTCTCTATCCAATTGTTCCGATTTAGTTTTGCAAAAACTGACGCATCCCGACGGAAGTAGAATGCATGACGGATCCATAAAAGGTATATTTAGCGTGGAGATTTGTTCCTCATCTAACTGCTTCTATTCTACTCCCGACGCAGTACGGGTTAGGGAGAGGGTCACTCTTAGAACGATGCATATTTCTCGCTTTTTTCATACTAGAACTCACTATTCTAACACAATCGGGGATGCGCCACCGCTAGGAGAGTGAAACGTTCTGCCGTAGGCTGCATATCGAAGATATTCAAGCCTAGGGGCCTGGACCTGCCGCACCCCTCACTTCAACCAATATTGCTCCCTATTCCCAGTACCTAAGACGGATATGCTGATGCTTGATGTTAGCAGCAATCACCCTCTTCCAGGTTCTCGATGAGGTGATCGGTCTAAGCCCGTATAACTACGCGGACAGCTTGAACTGGAATAAGCAGGCTGTGGAACAGATCACCAAAAGACTAGTAGCACTCAATAGACCGTATAAGTACATAGGTACGTTGCCGTTTTCGACATTTTCGACATTTGTCAGTTTGACGAGACGTAATACGCCCATGGTTGCAGTTAACTCCTCACTTTTGCAAATCGGAAGTGGAACTGGGATGAACGTGAGCACCATCTCCTACTGGAACAAAGCGACGGATCGTGAGTATTGGTTCACTTAATGCTTTTGCCTGTGCATGGATGCTGTCGATGTCGTCATTTAGACCATTTACTGTTGCATTATTTTTGATTTTATTTTTGAGCTTGAAGATGAAGACAGAGCTTTGAGGAGGAAAATTTGTCTTTCGTGATTATTCGATCTACATTTCGATCGCAGATGAGCAATTTATGATGTATATACTCAGACAAAAACACTGCGGCAACGCGGATCGCCGCTGTGGTTAAGGATAGGGCTGCAGCGTTGCCGCAAAAGTGTGTGGGGGCCTTTACTGCGCGGTTTAAGCCTAGTCGTATCTCAGACACAAAGTTGGTTAGAAAGCGACCGTGAAAGGGTTTGGAACCGAGCATGGAAGGCAGACACGCCGCCCGCAACGCATGCTGCGGGGGTGTGACCGCCTATTGTGCTCGGTTCTAAGCCCTTTGATAGTCGCCTACTCACCAACTTAGTGTCTGAGACACGACAAGGTTCAAACCGCGCAGTAAATTTGTTCCAAACCCTTTCATGCTCGGTTACTAACTGACTTTTGTGTGACTATCCTCAAGTTCTTAGAACAACTTGATCTGCAACGGACGCGCCGACGCCACTGCTATATAATATTGCATAAATGCTTTCATTCCGTACTCTTAGTATTCCAATTATTGCTTCATACAGCTTTAACTGCCCATTGTTATGGAGCTCGATAGGTAAAAATTGAGAAACACCTTTTGACATAGTAAAATGATAAAGTTCTGCGTTATTTTATTGTTTTGCAGGATGCGTCACGAATTCTACTTCGTAGGAATACCGTAGACATGAGTATTCATTTACCCTATGTAATGACTTGCGATGGCCATTTGATGGATAAGCAGTGGTTTATCCTTCACACAAAAGTCTAGTACCGATTCATTGACCCAGAAGCGTAGAAGGCTTAGTTGACCTGGGCGGAAATCCGAACCAGAACGTCAATTTGGGGTGCGTACGACACCCGCTTCACCCCCCGACTGCACGTAAGCTAAAAGGACATTCAAAAGTGATTTCAATTGAGCGTTGTTGATAGAGTGCATGAGCCTATAAAGTTTTTATCTCCCGTCTACTTTTCACCAACATATGCATGGCTTTATATTATATAGGCGGGCGGTAGCGCATTGGGAACGCTGGCTGATACGTAAATTCCGAATGAGATTCTTGGTTTCAAGTTTCCCGCTTAGGCCAACCAACACTTCCATCCACAGGGGTTTGTGAATTGGCATAAGATTGGTCTGGGAAGGATAGAACACTGAGTTGTCCAATGGGTGACCACCACGTCATTGCATAGGTCAAATATGGGTAGAAGTGGAATGCGTGGCGCGTCGCTAAGAGTATTGACTAACGCCGTCCATTATCTTTTATAATTGTGCAGGCTTTGTTTGTGACTCTGTTGATTATGTATGGACTTCATGTGTGCTTCACTTTCGTTGTAAACTCATCAATCCTATGTTTAATACGTTAAACTCCGACGAGAAGACGTAAACGAACATCATCCTTACTAATACAGGACTAAATCAACCAACACATCCCTAAGAGCGTTGTTTTGTTTCCGTTAGCCTGCTATGTGATGGTCGCTTTAGTTTAGCTATCAGCTTAGCTGAGTTGGCAGTGTGATTTGAGTTTAATGGAAGACATAAAATTGCAATCTGGATGGGTTTCTACGGAATTGGAACATGCATTGGCATACATAATCAACTGCGACTACAATTTGCACTGTGCTACGCACAGTCCTAACGTCTTGTTCCAGTAGCATTTTTATTTGGATACACTACCTAATCTTACTAATACAGGACTAAATCAACCAACACATACCTAAGACCGAAAACCAATACACACCTAAGAGTTTAATGGAAGTTTTAATTCTTGCTAATAGTTTTGCCAGCGACAAAGTTAATGTCCTCGTCCGCCGTCCATGAATCTCGGCATTTTGACGTTGGAGTGATTGTTCAGCTAAGAGAAGATTGTTACAGATATTTATTGCAGTAACGCTTCGCCGTTGTCGTCTTTCTCAGAATTCCAAATCTGGGTAATTATACCTTTAGCGCCCCGACGAAGGCGACAATGCCGAAACGTTAGCCGCAATAGAGATCGCTAACAATCTTGGCTCAGCTTAACAATCACTCCAAGCGAATACAAAGTTAAGGTCCTTTAATCTGTGCTCGCGTTCTTGAGGGCACATCCTCTCCTAGTTGCGAAGCGTTCCTGGCTAGTTTTAGACTTCAAGAAAAGCAGAGAACAGCGAAATGGTAAATCAACAGCAGAACTGTAACAAGTATTAGGTTGTCCCACGAGTTCCCGCCGTTTTTTCAACGATTCATTGCGGATTTCGCCGGTGGTCTCTTGCATAGCGCTATACAGCGCTATTCGAAAGAGAATGAATTGCTCTATCAGAGCATGTATTGGATTTCTTTTTTAATTCTGGATTTTGTCAATTTTTAGGTAGTTAAAGTGAAAAGTTAAAAAATGGAAAAGTGGCCTTCTGCGCAGTCGCTTCTCTCCGCTTAGGTTTGGAATTTTTACGCAGTTTTTCATAGCATTTGGGAGACAATTTTCTGTACTACAAGAATACGTGTTGGTCCTATTTGCTCACTTGTCCTTTATAGATTTTTAGGCCATCAAATTGGGACGTCCGAAGGGGAAGATTTATTTTTACCGACAGCTCCTGCTCTGTGGTTGGACTTTTTTCGGTATTATATGTCGGTCGAAAGAGAATGTCTTGCTCTATAGGAATTTGTGTCGCGTTTATTCGCTCATGCTGATTTCTGTCGAATGTCAATAAAATTCCAAAAAGAGAGAAATCGTCTTTACCAATAACTCCTCCTTGTTCAGTTGTTGATATTCAACAGAAATCAGCATGAGCCAATAAACGCGACACGAATTCTTATTGAGCGAGACATCTTCTTTCGAACGACATATTACATCAGGCAAAAAAGTCCAACCACAGAACCGAGCTGTCGGTAAAAATTCGGATGGAAAAGTCGGACGTCCCAATTTGATGGCCTAAATATCAATAAAGGACAAGTCAGCAAATAGGACCAACACGTACTCTTGTAGTGCAGAACATTGTCTTCTATATGCTGTGAAAAGCTGCGCAAAAATTCCAAAACTAAGCGGAGAGAAGCGACAGAGCAGATGACCACTTTTTCACCTTTCACTTTAATGACCTAAAAATTGACAAAATCCAGGATTAAAAAAGAAATGCAATAATGCTCTGATAGATCAAATTATTCTCTTTCGAAAGCTATATAACGCTATGTAAGAGACCGCCGGCGAAATCCGCAATGAATCGTTGAAAAAAAACGGCGGGGACTTATGGGACAACCTAATATTTAGCCAGTGCATGTAATCGGAATGTGATTTTCAAAAAGGGCTTGGTGTTGTTTTCGCAAATAGCCGCATCAGACTGTCTACTTGGATTCGTGCGAGACCCACGTGAAAGCACATCGTTTCAGTGTCGTGGCAGTATCGCTGGGAGACGAAGTACATCCTCGTCGTCGTATACGTGTACGCGCTGGCGACATCATAACAAACGGGAGGTAGAGAGATATCACTTCGCAGCTATTCATTACTCGTGTCTGCTCTTACTCATGTGGCCTACGTTGTACTCGAGATCATCATCATCGTCATCGTCGTTGTCTTCATCTTCTTCGTCATCATCATCATCACCTTTTCATCTTATCGCCACCCCTCACCTTAGAAGTTTCGGTAGTAGACGAGCAGAAACACTGACTAGGCGTCACGCGCTTCTTCCGTTTCGGTTGTATTCTTCTTCTTATACCTTTACATTTTGCTGAAATTCATCATTTCATTTCACGGTACGTTGCTCGCCTTCAAAACTACGGTCTTCTTGTTGTCTCTCCGTCTTGTCGAAGTTGAAAAGTAGCAGCTTCAGTTCTGAAGAACATTGTGACGTTCTATGTAGCTATAGCACAAGCCGTCTCCTCCACGCCGTTGTCTTCCCCTCCGCGCTTTGATATGATTTTCGAGTATTCCTCCCGAGCTTTCCGTAGGGTATTCCCGTCACGATCAACAGCCCGCCGCCGTCGCCAAGCCGTTCGTGCCGTTCGCCTTTGCTCGCCTCCCGCCGTCGCCGCCACTCCATGATGCGCATTTACTCCGCGGTTCACTCGAGTCCGTTGTGCCGTGTGTGTGGGAGGTCGATCGCCGCCGCCGCCGTCGTCGTCTTCGTTGTTGTAGCCACGATAGCTTCACTTGTAGATGCAATCGTGTTGATCAGTTGAGCACACTTCTACCTTGTTCTTCTTGTTCGCTCCCTGATGTACCGGTTCTGTTATCGAAAGTTTTATGTCTAACTTGTTTTTTATTTGCAGATAATGAAAGAAGTTTTATGTTGACGGTGTTGTGGTTGTTGAGCTTTGCTTGATCATTGGCAGTTTGTCAAACGCGGGACAAAGGTGAAGCCAAAAACAGAACCAAGCGAATTTAAATCAGGCAATTTAAGCCTCAAGTGGCTGGTATCTGGGAGCTGTCGTAACGATGTTTTGTTGCGATCAGAACTTCTAGCGCCAAGCGGGACTCGAACCCGCACCTCCCTCTAACCGGGCGGGAGTGCTCTACGCCATTATACCACCGGCGCCGTTTGATCGAACGCAACATCCACACGTCGTGGGACCGATCAAACGGCGCCGGTGGTGTAGTGGCGTAGAGTATTCCCGCCCGGTTGGAGGGAGGTGCGGGTTCGAATCCCGCTTGGCGCTAGAAGTTTTGACCGCAACAAAACATCGTTATGACAGCTCACAACCTCGATACCAGCCACTTAAGGCTTAAAGAGACTGATTTGAATCGTTTCTATCAAGACCATCAGCTTAACTGGTTCCATGCTGATATTAGCGGCCAGGTCGTCCCGGATACGTGTGAGTGCTGATTGGTCCCATGCGGTGTGGACGTTGCGTTAGATCAGAACCAACCGAAGTTTGTCAGTCAGTTGCACCGTTTGCAACTGCTGCTTGCCACGCAGGCCTTATTCCGGAGGGTCGAATGCGAACTAGCAACCGTTTATTGGCGAAAATGACAGAACCTCAATTATTAATCTCTTACAGAAGTTAACAACCAATAACACACTTCAAAACACTTCACGAGCTATTCAGGGATGGGCAAAGCACGTAGCGGAATAACAAGGGATCAAGAAAGCACTTTGTGGAATAGGTAGTAGTAAAGTAAAGCACTTCACAAAAGCCACTCATTATGGTGATGTCTACCGAAAGCTCGAATCGCGCGATGGTGAGCGGTATTTGTACCGACTTGCTAAGACCCGCCATCGTCAAACCGAGGACATTGAAAAGTTTGTTGGCATCAATGATGAGAGCGGCCATCTTCTGACAGACCGCAAAAAGGCACTGAAGCGATGGCGTGATTACTTTGAGGAAACTTCCACTATGGAATTTCCTCATCCGGCCATCCCTTCTGTGGCTTCTGTTCACGGTCCCGTTCGCAAGATCACCGTGGAGGAAACAGAAGCGGCTCTAAAGAAGATGAAGCCCGGTAAGGCGACAGGGCCGGATGATCTGGCAGCCGATGTTTGGAAGTCGAAGCTCTGGTATCCTGCTGAGTGGTTGGCTGGGTTCTTCAACCAGGTAGTAAAGGAGAAGAAAGTACCGGAGTGTTGGCACAACAGTACGACGATTCCGATTTGGAAGAGGAAGGGCAGTCCTGCGGACTGCTTCAATTACCGTCCGATTCGCTTGCTTTCGCACAGCATGAAGATCTTCGAGCGAATCCTCGATAGACGAATCCGTGAAATCGTCAAGCTCTCCGACAACCAGTGCGGCTTTGTGTCTGGTTGTGGGACCATTGATGCTATACACGCCGCCCGCCTCCTGGTGGAGAAGCATCGCGAGAGACAGAAGCCGGTGCATATCGCCTTTCTCGACTTGGAGAAGGCCTTCGACCGCGTACCGCGTGAGCTTATATGGTACGCCTTGCGACGACACAACGTACCTGAGGAACTTATAGAGTGGGTGCGGATGCTCTACTCTTGCCCAAAGAGTAGAGTGCAAGCTGCAGCTGGAACCTCAATGGAGTTTAGCATCTCTGTTGGGGTGCACCAGGGTTTTGCGCTTTCTCCACTCCTCTTTGTTGTCGTCATGGATGCCATTACGCGAGATCTTCAGCAGCCTGTTCCATGGACGCTGCTTTATGCTGATGACGTGATGTTCGCTTGCGAAGTGAAAGACGATCTCGAGCGGCAGGTGCAAGCTTGGTGCGACCGTCTGGCGAGGTTCGGACTCAAATTGAACGTCAAGAAGACCGAGTATCTAACGACTGACGTGAACGAGTCCGGCTCCATTAAATTAACGGTACTGAACTTGCACGCACTTCGGTGTTTAAATACCTGGGATCAGCAATAGCGTCTGACGGCGGTCTGATGGTTGAAGTGAACTCACGCGTGAGTGCAGCTTGGTCCAAGTGGCGTTCGCTGACTGGCGTGCTCTGCGATAGGAGGATATCAGAGCACCTGAAGTCGAAGATTTGCAGAGCCGTCGTGCGCCCGGTAGCGATGTACGGCGCTGAGTGTTGGCCTGCGACTAAGGAAGTTGAAACACGCCTCAGCGTCATGGAGACGAAGATGCTGCGCTGGACGGCTGGAGTCACGCGCATGGACCGCGTCAGAAATGATGCTATTCGGCAGAAGTTCGGTGTCGCGCCGATAGCGGACAAGATGCGCGAAGCTCGCTTGCGATGGTACGGCCACGTTCTGCGTGGGAAAGAAGACAGCGTCCGCAAGATAGGTCTTAAGTTCGAGGTGGTAGGAAAGCGGCCTAGAGGACGCCCGAAGCAGCGTTGGTCCGATACGTTACACACGGACATGAAAGTAGCTGGTGTCCACCCTGATCAAGCGCAGGATCGGGAAAGGTGGCGTCGTAACACCAGAAGAGCGGACCCCGCGACGATGCGGGACAAACGCTGAAGAATAAGAAGAAGAAGAAGAAAGTAAAGCACTTCACAGGATAATAAGGCAGGAGCAAGAGCAAATGTGAGTCACGAAGACCGAGTTGCAAGAAGTTAAATCGCGGGAAACCCAGTTCGCAGCTAAAGTTGCCATCGATAAGGTCAGGAGGCATTTATGAGCTCCAGGTCCAAATCTATCTACCACTATATAATTGAGTTAACCTAAGTGAGATACGCCGCATCATCCACAGCGGGGGCGGTCGAGCGATCTAACCTAATCGTAAGTGAGATATCACCACCTATCACCATCATCATCACCATCCCCACCTATCTACTCTACCACTATATAATTGAGTTAGCGGTCGATGACCTTTGAGTGATCTAACCTATGTGAGGTATGCCGCATCATCCACAAGGGGGGGGGGCGGTCGAGTGATCTAACCGACGATGAGTGAGATACGCCTAATCATCTACAGCGCGGCAAAGCTTGCTATTGAATGTGGGATGTTGCTGCAGCAGTTGAAGCGCAGCCCTTTATTGCTTAATACAACAGCACCTATGCGCGTTTCTGAGCGTCCAGATTCAGAAGCCGACTTCGTGCCATTAGCATGAGAAGACCACTAAAGGGCTAAGGGTAGAAGGAAGACTCTGAGGGTGGAGAACCGACGGCGATCAGGAGAGAGCGACCAGGAGGAGCATCGTGATGGTCGATGGGGAGAGCAATGAAGCAGGCCAGGAGGTGGCACCAAGAGGAGTTTAGGCAATATGTAGGGATCGTTAGGGAGTTACCAATCAGGGGAGGGGGGACGTTAAGGAGGATCAGCAAAGGGGATTCATTACCATTAAGAGAGACCGAATTTAGAGGATGTGACACCGATGTCACACAATGGGCGCTCGCTCGCCGTCGTCGTGTCGTGAGCGTGGGAGGCCTACTTAAATGGGATAGAGTAGTAGGGAGGATCCCGAGGGGGAGGAGGTATATACCTTGAAAAAGGGATCTGGAGGCGGGACCAGGACGGGGAACCAACAAGAAGGAGCCGTAAGGGAATTCATACGGGGAACAAGGAATCTGCCATCTGCGCAGCCTCTTCATGCTCGACAAGCGGCAACTGCGCGTGCTTCTGAGCATCTGGATTCGGAAGACGGGTCTTCTGAGCTTCTGAATCTAAAATACGGGCCCCCACGTCACGCAAAAAGCATCCTGATTCTGAATACGTGTCACCGACGTCTGCCGAGGCCCACTAAGGGGGTGGTGGAGAAGAGCGGTGAGGGGACCTCTGAGGTGGACCAGGAGAGCGACCAGAAAGGAAAGGGACGACCTGGAGGATGGGCCAGGATGGAGAGACTAGCAAGAAGAGATCAGTACAATAATGGAAACAAAGAAGTGGGCCAGGAGTTGAGACCAGGAAGGTGGGGGACTAAAGAGGGGGAGGTAAGACCAGTAAAGGCGGGCCAGCAATCAGATCCAGTAAGAAGAAACGAGTGAGGGAACCTGGATTTGGAAGACATGCCAACGACATCGGGAAACGCTAGCTGTTGAGCATAAGAACGGTTGCGGAAGAGCAACCTGATGGACAGAAGTATTGCGCAGCACAAACAAATGGCATTACTGGCCGGTCAGGAGAGAATGTCTATGATGAAGGTACCGAAGTGGTGAATGGCTTGATGCCGATACAATGCGCACCAAGTCCTTGATGCTAGCGAATTTTATGTTGTAAAAAACTACTCCCCGTAGGTCAGTGATGTTGCAAAGTCGCGCAAAGCGCGCAAGTGCGAGACACGCCCCGTGGCGGGGTTTGGTTCTTGTGCGCTGCTGCATTTTTGCATTTCAACTCACTGGTTGATTCGAGGTTTCTGACGTATATCATTTTCAGACGTTTTTATGCCTAATTTTCTAGCTTAATGCTGTGGTATTCAACATAATGATGTATTATAGAAATGTTCAACATCAGTGATACACAGGCAGAAAGTGCTGAAGCTGCACTGGGCACAACGTCATGCAACGGGCATCTGGATTCAGATACGTGCCACAGACATCGAGCAACGAGGGTGTCATCTCTCGAACGTCAGGCGGTGAGCATCCACATGCAGAAGATGTATCACAAACGTCGTGCAACGAGCGGTAGTTGGATCCAAACATGCAGCAGATGTCAAGCAACAAGAATCCGGATTTAGACGACACTTTACAGAAGCGGTGTAATGAGTGTCCGGATTCAGAAGACCTATCACAGACGTCATTCACTGTCCTTTGTAAGTGGGGACAGTAAATGGTATCGATCAGCCGACCAGTATCGATTAGTTTCATTCATTCTGCTGCAGATTAAATTACTTCGGAGTGGGTTTTGCACAATTCTGCATGTGGAGGTCTGTCGCCACATAGAGATTGAAGTACTCTTGAGTGTACATCACACGAAGTGTGATGTACACTCAAGAGTACTTCAATCTCTATGTGTGAGTTGAGTCAACAGACGTCGTAGGAATCTAAAACTCTATCCTACCGTATGCAATTCTTTGTTACATTTCAGGCCTTTTTAATGTAATAAAGGTAAGAGGGAATAAAGGTGAGAAGAAATAAAATAAATAAATAAGTGAATTGGCTGACACAGTTCTTCAACAGAGTCACGACAGAGGGCAAGATTCCGGATGACTGGAGGGAGAGCATCATAGTCCCCATCTTCAAGCAGAAGGACGACGCGTCCGAGTGCTCCAATTACCGCTGCATCAAACTGATCTTACACACGATGAAGGTCTACAAACGCCTGGTCTACTCGAGGCTAAGAGGGATGGTCGCCCAGGAGCAGTGAGGCTTCATGCCTGAGAGGTCCACCACAGACGCGATCTTTATCGCTCGCCAGGAGATGGAGAAGTATCGGAAGAAACGAAGGCCTTGCTACCTGGCATTCCTGGACTTGGAGAAAGCATACGACAGGCTGCCCCGGGCCGTGCTCTGCAACTCCCTTCGAGGGAGGGATGTCCCGGAACGTTTGATCTCGGTAATAAAGGACATGTACGAAGGCTCGAAAGCGGCGGTACGAACTCCACACGGGATGACAAAAAAGATGGATATCACAGGGCGGTGCATCCAGGGTCGGCTCTGAGTCTGTTTCTCTTTGTGCTGATGGTTGATTGTATAGTGAACCACCTTGACGAAAGCCCTCCCAGGACCATCCTTTACGCGACGATATCGCCTTAGTAGTCGACATCCGGGAGGAGCTGGAGGAGAAGGTACAGCTGTGGCAAGTAGCCCTCGCGGATAACGGCCTGAGGTTGAACGTGAAGGAGAGCAAGTTTATCGGCTCTGAGAAGTGCGCTGGATCGATCCTAGACTGTCAAGGGGAAGCGATCAAGAAGATGGAGGAATTCCGCTAGCTCGAAAGTGACCTATCCGAGGAAGAAAGTGTGGATCAGGCGGTTAAGAGACGGATAAGTGCAGCATGGCTCAAATGGAGGGACTGCACAGGATTCCTCTGTTACCGTAGGTGCTCCAGGACATTCAAAGGCTAACTCTATATGTAGAACAGTAGTGAGGCCTGCCCTCCTCTATGGCTGTGAGTGCTGGGCCCTGAGTAGAGCACAGGAGCGGCAACTGCACGCCGCGGAAATGAGGATGCTCAGATGGGCATGTGGATGGACCCGTCAAGACAGAGTGCGAAATGCGGAAAATGAGGACGTTAGGACAGTGATGAAGACAGCTCCGATCCAGCTGAAGATGAGGGAGCAGCGCCTAAGGTGGTACGGACACATCCTCAGAATACCAGAGAATCACCCCACATCCCACGAAGTTGGCCCTAAATTTCGAGGCACCCGGAAAACGTCCGAGTGGAGCCCCAAGGAAATGTGGAAGGACGTCATCAAGAGAGATTTCGTCGAAATAGGCGCCGCGCCAGACGACGCCCTTGGTAGGATGAAATGGCGACGGATCACAAGAACAGCGGACCCTGCGACTGCGCGGGGTTAAACGCTCCGGAGAAGAAAGAAGAAGAAGAAAGGTAAGAAGAAATAAAGAAGAAAGAGGAGCCGCTACGGCCAAGGTGTTGTATTATTAGGGTTTGGGGCAAAGCCCCAACTAGTCGTTCGGCGTCGCAGTCAGGGGGCCGTGCACAGAGAGACAATGTCCCCTAATCGTTGTTGATGTTGGGGAAATGAACCACACGATGTTACTGGTGTGAATTCCCCTTCACTTGCGCTAGCTTCATCAGTTATTCTCTTTATTCGGACGGTAAAAACAGAGCAATCAAAGTAAATGTAAGGACACAAATAGGATGAGCAGATCATGACGGACGTGGAATATCACTGGCAGTGCATCAAGAAGTTGGCGACGCTATTGGGTACAATTGGAGAAGTGGAAGCGTCCGTGGTGGACACTTGCAGTAGAGACCGTCTGCTCCTGGAGATCCTTCCTTGCCGGCGTTTCCGGGCACACCTGCTATACCGGGAGCGCCCTTATCGCCAGGCAGCCCCGCCTCACCAGGGGAACCGGGCTTTCCAACGTTTCCAGGTTTCCCTGGAGGTCCAGGATTGCCCTGCTCTCCTACGCATCCACGTGGACCGGGCAGGCCTGGCACAGGGATCACTTGCACAGCAGACCGACCGCTCGCACCTTCTCGACCCGGCAGACCAGGCCATCCAGGAGACCCCTTGTCACCGGGTGGCCCTCCAGGTCCAACTCCACCATTCTTCCCGGGTGCACCGGGCGCTCCAGGACAGCCCGTAGGTCCAGGTGGGCCAGGTGGGCCTTCAGGGCCTGGTGGGCCCGGTGGACCAGCAGGGCACAGAATGCACTCGCTTCCTTGACTGTAGCTGTCGCTGACTTGGTCCGAGGGGATAGTAGCTGGAGCATGAGGCACACATTCAGCAGCCGGCTTCGCGTCGTTTCCAGGGGTGCCTAAACAACATCAGTCAGCGTCATCGTGTGGTGATTAATACCTTAAACACAGGTTTCGATGAAAAATTGTTCGTCGGGTATTAGATCTTGTAGAGAAATCTCGAGAGAGCTCATGGTGAATGCCCAACATGATCGTCCAACTTTATAAGCTGACTTGTTTCATCAAGACCATTCGATCGACAAATAGTGGTTCCTTCAGATTCCCCAGAAGAGATAAAGCATTGAGCTTTTTTGGCAACAGTTAGTATTGATAAACGTCAACATGAAGGATAAAGAACGGCGTTACTCAATCCTTTTTGAAATGCGCCACGCATTCTACTTCTAAGGTATGTTGTGGAGGCAATTTGAATGCATATTTGGCCTATACCTTCACTTGCGAGGGCCAGCCGATGAGCAACACAGCGCTCTTTCCTTCTCAGAGTACTCTGGTATCAATTCACCGACTCCGAAAGGATGTAGGGTTTGGCCTGGGCGGGAAATCCGGACCAGAAACCTGGTATCGGGTGCACGCGACAGCCGGCACCTCCGATTGGGCTCCACGCACCCATAGACTAGCGCTGACCAACATAAAAGTCAGTACATCATTCATTACAGGTAAATTTGGTACCTAACCACGTCAGTTTGTGTATCTTAATTGGCCTGGGCCAAAAAAACTCGGACACGCCCTATGTGATCTAAATTACGCAAAAATTGGAATTGATTACATACAGGTTTCTGATTCACAATGGTTGGAAAATGAGTGATGATGATTTCCCATGCCCAATTCTTTGCTCGGTTTTCAGTTGTTTCGAGAGATCTCCTCACCGAAAATGCAAAACTTTGAGAAATAATAGAAAGACGAAAAACCGCTACCAAATCGTCTTGAACGTGATCTCTACGTTCTAGGCATGGAGTCGTTCTTGCTTGGAACAATCTTGGGATCGGCTTTGAGAAAAGACAAAGATGGAGGACAGCAATACGCGCCACGCATTTGATTTCTACGAGACGTCGTGGAGGGAATTGGGATGTGCGTATTTGGTCTATACATTGACCTACTGACCGTTTTATTCAAATTACCAATTCACAACCCATAAACGGACGGAAAGCTTCGCCATCCACTAGTTAAGCAAGAAAAAGGGTGCTCATGGACCATTTAAGGAGTTTAAACTTGTGTTGATAACTTGATCAAGATGACCGCTCTCCGACGTCCTGACGGAACCGTCACCTCTTTCAGAAGGACCATGGAGAACGTCATCCACGACTTCTGCTTCGATCTCTTCGATAGCCACGTTCACCTGCCCCATGCCATCTTCCGCAGGGTGGACACGTCATTCCCTCTGTTCTCCCTTCCGAGATCCGACAAGCCATCTCGTCGGTGAAGAAACGTACAGCACCCGACCCTGACAGGATCAGATCCGAACACCTGAAGAACCTCTCGCCAGCGCTCATCAACACCCTGGCGCGGCTCTTCACACGATACCTGTCGGAGTGCAAGGTTTCATCTCAGTGGAAGACCAGCAAGACCGTCTTGCTGTACAAGAAGGGAGACGTGCACGACATTGGCAACTATCGCCCCATCTGCCTGCTGTCCGTAGTCTACAAGCTGTTCACTCGAATCATCCTGAATAGGATCAGCAGAACGCTGGACGAAGGACAGCCATGCGAGTAAGCAGGATTTCGGAGAGGATTCAGCACGATTGACCACATACACACCATTACGAGGCTCATCGAAGTGTCGCGAGAGTACAAGCTGCCGCTGTGCCTTACGTTCATCTACCTGAAGAAGGCATTCGAAACCGTCGAGACTGAAGCGGTCCTCGAAGCCCTGCTCACTCAGGGCGTTCCTACTCAGTACATCAGAGTCCTTCGAGAGCTGTATAGTGGATTCACGTCCAAGATCTCTCCATTCTACAACGACGTCGTCATCGACGTAAGGAGAGGGGTTCGGCAAGGGGATACCATATCCCCGAAGCACTTCAGGGCCCTAGAATGGGAAGACATAGGAGTGAAGGTCGACGGCCAGCAGCTGCACCATCTTCGTTTCGCTGACGACATCGTGCTCATAACACCGAGCATCAGCCACGCGGAGCAAATGCTGGCCGACTTCGATCGTGTATGTGGGAATGTTGGACTGCAGCTGAATCTTACGAAGACGATGTTCATGCGGAACGGATATGTTTCTGATGCCCCATTCTCGCTCAACGGAACGAACATCTCCGAATGCTCCAGCTACGTGTATCTGGGTCGCGAAGTCAATATGGCTAACGACCTAGCGCCGGAGCTGAGCAGGAGGAAACGAGCGGCTTGGGGAGCTTTTAAGAGCGTCGAAGAAGTCGCGAGGAAGAAGAACGTCCGACTCCGTGCCCACCTATTCGACTCTACCGTTCTTCCTGCCCTAACATACGCCTCAGAGACCTGGGCTATACGAAAGCAGGATGAGCACGCGATCAGCGTCGCGCAGCGTGGAATCGAGAGGACGATGCTCGGAGTGACACGATTCACGCAAGTGAGAGAAGACCTCCGGAGTTCCGAGCTTCGCCGACGTTCGAAGATCAGAGACGCTGTCGCGTGGGCCAAGTTGTTGAAAATTAGGTGGGCCGGCCACGTAATGCGCTTCGCAGACACCCGCTGGACGAGAGCCGTTACCGACTGGATTCCGCGGGATGTCAAGAGAACACCGGGATGCTCACCAACGCGTTGGTCGGACTTCTTCTTGAAAGCCCTGAACGACCGATATGACGCTCTTCGTGTCCCTCGAGCGAGGAGGACCCATTGGACCACTCTGGCACGCGACAGGGACGAATGGAGACGCTGCTGGCGCCCGCTCGAGCAAGTCGATGATCAACGGGACGACAGGTGATACAGGTGAAACTTGTGTTGAACAAGTTGAGGATCGAGGGTCTAACTTATAACTAATCCCATACTGCCGTTTGTTTTGCTGGTTGATGTGCAGGTTTGCGGGATACTGTAGCGTGCGGTTGCTGCCGTTGCGCCCTGGATCGCGTCGGAGTGCATGTGGGCATTCGAATTACAAAAACGAGCTCCGATGAAACAACTATGGTGATGTGCTGGTTTGGGGATACTGTAGCAGGCATTCAAACGGCAGAAAGGGATTAGTTATAATTGCTATCAGGATTGAGAAGGTATTTGGCATCGGACAGTAGCAGCAGTGAGTAACATAAAGGAGGCGATGCCATTGAAGACGGCCTGCGCGTTTATCAAGCTGCACTGTCCCCACCCCCCCCCCCCCCCCACCCCATGAGGATCCTTCGACTCAAGGCTGTAAAGACGTCAAGCAGCAATCAAAAGTAACAACACCTTCAATGCAATAAAAACTGTAGGCGCACTCCACTAGTTGGGAAGTGCTACCTCTAGAGCTGATAAACCAGTTAGGAGAGTGCTTGTAAATAATAGTATCGAATTGGAATGCCTTTAGGATTGTACTACATCGTCCTACGCCATGAGCAGTAGATGAACGATAAGCACAAACCAGGAGTCCCGGGAAGTCCACGAAGTCCAGGAGGTCCGGGTGGTCCGGGAGGACCCGCCGGGCAACTGGGCTGAATCGGTTCACAGTTGCACCACTCCGGCAGCTGAGCATAGGACGCTGCTTGTCTTCGCGGTCGAAGCAGGGCACGCACGTCGTCCAACACTGAGGACGACGACGTCTCCGGCGGCGCGAGCTTCGCTTGCATTCGCATCACGTCTGTCCAAGCGGTGTCGGTCTCGAGCCGGAACTCATTCACCGCGTCGATCACCTAGAAGGGTCATCTAAGGACAATGTCGAGAAGCCAACGAGGATGAAGCTCAAAAAGTACCTACCGTGTCATGGACGTCGCGGATCTCGGCCAGCAGCAGCGGCATGACGATCGCGCAGGCGGCGGCCGCGAGCAGGCCACACGAGCCGGCCACGCCTGCGACGAGTCGCTCCTCGAACGGCATCGGCGAATCTGCGCCACACGGCCACCGCCCGTGTCTTTTAAGGCTGCTCCCCCGAGGAGGAAGAGCGAGTCTGCCGCCCTCAAGATCGTATCTGAGGTCGTTCGATTATGCATGACGGCGAAAGTACACGTGTGAAGAACGGCTGTGTTGCAAAGGAATTTCCGCGCTGGGCGGTAAATTTCTCCGCTTTTTGAACGATTCCGCTCGTCAGAGCCTCGGTATCAGGTGAGGAAATCGCTGGTGCTTATTTAGAGATGCTTGGAGAAACACTGTCGCTTGTCACGGGCTTTGTTCCGCAGTTCTTTAGTTCGGTTTTCTGTTTCCATGTGTGAGACCAGTGCTTAGTTGGCCGCTACCCATCAGCACGAGGTCTTTCTCTCCACATGTCGCCTCTCGTGACGTCGTCTAATCATCGCTTCCTACCCCACGAAGCACTCAAAAGCTTCGACGCGCATCCACTCTATGCTCTATAACCCTGACGGTAAGCCGGAGAGCCATTTTATACCGCTATCTCACTTAGGCCTCTGTTATACTCCCGCGGGAGCATTCGCGGAACGTCCGCGGACCAATGGTGCACGGCGGAGGCTGGCGTGGCGGGCCGCGACGAGTGGCCCGGCGCGGGGTCCCGACGCGATTTCCGGAAGCTCCCGCGGTAACAGGGGCCTTAGGCATCTGCTATACTCCCGCGGGAGCATCCGGCGCCCGGCGCGGGGTCCCGACGCGATTTCCGGAAGCTCCCGCGGTAACAGGGGCCTTAGGCATCTGTTATACTCCCGCGGGAGCATATGCGGAACGTCCGCGGACCAATGGTGCACGGCGGAGGCGGGCCTGGCGAGGCGCGGCGATTGGCCAGGTGAAGAGTCTCGGCGCGATTCCCGGCCTTCCGCGGATGCTCCCGCGGGAGTATAACAGAGGCCTTAGGCCCCTGTTATACTCCCGCGGGAGCTTCCGCGAGACGTCCGCGGACGGACGGTGCACCGCGGACGGTCGTCGTCGTCCCGGGGCGGCTAGCATCGCATCGGAGCGCGTTCCCCGCGCCGAACTCCGCAGGACGAAGCCTTCCGCTGTGCAGTGCACCGCGGACGGCTGCCCTCCCGCGGGCGGGAAGTATAACACCCCTCTCGTCGTCTGTCTGCGGCGATCCGCGGACGGCGGGCGTGGCGGGCCGCGACGAGTGGCCCGGCGCGGGGTCCCGACGCGATTTCCGCCCATACGCGGAAGCTCCCGCGGGAATATAACAGGGGCCTTAGGCGCGTTATAGCGCAGTCAGAAGATACGCCAGCTGCATCCCACTCCAGGTCCTGGGTTCGGATTTCCCGCCTAAGGCCCCGTGCATACTTCCCGTCGCCGCGATTCCATTGCGGCGATGAGTTTTGTAGTGCGACGCGAAAGGATTTGAATTTCTTAGTGCACGTGGCATCGTTCATCGCTCTGCAAGGGAACGCGACGGCGATCCGCCCAGGACCAACGCTAAACACCGCGCGCGGCGCGAAAAAGTATGCCATGCCCGCGATGTGCACGGGAAGCCATCGCGCGTATCGGCCACCACCGCTGCGGCAGCCGCGGCGAAGTTTCCCTTGATTATTCGGCTGCGCGCGGCGGAATGGCCATGAACTAAGCCCCGCGATGGCATCGCGGCATTGAAGTATGCCCCCGGCCTAAGTCCTTTTACATTTGTGCCGCCTAAGGCCTTGTTTACACTTGTGCGAATTGTCTGGGGATTGCGTAAAACACTGTGATCTCCAAGTCTGATCTCGAAGTCTCTCACTGACATCTTCATCCTCAAGTCGTTGTGGTTGCCAGCACGCATTCAAAATGCCTTCACAACCCCCATTAGAACTAAAATGCGGCGCATCCAAAAAAGAATTCACTAACGCCACCCTTTATTCTTTGCCGTTTGGTTTACCTATACTGCACAATTTTTCCGTAAAATGGATTGAGTAACGCCGTCCTTGATCCTTTCATTATGCTTTATAGGATACTCTGCAATTTTAAGAGCTTTATTTAATTATTCAATCCATCCCAAGAAGCTTTTAACTGAAGGGAATACAACAAACAATCAAATGAAGGAGAAAATTTAAAACTCGGTGTTATTTCGCTCTTTCGTGGGATACACCATGCATTCTACTTCGATGGGATATCGTGGAGTTAACCGTGCTTATATTACATCTATGCCACGAGCTTATTGGGAGGGACTTTCGTTATTGGCTTGACGTTTCGATCATCTCGTCATCTTCAGAAGCCTAAAAATTATTTGTTATTAGTTTTAATTTATTTATAATTTTTACAATTTTTAAATTTTATTAATTTTACTTTGTTTATAATTTTTGACAATTTTTGGACCGTACGCCGCTGAGATAACGTTGGGTTGATTTGAATGCGTATTTTAAAAATATAATGACAAGCGGAGGGTGGGTTATAGAGAAGTATGTGTTTTATAATTTCCAAACCGATAAATCTGATACCACTTTACCTACCCCTAAAGGACGTGGTGCTTGGTTGACCTGGGCGGGACCTTGTCCAGGAACTTCGAATTAGGTTGCACACGACAGCCGGCACCTCCTACGAGTACGCTGCACACGGCCATTTCATTTTAATCAATCACCTTCATTGTCTCCCCCCCCCCCCCTCGTTGACCATCGAGGAACCCGAGCGAACCACCAGCAACGTCTCCATTTCTCTTTGGCGCGTGCCAGTGTGCTCTAATGGATCCAGTTCAAGGAGCACGAAGAGCGTCTCAAATCGTTCGTTCTGAGCCTTTGTAGCCTTTCTCGTGTCGGGTACAGCGTTAGCTCATTGGTCATGTTGATTTCGCGGCAGTAGTAGAGCATTTGAAGATGTTCGTTCCGTTCAAGAAAACGGGGCATCAGAAATTCGATGACTTCTAATGCCCTGCTTTAAGCCATATGAACACCTAATATGTTATGCCTTTGAGTGTGAAGGACATTCGGGTTCCAGAAAAATTTGAATATTCTGTCCAGAAAGGTTTATGATGGGATGAGAATTTTTATCCCAGTGTCTAGAAAGCAGCACTTTTTTAGGAGCAGCTTAATAATTCTAAACTAGTAAGGTTGGTTGTTATTTAGCTCGTATATGGAAACGATGGACCGTTTAAGCCGCAGGCTGCAGAAAAATTGCGCACTTATCAACGTTGCTAGCACAGAGACAACGTGCACAGCTAAGAGAAATCTCAAACTTCTCTCTTCTTGAAACCTCGGCATTGTTGTGAGTTGTCAGTTTGTGTACACTGTGCAACACGAGGTTTTTTTGGGTGGATCTTTATTCGCAGGGCCTGACGCGTCTCGACTTCACGTCGTCTTCAGAGGCCTGAACGTGGTGCATAGGTTAGAATTGCACTCTACCCCGCCAAGCGCCTTCACTGCCCTAGCATTTTTAAACTACACTTACGACTACAACCAGAGTACAAATGGAAGAAACGAACCCACCAATTGGATGTATCGCAGGAGCCGATTCGCCTACGTAAGTTGACCAGTAGAGGCGAATGAGGCACACCGTGCATCACTGTCACGACCGGTCGTCTACAGTTCACAATGAGGCACAAATGGCAAGAAGTCACTCGTCACAGTAAGGCACTCATTTCGGTTGTTCATCACTGGATTTCTTGCGAAAATCCAGAATGCCTCTAACGCTTGTCGCGCGGAAATATCTCCCTCAATGGCCAAAATTGTGCATTTCACCTCGTAGTCATTACGCAATATATAATATATCGGGGAGGCGGGAAGGGCACAATTTTGGCCATTGAGGGAGATATTTCCGCGAGAAAAGCGTTCTGGATTTTCGCAAGAAATCCAGTGATGAACAACCGAAATGAGTGCCTTTCTGTGACGAGTGACTTCTTGCCATTTGTGCCTCATTGTGTGAACTGTAGACGACCTGTCGTGACAGTGGTGCACAGTGTGCCTCATTCGCCTCCACTGGTTCCGTGGGCAAATCGGCCCCTGCGGTGGATCCAATTGGTGGGTTCGTTTCTACCATTTGGACTCTAGTTGTGGTCGTAGGTGCAGTTCGAAAATGCTAGGGCAGTTAAGGCGCTTGGTGGGGTAGAGTGCAATTCTCACCTATGCACCACGTTCAGGCTTCTGAAGACGACGTGAAGCCTTCAGAGGCCTGAACTGCGAATAAAGATCCACCTAAAGAATCTCGTGTGGCACAATATACACAAGCTGAGAGAAATGTTCTGTTCTAATTTCAGGGCTAATAGAGTGCAGAAACCTAGGAAGAATCACCTGTATCACCTGTCGTCCAGTTGCTCGAGCGGGTGCCAGCAGCTTCTCCATTCGTTCCTGTCGCATTCCAGAGTGCCCAATGGATCCTTCTCGCTTGAGGGACACGAAGAGCGTCAGCGTTGTTCTTTGCGAAAGCGAATAAGGATAAAGGTTAAATGATGGCGCTAATCAATCCCTTTTAGCATGTGCCTCGCATTCGACTTTTAGGCATCTCCTGGAGGGATTTTGATTCCGTGTTTGATCTATACAATGACTTGCGGAGGCTAGCCGATGTACAGGTCAGTGTTCTATCCTTCCCAGCCGAGGCTGGCACCATTTCACCTGTCCTAGAGAGATGAAAGGCGGGATGGAAGGTTTGGTTGCGTGGGGGAAATCCGAACTAAGAATCTGATTAGGAGTGCAGGCGACAGCCGGCGCCTCATCCGACTGCGCTACGACGAGGCCAACTCAAAAAGAACTTGAACACGCTAAACAGCTTGTATCCCGTCGATGTGATTAGTTTGTTCAGTGTGTTGCCAAATTACCGAGATGTGGTTCAGAGGTTTGAGAAGGGCCCGTGGGACGCAGCAATTAGACATTGGATCCGACGCCGATTCGGATAATTCGAAATTCGTTATTTTTTCAAACCCATTTGAAAAAGGATTTGGCGGACAATGGCATTCTTGAAAAGCCACGGATTTTGGGACGATTCAGGTTAGAGTAGCCTTAACAAGAGGGACTTTTGTGTGATCCCAGTAACTGATTTTTCTTCGAATCTCACATCGGATATCCGAATCGGATAGGACATCAAATTTCTTATCAAAATCAGCTATCTGAATTATCTGAAAGCCCGACTCGGTGAAAATTACCCTTATCCGATGTGAATGTGCCCCAAGATTCGGGTTCTTCAGAAAACCCGGTGTCCGTATGATCCATCAAGTCACAGATTGAAAAAATGACGGATCCGAATTATCCGAATAGGCGTGAATCCAATCTCTACTAACGACTATGTACTTTCTTGCAAAAGAAGGTGTCGTTGTCAGAAACGTTTAGAAATTTCTGAAGTCTAAATTGCTCTAAATTTTTTTATTCTAACTCTCCTACAAGACAAGTGTAATGGTCGCAACGAACAATGTTCTAACACATTTGCTTAAGCCTGGAGCGGCTGGTAGAGAGGCTATACGATGTTACAGGATGTTTTGCTGCGATCAAAAGTCTTGCGCCAGGCGGGACTCGAACCCGCATCTTCTGCTTTCAGGGCAGCGATGTTCGCCTTACACCACCGACGCTGTTTGAACGCACGTAACATCTGTTCCAACGATCGTTTGAAGAGTTTAAAATAAGTTTGATACTGAAGGATCTTGAACTGGCTTTAATAACTATTACACGTGCTGTATTTGATCTGCTGCCTGTTCATTTCTCTCTTCTCATTCTATTTCAATGTTCGTAACTCTGCTCGTTCAGCCACTTCTGAATGTTGCTTCATTTTTTCCACTGCTCATGTGAAACGAAGGTAATGAAAAATTGAATGGGAAGAAGGTCCAGGAGCGAAGGGTGTTAGAAAGAGCTCACAAACGAAAACCGAAAAAAGAACAGAAGAGAGAGTATGTCAAAGAGGACCTGCAGTCCAAATAGCAATAGTGTAGAAATATGTGACATTTTAAAAGAGAAAGGCAGGAAGGGAAGGTCAGAAGCCAAAAAGAGAACAGGAGCATGGAAAGCTAGCAATGAGCTACGGGACTGTGGCTGAGAATGAAGAATTTTAGGGAAAAACAACCAGAATAGGTGGATGAAAATACGAGAAGCAAGGCAGCAGCAAAAGAAAAGTGCACCGAAGGCGAAAGGTGTGACTTCTTGTAACGCAGCCCGTGTCACATCACATTTCGCGGATTCTACGGTGGAACCTGGGGGACAGAAGTGCGAAGTTTCATCCCTGTCGTTATCGCTTCTGGAGATCTTCACGCTCGTCAGAATATATTGACCTTTCACGAGTTGGGAGGCACACGATGGATGACCGTGTTCGCCACCATGAAAGCGACTTTTTATCGCTGCCATGATCACATTGCCGGCGATTTCCCGACGTTGAATTCCTCCCCGGCGGCAACATCCTCACAGCTGTCCTCGCTTAAGCGGCGAAGAGAAGAGTGCAGAATGAATGAATGGACGGATAAGTTCTTTCGTACTACAATACCCACCATAAGGATTGGAAAAAGGGCGCGGTAGGCGCGTTTTCCGCGTTCTTTCTGTTCTTTTGCTGCAGCCTTCTTGATCTTCATCCTTTTTAGAAAACTCACATACCATCGTGATCCCCTTGACGAGATCTACCCAGTGCCACAAAAACATTTTTCGTTACTCCATTTTTGACCGCTATTTTTTCGAAAGCGCCAGGGGATACTCATTAGCGAGGGACGTCTCCACTAATTGCGCCCAAAGGACATTTAAGTGCTCGGGCTCAAATCCAGCGCAATTGACAGTAGGGTTTCTTTAGGAAAAATTCTGTAGACTGAGAAGTTCATAAGACCACAGATGTATTGTTCTACTCTATTTTATTTATTTATTTCGGTTATTTTAATAGGCATTAGCAAGTTTTTCCGTCATCTACCGATCACTGGAAAAAAAATTGTCTCTATCTGGTCAAGCTAAGGGAAATGGTAAAAAATAGATAGAAGACAGAGCAGTCAGTTCCTAATCGGGGCGCCCCATGTGGCTGGCCTGGGCTGCGTCGAAATCTAGAATCTCGACTCTGCTGCATGCGACAGCCGGCGTGTCCACGATCGCGCTACCACTCGTAGAGGAAATCGGTAATTATGTATTATTGACAGGAAATCCGTGTAGAACTTCCATGCTGGAAAGGTATCAAATCTGGAGGAATTACCAGGTTTCATATCCCCAACCCGTTCTTCTTTCTTCCTATCAGTGAATTTTCGCTGCGTAGCAGGCCCTGTAACTTTTTTGGAAAGGAAGTTACAAAGTTGAACTCTACTCTGAACTCTATAACATTTACATTGAGAGCAGGTGGGGCCATTTCAAACTTGAAAAATATAAAATTTCTCTAGTCATAAATCCACTGTGCTTCACTCTCAGTAGTGAATTCTCCCAGTTTCACACGCGGTATATCCCTTGTGAAAAAGGCGCTGAAGCCTCGAGGGTTTTCCTATGTTTGGAAAACATTGCTATCATCGAAATGCAGGAGGGAGGAGGAAATAGAACACCTTGGTTTGAGTCGGCGACGTCTTCTTGTGGCCACAAATCAATTGCGTTCCATGCTCAGCAATGGATTTTCCCGACTTTGCGCTCACTGTAACTCTGTAGAAAGGAAAGTTAGGATGCTAACGTTTTTCATGTGCAAAGTAGGCTTGAGCGTCTGTAAAACTGTAGAAGTGGAGGGATCCGAGTTCAATCGATTAGAGTCATATACGTACCTAAATTCATAGAAAATCTACGACATTTTGATCCCACTTTGTTTTCTCCACCTAGGTGTCTGGGTCATTCAGTACGCAAAATGCTTACGGCAGCACATCCTACCATTTCAAGCGCTTTCTAACAACGTAGTTTTATAAAATTTCAAGAGAGTCGAGATTTTGCGCCTTTTCCGCCGAGGTCGACTTCTAGGCAGCACTCGCCTCGACCTGGGCTCGGCGCTCATCGCCTGCGTCCGCTGTGAGTCTTCCTCGCACCTGGGTGCGAGACCCAGCGGTACTAGGCCATTTCTAGGGAGCGACACAACACTACTGGACGAACGGGACTATTGATTGTCCCTACTCGTGACATTCTTCTGTTTCAAAATTTTTTCGTGCATATCATTTAACAGAAATACTTTTTCTCTTTGCAACATGCCATGTTCCGTTACCAATTTATCGACCACCAATTTTGCATGTGTGGAAGGGCGAGGTCCAAAACTATCGCTGAAAAAAAAAGAAAACTGACTAGCCAGGGGCAGCAACCACCAGGCCCCCTCCGGCCTTCCCGGTTTCCCGCGCTCCTAACAGGCGGTCTGACCACTTTTTCAGAGGTACCGCATCCTCTTGCATGCCACTTTTCGCAAAACACAGTTCACACCGTTAACACGACTGCAACTCGCGAGGCTACATCTCAGAGCGATGTTTGCTATTCCTTTATGAGTGTGTTTTTAGAATTTAATGCGAACGCGGAGCAAGACTCCGACCCTGACGGGGCGATTTTTAGCAACATACACTATACGCATTTAACTATACGCATTGCCCTCCATGCCTGGATATCTGCACACTCTTGACGGTCCTCATCGAGGCACTTCTGGAAGGGTTTCCATCTGCGTCCACGGAGACAGCTGTTTCATGGATGCCACGTTAGAACGCGCATGACCGTTTTAACGCCACTGTCGACTCCTCTTTCTCGATGATCCTTATCACGGCACACGGCGCATTTATATCTACGACGTCTATCGGATCTATCCTAGTCCGGGAGGGCACATAAGTAAAAAGTATTATATGTAACAAATCCACTTTAGACTTGCCGAGCGGCCTCGAACAACATGGGACCTAAACAAGAAAAGCCACAAGGAAAAAACGAAAAAGATTACATTTGTTGCGGTTGTAAACAGGCAAAGTTGTGTGCCCTCCTCACCATGTTAGATCCTTGTTATAACATGTCAGCTGCCGGTCAGCACGCAGCATGCCTCTATTCCGTCGCTCTTTGCCCGCTGAGCTCGTTTTCTAGGAGCCGCTCGGTAAGTCTCAATTCATTTTGTTACCTACCTTTTAGATATGTGGCTCCCCCGGACTAGGATAGATCCCGTCTACCCCTGTGGCAGCATGTCGTAAATCTGGGCATACGATGCTGGTTTCAGATGTTTTCCGAGCTCCCTTGCTTGCGTCGTCACCCGCATCCACACTGTGTCATCGCTCGTACGAGGCCGGCTTTCAAGAACACCCGCCTCCCGTCTCCAACCACCGGCGACGTCGTCCGCAAACGCGGTCTATGACCCTACACCCGATTCGGCAGGCGGCAACACAAGAATCACATCCTTAATCCTTCGATCGAGCATAAAAGTCCGTCCGGCATGCAGGTCCTGGAAGCCCCAATGGTAGAACACTTCCGCACGTTGCCATCGCTTCGCTTTCTTTAGCGCGCGAAGTACAGCAACGACTATGATAGCCGTCCGTGGGCCTTCTCCGCAGCCTGGCAACTTTTCTTCCGTGGCGTTCCTGAAATGATAACTGCC
The DNA here is from genome assembly GCA_947396885.1 of Heligmosomoides polygyrus polygyrus. Lineage (NCBI taxonomy): Eukaryota > Metazoa > Nematoda > Chromadorea > Rhabditida > Heligmosomidae > Heligmosomoides > Heligmosomoides polygyrus. The sequence continues at coordinate 22,356,984 of OX377205.1, read as the reverse complement.
TTGATCTCCATTCATCTTCACCACACACAACACACACCACCACCACACCACACACCACACACACACACACACACACACACACACACACACACACACACACACACACACACACACACACACACACACACACACACACACACACACACACACACACACACACACACACACACACACACACACACACACACACACACACACACACACACACACACACACACACACACACACACACACACACACACACACACACACACACACACACACACACACACACACACACACACACACACACACACACACACACATACACACACACAGAGTTTAATTTGATTTGAAAGGTGTCCAGTTCGACGTGAAAATGGTACCAATGGTACAGATGGTATGAAATACATGGCAAGCTTGAGAAGCGACGAGGATTCGACGAAGATCTAGGCTTTGCAAACAATCGCAATACTGAAGTGCAGATTCGGTATAGTACGAAAGAACTTATCCGTCCATTCATTCATTCTGCACTCTTCTCTTCGCCGCTTAAGCGAGGACAGCTGTGAGGATGTTGCCGCCGGGGAGGAATTCAACGTCGGGAAATCGCCGGCAATGTGATCATGGCAGCGATAAAAAGTCGCTTTCACGGTGGCGAACACGGTCATCCATCGTGTGCCTCCCAACTCGTGAAAGGTCAATATATTCTGACGAGCGTGAAGATCTCCAGAAGCGATAACGACAGGGATGAAACTTCGCACTTCTGTCCCCCAGGTTCCACCGTAGAATCCGCGAAATGTGATGTGACACGGGCTGCGTTACAAGAAGTCACACCATTCGCCTTCGGTGCACTTTTCTTTTGCTGCTGCCTTGCTTCTCGTATTTTCATCCACCTATTCTGGTTGTTTTTCCCTAAAATTCTTCATTCTCAGCCACAGTCCCGTAGCTCATTGCTAGCTTTCCATGCTCCTGTTCTCTTTTTGGCTTCTGACCTTCCCTTCCTGCCTTTCTCTTTTAAGATGTCACATATTTCTACACTATTGCTACTTGGACTGCAGGTCCTCTTTGACATACTCTCTCTTCTGTTCTTTTTTCGGTTTTCGTTTGTGAGCTCTTTCTAACACCCTTCGCTCCTGGACCTTCTTCCCATTCAATTTTTCATTACCTTCGTTTCACATGAGCAGTGGAAAAAATGAAGCAACATTCAGAAGTGGCTGAACGAGCAGAGTTACGAACATTGAAATAGAATGAGAAGAGAGAAATGAACAGGCAGCAGATCAAATACAGCGCGTGTAATAGTTATTAAAGCCAGTTCAAGATCTTTCAGTATCAAACTTATTTTAAACTCTTCAAACGATCGTTGGAACAGATGTTACGTGCGTTCAAACAGCGTCGGTGGTGTAAGGCGAACATCGCTGCCCTGAAAGCAGAAGATGCGGGTTCGAGTCCCGCCTGGCGCAAGACTTTTGATCGCAACAAAACATCCTGTAACATCGTATAGCCTCTCTACCAGCCGCTCCAGGCTTAAGCAAATGTGTTAGAACATTGTTCGTTGCGACCATTACACTTGTCTTGTAGGAGAGTTAGAATAAAAAAATTTAGAGCAATTTAGACTTCAGAAATTTCTAAACGTTTCTGACAACGACACCTTCTTTTGCAAGAAAGCACATAGTCGTAGTAGAGATTGGATTCACGCCTATTCGGATAATTCGGAGCCGTCATTTTTTCAATCTGTGACTTGACAAATCATACGGACACCGGGTTTTCTGAAGAACCCGAATCTTGGGGCACATTCACATCGGATAAGGGTAATTTTCACCAAGTCGGGCTTTCAGATAATTCAGATAGCTGATTTTGATAAGAAATTTGATGTCCTATCCGATTCGGATATCCGATGTGAGATTCGAAGAAAAATCAGTTACTGGGATCACACAAAAGTCCCTCTTGTTAAGGCTACTCTAACCTGAATCGTCCCAAAATCCGTGGCTTTTCAAGAATGCCATTGTCCGCCAAATCCTTTTTCAAATGGGTTTGAAAAAATAACGAATTTCGAATTATCCGAATCGGCGTCGGATCCAATGTCTAATTGCTGCGTCCCACGGGCCCTTCTCAAACCTCTGAACCACATCTCGGTAATTTGGCAACACACTGAACAAACTAATCACATCGACGGGATACAAGCTGCTTAGCGTGTTCAAGTTCTTTTTGAGTTGGCCGCGTCGTAGCGCAGTCGGATGAGGCGCCGGCTGTCGCCTGCACTCCTAATCAGATTCTTAGTTCGGATTTCCCCCACGCAACCAAACCTTCCATCCCGCCTTTCATCTCTCTAGGGTAGGTGAAATGGTGCCAGCCTCGGCTGGGAAGGATAGAACACTGACCTATACATCGGCTAGCCTCCGCAAGTCATTGTATAGATCAAACACGGAATCAAAGTCCCTCCAGGAGATGCCTAAAAGTCGAATGCGAGGCACATGCTAAAAGGGATTGATTAGCGCCGTCATTTATCCTTTATCATTTTTCGCGTTCGCAAAGAACAACGCTGACGCTCGTCGTTTCCCTTGAGCGAGGAGGATCCATTGGAGATCTCTGCAACGCGACAGGAACGAATGGAGAAGCTGCTGGCACCCGCTCGAGCAACTGGACGACAGGTGATACAGGTGATTCTTCCTAGGTTTCTGCACTATATTAGCCCTGAAATTAGAACAGAACATTTCTCTCAGTTTGTGTGCACTGTGCCACACGAGGTTTTTTTTTGGGTGGATCTTTATTCGCAGGACCTGACCCGTTTCGACTTCACGTCGTCTTCAGAGGCCTGAACGTGGTGCATAGGTGAGAATTGCACTCTACCCCACCAAGCGCCTTAACTGCCCTAGTATTTTCGAGCTACACCTACGACCACAACTACAGGGTGCGCAAAAATTACCCGCACAAAGATTTCAACGCAAATGCGGATTTGGCAACGAAGCTTAGCACATAGCTTCTTTATTCCCTTGCTAATAAAAAGGATCAAGGTCATCCGAAGTCGCCGGCTTTCATACGAACACAAGTCCTCAGAACCTGCTGAAGTGGTTCGCGAATGGCATGCACCGCGCGATTGTTTTTTCTAATGATAAAGTCTTTACCCTGTAACCCACGCTGAATCGCCAAAACGATCGCATTCTCTCACAGAATGTTGGAGCTGCTATCCGCAAGGGAAACTGGGCGGTAGAGTGGCACATCCGGCTTCAGTTGTGCTTTGGGGTGCGATTACTTCAAACGGCAAGTCACCATTAGTTTTTGTCGAATCCGGCGTCAAAAATAACAAGGACGAGTACCACAGCACGATTTTAGAGGACGTGTTGAAGCCCTGGGCCGATGCACACTTCGGTAATGACAGATGGTGCTTCCAGCAGGACCCTGCGCCTGCACACAAGGCGAGGACAACGCTGCAATGGTGCAGACGTGAGCTCCCGAACATCATTGCGCACGAAGACTGGCCTTCGAATTCACTGGATTTGAATCCTCTCAATTCCCCTGTCTGGTCCGTTATTGAGGGCAAAGTTCGCTTTACTCGACACGCAAGTTCCGCTTCTTTGAAAGCTTCCCTGACTGAAGCATGGAACGAAATGAGCGAAGCCCTCCGTGCCACGAGTGATGCGTTCGTTACTCGTCTGAGGACTCGTGTTCGTATGAAAGGAGGCCACTTCGGATGACTTTGAGATGTTTTTATTAGCAAAGGAATAAAGATGCTATTTGTTAAGTTTCGTTATCAAATCCGCATTTGTGTTGAAGTTACACTGTGATATCTTTGTGCGGGTAGTTTTTGCGCACCATGTAGAGTCCAAATGGGAGAAACGAACCCACCAACTGGATCCACAGCAGGGACCGATTCGTCCACGTAAATTGACCAGTAGATGCATCACTGTCACGACCGGTCGCCTACGGTTCACAATGAGGTACAAATGGCAAGAAGACACTCGTCACAGAAAGGCACTCATTTCGGTTGTTCATCACTGGAGTGAAGTGGCATCAGAATTGTCTGCTTGGAAATTGTAAAACACATACTTTTGTATGACCCACCCACCGCATGTCATTATATTTTTGAAATACGTATTCAAATCAATTCCAAGATATCTTAGTGGCGTTTGGCCCAAAAATCAATTAAAATTATAGCAAATTAAATTAAATTAAAAATAATTCAGTTAAAATTAATAAAAAATAATTTTTAGGTCTCCGATGATGACGAGACAATCAAAGTGTCAAGCCAATAATAAAATTCACACCTAACAAGCTCGTAGCATAGAAGTACTGTGAGCTCTGTTAACTCCACAATATTCCCTCAAAGTAGAATACGTATAACGCCGAGTTTTTATTTTCTCCTTCATTTGATTGTTTGTTGTATTCCCTTCAGTTGAAAGCTTCTTAGGATGCACTGAATAATTGAATAAAAATTTTAAAATTGCAGAGTATCCTATAAAGCATAATGAAAGGATAAAGGACAGCGCTTTACTCAATCCATTTTACGGAAAAATTGTACAGTATAGGTAAACCAAACGGCAAAAAAATAAAGGACGGCGTTAGTGAATTCTTTTTGGGATGCGCCATGCATTTTAGTTCTGGGGGGGGGGTTGTGAAGACATTTGCGTGCGCCTTTGGCAAGCACGACTTGAGTACGAAGATGTTAGTAAGAAACTTCCGGATCAGACTTGGAAGTGAGGGATACAATGTCTCGCGTAATCCCTAGACAATTCTGGTTCCAATTCGCAGACCTAGCAAGGGTGGGAGGCATGGTTGGACTAGGCCGGAAATCCGAATCGACGGCGTGGAATCGGATGCACGCCAGGTGGCGCATCTTCTGACTGCGCTACCACGCACCTAAGTGAAATAGTGGTAGAAAATGGATCTTAGGCGTACCGTCAGGGTAGAGCATCGAGAGGATGCGTGTCGAAACTTTTGAGTGCTTCGTGGGGTAGGAAGCGATGATTAGACGACGTCACGAGAGGCGACATGTGGAGAGAAAGACCTCGTGCTGATGGGTAGCGGCCAACTAAGCACTGGTCTCACACATGGAAACAGAAAACCGAACTAAAGAACTGCGGAACAAAGCCATGACAAGCGACAGTGCTTCTCAAAGCATCTCTAAATAAGCACCAGCGATTTCCTCACCTGATACCGAGGCTCTGACGAGCGGAATCGTTCAAAAAGCGGAGAAATTTACCGCCCAGCGCGAAAATTCCTTTGCAACACAGCCGTTCTTCACACGTGTACTTTCGCCGTCATGCATAATCGAACGACCTCAGATACGATCTTGAGGGCGGCAGACTCGCTCTTCCTCCTCGGGGGAGCAGCCTTAAAAGACACGGGCGGTGGCCGTGTGGCGCAGATTCGCCGATGCCGTTCGAGGAGCGACTCGTCGCAGGCGTGGCCGGCTCGTGTGGCCTGCTCGCGGCCGCCGCCTGCGCGATCGTCATGCCGCTGATGCTGGCCGAGATCCGCGACGTCCATGACACGGTAGGTACTTTTTCAGCTTCATCTCGTTGGCTTCTCGACATTGCCTTTAGATGACCCTTCTAGGTGGTCGACGCGGTGAGTGAGTTCCGGCTCGAGACCGACACCGCTTGGGCAGACGTGATGCGAATGCAGGCGAAGCTCGCGCCGCCGGAGACGTCGTCGTCCTCAGTGTTGGACGACGTGCGTGCCCTGCTTCGACCGCGAAGACAAGCAGCGTCCTATGCTCAGCTGCCGGAGTGGTGCAACTGTGAGCCGATTCAGCCCAGTTGCCCGGCGGGTCCTCCCGGACCACCCGGACCTCCTGGACTTCGTGGACTTCCCGGGACTCCAGGTTTGTGCTTATCGTTCATTTACTGCTCATGGCGTAGGACGTTGTAGTACAATCCTAAAGGCATTCCAATTCGATTCTGTTATTTGCAAGTACTTTCCTAACTTGCTTAAGAGCTCCAGAGGTAGCACTATCCAACTAGTGGAGTAAGCCTACCGCTTCCATGAGACTACATAGTGCTGTCGCCTTTGATTGCTGCCCGACGTCTTCAATCGAAGAATCCTCATGAAGGGGGAAATGCAGCTTGATCGACGCGCAGGCAGTCTTCTTCAATGACATTGTCTCCTTTATGTTACTCACTGCTGCTACTGTCCGATGCCCCTCCAATACCTTCTCAATCCTGATAGCTATTATAACTAATCCCGTTCTGCCGTTTGAATGCCTGCTACAGTATCTCCAAACCAGCACATTTTTGTAATTAGAATGCCCACATGGACGCCGTCGCGATCCACGGCACAACGGCAGCAACCACACGGTACAGCATCCTGCAAACCTGCACATCAACCCGCAATTCGAACGGCAGTATGGGATTAGTTATAAGTTAGACCCTCAATCCTCGACTTGTTCATTACAACTTGAAACTCCTTAAAATGGTTCCTGAACACCCTCATTTATTGCTTAAGTAGTGGATGGCGAAGCATTCCATCCGTCTGTGGACAGTGGATTGGTGACTTGGATAAAACACTGAGCAGTAGGTCACTGTATAGACCAAATACGAGCATCTCAATCGCCTCCATGATGCCTCGTAGAAACCAAATGCGTGGCGCGTTTTGTTGTCCTCCATCTTTGTCTTTTCTCAAAACCGATCCCACAAATGTTCCCAAACCATGCCTAGAACGCATCTATCGAGCTCACGTTCAAGGCGATTTGGTGGCGGATTTTCGTCTTTCTATTATTTGTCCAAGTTTTGCATTTTCCGTGAGAAGATCTCTCGAAATAACTAAAAGGCGAGCAAAGAACTGGGCATGGGAAATAATCATCACTCATTTTCCGAACATTGTGAATCAGAAACCTGTATGTAGTCAATTCCAATTTTTGCGTCATTTAGATCCCATAGGGCGTGTCCAAGTTGTTTTTTCGGTTCCGCCCAAACCAATTACGCGATATACAAACTGACGTGATTAGGTATCAGATTTACCTGTAGTGAATGATGTACTGAGTTTTATATTGGTCACCGCTAGTCTTTGTATGGCCTAAATAAGCATCCAACCAGACTTCTGTGAAGAGCCTTGCACTACATAGTAACCTAAATCTTCAGAACAGCACTTGCCTCTCTAGTTCTGAACTTTTTAAAGTGATACTTTGCTAGAAGTTCACTAAATTTCCCCATATTCGGTTTAGAATCATCAAGAGGTCATTCTTGGCAAACCAAGCGGTCTTTGTTGTTTGCTGTTTTCTCACTTGGCCACCACATCCATCTTCACAGCCTCGTCAGCCTTCCGAACTATGCACATAGGTAGGAAGATTTTGACAGTCCTGACCTTCTGAAAAACCGAGGTGCAGTGGCACAAATCCACTGAATCGATTGAGTTCGATTCCGCGCTCGGGTCCACTTTGACTTACAATTTTATATATGAAACAGCCACTGCTTCTTTCTATTCTATGGACAGAACTCATTCATACCAGGTCAACAATATTAGGTACACCTTGATGAGATCGGCGCATGTAGCGCAGTCGGAGGAAGTGCCGGCTGTCGCGTGCACCCGATATCAAGTTTCTAGTTCGGATTTCCCGCCCAGGTCAACCAAACCCTCCATCCCTTCGGGGTCGGAGAATTGGTACCAGACTTGTCTGAAAAGGATAGAGCGCTGTGTTGCTCATCGGCTGGCCACCACAAGTCAAGGTGTAGGCCAAATATGTATTCAAAGTGCCTCCACGACATCCTTTAGAAATCCTTCAATTGATGTTGATCAATATTAACTGTTGCCAAAAAAGATCAAAGCTTTATCTCTTCTGAAGAATCTGAAGGAACCACTATTTGTCGATCGAATGGTCTGGACGAAACAAGTCTATTATATCAGCCTATATAAAGTTGGACGATCATGTTGGGCATTCACCATGAGCTCTCTCTCGAGATTTCTCTACAAGATCTAATACCCGACGGACCATTTCGAAACCTGTGTTTAAGGTATTAATCACCACACGATGGCGCTGACTGGTGTTGTTTAGGCACCCCTGGAAACGACGCGAAGCCGGCTGCTGAATGTGTGCCTCATGCTCCAGCTACTATCCCCTCGGACCAAGTCAGCGACAGCTACAGTCAAGGAGGCGAATGCATCCAGTGTCCTGCTGGTCCACCGGGCCCACCAGGTCCTGAAGGCCCACCTGGCCCACCAGGATCAACGGGCTGTCCTGGAGCGCCCGGAACACCCGGAAAGAATGGTGGAGTTGGACCTGGAGGGCCACCTGGTGACAAGGGATCTCATGGATGGCCTGGTCTGCCGGGTCGAGAAGGTGTGAGCGGTCGGTCTGCTGTGCAAGTGATCCCTGTGCCAGGCCCGCCCGGTCCACGTGGATGCGTAGGAGAGCAGGGCAATCCTGGACCTCCAGGGAAACCTGGAAACATTGGAAAGCCCGGTTCCCCTGGTGAGGCGGGGCTGCCTGGCGATAAGGGCGCTCCCGGTATAGCAGGTGTGCCCGGAAACCCCGGCAAGGAGGGATCTCCAGGAGCAGACGGTCTCTACTGCAAGTGTCCACCACGGACGCTTCCACTTCTCCAATTGTATCCAATAGCGTCGCCAAGTTCTTGATGCACTGCCAGTGTTATTTCACGTCCGTTATGATCTGCTCATCCTATTTGTGTCCTTACATTTGCTTTGATTGCTCTGTTTTTACCGTCCGAATAAAGAGAATGACTGATGAAGCTAGCGCAAGTGAAGGGGAATTCACACCAGTAGCATCGTGTGGTTCATTTCTCCAACATCAACTACGATTAGGGGACCCTGTCTCTCTATGTACGCTCCACTGACGGCGACGCCAAACGACTAGTTGGGGCTTTGCCCCAAACCCTAATAATACAACACCTTGGCCGCAGCGGTTCTTCTTTCTTCTTTATTTCTTCTTACCTTTCTTCTTCTTATTCTTCTTCTCCTAGTCCCGCGCAGTCGCAGGGTCTGTTCTTGTGATCCGTCGCCATCTCATCCTATCAAGGGCGTCGTCTGACGCGGCGCCAATTTCGGCGAGATCTCTCCTGATGACGACCTCCCACATTTCCTTGGGGCTCCTCTCGACGTTTTCCGGGTGCCTCGAAATTTAGGGCCAACTTCGTGGGATGATCCTGTGGCCTTCTGTGGATGTGTCCGTGCCACCTTAGGCGCTGCTCCCTCATCTTCAGCTGGATCGGAGCTGTCTTCACCACTGCTCTAACATCCTCGTTTCGCACGCTGTCCCGGCGGGTCCATCCACATGCCTACCTCAGCATCCTCATTTCTGCAGCGTGCTGTTGCCGCTCCTGGGGTCTACCTAAGGCTCAGCACTCACTGCCGTAGAGGAGGGCCGGCCTAATTACTGTTCTATAAAGTTAGCCTTTGAGTGTCCTGGAGCACCTACGGTAGCAGAGGAATCCTGTGCAGTCCCTCCATTTGAACCATGCTGCACTTATCCATCTCTTAACCGCCTGGTCCACGCTTCCTTCCTTGGATAGATCGCTTCCGAGGTAGCGGAATTGTTCCACCTTTTCGATCACCTCCCCTTGGCGCTACGATGGGATCTCGGGATGCCCTCCGCCTTAAGGCTTGTAGACGGTGTCTAACGAAGGCGAAGGAACGGCCACGTATTTTCGTTGCGAGACAGCAGGAGACCGAGGAAAAGTGTGAACCTCGCATTCGCTTCCGCTTTTGTACTGGCCCTTTTCACCACCTATTCAGTGGGACTGGGAAAGGCGACGCTGACAACTCCACTTCAAAGGGGAATGGTCGTTTGTGAAATGGTATGTGGGAACACGAATAACTGGTAATGGCCGATATGAAAGTTTCGAAGAAATGGGAATAATTGAGGGCAATGAGCAATTTCTCGAGCAAGCCCTCTCGAGTTCAGCACGCATTCGAGGGAAGAGGCCGGAATTTTAAATTAAAAAGGCCTAGCCGGTTATCTATGACTACGAAAAACGATTAGCTTGCGCATTTCGCTAATCACCTTAACACGTTGACGACCGCGCAATTTTCGCGCGTCGAACCCGCGGGACCGCGCGTATTGCGCGCGTATGACACGATATTTCGTCACCTTAGCGTTGCATATATTGAATTTTTAAAAGCACTCCACGAATCTGATATCCGTTCTCAAAATTTTGGTTTTGTTTTTGCAATATTCCCTGAATCGTTTCTTTTCCGCAATGAGCTTCCCTCCTTTCTCCATTTTAATGGTCTAATTGGAAAATATTTGTTTTTGATGAGGAACTTAGACTGAAAAATTCAAGAATTTCCATCAAAGCTCGCAACCGACCGCAAGGAATCTAGCTGAGAGAATTAAGACAAAATGCAGTGAATGCAACAAATTCTGTTGTTTAGACTGGTTCCAAAGAACTCATCGCTGTTGATTGTCGATTAAAGATGTTTTCTGTCCGGACTTTATCTGTGAAGTTGATGTCCTTAGTGACGTCTGATGATATCCAAGTAGTTGTAGTTTGTAATCATGCCTATTTGTTACCTTTTTTGAATGAAGTCTCGAAAATAACTCTGAAGTTCAATGACCATGACACTCGTAACTTCGAGCGAAATTCGAGAAGCGAACATCATATTCGTGACCAGCACCTCAAATAACCCATTCGCGGAGTTTCGACAAAGGTGGTGACAACACTAGTTATCGATAATGGTAGTAACCGGTCGTAATTTACCAAACGGACATTGCTACTGTGTTCAGCATCTTAGATAGGCAAAGTGTAGGCCTTCCAGGGCAAAGTATGGACGGATGTAATATCACTCTGATCGAAATAATACTGTCGCGCACCATTGCGCGACATTGTTAACTGTTTCTTCATATTCACATATGCCTTTTGATACCCTACTTGCTGAATTTTTCTTCATTTCACTGCCATTCTTTCGGTCTTTGAGCAGATGCGATTACTGTTCAGGTCACATTACAAGGTTGTTCTTTTCAAAACCTCCCTTGGCACATAACTTATTAATTCTTCCGCAACATTTGAGTATCTATTGCTACTTTCAGGACTTATCTAAAGCGATATCTTAAGTGAACTTCTAGAACTTGCTTCACACCTGTACTGGTTTCCGGGCAGCGTACATTGTGAGGTCTTTTTCTGAAGCCACACCAAAGATTGCATACGACGATAGATAATCTGCTTCTGCTCGGAAACTGTTATGTTGCACCATTTTCAATGTTGTTATTGAAGGATAAAGGATAAAAGACGACGTTACTCAATCCCTTATGGGATGCGCCAGCTCATTGTACTTCTACGGGATGTCGTGGAGGCGACATGAATCGTATTTGGCCATACAATGGCTTGCGGTGGCCAGTCAATGAACAAGTCAGTGCTTTGTCCTTGCCTGACAAGTCTGGTACCAATTCACCGACCCCGGAGGGATGGAAGGCTTGGTTAGCCTGGGCGGGAAATCCGATCCAGGAACGTGGTATCGAGTGAACGTAATAGTCACGCCTCCTCCGACTGCGCTACACGCGCCCCAATGTTGCTATTACTGTGGAAAATTAGTTAACCCAAGGGATTGCAGAAGGATTTGAAAACCAATACATACATTGCGATCTAGGACAGTCACCTGTCAGTGTATTGCTTGTCACCAGGGTTGGGAAAGCAGTAGAGGCAAAAATCATAACTGTTTAAAAATATCAGGCGCTCCACTTTTTCTTCAGCAGCTGTACCAAGGATTTTTGCTTGCGGTGATGCTTGCAACGACCCACTGCACTGCACAGCAACCCACACTTCAAAAATTGAGCAGTTCCGACAGCACAGTATGTTGGTTTGCCTTTCAGCTGCCTGCAAGGAAGTAGGCGACGTGTTTAGCCAAAAACACCGACCACAGTGGAAACAGAGTAGGATGGCGCCTCCGGATGGATTCACTCCAAGCACCACCAATTCCTAATGTCCGGTTAGTTTCTAAACTAATATTCTAATGTTGTGCTGAAGGCTCTCGGAGGTTACTCCTTCCACTCTCCTTATAGTATTGCTCATTCACAACCCACCTCGATTTTATGCTGTGGGCCGTCATCATGGACCAGGATCTCTGAGCCAGAAATTTTAACTAGCCCATAGTTTACGCTTTAAAAGTGGTCAGAGAGAGGGTCGTACTGCGTTGTTCTCATCCTTTCTTCAACGCTTCCAACCAAAAAAGGGAATGCAAGTTTGATGATTCGTCGACGAGGCCTCTTTTTTCGTCCCTCGACCCAACAACAGTTAAACCAAATACGTTTCTGTTCTAATCCATTCTCCCAGAATTTGAAAAACTTAAGATGTCAAGAAAAGAAATGTGGAGGAATTGCTCAATTTCCCACATGATTCCATTGTAACCATCTCTCATCCGATCGAATTTCTCACAACTGTGTATTTTGACGCCATTGGGTCGAATAGGCGCCGGCATAAAAGTCGCTCCGGAACGGCTTCAGCATCTCCCTATCGCTCTATTAGGTGTTCCTTCTTCCTTGTAGACAGAGATCTACTTCCCTTTGATTGGTTTGCTTCTCCATCAACGTCGTCTGCTGCTCTCTTTTTTAAATTTTAAGCAAAGAAGCCACTTGGAAGCAGACGAATTTCTAATTACGTTGCTATTCACATGGATTTTAACCATGTAATAAATAGTAATAGAGTCCTCACGTTTTGAATGCTAACCGAACCGCCAAATCTCTACTAAACGCAGCGGATGGTGTTCCTTGATCTCCTCCCATAAAGGCGCCTCATGAATAAATTTGTCGGATCTAGCCTAGACGGGGGCACATAAATATAATTAAAATACCAGACAATTAACTCGGATTTGTGGAGCGGCTTCTATAAAACAGGATAGGACCCAAAAAACAAATAGAGGAACATACAACCAAACAAAAAACAAACAAATACCCGCGGTTGTAAAGGCGAACAAGCGCAGGTATACGCAGCTGACAGCCCGCCCGATATGTTATAACCAGGATCCGTCATGGTGAGGGGCGCACATAGCTGTACAACCGTGGGGGAATTTTTTGTTCTTGTTGTAATTTTTTTTGTGAATTTTTTTGTCAGCTTGTACCCTATTTTGTCCTCTAGAACCCGATCCATGAATCCCATGTCAATTTGTTGCATAATTTTTAGTCCTTCCCCCTCCCCGACTAGCGTAGATTCAATTTATCTGCTCTAATCCTCTACTGTGCGAAAAAGGAGTTGATTTTTTTTGTGCAGGTCGCTGTGTCAAATCTAATGTGCCGCAGAAAATTTAGGCTATGTCGTTCACGTACCTCCTCACGACCTTCCTCCTCGCAATATTCGCCCAGACATCTCGCGCTGAGGTGACTATACGGTCTAACGTCAGTTACGGTAACATTGCGGAACCCACACAATTCTTAAATCTAAATTTTAGCCTAAAGTGATCGATATTTTCAATGTTGGGGGAGAACAGGATATTATGCAGCTCCGATCGGGACCCAGGTATCCGCAACTGTTGTCTGGCAAAAAAAAACATCTGTAGTCATTTGGGGACGTGAACTCGTTATCGTTCCAGAAAGCTGTTTAACGCAATACCGCCCAATTCGACACATAAGTGGAAGAACAGAAGTCAGTCCGGATTCGTTGTCATTCCTTATGTGGTAAACGCAGACTATGGTAAGTCTCTCTTACCGGAGCTTATAGTTCGTCGATTTTGCATTTATTATCTCAGCAGGGGCAAAAACGTAGAACAAATCTCTTACGTTAGAGCGAATGCAGTGAAGCGATTTCTCGTGGCGCGATTCACTTGCCTGTTTCTTCATTTACTACAATAAAAGCAAATCGGGAAAAGTAAAGCAATCGGGACACTGTTAATAACACCATAAGTTGATACACTCTCTGCCCAATGCATGCTCAACATTTCAGGCTATAAGCGGCAGTTCATAACCGATGCGATGAACACAATCACATTGAACACCTGCATCAGTTTTAAACTTCGTGACTATGAACCCGACTACGTGGAAATTCAAAACGTCAAGGGGAGTGGGTAAGGGCTTTAAACCCCATTTCACCAACTACACAACTTGTAAAATAAAGTGCGCAAGGTAGACATCTATAGGCAAAGGCACTATTATACTTTCAGGACTCCAGTGTTCAAGGAAATGTCGATTTTTTTTTTCGCCCAAACCTTGCCCAAGCTGGTTATTTGGGGTGCTGATCACGAATCTGACATCCGTTTTTCGTATTATGCTAGAGTACGGGTTAGTTCCGATAGGCACGGGTGGTTAACGTCATGGCCGCCAACTTCGCCCAAACTGCGACTACTGGGGTTTCTAGGGTGTTACGGTACTAACACAGCATGCAAGCGTTCCTTAGAAGCTGACTAGATGCCGCCACAACTGTTGTGCAAACTAAAGATACTTCTTCAGATATTCTTAAGCGTTCGTTACTCGAGGCAACCAACTTTACTCCAGCGTAATAACAAAAACGGATGTTAGATTCGTGATCGGCACCCCGGATAATTTCTTTAGGCGAAATTTGGGTGACCATGAACTTAGTCACTCATACCTACATACCTGTAACCGTACCTGTAACCTGCCGTTCTGCAGCACAATACGAAAAACGGATGTCAGATTCGTGATCGGCACCACAAATAACCACCCGGGTGAAATTTGGCAGAAAAAAATTCTTCGACTCCTCTTCGACTTCTCCTCGACTGGAGTCCTGAACGTATAAAACAGTACATCGTTGTACATCTGAGCGGTTGAAGACCTCGTAAAGTGTAAAGTGAGAATGAGTTCGAAATACGATTGCACCTCCACACTTGTGGAACATTTCGTAATCAAACAAAATAATTCATCAGCTTTCTTTATGGCATTTCCTCGCTGGTTGTGAGGTTCCAAAATTTAGATGCAGTGCATACGTTGGGCAACTCTCTGGCAGCAATCCTGTGATGCTTGAGGACAACGACAGCGCAACGTAAGCTAACTCTAATGATCCTTAGCAGCACTGTCACGGCAGTATCCGCTTATAGCGAGCCAATCGCTTATAGCGAGCCTTATAGCGAGCGATTGGCTCGCTATAAGCGGATACTGCCGTGACGTTGCGATTGATGTGTGACTGACTGCACAACCCCAAACGTCAGAATTGGAGACACCAAGCATGGCGTCAGACCAACAACGGACAACCACTACTTATTTCTTGTCAAGGTCAAGTTTATCCGATTCTTATGAAACATTTAGATGCATGACACAGGCCACTATTATTCATGAGCTGCTGCATGTGATTGGCTTGTGGCACGAGCATCAGCGCCAGGATAGAGACAAGTACATCAAAGTGCACTACGAGAACATAAACGAAGGTGAGCAGCAACAAAATGTGTAAGGCTGGAAGAGCTGCAGAGGTAAATATGGTCCGACCTCAAAATCATGTCAAAGGAACGAGTACAGAAAACGGCACGCTCAAAACCTTTTAATTCATTTCGATGACCGGAAAAATCTTCAAAATTTTTAATCCTGATCCCATCAAAATCAGTGGCCTGTGACGCTAGCCATATCATTTCTTTTCGAACTTTTTCGTTGTAAATAGCACATCTAAGAAAAGCTTATTTAGCTCAATGGAGCCAATTCGAACTCGTCGGCAAATATGGAGCGACCACCTACGACCTTCCCTATGACTACACCTCAGTTATGCACTATGGAAAGAAGGTGTTCTCGCGCAATGGAGGAATTACAATGCAGACGTTGGATTCCAAATACGAAGTAAGCATCAAGCCACAGCATTCTTTTAAATAATATCGTCATAATCCAGTCCGTCTTCTTGCATCGAGGCTGCATCGTTGCGATGAAAATTCTAGCGCCAGGCGGGACTCGAACCCGCACCTCCTGCTGACCGAGCGGAAATGCTCTACGCTATTACACCACTGGCGCTGTTTGAACATTCACGCATTGTTGGACACATCAGCACTACTAACCCATGTATCCGGATGAGTCAGCCGCTGATATCAGCATGAAACCAGTTGAGGTGGTGTCGTCTTAGGTCTCGTTTATACTTCCGACGCCAAGCGACGCGATGGCATATACAGTGGCCATGTTGATCGATCGCGTCTCTCGATCAATGTGGCCACAATACGCGGCATCGCGTTGCTCGGCGTCGAAGAATAAATGTGCCCTTAGAGACACTTTAGAGATTTGTATTGGTATAGCAACGGAAGGTCGCTCAGTTTACGTACGAACTCTGAACCCCATGTGCACATTTCCCATCCAAGTCCTTCGTTACCCATATTGAGAAAAGTAAATTACGTTTCACTTCCCTATTCAACCTTCGCTAACATCTAATACGTACTTCGAACGTGTTCTAGTTAGTCCTCAGCGATGAACCAGACTATTTTGTTCGACGACGTAAATCAACGTAACTCTTCCACTTTCTCAGCATTTACTATTGTCTTCGCAAAGACAAGCAATTCACTCCATTGAACAGCCACTGCTGGAAAGGGCTTAGCAAAACGTCCATTTTTTGAACACTCTCTGACCAACTCCTTTCAAAATTTCAGGACGTAATTGGTAACGCACAGGGGCCATCAGCAAACGACTACCGCAAGGTCTGCCTCATCTACGGCTGCCAGGCAGGATGTGCGTCGTAGTGATCGCTAATTTCAGCTACC
The DNA here is from genome assembly GCA_947396885.1 of Heligmosomoides polygyrus polygyrus. Classification (NCBI taxonomy): domain Eukaryota; kingdom Metazoa; phylum Nematoda; class Chromadorea; order Rhabditida; family Heligmosomidae; genus Heligmosomoides; species Heligmosomoides polygyrus. Next base: position 22,340,448 of record OX377205.1, on the reverse strand, counting down.
CGTATGACATGCATCACTAGTAAAGTTTGCACAAAATCTGTGACGACGTTCATTAACAACGGTGTACACTTGTAAATAACTTTGGAAGGTTGGAGAAATTAAGAAGAAGTTCAAAGACAACGATTCCGTCATTCCACATCGATCGACACGGCTACTGAAGGATGCTTTTTAAAATTAGAAGTACGTTTTGCGGAGGAAATGTGCGAGTTACTTAGTCAGCAGCATTAGTTATAGAAACGTGTGGAGGCCGTTTAAAGACATGAGCTCAGGGCACAGTTTCTTGGACGTTCATTTCCCGTAAATCAATGATCCAGAATAGATTCAT